>JAYEPQ010000003.1:12223930-13423930 GCA_036321105.1 Dracaena cambodiana
AATATGAATCTTTGCTTATGATCTCTATTTTCTAAATAAGTGGTATATAAAAATTATATAATTTAAATACTTCTTCATCATTAATCAAGATGTATTATTTGTTATACTCTTAAAAAATTGTTCATTTTCTACCTATCCAATATTGTTAAAATGTATTAAAAAAATGCATGATTTTTTATACACCACTATTTTGAACATGAATTCACAACTAACAGTTCATATCATTTATATAGACTCATCATATTGTAATTTAACAATGGTTCTATATGCAATTCTGTATAGAGACACCTTAGATGTGTGTGTGAGTGAGTAAACGGAAGCATTCCTTCTTCAACTAAAAAGATACAATTTTGTATGATATTGTAGATCCAACTCTTGCATCCCTTCTTCAATAGTTTTTATTCCTTGTTACATCAGTCTTCCACCAATCCTAAAGGCTCACGACTTCTTCAACTGTGATCGAATCCATGAATATCATGTGACCATCGATCAAGTGTCCCACGCTGAATGCAGTCTCTGTACGTACAATTGATACTTGAACCGCTAGTAAGTATGTAGCCATGATAGCAATAATAAGATATGTCGACAATCCATGTCAATCACTATGACAAAATATCAAAATCATCGTTACTATCCGCAAAAGAAACTAAATGAACCAATTAATATTAATCAAGTTTAAAAACTTTTTAGGACTACCTATTATTATAGATAGAGTTCATGATTTTCTACCATACTTAATATTTTATGCATCAAATAACTGATTAAAATAAAATTTAACAACTAAAAAAATTGCTTACTTTAGGATTTTTGGTAACATGCAAAGCCTTTAAATAATTATGAAGACCTTGATCTTTCATGAATGGATCAATTAAATGACTAAACTATAAATAATATGAATAAAATAGTTACACTTGTGAAATTTGCTTTCTTTTTTGAAATTATAATTCCAAAAGTAGGATCCCATGAAATTTATTAAAAACCTCTTGAATATCAAATATTTATAAGCCAGCTTATAAAATTATTGGACAATAGCAATCAGATAATTTAATGGTAGCAACATAAAAAATGAGTAGCACACATTTCAGACAAGAAAGAACATTTCTCTTATCTTGATAAACAAAATTAATAGCAGGAGAATTAGAAAAATACATACATTGAATAATAAATTTATTTATATTTTTTATATTCTAATGCAAGCTTTAACTAAGTTGAATTCCACAAACATTCGACATCATAGGAATTCTTTTTTGTTATAATTTTATTTCTTGTCGGCTCGTCTCGCCGTGACCTTAACTTGATTAGTCCACATTCACATCCCACCTATCTGTCGCAGGTATCTATATAAATTTTAATCATACTTGAAGGACTAGAAATAAAAATACCAATATATTTAATTTTTTCTACTACCTCTTTCTTTAGTATCATCAAAAACACTTTGTATAATTAAATTACGAATCAAATATATCTAACATGAACATATCATTTGAACTATGACAAGCAAGTGTTAAATAATTTCTTTTGTGATTAATAGCAACAGATGATTATAGTGTGAGTCCAAACTAACAATTTGAAGCAAAATTAAATCAGCAATATTTTTTATACCCATATGTGCATCCTAAAAATGAATAAAAGAAATCTTTTTTTTTTTTTTTTTTTGCATTTCCTAACTACCATTAATGCAATGTGCAGTGATAGCTAAGTATGACAATTTTGCTCTAGATGTCCAAATTTCAGCGTAAGAGAAATTCGAAAATTAAGATTTGAAAAATAAGAAATAAAAATTTCTTTTTCAATTATATAGAGTTTAATAATATCTCGCCGGTAAGTTTAGTGAGCAAATTTTTAAAACATCCGATAGAAGCCTTTCTTAACCATGTCTTTTAGATTAATTCCTTTTACGATATTAAAAGGCAAGGTTTAAGAATAATATACCTGAAATGCGGGTCATGGACATAGTAAGATAAAGACGTCATTGAGTAATTAAAAAAAAAAAAAAAGAAATTTTAGAGATTGTAGTTAAAGAGAGTAGTGAAATATGAAGAGTTTTAAGAGAGTAGGAGAGAGAATAGAAGGAGAGGGAGATATTTGTAGGGAAAATGAAGAAAATGGGAGGGTATATATTTATAGGCTTTGAAGGAATGGGGTTGAAATGCATATATTTCTTTACATAAAACCCCCCAACAAACTATTTTTTGAGCCTATGTAAATCCAAATGCAATTGTTCTACAAATAGCCTCAACAGCTCTAAAATACAAAAAAATTACATTGAATCCCTCTAGATGGGAAAGTCTAAATGGGCACACCATTTGACTTTGTGAGCACCACATCCTAAAGTAAAGTGATGAGCCACACATGGGAACTGGTGCTCACTAGTCAATGGGTGTGCTCAGTTCGAATTGCCCTCTGAGAGCGCTAGCCTTGGTATCACCAAAAAGATTGCCCGGCCGTACTCGTGCAAGGCGGGAGTTTCTAGATGGGCACAGCATATTTCCCGGTGAGCCCAATTTAAAAGTTTATTTTTTTTTTTACCATTTTGCCATTTATTTTTTTTCAAAATTATTCTTTTTTTTTTTACCACTTTGCACGAGGGAACTCCATCCGGGATTGCTAGTCCGGATGATGTCAACCCATCTGAGCTAGCAGTCTCGGATGGAGTGCACAGGTCAGGACTGGCTAGCCCGGATCAGGAGGCTAGAGATTCTGGCCCCCTGTCCGGACTAGCCAGCTCGATCAGTGCAGTTGATCCGGGACTGATAGTCCGGATCAACTGCACTGATCCGGGCTGGCTAGCCCGGACAGGGTACCGAACCCTGGCTCCTTGATCCTGGTTTACAGTCTCGGATCAACTAAAACTGATCCGGTTCTGTAAATCCGGATCAAGGATACATGGCCAGAAATGCCCTAATACGGTGTGTACAACCATAAATACGGAAGATAAAGAATATACCCTAACAAATATAATTACTTGTCCGTGTTTCATACGCCCAATTTGGTATCAAAACACATAATATCAACAAATCATTCATAACTTCAAAGACAAAGAACAACGGTAACAAAAATTCTACGTATCAATAATTCATTCATAGGTTCAAAGATTTAATTAAAAAGTGATATCCAAAACTACAACTTAATATATAGGGTTAATTACAGTCAGACCCCCTGTAGTATTAGGGATGTGTCACTTAACACTCCTGAAGTTTGAAACTCTCAAAAAATCCTCTCGACTTAGTTATTTTCACTCTCATTTTCTATTAAAGTGCACTCTTGTCCCTTAAAATTCCTATTTTATCCTCATTTCTCAAATTCCTATTGTTGGTTAAAAGGAGGGATGATGGTAGAATAGGAATTTGAGAGACAAGAGTACACTTTAGTAAAAAATGAGAGCGAAAATAACTAAGTTCAGGGGGTTTTTTGAGAGTTTCAAATTTCAGGGGTGTTAAGTGACACACACCTAATACTACAGGGGGTCTGATTGTAATTAACCCTAATATATATAATATGTTCCTTGACTACAACTTCATTTACATGAAACGACAAAATAAAATCAATCTATATTCCATGCTAACAACTTCATTTTTATGTTGACATGAACAATCATCGTAAGTTATAGTTTGAGATTCAATTAAAAATAAAAACACCCAACAAATTCTAGAATTTTCAAGACTTCCGAGCGGGTTGCTTCCTTGTGGGTTGACGGCGTCTTACAGAGTTAGGACCTTCGGTGGGGGACTGCGCTACTGTATCAACATCAGCTTGTGTGCACCCGGTCTTGGATCTCGTTTCTGAAATGATAATAAAACAAGATATTTTAGATAAATAACTACTAGGATAAAATTGAAATCAAAGTTATTATGTCTGACCTCATTCTTAGATATAGAGAAAGCAACGTGTGTTCTAAAACTCTTCAAAAGAGACAAATCAATCGATTCTCCGTTTATTGGCCGCACTTCCTCTTCTTCTGAGTCCGACTCATCGATACTCCTACTTTCTTGCGATACACCTCGATGAATGCGTAACATAATGGTCTCCGTGGCAGCATCAACCTGCGAATCTGGTTCGTCATGGATTTCAGGAATGCTAGGATCGACTGCTGGACGGATACCCGTTTTCTTCCTCCTATTCGACGCTATTGGTTGAATCCAGGATGGTTGCGCCGGATCCATCTGTAAATCACCAAAGATTTTATTTACACAATGAAATTTTAAATTATCAATGATCACATATCACCATATACTAATTATATTTACCTATCTAAATCCATTAAATATCATAACATAAATACACAATATCTACATTTCAATTTTTTCCCGGTTTGAACATCAAAATTAACAATTTAATCCAAGTACAAAAAACTACCAACTAATATTCACAATATAAATTTTACACTTTATTATTACAAACTCTAACTATCATTAATCAATAACAACAATAAAACCTATACTATTTTAACCAATGAAGTTTTTAATTTCACCATAACAAAATATAAATAAATTATTTTTTTTCCAATTTATTTACCCCTCAACTAAATCTAACTTTATCAACACTCATTTCCAAATTTTTTCCAAAATAAAAAATAAAAAATTAACACAAAAAATTAGGGTTTCATTTTTACTTTCAAATAAAAGAAAACCACTAACTCCTCTTCTCCTTTCAACACGCCCTTATGGCGGAGTGTGGGTCGTCAGCGGCGGGATCGGTGGGGACGCAAGCGAGCGGAACGGCTGAGATACAGTCAGTAGTCTGGCGAAGCTTTGGAAGAGAGGGTGAAAAAGAAATTTGGGGTTTTATGAAGGAGGAGAGGATGAGAGAGATGGATTGGGAGAGAGGAAGGAGTTGGGTTAAAAAGAGATCGGTTTGGGAGAGAAGAACATGGGAGAGAGAGAGGAGGAGATGGTGGAGGGTAGTTGGGAAATATAGGTGTGCTCAATCGGAAAAATCCTCTCTTTTCAAAAGAGAGAATGTGCTCACTAGGAAAAGTGGGTTCACTAGGAAAAAAGTTGTGCCCATCTAGAAATTCCAGTGCCAGGCCCGACTGACCAGATTTCAGGCCGGGGCGGCCTGGACGGGCCTGGGCCGGACTTGGGTTTAGAGAAAATGGACAGCCCTAGCTCTCATTAGCATTAGATTAAAAGAATGAATCTCACACGGCGAGAAGCCACCAACAATTATTTAGGGAAATTCACATGCGCACCATATTTTACTTTGAGCACCGTTTCCCCCCATGTTGTAAATCACTTTACTATATAGTATGCGGTGCTCACTAATACTATATTGTGCGCATTTAGAATTTCCCAATTATTTAGAGGCGGCCTTAATATTAATCTAAAACTACAAATACAAGGTGTCATCGTTGGATCTTATTGCTCTCTGTTAAACCCCCCTCATTTTCTCTAAACCCTCAATCTGTCGCTCTCGCGATGAGCTCCCTCGCGCTCACCTGTCCATCTTCCTCCTCCCCCTCCTCCTCCTCTCTTCGGCGAGCTTCACGCGCAAATAGGCCCCTCTGCTCGCCATTTCTCTCCAGGTTAGGGTTCAGCGCTGCATTTGAAAATCTGCTGAGATTTGTTCGAAAGATTAGCGATTTGGATTTGTTTTGATTGGAATCGAAATGGATCCAATTCAAAATTTTGTCTTTAGTTGGTTGCGATTGGCTTTTTGAGTAATTCGGTAGTTCAGTGTTTCTACTTGGAATTTTGCATGTGACCCATTTGCCGAAATTACTGTTTCAAAAATCTGTGTAAAATCATCGAGTGATGTTATTGCTATTGAATTTTTAATGTATTTCTATAATTTTTAACATGTTATTACAACTTTATGGTTTGTGGTATAATTACACTTCGTGGACGTGTAAAAACAATTGTCATATGATTTCGTCCAAGATTTGTGATTCAGATTTGTTTTGATGAGACCTGAAATGGGTTTGATTCAAAATTTCATTTTTTTTGGTTGTATTTGGCTTTCTGGGTAATGGGAAAGTTTAATGTTTTTTACTTGGAGGTTTAATTGTAACCCATTCGGTCAAATTACTGATTCATTGTTGTGCCAGGGAACGGGACGGAGGTTAAGTTCAAAATTTTGTCTTTTCTTGGAAGTAGAATTTTGCATGTAAATGTGTCTGATTGAAAATTTCACCTTTGAGTCGATTACTTGGAGTTTTGATTATTGGATAGTTTAGGATTTGTACTTGGAATTTTCATGTAACCATTCAGCAAGATTACTGTTTCCTTGTTGTGCAGTGAGGCTTACAGGGACTTAGGCTAAATTCAAAGTTTTGTACTTTCGAATAGAATTTTGTGCGTAAATTACTGAATTTGGTGCTATATAATGTGAGTTGATATAATTTGAAGGATTAATTACAATAACTGCCCCTTTACTATTGAATGTGTATCACTAATACACTACAAAGAATTTTTTTTCACAGAGAAACCCCCCGATAGGAAGTATAAGTGCAAAAAACGAAAAGTTTTTGCACTTATATACCACCATTAGTATAAGCGTAGTTTCTGTAATTAATCCTAATTTAAAATTAAGCTTTTACAGACATAAGTGGGTGGAATTTCATATAATTATCAATTTGCTATTTGAGTTTATCGTTTCTATTATAATCACTTTGTATTGACATTTGAAATTGTCTCTAATTTGAAACTGCATATCAAGGTTTAAAATATTGGAATCGGTATCAACTAATCATTTATGATAACAAATTGGCAATCGCAGTATATTATATCGGCGATCCCAGAAACATCAGCAATCTCATAGCGATTTTATACTGTATATCGTGTATCTTTGTACCTCAAATTCTAATAAAATTATGTTATATTTATAAGTATTGGCCGATATTTAGAACCTTGCTACATATAGACTGTAGATGATTATTAAAAAAATTCAGTATGGTACAATTTTGGCTTTCTGTATTCTTAACAATAAATACACACATATACTAGTGTCCACATTTCTATTCTCTTTCTCCTCTATAGGATTCTGATTATTTTGATCTACATTCTTTTTTGGAATGCGATATGCAGCAATGCTTTTACGAAAAGGCAATGCAGTTGCAAGCCTCAAGGATGGGCCTATTCTGGTACTATGAGGTCAGTAGTTTGCTAATGTAATATAATTTCATTTTCCAACAAAGAGAAGATTACTGTTTGTTACTTTATCAGAGCATTACATCTTTAAATGCCTTAAAAACAGTAATATTCTTTTTTGTTGAAAAGAAAATCCATTAACATTTAAACCTTCTTCTTGAATTAAATTGTTAGATTTGGATGTTTGGATTTTCTTATACATGAAACCATCTGAAGTACTTTATGTTTCTCAGTTAGTAGGATATTTTTAATTTCTATTGGCTGATTAGACGCTGTAATACTAGATTAGTCTGATAAAACCACTGCAAAATGGAGTTAGAACTGAGTTCTTTTAGTGGGGAAAATTAGGGATGACTATATGGAACGTAGTAAACAGTAATGCATTCCTGATGCCTGGCACTGTATTCTCATTCTCTTACAATCTTTGGTTCACTTGATAACATCAAATTTGAATCAAACAAATATTACTTCCAAATTTGTGATTCATGTTTGATCCTAATATTCTGTGGATGTTGCAGGCTTGCAGCCTGTTGGATATGCTAACCAGTCAAATTGGCTATTTGCGTATGAAACCTACTATGTACTAGTGAACCCTATTATATTTTCGATGAGGAAAGTGTCTTGTATTCTTCAAGAAAGTATTTTCCTTTCTATTTCCCTCTTTACGTATGCAAGTCCTTCCGTCTTTTGAACTTCCGATTATATTGTAGCATTCATCCGAGCTCTTTCAACTGCTACTATTTAGTAAGGGAAAGACTATTTGCATATGAGAGTCATTACCGTACATCCTCTTTGCTTGTTTTTTCAAGCTTATATATATATTTTCCTTTCATATAAATTTAAATAGATTGTCTACATCCTAAAGGGTACTGTCCTACTTCAATCATTATGCCCCCGGTACTCAGGAATAACACAATTAGTAATTGTTAGATAAGGTGATGGCATGCTTACCAAGTCCCTATTAGTTTGTATGTCCTGGTTTTTTATGCTTAGAAACCTAACCATGAATGCTTATAGACACATTTAGTTTATTTTCTGTGAAGTGGCTTCTTCCTTATCGCTTTTTTTGTTGGGGCTATTGCTCAACTGTTGGAGTTGTTATCCATTACTAGAGGCACTTATTTCTCCTCAAACTAGTAGGAATTTCTATTCTATGCTCTTGCTCCCGTGGCATTTTGTAGGCTCCAAGTAGACACACTTGAAGATTCCTATATCTATGATTCTATTCTAACACTAGATGGTCCTTGGATGTATGTCTCTTCAAATAAGAGATAATGGCTCAGTATTATCCATGGGCCCTTGCAGATGGGCCTCTATATTCGATTGCGCAACCTATCCTATCTTTTCACAATACGGTATTAGTGCTCCCTTTATTTCTCCCATAACCAATCGTTTTAAGTCATGATACATGTGAACCAGTATGTAATACAGTAAAACAATTAGGTCAAAAACACGTAGGTATGCATGTCTATTATAAAATCAATATCCGGGTAACAACCAAAACAAGGTCCATGGCAAAATTAGCTTAGCTAGCGAGTCAAGATTCATAGCAATATCAAGGCATATCCAAGTACTAATCAGGGTAATCCGGCTTATTTTCATGTATCATATATCTAACTAACAAGTATAAGTCAAGTACCAAGCACGAAAGAATCATAGTGTTGGAGTAAGTGTCATGAAAATATTCATCATGTGTATAAATCACGTATATGTATGTATGAGTGTATGTAAAGCACATATTAGACAAGTGGCTACTTGGGTATATGGATACCCATTAAATAGATTCAACATTATCATGGTTATTGCTTCAATAATTTGTGGATTTTGCCAAATCTTACCATGTTTTCATTGATATAGAAAGTCAGTAAATTTTCTAAAGCTTACAATTGTACCTCTTTCAAGTGAGAATATATAATAACATAAAAAGGTTATCTTTATGACATAAGCATGATAAATTGCATAAAAACCATATTTAACAAATCAAGTATGAAAACTTCATGAGAAACCCTCTCATATTATGAAGAAATACATACATATATTATATGGAAATATTCTCATGGCAAGTTGAGCATGGAATATGTATAGAAATCAAATCTTTATATCAAACACAAAAAACATGTACGGAAAAGTCATATATTTGTATCCAAACATTGGTGAACATACAAAAAGATAACATCTTTAATACTTAAACATGGAGCATATAGCTAAAGGTAATACCTTGTAGTCTAAGGGGATATATATAAAATCATGAATTTGAAATGTGAATATTGAGTAAAGTATACGTATCATATTTTCTTAGCATAAACATAGATATTATGTATAAAGACCATATTTTGTGAGCTTAAACAAATCAAGTTCGTAAATTAACCATAACTCTAGAGTCTAGATATAATCATGGAGATAAAGTGTGCTACTTTGCATTTTTGAGGTAGAGAAAAAGATGAGAGTGATAATGTTGAAATTGTAAAGTAGAAGTTTGGAAACTTAATCTTTTCTTTAAAACTTAAACCTAAAGAGAAGATGTGAAAGAGTGAGGGACAAAGTCTCTCTCCCTCTCGTGCTTACTTTAGGCTAGCAGCAAAAAGAAAACAAGATTCACAATTTGGGGGATATAGAGGTGTAAGCATATGATTGAATAAGGACAAAATATGTGTAGAAATAATAGTTAATTAATCAAAAGTTATTAGAGTTGTTTAAACCCACAAAACTCTAATTAAACCGAGCCAAATAAAGTCAAACTTAATCTATTGAGTCAAAAGAAGAGCGAGGTCAGCCAAGACTAGGCATGGGACCATAGTGATTAACATAATATTATTTTAAGTGGCGGTCCAAAAATTTCCAATAAAATCACCAATAACTTGGAAAAATGGGACAAGCACAATGCATTCATCTTGGGATTAATCTAACATCGGAAATTTAAGTTATGATCGAAATTGGATTGTTATAATTGTCAAGGTCAAGAACACATCATAAATTGCACCACCAATGTTGCTCAAATAGGATCATGGTAAGTTCTAATTGTAAAACCTCTATCATTTCTTAAGACCCAAATGAAATTTAATGAGTTGTCAAATAAAGTTATAGAAGTATGCATCTAAATTAGAATCATGGAATGACGGAAGTCAGAACAATTCCTCATCTGAATTACAATTAGCTAACCATCAAATATAACGTGACTAGTCAAGTTCCATCATATTTCAATCCAGATTTCTCTGTTACAGATGTCCATGTGAATGAAATTGCTTTAGGGCTTTGAAATTTTTATAAATGTGTCAAAATTTAGTGGAGAAAGATTTGACATTTTTATAAAGTTTTCCTGAACCATTAAGTATTACATGAAGCTTCTGGTTTCTAACATTCTGTATGCAAGACCTCAAAACTGCTGGAACTTAAGAATCCAGATATAAGATCAGAAACCAGAGTCATAAATTTAAAATGTATCGAAGTCTTGAACTTGCTGGACCTTAAGAACCTTAGAAGATCACTAACTCAACTGACAAATCATAATTTCTAAATTTAAAAGAGACCAGGTATAGATCAGGGTCCAATTTGTGATCCTAATGACATTGATGGTTTGTGATAGTTTTGCTGATGTTAACTATAGGTCTACCGCTAGTAACTTATCACTTCCATTACAGTGAGATCCACTATAGTCATGTCCGGTTATCTCTCTGTTGCTTTCAACTGTCCATTCTAATGAATTTGATATCACTAGTAAAAGCTAAGAAATAGATGTAAGTGTGGTTTCTAATCTTAGTTCTCATGAATGGCTCTCTAGCTTATGCTTTTTAAACTTCAGTGAGATTTCACAGTTCTGAATCATGCGGCTGTTCATTTTGAATCTGTGTTCCAATTTTTATAGAGCATGCTATATGTTGACTGTGCCTTGTTGGAGAATCTAGAATTTTGATGCTTCTTAAACTTCATTGAGATTTCACAATTCTGAATGTGAGATCTCACTGAAGAATCTATAAATTGTGCTATATAGTTCTAACGAATGACTTTCTCTTGCATACGCTTTTTAAACTTCTAGTGAGATTTCACAATTCTGAGTCACACCATTCATATTAAATCTGTATTCCAATATCTATAAAGCATGCTATATGTTGACTGTGCCTTATTGGAGAATCAAGAAATTCGATGCTTTTTAAACTTCATTGAGATTTCACTATTCTGAATGTGAAATCTCACTGAAGAATCTAAAAACTTTGCTATATAGTACTCGTGAATGACTTTCTCTTGCACATGCTTTTTAAACTTCTAGTGAGATTTCACAATTCTGAATCTTGCTGTTCATATTGAATCTGAGTTCCGATCTTTATAAAGCATGCTATATGTTGACTGTGCCTTACTGGAGAATTTAGGAATTTGATGCTTATTTACCAGACTACATATTTGGCAATTTAGTTATTATGCTAGAATTCAGCATCCCCATGCCAAGCAGCTTCTACAGTTCATCTATTGTTCATTCTGATTTCACTAAATTAAATTTTATGATATCTGTGCTTCATTTTTAACTATATCAGGATATGTAATTCTGCGGAGAGGTCAAGAGAGACCAGGTCTAAGAGCCTCCATGTTACTTCTGTTGCAGGTAATGCTTCCAATTTACAAAGCTCTAGACTGACATTTGCGTATTTTTAGGAATAGCAAGTCTTCCTCTTATAATTTATGGTGTTTATGTTGCTTCAATGATCCCAAGGCCCCTGGTTTCATTATTATCAGTGTGGAATAATAAAGACAATCTCCCCTCTTTCCCCTAGGGATGGTAATGGATACGTCCACGGGCCAATTTTTGGCCTTTTCTATACAAAATTTTGAATTAGAAAATTGGAATTTTTATTTTTAATTCAAAATTTTGTATAGGACTGGCCAAAATTTGACCCATGGACATGTCCGTTAACATAGTTTCCCCACTGCACCACCCAGTTTGTTTGTGAAAATGTTGATATGGTTGGTGCTCTGAAAGTAGGCAATCGATTATAAAGGCATCTTTCCAAGTAGTAATTTGGTCAAACTTTTTAGTTAAATATTGGAGAGGCCTCATTTCAGTCGCTAGATTTGACTGTTTTGCTTCTACCTTTTATTCTACCTCATACTTTCTCATATAAACATTTTGTTAAACATGCCTTTACTGTATCAAATGGTCATGTACATGTTTCTTTTGACTCATTTGCTTGTTTGCATGAATTGGTTTAATATGGATTCATCTCAAATTTACCCTTCTCCCGGACATGTTTATTTCCGCTTCTCTACCTTGTGTGTCATATATATATCAACTTTTCAATTGTCTGACATAATGATCCGTATCACCTTGTCAGTACCTTGGACAATATGAGTTATTGAAATTTGTAAATTCGTCGTATTTCTCTACACAGCAGGTTATCCTATTTACAACTTCTCTATTTTCCACAGCTGTTTCCCCTGAAGAAACCACAGAAAAATCTTCTGTTCCAAAAGGTGACATGTGGTCTGTTCACAAGTTTGGTGGGACGTGTATGGGCACTGCTGAAAGGATTCAGAATGTTGCAAATATCATTATAGGCGATGCTTCGGAAAGAAAGTTGGTAGTTGTTTCTGCAATGTCGAAAGTGACAGACATGATGTATAACCTGGTTGACAAGGCTCAGTCGAGAGATGATGCATATGTGTCGGCACTGGATGATGCTCATGAAAAACACATGTTAGCAGCAAAGAAGCTTCTTGATGGAGATGATCTTCTTAGGTTTTTATCTCAGTTACATAATGACATCAGTAACCTGAAAGCCATGCTACGGGCGATCTACATAGGTTTGAACTATTTGATTGCACGTATTACTGTTTATTTAATTTCTTTTAAAAGCAAAGTTGGTTCGAAACTTTAAATTTGCTTCAATCCTCTCAGAATAAGCTGTGGTTTTTCTCTTTAGTTCTATTGCAGAAAATCATGTTTACAAGCAATCATGAGCGTTTATTTGCTGATTAGTCTGTTCTATTATCAACCCAAGGTTCTAAATATCAGATATCGAGTTTGTATTGGATGGAGAGTTTTTATATCGGATAGTGGGATATGAGATGAGATATGAACCAATATCGGGCTTTCATATCAAATGGATAGACTCTCCAAATTGATATATCGGCCAATATATCTTCATAGTGGCCGATATTTAGAACAATGTATCTACCTATTATTCTTGGTTGATTATCTTATAAAATCATTTTTTTGTTCTTCTCACTAATGTCGTTTTCTTTTTCCATCATGCATTGTTAGTTGTTAATGAATATTACTTGCACATAGTTCCTGTGATGTACAGGATAGACCTCCTACCATTTTCTTACCCTTCCTAGGATTCAAAGTATTAATAATATATAAATGTCGAAACCTCCTCAACTGTTGTTTACTTTTTATTATATACCTTTATCGTAAATGCAAAATAGCATCACCTACATGCGTAAATGTAGGATGGTTGATTTCGGTATCTTTTTTTATGTTTGCTGCTATGCTGAAGTCTTTTATATATCGTTTTTTCTACATAATGTTTTCAAGACACCTTTCGGTCTCTAAAGTTCATGCAGGGAGAACCTTGCAGACACTTTGGAGGTTGTGTCGTGTGTGAACCAATGGGATGTAAAATCTTAGAGACGAACTGTCATGGCCCACCCAATCAGATCTGTGATTCGCACTTGGAGGAAGTTGTAGAAAGCCTACGCCTTTTGAAGTGAACAACTCAATGACACCTATATAAATTTAAGACATAAGATAATGTTCAAAGATCAATGGTCCACAAAGTGCCATTTCTGATATCCATTTACCAGAGAAGAGTATGATTAATCTTAAATAAGCATATTATTTCATGAAGAGTTTGTAAAATTGTAGTCCATACAAAATGTATTCATGATATACAAAATGAATTCAAGCTAATCAATACTGGTTTGTCATTCACTCTACTATCATATCCTTGACTTATCTTGTACTGGTCTCTTGCAATGGTTGCAACTACAAATCGAGCATATAGCCAATAACTATCATAAATAATATAATGTCATATGATTTATATCTCTGAAGCGATGCACTTGTGAATAGCAAGCAATATAATAACCAAGGTTTAAAATAACGATAACGGTAACGTAACGTTTTGCCTCTGTTAGGTTATGTCGCATATAGCGTAACGCATAACGTAGGTTATGCAGTTTCTTATTTATTTAATAAAAATAAATATAAAACTATATAAAATGATTTTTATAAATTGAAAAATAAATTTAAAATATCTAAGAAAAGAATATAAAACTATTTTGTAATATATAATTTATTCTAATTTTATATTAAGTTTTACAATATTTTTTAAATTTATCTTCATAAATTATATTAAGTTTGTAATCATAATTTCACTCATCATTGAAACAAGAAAATAAGATTCTAATTTTTTATTTCAATTTCAGTTATTATCATTATTGTAATTTATATCTTGTAATGTTCAATTTATCTTATTTATAATTGTTGATTTTAGTTCAATTAAAAATTCAACAGAATTAATAAGTAAGATATTTTAGCAATTGGAGAGAAATTACAATAAACAAATAAGGAAACAATCGCAAATTAACAAGTTAGCAATTCCACAAGTAATCAAACAATACAATAATTAATCAAGTAAGAAAATTACGTTAATTCACTGAGAATCAAAATAATAATCAACAATATAGAAATTACTAAAAAAATAATTGTAAATAACGTAGCATAACGTAATTTAACGTGACGTTATGCAATATAACGTAGAATAACATAAAAAACGTATTGTTATGGTGCACTGAGTTATTTCCAGTTGTTACGTAGCGTTGGGGTTCCGTTAAGTTACGTAACGCAATATAACGGGTTTCATAACGCGTTATTTTCAACATTGATAATAACGTGAAATCACATGATTCGTCAATAATAAGTAGCTTTGTCTAATGATATATAATGAACTCTCCACTACTACAAGAGAAAAATACAACATTAGTAATTGGTTATAAACATCATTAGGTGACCCATGAATCCACAAATATGCAACGTAGTGCAATCTTGAATATACACAACACCATAAGCATACAACACAAGCATCCATTTTATTGTGGAATCTAAAATTCTACAAGGAACTTAACAACAAGAATAAATCAGCACATATGCTTCACAGAACTTTCCAAACAAGTTAGTGAAAGGTGCCCCTATTGTCTTGCAGAACCACAATCAACAACGAGCCTAGCTGATATCCTTGCACACCTTCACACATAGTGACTCCAAAGGACCAATAAACTTAAAATGGCATGAAATTTCCATTGATCTTTTTGGGCTCCTGTTTTTTTAGTGGAGCCCTAGTATTTTTAGATTTTAACTTCCCCGTTGAGACTCTCAACCTCAACTCTCCTATGAATTCCAATCTCTAATCCAACTGCCAAGCTCGACTTTGGTTCTCGACCACAATTCCAACTTCAAATTCGACCGTCATTGTTGACCTCAACTCCGAATTAGACTCTGATCCCAATTTCCGACTTTAATCGGCAATGACTCTTGACTTCAACTTCAATATTGATTCCACCTCCTTTTTTTGTTCCTCAGTTTCATCAACTTTTAGATTCTTCATTATGTTTTCATATTGTAAAGATTATTTTTCTATATGTGAAGTTATCTGGACAATTTGATAGTTATTTTAAATAATAATAAAAGATGTTGTAGCATATGTTATGCATTATGATTTACGTGCTATAAGCGAATAATGCTTTGTGAGGTCGTGTGTTACGATATGTGGTATCTTAATTTCAACTTCAAAACTTCTTCATTGTTTTTGAATTAATATATTAAAAAGATATTTTTAAAACAGGAGCAGAATGTAAAGATCCAGTCATGAACTACACTAATGGAAACAAGTAACGAGGTAAGAAAACGAGTAACAGTCATCAGGCCAATTTTAGCATACTTTCTAAAAATTGAGAAATTTCTCAGTCGTCGTTATTTTCGGCCATCTCTGGACTGACACACCTGCTAATTGATCGCCTCATGTCTCCCTTGATCAATGTCCTATCGGCACCATCTTGCTAATTGTTTAAACTAACTGATCTATCAAGATGTCAGTGGTCTCATGTCCAAATTCCATATGAGCTTCTCTCAGTACCTTCTGGAAATTAGACATTGAGTGCTTCCGGGACGGTAATTCTTCTTGTTTTCCTGACTTTTTCGTGGATGTGATGGGCTGGCAGCAGCAGTCAAGGTAGTAGGAGAACAACAAGCAGCAGCAGCAAGGGGTGGTATAAGGGAGGAGAAACAGAGGAAAAAGAAAAGAGCGATGATAAATGGAGTGGTTTATATGTTCTAGGACTGATTATGCTAATGCATCTAAAATGACAGGTGTTACTGAGAGTTTGAAATACCTATGCTAATGCCACCTAGCCTGCTAGGTGTATAGATATAATATTAGAAGTAAACAATTTGGTAAGTTTGGTGTCAATACATTAATGTATTAAGTTGTCATGAATCTCCTGTATGCATACATGTATATACTCCAATTCTTTCATTATTCATATGCGTAGAGATAAATGGTTGTATAGCCTAGATTATGTTCCATATAGCTTACACACATAAAACTAACCGTATTCATCATCATAATAAACTTCTCGCCATTTAAAAAATGTTAACGTAGAATAATGATACAAGTACATGAGTCTATTAGCATGTTGTCATTTAATGCATAGGTACAAGCACAACAAATTGCTATAACATTCCATTAACATAATAGGAATAATAGAATTACATATACACAGATATATGTTTCATTATTATATCAGGTGTATTTCCCCTTAGCTAAATAATGATGCTAGCATATGCATAGTAGTATTTTGATCTATTAGTCAGTTCATATCACAACATTGAATCTCTGCCTTCTCATCTCAAATATTAGACCGTGCCCCATCAAGGATCTACCACCCGATAAATTAGTAAATCGATAATTAAAGCAAAATTGTCCTCATTACAGCCACAGACTAACTTTAGGTCATAGTGGTACTTAACTACAACCTGGTTGTTGGCCACTGGCGACTCAAGTTAGGGCACCGGCCAGACAAGAAGAGTCTCATTGCCCAGACGTCTAGAAATAAAATCTGGGACATTACTAATACATACCTATACACATGTAGCTCTTTTTTGTCATTTGTATTCAATTAAGCAAATATGTTATGTACAAATTCTGTGAAATCAAAGCCCCATGGTTAAGGATGGACACAATAACATCAATGACAATGCCAACAATAAAAACAACCATAAATTCAAGCCTTTAACCAAGCTCTTGGGTTTTAGATGTATGAATCCTTCTCTCTATTCAAGTACATTATCAGCAATCCCCTCTGATATTAGCAACTGTAGTATTTTCCACACCCCATGTGTGGTATACAGTAATTCTAAGTTCTGTTGAACTTAAAAATTAATAGTAGCTAGAATTTGGATTATCATTGAAATACTTTGTAGTTAAGCATGCTCACAAATGGTGAGTTTCTGGAAAATCCTTGCTGGGGACATTTCAAATGATACCAGAGTGTTTCACCACTAGGAAGTGCGAGGAATTATAAGTACCACGCCATACAAGGATGCAACTTTCTAGTTCCATATTGCCTTTTGCAGTATTAGTGTAGGAAGGATGTTATATCCCAAATGGTATGTATATTACACTCCAATGTGATATAAAAATTTTAATGAGCTAGCAATTTTGTGAGAACGATCGCAGGACACATCATAGTTCAACATGCTCGGACAAGAATAGTACTAGGATGGGTGACCTCTTGCAAGCCTTTTTTCCTTATTTAATAATGGTTCTCATTGCGGAATTCATCTCTGGACATATAGTCTTGTCGCTTAATTACCCCCATTCTGTCCTTAGTTAAGTAAAGCATGCTTGATTGTATTTCATTGCTGAAGATTCCACTGTTGTATGCCATTTCATAAAGTTTTCCCTATAATTTCATGCATAATCTTAAAATTGCATAGTGCCCATAAGCACTCCATATCTGTCTTTCATTATAAGAAATGCATCCTAAGTCTCATGATCAGTTTTCTAAAAAACGCCCTATGCGGGCGCATATGCGTTTTCGCCACCAAAACGCATAGAAAAAGCAGAATTTGCTCAATTATGCGGACAAACGGATTATTGGGTTTCGAACGTTAAAAATTCGCCCGACCTGCACCCAAAACCCGACCCGTACCTGCAGCCCATTACTTATTTCCCTTCCTCCCCCTCTCCCGAATCGTGTTCCCGAGCCCAGCGAGGGAAAAAAAAAAAAAACCCTAAATCTCCGATCGCTCCTTCACCTCTCCGATCTCACCGGCGACCCGATGACATCTCCTCCGGCGGCTGCGGTCCTCAAGACGAGCTCTCCGGCGGCGGCGGCGGCGACGACAACGACGACAATGCAGGTAATTTTTTTTTTTTTTCAGTTAAGATTTTGGATTTCTTTAGGGTTTCGATGGTTTTTTTTTGTCTTGAATACTTTTTATGATTATTTTGAGTAAACTGAGTTGATTTTAGGGTTTAAATTTTTTGGCAAAAGAAATATTCGGAAAAATTAGGGTTAGGGTTTTATTTGTGGAAAATTAGAGTTAGGGTTTTTTTTTTTTTTTTGTTAACTGTTAACTGAGTAGAATTTAGGATTTGAGTTATTTTGAAAAAAGGAAAGATTCAGCCATTGCATTATTTTGATTCTTCACCTCCATTAGCCACTTTTTTATTTTTTGTTCTTCACCTTCAACAATGACCACTTCTGCAGCACAAACATCAATAATTTGAAATAATAGCTGAATTCTTTTGAAATAATTCTGCAACACAAACTTTTAGGGCTTCTTTTGATAAAGAAGTTGAATTTTGCTTAAAATTTGTTGGATTTAGTTATTAATAATGACTAATGTACAGTTTAGTGATTTGAATTATTGTCATATGTTCATTGTAATTTGTAATTTTGTACATGCATCTTGTAATTTTGTAATTTGTAATTGGATTATAGCCAATTATCTTCATTTTACATGCTTACAGTTATTATTTATAATTTTTTAGAGTTTTATAGTACTTAATATATCTAGTTTTATAATTATTATATTAATATATATTAAAATATTAATATTCCGCATAATTCCGCGTAATCCGCATAATCGGCGCGTAATCCGATTATGCGTTATGCGGATCTCGACCGCACGCATACTGAAAACGCATTTTAGAACATTGCTCATGATTTTGATGGATGATTGATCCTAAATAACAAACATGGTTGCTTCTAGGATTTCTACATTATTGTGAGCAGTTTCAGCTCTTCCCGTAAATTTATAAAATTGCCTTCCTAATATTCCAAATTTAGTTCTGCTAATCTAAATCCTTTAGATGCTAAAGCTTCTTTCACATGTCACTAGTAAGTATTTCTTCTGTACTTCGATCAGATGGTACATTATTATCCATAATAACTATATAAATTGGACTTCACTGGCAACAATAGTAATGTGGATGAGAATAATTAATTGCACTTGATAAAACAATTGCGGCAATCATGCACCAGAGTTGGTCATAGTAGTGCAGTCATGCACCAGAGTTGATCATAGTAGTTAATGTCACGTGATGAAACAATTGAGGCAATCATGCATCTGAGTTTGTCCTATTAAACCAATATGTATAGTTATAAATTGCTGAAATATAAAGGTTACATAAAAGTATTTGCTTTATAAGGCTCTCTTTATAAATAATATTGCATATATTTTGACACTTAAATGTCTTCAGCCTGTGCCTTCTACTTTAGAACTTTGTGCTCTCCTACATAGGCAGAAAATATGGTATATTGATGCATATGATCTGTTGGAAACTTTATCTAATTCCTTATTAAAAGACTGATTTTTTTTTTTTTAAAATTACTTTTGGTTTTACTGTTGGAATTTTAATTTCTTCAGTTTTACTTAGACTAGAATAGTCGATTGTATATTTAGCACTGGTTTGTTGGTATTTTAAGTTTAATAACACAATACTTATGATTTGCCTTTTACCTTATAATAATGATGATTGGGATTGAAAAAAGATAGGGGGATATGGAATTTAGCTCTTCATCCCTTTTTTTCTCCCAAATATCATACTTCCATATTTGTTTGTAGAGATTTATCTTTTGATATTTTTAGACAACATGAAGCGTCAATTCTTGTGGTCAAGCCCAGTCACTTCGCTTTGGGATTTTGTTGTCGAAGGAGGACTAAGAGCTCGGTAGCCTGCAAGAAGATGAAAAGGTTTTGCTATGATAGAGAGTGTCTCGAATAGTTACCCAGTGTGTTGGAAATCCTCCTCCACTTATTTTTTTGTTATTTGATTTTTATTAATTATCATTAATAGACCTAATTTATTTCTTTGATATATATATATATATATATATATATATATATATATATATATATATATATATATATATATATATATATATATATATATATATATATATATATATATATGCTAGCAGTACAACTTTTCTAGATATATATATTCTAGAGATCTAGATTGGTAGAAATATTTTTCAAAATATATTGTAGTACGAAAAATTTAATAAAAAACAAATAATTGAACAAATAAGTGAAAGGAGATTGTTGCCATGTGGGGTATCCAGTCAAGGCACTCCCTGCCCAAATTGTTCGTCTTTTCGTGTAGGCTACCGAGTTGTCAACCCTCAACGATAAAAGATTCCTGAAATCCGGCTACCGAGCAGTACATGAGCAACTTGGCTTGACCACAGGGATTAACATTTCAAGTTGTCTAAAAGTATCGAAAGATGAGCGTTTATAAATAAATAAGGAGTACGATGTTCGAAGTTAAAAAGAGATAAATGAAAAGCTAAACGCCCTATTCCTCTTTATCTTTTTCCATTCCAGATCATCCCTATTATAAGGTGAATGGAAAATGCCATATATTTTGATATTAAACATATTAAATATCAACGCTAAGTATAATACTGATTGTTTTAGTCCAAGTAAAACTGAAAGAAAAGCATTATCTTGATTTTTAAAAAAGGAAACCCAATCTTTTATTAAGGAATTAAATAAAAATTTCAACAATTCCTCCAAAAAGTTTAGTTTCAAACAAATCAGAATCATAACATAAAACATGTAATTTAAATTGGGCAACCTTATATTGTGTTTTTGGCATATGTAGTTTATGGCTTAGGACTTATCCTTATTGACATTACAACTTGAAAGGCTGAAACATGTGGAAAATGCTTGAACTAGGCCTTTTTATCATATATTAAAAGCACGTATAATATGCATCCGTCCATTTAGTTAAAATGGTCTTGAGCATGGCCATGCTCACTAGGGGTGAGCAGAGTTTGGTTAAAACCGAAATAACCAATCGAAACCGATCTGAATAAGCAAAATCGAACCGAACCGAGCTAATTCGGTCAGTTTTGAGTTTTAAAACCCGAAATTGAACAGAACCGTTCTAATTATATATATATATATATATATATATATATATATATATATTATCTGTATATATATACGCAAACATATATATACGTATATACACATATATAAATATTATATATAATAATTTAGTATGTATTGGATACCTTAAAAGATATGCTTACTGAAACAATTAAAAAATAATAATTTTTAAACTTGTTGTACTCCAAAAGTTGAAACTGAATAATCTAACTAAACCGATTCAAACTGAATTAGTTTGGTTCGGTTTCAGTTCCTATTCCTAATTAGTTCAGTTAGGTTTTGTGAAGATAAGCTAAAATCGAACCGAAACCGACCGATATTTGCCCTAATGCTCACTGTTACCATCATATGGGAGTTTCTAGGGATCAATCCATGTTCCACTATCGTGGCCTGCATGGATTATCGTGAAGGAATTATTGGCCGTTTCTAAAACTTGAAGTTTATAATAGAACCATTTATGTTCCTAATCAATAATTGCACAAATTTTATAGACCAATCTTTAAGCATGCTACAAATTACAATGATGGAATATATAGAAGAAAGAAGATAATTTATTGCTTGAATTTTGGCTCCCAACTGAGTTGATACAAGAAAGTAACACTTCATAGTGATGTCCAAACAATGTTGAATGAGTCAAAAACTCTACTTCACCGCCATGGAGTTTTGCAAATTTTTGTGTTCAACTTTAGATCCATTATCAATAAGTTTGAAGAGATCTAATTCTCCCACATTTCAAGACAGAAACAAAGGAACACCTCATTGCTAGCATAACCCCGTTTGCCAATGTGAAAGGGATCTAGGTTTCTGCCATATTCCACTGAATTTGCTTTCTATTAACTCAACAAAATCCTGTTTGATATAAATGCAAGTAGATTATTTTCCTATAGAGATCAAGGAAGGGGGTAAGCAACAATGAGGCTGGGTGCAAAATGGCACCTTTAATTTAGATCAAAATAATAAACATGCAAACAAGTATAAAAGACTTGCAATTATCTTATTTCAGCCAACCATGAAAGAGACCGGCATTTAGTTACAAAAGTATGAAAGTGCACATTCATCTCTCCACTTTGTTTTAGATATTCAAGATTTAATTATATTATAGAACCACATATAGGATACAAGTGAGCAACCCTTCTTTCTTTATTTGGTCTCACTACTCTTCAATTACTCTCTTAAAAATCACTTTGAAATACAAGTTCTACATGCCAAAAGTAAGGTTTTTTTTTTTTTTTTTTTTCCATTTTTACATGGCCTCAAGATATATTCATAAACCACCATCCATAACAGGCAGGCCATAGAAAATTCTCATATTATTATAAACAAAACAAAATAAAATATAAGATGAAGGCTTGTAGGCACTAGCCTAAACGACATACACACATGAACTCATGTGATAAGTCACGGCAAATATCCCCATTACAAGCCCTTTTCTACTGTTAACCCACACAACCCTTGTCTACTGATAACCTCTTGTACATGAGCTTCGAGGGTTGACAGCGAGGTGTAAGCTGGACATGCCCAATGGAGAAGAATTGAATAAAATAGAAGAGTTTGTTGAGCTAGTGCAGATGATAGAGATGTGGAGAAAGGATTATATGGATAGATAATGGAGATATAAAGATTTTGAGCATATGCAATCGATGTAGGTGGTTATGACTCCTTGTGTACAAAGTATAAAACACCCATATGTATTGTGCTCTCTCATGCATTTTGTATGGATGGCCTAGCCAGGGGGTTTTAAGTGGTTCTATGCTATCTAAAACATATAAATACCTTTACGATGATACTTCATACATGTAGTATATGATACATTGGGGATAATACACACAAACAGAGATATTTGATGTTTTTGATATTTGCAAGAGTTCCCATTTTTCTTAAATGTACATCCAAATATCATAAATATTCATGAACGTTATCTCTTTTAACTTCCTAAAACTTTAAATTTTGAGTATATTATTTGATGGGATCTCTCAAAACGTCAGCTAATGACTGATTCACGCATACACATTATATATTGGTACTTCTCATGCATCAAAGTGACCATGGTCTGCTTATCTTTGTTGTTTTTATATTTGAAATAGCTTACTGCAATATATAGAAATTATTTTGTTGAAAGAAAGCTAGATAAATTCCACACTGAGCTGAAATCGGGTGTTTTGTTTTTCACGGCCATCTTTTGTACACGTGCTCACATCTCTTTTGTGGATTAGAAAAGCACAATTCTAATTTTGTTTAGAAAGGACATCTCCTGGTGCATTGAGAAGAAATATGTCTATGGCCTTTGGTTGAGGTTAATTAAACTTGTACTAAGTGTATTAAATCAGTCCTCTTTTTTTATTTCATACCTGGTGCTTCCAAGTTCTTTTGCTTCTCCCTTTGGCTAGCTAGTGCTTATGCATTACCTTATTGCAATCTGTGAGTGTGTTATTAGTCATGTTGATGTTAATCAGCATTTATTACTGATATCGTTCCCATATATCTTGCAGCGGGTCATGCAACTGAATCCTTTTCAGACTTTGTTGTCGGTCACGGAGAACTATGGTCTGCTCAAATGTTATCATATGTTATTAGAAAGGTATTTGAAAGGTTCATTAGTTGCATAATATTTTTGGAAGTTAATTATTTAGACTCTTAGAAGTATCCTGGATCATTTATGTTTTTGGTACAGAGTGGAAGACCTTGCAGTTGGATGGATACTCGGGACGTCCTTATTGTTAAGCCTACTGGATCCAACCAAGTAGACCCCGATTATTTTGAATCTGAGAAGAGGCTCGAAAAATGGTTTACTGGGGAGCCAGCTGATACCATAATTGCTACTGGATTCATTGCCAGCACGCCTAAAAACATTCCTACGACTTTGAAAAGAGATGGAAGTGACTTCTCAGCTGCAATAATGGGTTCTCTTGTCAAGGCTCGCCAGGTCACTATATGGACCGATGTAGATGGTGTATATAGCGCTGACCCCAGAAAAGGTTTGTCTTTTATAATTTTTATTTAAAACATGCTACATTGTTTCACAAATTTCCCTTGTTCAGAATTTTCTGACTTGAATTCATTTTAGTTACTACTTAAGGAAATAAATTTTTAGGGGACCACTTGGTGCATAATCATTTCTACGTTGGGCTCAATTTGGGGGATGTTTGGTTAGTTAGTTGTAACTGGTTTTGCAAGACACCTCTCACCCCATTTAATGTGTTTCGGGTTTTCTATCAATATAATTGGGTTTAAAGGATGAAAGCCTAAATTCCATCAACCAATCAGTTCAAAATAAATTGCAATATAGTGCTGAGAACTTTCTTGCTTTGCAGTTAGTGAAGCTGTGATATTAAGAACACTGTCTTACCAGGAAGCTTGGGAAATGGTCAGGTTTCTAACGATGTTTACTTTAAACACTTGGAATTTATCCTATAGAAATACTTGCTGAAAATTTAACCTATCTTTGCAGTCTTATTTTGGGGCAAATGTTTTACATCCACGCACAATTATCCCTGTAATGAAGTACCAGATTCCAATTGTAATTAGAAATGTTTTCAATCTCTCTGCCCCTGGGACAATGATTTGCCAGCAGTCTGCAAGTGACAATGGGGATGAACAGGGTTTGGATGCCTGTGTCAAAGCATTTGCTACTATAGACAACTTGGCTCTCGTTAATGTTGAGGGGTGAGCTCCCCATAATATTGCATTTGCTGCTTCTGATTTACAATTCTCCCCTTCCTGCTCAGTTTTTATCCAGCATGCTCTGTTGGTTGCAGAACTGGAATGGCTGGTGTCCCTGGCACAGCGAGCGCTATCTTTAGTACAGTTAAAGATGTGGGAGCTAATGTTATCATGATATCTCAGGTATATTGTACTTTTTTCTGGCTCATAGAGTTTATGTTCTAGTTGTTGAAGATAATATTTGGCTTTTGCAGGCCAGCAGCGAGCATTCAGTTTGCTTTGCTGTGCCAGAAAAGGAAGTCAAAGCAGTCTCTGATGCTCTAGAGTCTAGATTCCGTCAAGCTTTGGATGCCGGACGGCTTTCTCAGGTATGCACTACTATTTGCTCCATATGGAACATTCATTAAGGGCTAGGCATCCTTGTGCACTGTCATTAATTTTGGCAAACTAATTCAGGAGATAACCCATTTGTACAGGAAACTATGACTAAGCTATTATTTAGGATGGCTCTTTCTCTATGCATGCATATTCTGTTGAGAAATAGGGAAAATTTTGCTCATGAAATATATAAAAGAGTTGTGGTGGTGGAGCCAGTGTACAATGTTAGCAACGGTCTCAAGATTAGTAGTGAACCTTATGGTCCTCTTGTAGAAGGCCTAGTTGGTCTGGATCAGACGTTGGCTTGGGATTCAATTGCATCTTATGTTAATATGATCTCGTGCTGAAACTGGGAATCTATGAGATTTTGAATCCCGTTCAATTGTGTCCTTTACTTGCAAGCGCTATATGAGTCCAGGGGCTTGAAATAATTATAGCAAGTTTCTCTAGGGAATGCCAGAGATAATTGGAGCTATCAAATAATGATATGCAAGACACCTCCCCAAACCAAAAGTTGGATGGACACTCCCGGACATTCTTCACTTAAAAATATGTATTAAGATTGAAGGATGTCATTCCCTCTTTGACAAAGCTAACAGTTCTCTACAGCACCTTGGGAGTTTATAGGACATATTCCCTAAAAATATCGTTTTTTGGAAGTTACCTCTTAGGCCTGCAGGTTAAAAGTCCCGTTGTTCGAACTTCTGTCCTACTCTCCCTCCTAACTCTGGTTAAGAGTTAACAAGGAACTTAAATGATAATTTTGTAATCTGACCCAACCTTATCCAACCCACTGACTTTTGTGTAAGCATGCCCAGCACATTAAACCGCACAATCTGACAATTATGATTCGTTGACCTCTCTTTGAGCTAATTTAACCCTGTCAAGCAAGCAATTTAGCAAAAGCATAAACTGTTGGGCATGGGCTAATATTGTATATACAGCTAACGTAGTACTTGACACTCCCTTTCACGTGGGACTTTGGGCTATGTGGAAAGACCTCCAGCTTTGAACTCTTTGCTTAGAAAGGCAGAATCCTTGGAGATTTGGATAAATAAATATATTTCTTTATTGACGATGATGAGGCATGAAAGGAATGGAAACTAGGACCGCAAAGGATATTTCTGTTATTTTATTAAATTTGACATGTAGGATAGTTAAAGGAATAATTTTAATATCTACAGGAATTGTTGCTAGCTGCCTGCACTTACAAGTATTTGATATTTCATAATGCAAGTACAACTAGTGGGTAATCCTTTTATGTCATATAAGGTTTTAAATATCATATATCAAGGTCATATAGTATGGGGGTTTTATTCATAGCAAACAAGACATAGGACAGATAACTTGAAGGTTGTATGTCCTAAGTGTCATCTATACAATAACAGTGGTATACCTGCTTATAAAACCATTCAAGGACAATATTGTCACTTAGGTGCATCATAACAGAATAAATCTTGGAACATATTCAATCATGAGTTCAAAATAATTAGTTTAAGGGATAGACATAATCAAGATAAAGAGACAACATCAACACTAATAGCAAAGACGATAGCAATAGTAGTGACAGCAAGGGGATAATAGCATAAACAACACAAGAAACAAGAAGAAAAAAAAAAAGAAAAGAAGAAATGGCAAACACGAAAACAAGAAGATTTTGAAGTCTAGGTTATCATATGAAGAGGCTGAAGAAACTACTTAGCAGATCATTGCCATTTTTAGCTCTCCAATAGCATGAGAGATTCTCTTTAATTTTTATCGTGCCGATTTGAGAATCTGACTGATTTAGGGCAAAAATGAAAAACTTGAGGTTTTCTCTTGTATAGCGACAACTTCGAGAATTAAGTCTAAACATTTTTCTAAATTAAAAAGTCAGTCGAAATAAAAAGGAATGGTATTGGCTGATTTATCGGGATATATTTAGATCTCAGGCAATATCACAAGTATTTGGCTGATATGTGGACAAAAGTCCCCTCTTTTACTGTATTGTCGTGATTACCTCCCATAACGCATATATCAGGAATGTGTTAGATATATCGCCCAATATTTAGAACAATTCATTTTGACTTAATTATGTTTTTGCTCTTTTTCATATTATCGCATTTGCTAAAGTTCTTGCCTTTTCTCCTTTTTTACAGAAAATATTTTATTCTAGTGATATTTGAAGGTAATATGTTTATCTGTGTTTGTTCAGTTAACTAGGAATTGCTTTTAATGTAGTAAATTGCTTTTCTATACTAATAGCTTTTTACATTTTGTAGTACTTTACAACTACTTCTATTAATTTTGTTCTGCATGGCTTGCCTATGACTCATATGGTTGCCTATGAGGTTCCTAACCATGAGTATGTTGATTTACCTGTGAACCAGAACTAGGCCTGGTAATGGATTGGGGATTGACCGTGCCTTGGCAAGGCCCTGACCCATCCTAAAACTTTTAGGGCCATGATTCAAGGCCTCAACCCTAGCATTGGGCCTGAACACTAAGCCCAACCACTACCTTACGGCCTCTCAGGCTAGCCCTAATTTAATTATAAGAACGTCAAGGCATGCAAATTATAAATAACTCGTTATTTACTGAGGAGAGGGGATTGCACTTTTTGTTTTATTTTTTGCTTGAAAAATATAAATTGTCAATTGGATAATATAATAGATACTTTTGAAAGTTATATAATATTTATATTAGAATAAATGAATAAAACTCACTTAGAAGAATGGAAATCAAATTATAAAATAATTTTTTCATGACATATAATTGATATAAATGAGAAATTAGCTATTACCATAAAAAGATAGACTTTGAGCATTGATTAGCTGGGTTAGGTAGGCCTTTTGTTGGTTTAATTAATAAAAATATAGTTATTCAGAGAAAATATATAGAATTTTAGGATTGGGTCTAAGCAGGCCACCAGTGGGCTAGGATTGGGGAAGGGCCATGCCTATGCCAGGCCTCAACCCTGGCCCTGTAATGGGCCTAAGATTTCAGCCTACCCCTACCCCATTTATGAGAGGACAGACAGGCACTAGGCTTTTCTGAGGCTGGGCCGGGGGAGCTCTCTGTCTACCCCCGACCCATCACCTTTCCTAAACAGAACAAGAAAAATAGTTAACCAGATAACACTGACAACCATAAACCTGGAAGCACAAAAAACGTAAAAAAAAAAAGTTAACAAGATAGCTAAACTGCAAGCTCAAAAAGAAAAAGAAAAGTTTATCAAGACATGACTAAGAAAACCCAAGTTCTGGGTTCTTTAAAAAAAAAAAAAAGCTTTTGACATAGAACTGTAATTTCCAGAACTGTTTCTTAACTCTAATTCTCCGCACCATGCTTTATTTTTTATTTCTACTCCTCGCATCATTTTTCTGTTGCCTCGTTCCTTCCCGTTATTAATAGCTTTATGTTTTTCAGGTTGAGGTCATCCATAATTGTAGCATCCTAGCTGCTGTTGGCCAGAAAATGGCTAGCACTCCTGGAGTTAGCGCCACCCTTTTTGATGCACTAGCAAAGGTATTTGCTGGGTTATATTTCAAAATCCAATACCTGTTAGATGACGTTATATTGAGATAACTGCTAAGAAGCTATCATATTGAACTGTTATTATTTTTCAGGCTAATATAAATGTACGAGCTATAGCTCAAGGTTGCAGTGAATACAACATTACTGTTGTTCTGAAGCAAGAAGATTGTGTAAGGGCACTAAGGGCTGCCCACTCCAGATTTTATCTATCAAAAACAACAGTAGCCATGGGCATAATTGGACCCGGCTTGATTGGCAGTACACTACTTGACCAGCTTAGGGATCAGGTATTTGAAATGTTAAAACCTTTTGTTGTCTTTCATAAGTTTCTTGCATGCAGTTGCTGAAGTTATACATCAGAAGTAAATTCCCAAGTACTTATGGACTACCTTTTGGTAATACTAGTTCTAAGGCACGTGCATTGACCAGTAATATGAAGAGAATGGGTTGATTTATATGAACATTGCTATGATATAACCATATCCATCATTGAAGTCTCAAAGCTTTTGGCAAATTATCGTCACCACTATTTTGGGGGAAAAAAAAAGGAATAGAAATGAAACTGTGAATTTTCTTTATGAACAGTTGGCTCCTGGTAATTGAAAATTTATGTATCATGAACAAAGTAGTCAAATCGGGATACATACAGTGTATCGTTATCCCTATGTATCATATCGCATATCGTATCGTAATATACATTGATCAATGTATAACAACTAAGTAATAAGCAAATAACAATATATAATATAACAAATATATGAGCAAATTTAAAGCATAAATAACAGATAAATAGAAACAAATACTAAAACAGGTAATGTGTTAAATATAAGCCAATAGCTATATATAAATAGGTTACTTACATTCAAATGGCCATGAGATCATTAATCAAAATTATAGTATATTAACAAATATATTACTACTCACTAGAAATTGAAAACAACATTCATTTTCTTCATCTTCATCTCTTTTACTCCACACAAACTCCTTTAGTATAGTCAAAATTTCCTTTCTTTTTCCTCATTTATTGTTTACAATTTCATGTTATTAAAAAATTCTACTAGTAATTATAACATAATCTATTAGAGACTAAATATTAGGAATAAATAAACAATGGATAAAATTTTTACCGTTGCATCTTCTCTTTCTTTTCATTTAAGTAGATTCATTGTTCCTCCTTCAACTTAAAACATACATTGAAATCTATTTATTTAATACTTTTCATTGTATAAAGTTCTTATTTCTCATCAATCCATTCACAATTGAATTTTATATCCAATAGTCAAATTAGATCATGTCCCTTTTTTATTGCCTCAGTTTCAATTGTATGTTATATACACAAAAGCCAAAGTATTGAGTATAAGTTCGTTATCTCCAAAAAGATTCAAAATATGCAAGTATAATATCAATTAGTTATTTCTTGTTGATATATAACTAACATCATTTTTAAGAATTTTTATTTTAATTTCTTCATTTTCATCTGCTCAAATCTATGCAAATTCTTAATTTTTAATGAGATTTTAGTGTATAATAAATAAACTCATAGATAATTGAATTGAGAATTAGTAAATAAATAACTTATGTTGACTATAAATTAATAAGATCACTTTAAATGTTTTTATCAACTAAAATAAGTATCTTAAATTTTGTAAATTTCTATAATTGTCCGAAATGTTTATTCTGTATTTAAATCACAATGTTCATCTGAATAAGTTTGAAATCTATTTATAAGTCAAGATTAGCGTATCGTAACATATCGCGTATCGTAAGATACGTATAGTATATCGTAGGATACGCTTACTGTATCGTAAAATACTTAATTCAATAGTATCGCAGATTAGATACGTATCAATTTTCTTACATATCGTATTAGAAAATACGTATCGCATATCGTAAGATATTGACAAGTATGATCATGAATTCATGCAATTGAAAATTATGGAATATTATGTCCAGTTGTATATCAGATAACCCCAAATAGAGCAAGTGCAAAGTTCTACGACAAAATAGAAGGGTAAATTTTCACTGGTGTAATTTTAAGAAAGAAAGAACTGAAAACAATAAAATAAATTGTCAATAGCAAAAATGTCTAATAAAGAGAGACGCCTGTATAGAAAGGAGAGGATTTCCCTTGCCACTTCCATCCAACCTCTAAACAAAGTTTTTTCCATATATGGATCCTACAGTGTCTGAATGAATCTGCATGTGGAACTTTTATCATTCATGGATCACCTATGTCAGTTTGAGTTAGCTTAGGCTCACTCAAAATTTTCTGTTTAGTCAAGATGTGAATTAATGCACTTGCAACACATAATTATGTTGATCTTGATGTAATGAGAGAGTGTAGGAGATATGAGTAGTAGTAAACTAGATGAAGATGTAATGCCTTACCGGAAGTTAATGTATTGCTTGACCGGAAGTTAATGATGAAACATAAGAGAGGTGAGAAGGGTGTTGGGGAGAGGCGGTGGATTTGTGTTGAGGAGGGACTATTAGAAGATTAACTTCGCCACTGCTATGCTTAAAGTTTTCATTTTTTCGCTACTTTATCTCAAGCTAAGATAAAAGAGTGTTGTGGTAGGCCTATGACAGGATAAAATATTGTCACATATTAAGATTTAAACCAAATATTAAATTTTGTTGGGATGTATCCTACTGAGCGATGTACTACATTGGAGCCACAATATAGTGAGAACTGTGAGAGTTGTTAGGTCATCGCCTAGAAGCAACGCGCTATGTTGGCACTCGGATGTAGTGTCAAATGTGAAGCACACTTTAATAAGCGGATGAGGGTAAAAAAGTTAGCTCATGAACATAGGATTTAGTTAGTCTCGTGGAACATAGGCTCCCTTATAGGTAAATTAGAACAGTTAGTTAATATTATGATTAGAAAGAGAGTTAATATTTTGTGCGCTAGAAACTAAGTGGGTAGGTGAGAAAGTTAGAGTCAGAATCGTGGGTTATAAATTTTGGTATATGATCAGAGATAGAAATCATAATGAGGTATGCATTATCATAGATAAATAGTTATTTGGGATACAGTGGAGGTTAGGAGGAAAGGTGATAGGATTTTATTAATTAAATTTATTTTAGATAGGGAGACTCTTAATATTATTAGTGTCTATGTACGACAAGTACGACTTGATGAATTTGGTAAATATTAATATTTGGAGAATATAAGGAGATGGTTAGGGAATATCCGGCGGAGAAAAACTCTTTATTAGTGGTGACCTTAATGTGCATGTAGGAACTAATTATAATGGGTTTGATACATGGAAAATTTGGTTTTAGAGAAAGAAATGTAGTTAACTCGATTCGAGATTTTTTTTACCCTATGATTTGATTTTAGCTAATAATACTTGATTTAGAAAAATAGTTTCTCATCTGATTACTTTTGGAAATGGGTCAAGCCAAGTAGATTTCTTTTTAACTTGAAGGGCTAATAGAGGTAGTTGCATTGATTGTTAGTATGAGGTGAGAGTATAGTAAGCCAACATAAGCTCTTAGAATTAGATGTTCGGATTAAAACTATACTTAAAATATTAAGTTAGATTCTAAAATTAAGTAATAACAAATAGAAGGTAATTCAAGAGTCTTGGTGGATAGAGAAGTACAAGCAGCAAATTGGAAGGCTCATGATGATCCAACGCAATACAGAACAAAATGCTAGCTGTGTTATGACGGTAACTAAAGATGTATTTGGTGACTGGTGAGTCAAGGATTGGCTTTACCATGTAAGCATATATCACGGTGGAATGAAGAATAAAAAAATAATATTAAGATGAAGTGGGAGTTTTAAAGAGATTTGAAGAATAATGGTGGAGAGTTTTGAGAGGAGACTAAGAAAATTGTTCGGGATGCAAAAGCTAAATTATACAAAGAAGTATACGAGAAGTTATACAATAAAGAGACTGAAAAGAATATATAAAGAATTGTTCAAATAAGATAGAGAAAGTCTAGACACGGATGTATTGTAAAGTGTATTAAAGTTGAGTATTAAAAGTTTTTAGTTTGAGACAATGTGATGAAAGAAAGATGGAGAGGTTATTTTGACAGATTGTATAATAATAGTTTTACTCAAGATATGGAGGACCTTACTATTAAGTATGAGAATATGAATTGCAGTTTTATATGCATAATTGAAGAATCTGAAGTAAACGATTTTTTTAAAAGGATAAAATTAAGAAAAGTTGTTAGTCTATATGAGATTTCTATTTAGCTAGGGAGTTATCTAGGAGAGATGGGTGTGAGGTATCTCTTTAATAAGATTTGAAAAATTAAGAAAATGCCAAACAAATTGAGAAAGAGTACCCTAATATCTCTATATAAGAGTAAGAGTGCTATTCAAAGATGTTCTAAGTACCATGGAATAAAACTCATGTGTCATACTATGAAGTTTTGGGAAAGGGTAATGGATAAAGGTTAAGGCAGTCTGTTATGATACCCGAGAACTAGTTTGGGTTTATGTCGGGATGATAAATGACAAGCTATTTATTTTGTCAACTTATTGAGTGATTTTGAGTGGGATATAGAGATTTACTTATGGTCTTTATTAATTTAGAAAAGTGCATGATAAGATACCGAGAGAGGTGTTATGGTGACATTGATGAAAATGGGAATCTCCAAACATAATTACAGAGTAGTGATAAATGTAAGAACTTTGATAGCGTAAGAAATTATTCTTTGATTACAATTGGATTGCATCAAGGATATGCATTGAGTCCATTCTATGATGGATAAGTTTACTAGAGCTATTTAAATGCCCTGCTTGGGACAAGAAGTAGTAAATATGTTGACTAAGAGATCCTTTCCCGTCATACGGCTCTAATTTGAGCGGTTTATATTTTTCAGGGTATGGCGCCAAATCCCATTCAGGCGGATATGGTATTGAGACCCCTGATTCTTTCAACTCCTTTTTGTGCATTAGTATTTCGAGTTGACTTTGCAACTTCTCTATTTTCTCTTCATGTGGATCATGAAAAGAATACTTATATTCGTCCTCATGCGTCAAGTGGGCTTTTTCTTCTTTATCTTCTTCGTTCATTTTATTGAACGGAGTTTCTTTTCCTTTTTTGACGTTATCCTCGACGATTTTTTGGGTATTCTCGACCACTTTTGAGAGCATTGTTTTAAGATCCTCAATTGTCTTTTGTTGCTCCCGAATCGTTTGTTCTTGAGCTTCAAATCTCTGGTCGATGTCGTCAGATCTATTCATCATATATGATGTTGACTTCAATTTAGATGATGCCGAGGAACGAGGAGAGGCTATGGCCGAATTATCGCTATCATCATCATAAGAACTTTTCACGAGTTTCTTATAATTTCGGACCGGGATAGCGCCTGACTTAAGCCGGGTAAAATGATTAGGCTCTTCATCACTTGTTTCTGAATCATCATTCTTTTCTATGATTTTCTTACCCTTACCGACCATGTTGGAAGTTACAACTCTCCATTCTGCTCGGGGAGTAACCTTTGTTTTCTTAGCAGGGTTTTTGTCCGACTTATTTAATCGATCGAACACCGATATCCTGTTCTTACTGCAGCAACAATTATCGATTACAGCGGATACCGCTGTCATAAGCTGTTGGCAGTGACAAGTCGGTTCAGACTGAACTCGTTCTATACTTCTCTTTTTAGTTAAGTACTCTCTGAGGTCAGTGACTTTAGACATGGAATTGTGGGACCCATTCAACTGTTGAGAGGGTCCAGGAGCCCACTGAAGCTTCTTGAGATTACTGGAATCCAGTTCTGGTCCATTAGTGCGACGATCAACCCTGATTTGGTATTCGGGTTGATTTACGCGGAGCTGAGAGATAGCTTCGCGTTTTGGAATGCGGAGCTGAGAATTAGCTTCGCGGGCTGAAAAATAGCTCCGCGTTTTGCTACGTTAGCCTCGCGTTTTACGCTGGCTTGGCGTTCCTTCAGAAGTTTATCTTCTGGAACCTTAACCAGGCGTGGAAGAAAATTCTTGCACGCTGGCTTACTCTTGCGATTAACGCAAGGCACAACTTCGCGTCTAGCGCGATTTTTATGATTAACGACAATTTGCCAGTCATCTTCGCGATTTACGCGGAGCTGATGAATCTTGCGTTTATCGCAAGTACTACTGGCTTCACGTTTATCGCTAAGCTCAGTATTAGCCTCGCGTGGAGAATCACACGCTAGCCGTAAGGAAATTTTATCCTCGCGTTTATCGCGAGTGTCAAAATTCTTGCGTTTCTCGCAAGTTGAACTGGTTTCGCGTTTATCGCTAAGTCCAGTAATAGTCTCGCGTGGAGAATCACACGCTGGTTTTAGGGAAGTTTTATCCTCGCGTTTATCGCGAGTGTCAGAAATTTTATGTTTCTCTCAAGTTGAACTGGCTTCGCGTTTATCGCTAAGCCCAGAATAGCCTTGCGTGGAGAATCACACGCTGGCTTGTCCTTGCGATTAACGCAAGTTGTAGCTTCGCGTTTAACGCGATACTAACTGGTCTTGCGGTTAACGCGAGTCAGTTTGCAAGGGATCATAGCCTCGCGTTCAATGATGTTAGCATCGCGTTCAATGCGGGCTTTGAGGGCCTTTCGCCTAGCTCTCCAATTTCTATTTCGGAGTTGGGTTCTGGTCAATCCAGTTCCCATGCCTTCTTCGGCAGTAGAGAGGCCATCCTCTGATAGGATTTTCTGCCCAAACAACGGCTCTATGGCCGCAGTCTCCAAAAATTCCCGTTCATCGGTGGATACCTTTTTACCCGTTGCTCGGGTATTGGAGCGCACGCGATGATAGTGTCGCGTTTCGTTCATGTTACTTGATTCAGAGGAGAGATATTCCTCGTACTTCTGTCGGTCGATTTCAACGACTAGCATATCTACGTCGGATCCGATCCTCTCGACGTCAGATTGCGCCATGATCTCTTATTTGGTGAAAGAGACGTCTCCCACTGTGGTCGCCAGTTTGTTCGCAGCAGAAATTCGTTGCTTTCCTTCCATTAAATTAACTTAAATTACAATGAAAGAGAATAAGAGAAAAAAAAAAGAACAAACGAGAGGATTTATAGTATATCGCTCTCTTTTACAATGTAAACGTGGGATCTGTGTGGCGATGGGATCTAACTAGTAGTTCTTTTAGATGATCTGACGACGAACTCTTCTCTTGAAGATGGCGGCCGACTGTAGAACTGATCTCCTCTGGTCTTGATTCGTTCAAGGCTCTATGCGTAACTCGAACTTCTCCAAAACTCCAGAAAAAGATCCCGTAAGGCTTCCTCAAAGAGGTATTTATAGCTTTAGAATGATATGAGAGTTTCTATCTAAATAGAATTTGTACTCATCAAGGATTCCAATCAAATATCTTAGTTTTGATTTTAAATCTCTTGATTTAGAGTACTGATCGGACTTAATTTGGGTACTTGGATAAGCCCAAATCTTAATCTCAATCAATTTAAGATTCTAGTTATCTGCTCATGCGGAGTTAAACTCATCAAAACGCGGAGCTAAGAAACCAGAACGCGGAGCTAATCAATAGCTCCGCGTTTTACTCAAACGCGAGGCTAAAATAGCCAAATACGGAGCTACTGAGTTAGCTCCGCGTTCTGTTGTGGAAAACTCTATTTACTTAGAAATTTTCACTGCCAACAAGTATCCACACTTCGAATGCTTCCAAAAGTATCCCAGTAACTTATAGTATTTTATTAATAGTAAGTTGTGGACTTTATATCCTTGTTTATTTGTTATGTGTTAGTTATAACATTATGCTTTTATGTCACATGGTGATATCATTATTTTGGTGGTTTGAATATTTTAAATTAAAGTGCCATCTTTATTTGAAATTGATGTAAATCTTTTGCAGACAGCAGTTCTTAAGGAGCAGTTTAACATTGACTTGCGTGTCATGGGAATAACTGGATCAAGAACAATGATTTTGAGTGAATCGTAAGCTACTATGTCAACTTCACAGTACTTTTACTGATTTTCATCTTAGCTTACTGGGTTATAGGAATTTAATTTTTATTTGGTATGCATGCTTTTTTTTTTACTCGTGCTTTATCATCATGGTTAGCGAATGAATGATCATCTTACATGTATGTAAAATTTCTTTAAAATTTGGGTGAGGTTTATAATCTTTTTTCATACATGGTATTTCACATAGCTCTGAATACTCCATCAGATAGCCTTATGCAATCTTGAATAATTATACAGGTTAGGAAATGATATTCCTTTTCAGAAAAAAGTGTTTGAAATTATTAAATAATTATAAGATAGAAATGCCAACCGCTGTAGCTGAGAAAATGTTGAAGTGGCTTGAGTTGGTTTATGGTAGAAAATAATTCACTTTACATCATATAAACACAGGGAAGAGTGGAAATTTTCGTCCCAACTTACACGTCCTTGAATTGGATTTGGTTCAGACTTCGAAATAGAACACCTTATTATTAGGCAAAACGCTAGGGGTTCATTAAGAAAAGATTCAAATGCAATCCAAAACCAACTTGGTGTTGAGTTCTAACTGTGTAACTCATATTTTAAGTCCTGAACCATGAAAAACCTTAACCTGAACCAAAATTCTAACTCATATTTTAATTCAGAATCCTCTTTGAACTTAAATCCTAAAGTAAATATTATTTTACATATTCGTCAGCATATAGGATATTTATTTCTCACTGCTTTGTCTGCACAATTATCCTCAAAGTGTTCCTTATGGAATAGTTACCATTATATTAATGACTGGGGTTGACGTTAAAACATACAGGAAAATAGAACAAGTATAGATTCAGAAAACCTGTCAAACAAAAAGAACAAAAATCAAACTTGGTTCACGTGGACACAGACCCTCGTTGGATAATATGACAGTCTTTGTGGGACTTGAATATTCCTACTTTTGAATGCAGTTATATTTCACTCGAGGTATATTATTTCTAGCTATTCGTAACTCTCAGTTGCTTTGTTTTGTAGAGGAATCGACTTGAATAAATGGAGAGAACTTCAGAAAGAAAAGGCCGAGGTGGCTGACCTGGAGAAGTTTGCCCGCCATGTGCATGAAAATCATTTCTTCCCAAATACAGTACTGGTCGATTGTACATCAGATTCAAATGTTGCAAACCATTATTATGATTGGTTATGCAAAGGAATTCATGTTATTACACCTAACAAAAAAGCAAATTCAGGACCCCTTGATCGGGTAAATATATTCTTCCATTTGCTTCTTCATCGTTCTCTGCAAACATTCTTGAAGATTACTTCAGATAGTCTTGCATTTCTTCTATTTGCTTCCTTTATCTATTATCTCCATCTTCTCTTGAGTGTTTATGGTTAGCCATCATGCTTACGCTTTTATGATACTGGAACTATGGGATAAAATACAATCTATGGAAATGTTTTAAAGGTATACAACTTTATTTGCGATGTGATGTATGCCTTGATTAATTGGTGTCCTATTCTTGACCAATGCAAAACTTGAGAGGTGGTCTACCATGAAACTTCAGAAGGCCATGTTTTTAGTGAGAAATCAAGTATGATCATTCCGGTAATGTTTAGTGTTCGAAGATTCTCTTTGACCAAGTGGAATCAAGTTCAAATGAAATGAGTTTGAGATGTTTGTTCATCAATATTGTATAAATTATTGTTCATCAATATTGTATAAATTACAAGCCAAGTGTCCAATAAAAAAAAAACATTTTTTCATGTTCTTCATTTTATTTTCCGTATCCTCCCAGTGGCCCATCACTGAATGAAGGTTCTTTTGCAGTGGAAATTTAAGAGTTGGTGGATGCTTGGCTTTACTTTTACCTTGCATCATTGTCCAAAGTCTTTCGATCAAGTCTTTCAATTTGACCCTTTTTTCTTATATATTTATAAATTTTCATAACTTTATCTTAAATTACTTTCTTCATGCATTCATACTTCCATCAATCTAATTTCTAAGATACACACGCGCACACATGCACACACAAACACACTCCCCTTTTTTATGTTATTGATGTCATAGAGGCTATTGAAATTGTCAGTATTCAGTAACAGTAAGACAACACGCCCTTCTGGAGTTGCTATGTTATTTTTATAGTAAAGGGAATACAATATTACATAAAAAAGCCCTCTCTAATATGTAAATACTCTAATACTCCCCCTCAAGCTGGAGCTTGAAACTGGAACATGAAAATCATTTATATTTCAGCTTGTCACGAAAAAAGGGAATATTACAGAATATTAAATTTCATCTACTTGGAGATGCATTCACAGTTGACTATAAGTAGCAAAACCTGTTATAATTTTTAGATTAACAAGCAAGGTCAGTGGTTAGCATTTGACAACAAACAATAATAGTTTACTTTTCATAAGTGGTAGTTGACTTCTAACAAGTAGCAGTTGATGAGTTGCTAGCAAGTAACTATTGATGAGCATCTAAAAAGTAGCAATTGATGGGCATCTGAAAAGCTGCAATAGTAGTTTGCTTTTAACCTATGATTTGTAGGCACAGACCGTATGTTGTGCTCTGAAATGGTTATGGAGCATCGGATACAACATCCCTACAATATCTAGATACGAGAACATGGCTATGTAAATGTGTGTGTGTGTATAATACACGCTCACAACACACACACATGTACTTACATGGTTAACTTAAATTATTTGTAATGGGTTGTTGTTCAAATGTAAAAACCTAAATAGTAAACTGATTAACAAAACATTTAGATTTAGTCAATACTCAATAAAGTGGCATAGCATACTCCATTTGGATATATTTTTAATTCGAATTAAGGTAAATGATTTTGCAAGTGTCGGACATAAGGAAACGTGTGTCATGTCCAATGCAAATGACATGTCACTTTTTGGTTGGGGAAATTGCCATACATATTGTATCTTAAGACAAACAATAATTATAGTTATTTTTTAACAACTAGAAGTAGCAGATGACCATCTCTGATGACTTTTACGAAATATAAGATTAGAACCAGACAAGGAAGAATTACAACTCAATTGTTTTCAAAGAACAAGTAGTTAGGATTTTTAAAAAATAAAAATAAAAATAAGATCATTTTAGCATATAGAGAGATTGGAAAAGAAATGGAGATGAAAAAGATATGAGAAAGGAGTATTATTTTAAAAAGGGGGAGAAATTGAAAATAGAGAGAACTTTTCTTTTTTGGGGCAAAAAAGGGGATTAAAAAATAGAGATTGAAAAAAGAAAGAAAAAAATGAGTGCAGTAACTGTAGCTAAATTAACCCACATTTCTTTTTTTGTTTCTGTGGTTTGCGGTGTATGGCTAGGGCTCAAGGAAGAAGAAGATACGCAAAAGAATTGGGAGTCAATATTTCGAAGAGGGATTTTGAAGTCGAGATATCTGTCTTTCTTTGGATCTCAAGGTCAAAATTGCAGTTAAGAAAAACACTCTAGTATCTAAATACTCTAATAGTAATAAAGGATATGGAAAACAAAAAAATAATTGATCCATTCAATGATTATAGGAGTAGTTGCCTTGTGTCCCACTTGATTACCCTTGCAATTACACTTCTACAAGCAACTCCTCTTTGTCTTCGCCACAACATACCATCTTTTGAATTTTAGTAGAATAACTACGAGCTAGGAATCCACTAGCATGTTAATAACCAACAAAAACTGATCCTTATAGATAGCAGATCCAAATTATTAACATTGTCACGTAGATCATATCTATAATTTAAGTAGTAAGATGTAAAATTTCAAAAATGACTGATGGTTTATGATACTAGAATTAGCATTATTAGATGTACCTTATTGGCAAGATCGTGTATATTGGCAATACCTACTAACATTATAGGTCTATATCTGGTACTGCAAAATTCAATATGTTATTTGCTGTATGTATCTATGGATATTTAGAACCTTGGGCGGAACATGCAAGTTAAAGAAAATCCCCTTATCCGATCAGCATCATGATAACTTACTGGCCATTAGACATATTCAGCATAAGAAAATTAGTAGATATGGTAATATCAACTTCATAGTTGTTTGGCTATATGCTTATCCAAATATGCAAAAAGGCCTAATTCTTTTTTTCTCTTTGTCCTCTTTTTTCCCGAATGGATGCAGTAACTTTCTGCATGAACTTAGTGTTATAGTAAAGAATGCATTAGTTATTTATTTGGATGTTACTGGTTGGTAACAGTATGAAGAAAACATTTCTTGCTTTTTCTTACATCAAATCAAGAATTTCAGTTTGGTTGTCTTCTACATTGTAGACCTTTATGCTATGCAGATGCAGTTACCACTCATGTATAAAAGTCCAAATATTAGCTTCTTCCATCTAATATTTTATATCGGACTGAAATGCCTTCTCTTTACATGTAGTATCTGAAACTGAGGGCACAACAGCGGAAGTCTTATACTCACTACTTCTATGAAGCAACTGTTGGTGCTGGTCTCCCAATAATAAGCACTTTGCAGGGGCTACTCGAAACCGGTGATAAGATTTTGCGTATTGAGGGAATTTTCAGGTCAGTTTTATTCTTGGCACTCCCTCATGTCTTATACTGGATAAAGATAATATAAGTTTCGTGTTTCGCTTTAAAGAATAACAGTTACATAATTAAATTTCTTGACTATTATGTTCTTTTTCCCGTATGTTGTGGATATCTGTTACAGTGGAACTTTGAGTTATATTTTCAACAACTTCAAGGGAACACGATCTTTTAGTGATGTTGTTGCTGAAGCAAAAGAGGCTGGGTATACTGAACCTGATCCACGAGACGATCTGTCTGGAACTGACGTTGCAAGGAAGGTAAGGATATCTTTTATTTCCTTCCACAGAATATTCATTGTGTGAGTTTTGATGCATAGGGAAATAAAACTATAAAGCATTTTATCAGCATTTCATATTTTGTAACCAAGTTGATAAGTGGATTTCACGTTGTGCATTTTGAATTGATGGGGTTCCAACCACTATGAATCCTAGTGAACCTAAAACAAGGATACAGGCTCAGCAAAAATTACTTGTTGTTCGAGACCCTGTTATAAGCTCTATCATTGTATGTTCTTATCGCTAGTTCATACTATGCTACATCCACTTGCATTCGATTGGAATTCAGAAAAATTTTGACTTTACTTTTCATGATGCCGAAATAACTTTCATCAACTAGCACGAGTCTGAAATGAACCATTAGGAATAATTGGTTAGATACTATACTTTCTATTATAAATAACATTGACTCTTTAGGCATGGGTGCTACAATAGGAATGCCCTGACCTTACAGTGAATATTTTAGAAGAGCCCAAAATGTGCAGCCTTTAAAATGAGTTCATACATGCACACAAATTCCTGCAATAATAACAACCATTTTCTACACACTTAGACTATCTGAATGGTTGAGCTTCTGCTCATTGTGAACACAAGAGGGGAAGCCCGCGCACAAGGCTCCTGGCATTGTTGGACTGGGAGGCTCAGATTTATGCACTCTTTCTCCTACAAGAGAAAGTTTTCACTACCCAAATCCGCGATCATGACTTGAATGCCCAAAACACATGCAAGTGGGTGATCATGTAGTGTGGAAATTCTCATCCGTCATTTGTTACTTCTTAGTAAATGAAAAGGATAATTTTATCCATAGGAGTAATTTGGTGATACCTCAGTTACATACATATTAACATGGACATCGTGAATGAAAGGTTTCAATCCAGGTATGGGTTTATCTTGTGCTTATGGGCTGCTGTGGCAGGCCTTGGCTTGTGGTGGCGAGTTCAAACATCCAGACTTGTTACTCTGTTTTATGTTTATTGGCTCTTATTGTGGTTGTTGGTTGTGGCAACTAACATCCTGCTAGCTATGCACGAGAGTGAAGACACAAACAACAAGACTGTCAAAACTGGCAATCTTGAATCTTGATATACAAAATTACGAACTGCAAAAAATCACTTTAGTCTTTCATTGTATGTTTCAGAAATAAAATCTTCTTGGCTTATGTTTATGGGCTGCTATGGTTGGTGTTGCTCGTGATGGCATGCCATAGCTTGCATTTTACACATGGATGGGCACAAATATATTCACAATGGTCAATACCAACGATCTTGATGTACAGAATGTAAACATCACTTTGGTCCTTGAATATATTTTTTGGTAATAAGAGGTTTTAGGTGTTGATTGTGATGACTGCTTACATCTTTCTTTGCTTGGTCTTGAACCTAAGACCTCTCATAGTCCAAACCCATCTTTATCGGTGAGCCAGACCTCGCTGGCTAAGAGGCTTCTTAGTCAACCTTGTTTTCTCGTGTTAGTGGGTTTTATTGATCTCGGCCAGGTGCATATACCATATGGGTATCCCCCCTTGTCAAAGCGAATGGACAGCCATCCCAATAATGAATGAAACCATTTATCAGAATCTACACAACTAATTGGTCTTGTCACGGGTGCTCAGGACGCGCACTTGTGTACCAGGCGTCCCACATGAGATATGTGGCGTATCACAGAAGTGATGCCTGCCTCGTAGCGCCTTAGTGCATCTCGCTCCTTGCTTGCACCTTGATGCGCCTCAATGCTTCTCGATGTTCTGTCATCGTTATTACTTTTCTGTTTTTTCCTCCTCCGTCTATTCCTCTGTCTCCCTGTTATGTTATTTTTTGTTGTTGTTGCTATAATATGTGTTATTATATATAGAAAATGATCACGGAGCTACAAGGTACGTTACAAATATAAGAGCAATAACAATTATTAATATAAATTTTATTGATTTGGTTTCGTACTTTTCAATCTATTTCTCCTTTATAAGGCTATTTGTCATTATTTCTTCTTTTCATCCCTTTCTTCTTTTCATCCTTTTCCCTACGTTCTTTTCTCATTCCAAAGAGCAAATACTCGACATGAGAAAAGGGTAGATTACCTAATTTTTTTAAATTTTGATGTTAATAATTCATTGTGTACATCATATAATGAATTGTGCAATAAAATTGATTTGGTTCATCTAAATTCTTAATTGTTATTACATTTAAATCTCAACAGATGTTGTTGCCCTTCACTTTAATGAAGCATGCATTGCCTTGTGCCTTGCGCCCCATGCACATTATGGCCTTTGCGCCTCGTTCTTCACCTTATGCCTTGACAACACGGGAATGGATCATCCAGTGGGATGGTCCTTTTCTGGTGCATAATTCTTGAAAGAATGGCATGGATCATCCAGTGGGATGGTTGTTTTCTGGTGCATAATTCTTGATAGAATGGCACGGATCATCTAGTGGGATGGTCCACCGTGTCTATGGCAACTGAAAACAACATATACATAAATATAAGAAATATCTGAAGGGAAACATTTACTATGTAAATATCGAGTTCTTTTTTTCATTGTTGTCTGTTATTCATCATTAAATTACTGTGTTATTTCAATTTCAGGTCATTATCCTTGCGAGAGAGTCGGGTTTGAAGCTGGAGCTCTCTGATATCGAGATAGTGAATCTTGTCCCAGAGCCACTAAGAGTAGGACTACGTTACGGTTAGCTTTCATGATGGGGCAAATGTAACACCCCCACTAATGCTTTTGGTGTGGTTTCAGGCAAGTTCATCAGTCCAAGAGTTCATGAACGAACTTCCGAAGTTTGACGGAGATCTGTCAAAACAGCGGGAAGATGCAGAGGCTGCAGGAGAAGTGAGTTCATTAATACTCTTCATATGCTGCACTTTCCAAACATTTATCTGCTATGAACAATATGTTTCTAGACTACATCTCTCCTAGGGCATATATTCATTCATAAACTAGCAAGTTCTTAGAAATGAAATATTAATTTGTCTAGGGAGCTTCCAGGCGTGGTTTCGTAAATCACCTAAGAAACTAATTTTGTATTCTTTTTTCTAAAGACTAATTACCTAAGGCGATACTATAGGGGAGTTGCCTACGGAAGTGTCCTGAATCTCAATATAGAAAGTGTATTTGAACGATCTGAACTATTAATTGTAATTTTCATACTCTAAATAGATGGCATATACAAAAATCATGCGATTTAGACACTTCTTTATCATCGATCAACAGGCTTTATTTGTTCTACTGTTGAAAAACCGTTCATTTTTTTACATATCCAATATACGGTCAAAATATACCTAAAAATGCATGAATTTTTATATACCATTATTTTTTTTTAATGTGGAGATCACAATTAACAGTTTAGATGTTCCACAAACACTATTCACGTTGAGATTTAGGGTGCTTTTTGCGTACGCGCGCGCACACACACATGTATGTATGACCAGTTCATCACTGAACACATGCGTTTGGTTTCTCAACATTTCGATTGTGATGCACCATATGCATTATCAGTCAGTGTGTCGAAACAATTAAAACTTTTTAATCTGGTACTAACATCAATTTGAGCCCCCATTTACAATTGCACATTGCCACTCAAAACAGAATATTGATGTACAAGTTTGTTCGTATTTCTTCTCTCAAGGTGTTGAGATATGTCGGTGTGGTGGATGTTGTCGAAGGGAGGGGCATAGTAGAACTGAGAAGATACGGGAACGATCACCCATTTGCACAGCTCTCAGGGTCTGATAACATCATTGCATTTACCACCATGAGATACAAGGACCAGCCTCTGATTATTCGTGGTCCAGGGGCCGGTGCAGAGGTCACCGCTGGTGGTGTTTTCAGTGATATCTTGCGGCTGGCGTCTTACCTTGGTGCTCCATCGTAAACGTACGATTGCTGCTGCGTTACTGTGAAGCAGTTGAATGCTAGAGAGGCTTGTTAATTTATAAGGCTAGTTTTGACTTCAGTGTAACATTGTTTTATGTCTTTTTCGAAATTTGGGATTTATTGCATTGGTTGTATGACTTGAACCAAGTTCTGTCAATGCTATATAATAATGCTATATAATAATGCTATATAATAGTCGAAAATAATTCGATGCTTCGTAATAGTATGTTTTTTGTGTTATTTTATGTTGTTTTACATATTATGTTATGTTATTTGTTGTATATTTTTATTAATTTCTATGTTATTAATTTTTATTTTGATTATTAGCGAATTTTTGTAATTTTCTTACTTGATTGTTTATTGTTGTCTTGTTTGATTGCTTGTAAAATTGTTAATTTGCTAATTTGTTATTACTTCCTTGTTAGTTTGTAATTTTTTTCCGGTTGCTGGAATGTTTTACTTGTTAATTTTATTGAGTTTTTAGTTGAATTGAAATGAATAATTGTAAATAAGAGAAATTAAGCATATAAAATATAAATTATGATATTAATAATAATTGAAATTGAAATAAAATTGTATCTTGTTTAGATGATAATTGGAATTACGGTTGTGGAGTTAATTAATTTATGAACAATCAATGTAATTTATGAAAATAACGTGAAAGTTACTGTGAAACTAAGTAGAAAATTATAATAGATTCTAAATAAAGAGTTAATTAATTTATGAACAATCAATATACTTTATGAAAATAAACGTGAAAATTTTCATAAACGTGAAAGTTATTGAAAGTTATTTAAAGTTATTGTGAAACTAAATAGAAAATTATAATAGATTCTAAATAAATGTGAAAATGGTAATTATCAGTTATTCGTTATTTTAAACATTGTATTAGAGCTGAAAGGAATATATGTAATGATACCAATATTGACATTCTATTAGAGCTGAAAGGAATATATGCACTGATACCAATATTGAGGAGAATGTCATGTGTGGTCTTCTCTAAAAACAAGCTTATGTCATGCAAATTTTAGAGATAGTAATTTACAGGTTATTAATTTGTGACTCGTTATGTACAAGATTTTGAATTTAAAAATAAATTTTTTATTTATTTAATTCAAATTTTTATATAGAGTGAGCTAAAAATTAAAAATTAGTCCTTAAACGCATCTATTACCACATACAACACAGATAAACATTAATATATCATAATTCTTAGGGGAGCAAAAATCATCTTTTACAAATCCAATATAATGAATGATTGGATGTTGCCCTTGTTGATGTAAAATCATGAAACATTTTCCATCAAAAAGAAAATACACCATCTACATAAAAAAACCAAAGGGCACATACCACTCAGGGTCCAGAGGGCACACGCCACTCAGGCTCTAGAAATGATTAATTTTTGGTCCGTTCTATACAAAAAAAAAAATTAATTAGAAAAATAAAATTTTTATTTTCAATTCAAAATTTTGTATAGAGTGGGCTAACACGTCTATTACCATCTCTACACTCAGCTTTAGCTAAGAATAAAACAGGCTTGAGGAAGAGTTGGTGAAAGAAGATGACCAAATTGGAGAGGAAGCTCAACACTTTGAGATATCTCCAGAGGTTATGCATATCCAAGGTAATGACCTTTCATCATTCATGAAACTCTCATGACATTATGGAATGTTGTCCAAAATAAAATAAACCATCATCAAGATTTGATATGAGACTTTATTTGAAACACTGATAATCTAAATATACTCTTAATTTTGAATATATAATCTAAATATACTCTTAATTTTGAATATTAAGTGAGATGAACTGCAGAAATTTCAAAAAAGATTCTTCTTTTGTTGAACATATTAATTTTGTTTTATTAGTATATTTTTAATTTTTATTGATTTTCGGTTATCTTTATTATTATTTTTATTTTCTTTATTTCTAAACTCTTTATTTCTTGAGTTTTGGAGGTATATTCAATACAAACAATCATGAGAAGCTTCTCGTCCACCAGAATAAGTTAGGAATTAAACGGCTTGTTGCACGTGTTAAGTGGAACTACAATTCCTGCAAAAAAGAGTTAGGATTTTTCTTCTTCCTTTTAGATTAAGATTTGGCTCGAGAATTAAGAAAATATAGGTATGGAGGTGTAATTAGTGTTATATTTTGCATATTTATATCTCATATTTTATCTATTTTTATACAAATAATACTACTAAACTACTTCAAGATGCTTTTTAGGTTAGGTATCATTACAGTAAAGATTTCACGGAAATACCAAAAACCCGCAAGAACCGAGTCCAGAAGGAACTAAAAGGCGAAGACTTAAAGAATCAGGAAGTCTGGAGTTGAGAGCTAAGAATTCAGCCGTTAGCAGACCAAGTCTCACAGTTTTGTCTAAAAAAAGCAAGTACTCATATGACAATGAACTTGTATAGAAGATCTGCTAAAATGGGGTAGCAAGTTCTTCGTACAGAAATAAATCAATCTTGGTACTATTTTCTCCTGCTACGCTATTTTAATAGATAAATATGAAGAAAAAGGTAACAAAATACAAACATTTTGAGGTTTCAATTCAAAGCTCTTATTACATTCTGCACTCCTGTTACATTAGCACCATGGAACTGTTATGTTACTCCAGAACAACAATACAAGATTATTATCAACGCACCAAGAATCTGAACAAGTAACTGTTGTTATTGAGTTGAGCCACATAGCCTTGTTGTAATCTCCGAACCCACACGAAAAACTTTACACAGTTAACTCCGTCTTGGCAACGAGGATTCCATCGTTATCTGCATACAACCAGTCCCCATCATGAATCATGGTACCTCCAACATTAACAGGCACATGCTTCTCCCCATGTCCCTTCTTGTTCGATTTCAGCGGGTGAGATCCCAAGGCTCGGATGCCAATGCCACAAGCATTGATCTCATCGACATCTCTAATGCAGCCGTTCACCAGAATGCCAGCCCATCCCATGTTCTGAGCTAGCTGCCCGATATTGCCTCCGACCAAGGCACACCTCATGCTGCCTCCACCGTCGATCACCAGGACCCTTCCGTCCCCAGGGCCCTCCAGAATCTCCCTCACCAAGACGTTGTCTTCAAACACCTTGAGGGTGACTACGGGGCCAGAGAAGGCCCGGGACTGGCCATACGCTTCGAAGATTGGTTGAAGGACTCGAAGCTCCTCGCTGGCTATAAGGCGGGCATTTGCGTCACAAACTTCTGCAGTTGCAAGAGAAGCCATCTGAAACACATAGGATAAAGATCTCAAAGTCAAATGAAAGCAGGGATTGTCGATATAAGTCTTTATCCAACTCATATGGGCTGGTTGTGCAGAGGGAATTAATTAACGACACTATGCCTTGGATAAATTATAATGGTAAACTCGTAGTAAATTGAACTTTTTTGTGGGGTTACATAGAAAATTGATGGGTGTATTTAAAATTCCCCTAGAAATTAGTGGGGAGTGTACAGGTATGTTAGAATAGGGTTTGACCACTTAAACATCTCAAAACAGTTTACTACATTTTAAGTCTACAATTTAAGTCCATACGATGTTTCAATATAATAATTGGCTTGAATTTAATCCAACCAAAAATAAAAATAAAAATAAAATTTTATGGCTACAATTTAAGCCCATACCTTATACAGAACTCTTTTCTTTTTCAATATGTACTAATTAAAGGATTAAAGATGCTACAAATAACATATACAATATAAAATTAATTTCCATATATTAATATCTAAATAATCATTATATATTAGCTAATATATAAATAAAGTTCATGTATAAAATAGCGGCTAAGATTTGGCCCTTATACCCACCCATTCTCAACCCTAGTTCATATTTCTCTACTACATGTGCAAGAGAAACTTAAACTCATTATTACATCCCAAAGTTTGATTCTCTCTATCCTACTATCTACTGATCAACACTGATTTTTAAAACAAGAACGGTTTCACCTAGAGATATGCCTTACAGATCTGCCTTACAGATTTGCTAGAGTTCCAGATTGGGGGAGTATGAGGAATAGTGTTCGAAAAAACGTCCTACACGGGCGCATAATCGCCCGCATAGGCGTTTGCGGTTCCCAAATGCAGACAAAACCAAGAATTCGCCATGTCCATACAGACAAGGGATTACGCGATTATGCAGATTATATGCCTGCATAATCCGCACAACCGATTATGCAAACAGGGGATTATGCGGCCGCATAATCAATTATGTAGATTACGCGCTCACATAATCCGCATAACCAATTATGCGGTTAAAGGATTATTGGATTTTTTTTTTCCTCCAACTTGTGCGCTTGATTTCTTTCTTTTTTTTTTCTTTTTTTTAAAAAAAAATTATGATAAGAAAATAGTTGATATTTGAAAAGGTTTAGCTATCATGTTTGCTTTACAAATATTGTGTCTTGTGGTATTTAGCACCAACTTCTATTTACTAATATATTTACATTTCTTATGTAGAGCCAATTTATCTTCATTTTCCATACTTACAGTTATTATTTATAATTTTTTAGAATTTTATAGCACTTAATATATTATTTTTTTTATAATTATTATATTAATATAAATTAAAATATTAATATTCTGCATAATTCCGCGCGTAATCCGTTTAATTGCAGTGTAATTGGCTTATGCGTTATGCGGTCCTCGACTGCACGCATACTAAAAATACATTTTAGAACATTGATGAGGAACTACGGCTAGACATCGGTTATTTATGGGATATGTCTAATGCACATGCATAACGGTTTACCTCACTTTCATAGTCTTTGCCACGCTTTATCAGCCTAGTTTTACTTGTTAGTGTTGGACGTTGATGCAGGCAATGGGACTCTGCCCAACCTGCACCTCGCCAATTCTATTTGCACCCTTACGTCAGTAGCCTTATAGATATTTTTTAGTTCGAACGAAAGCCACCCATAGTCACATAGTGCCTGATATCGTGTTGTGTGAAAATCCAAATCTGTCAATGACGGAAGATTGTGGAGCATTAAGGAAACGATACTACAAGTATTCTCTTTGTTTGCTACAACTATGAAGGTATACGAATCACCTCGTCTTTGATTACTATACCATCGTGATTAGTAAGTCTTGATTGTAAGTAAGCGGATTATAAACCTATCACAATTGATATCGTAGAGTGAGATTCATAATTGTCAGGAAGAAGAGGCAAGAACAAGTCCGAAAGAAGTGAATGCCACCATAAAAGTACACAATACCAACAAAATTAAGTCTAGCTACGACGGATGATCTAGCTTCTTGAACAAAGTCATATCCTCTCCCTTGTTCAACTATGGCAACACGATTTCTGACATTCATAGCTTAGCCTTAAACTTGACTGGGCAAGACCCATCTTGCTCACCCCTACAGATTAATGTCAGCAATGGACTACCAGTGCGGTCTCCGGTGATGTCCATTCCCTAGTGCTTAGCCATCATCCCTTTCAATCGCAAACTGATCTATGAGTTTATTCTCCTCAGATTCATCCTCCGACCCCTCCATATCCATCAATTCCAATATGATGCTAGACCCAAGATTAGGGATGAGAACGGGCGGCTCCAAGGGCAAATTCTTGGTCCGTTTATCTTCAATTAAAAATTTTGAATAGGTTAGGCCAACCCTTGGTCCTGTACATTCTCATCCCTACCCAAAATGGGCATTTTTTACCTTTTCGATTGATCTAGAAACCCTAGTTACACTATTGGTCTCAATTATGCTAGTCTTTCTGCTTCCATGGAATTGTTAGACATTAGAAGATCTTAGATATGAATGTGTACTCTTATTCCTTAGTATGTAGCTCCTTAATTTTACCCAGCTATATAATCTAGTTCTGCAAAAATAATGGAAAAGCTTCAATTTTTTCAACAACAAAGTCAAATTTTCAGCCAATTAGTACGTAAAATCTACACATTAGACGAATCAAACAACAAGCAGAAGAAAAAGAAAAATCAAATAAAATGGAATCAAGCTGAGACCCATGTAGGCAAATCATCAAACGCATAGAATGCACAACAAAAAAAAAATCACTGAAAAAAAATAATAAACAATAATCCAAATTGAAACATACCCAAGTTTGGGAACCGACCCACGACCAGTAGGAGAGAGCAATAGTTGCTGAGAATGCGCGGGCATAAAATCATCAGAAGCCAAAAGCCCTTGGCCTAGGGTTTGTTTCTTTGTTTGTTGTTGGTTTGTGCGCCAAGAGAAAGTGGGAAGAAACGAAACCTGAGGTTGATGACGACACCAAACGGCAAAAGATTGAAAATTTCGTAGAATTCCAAGAAATTGCAAATGACTTTTGTTTGGTTTGTGAGAAGATGGATGGAGTCAATAACGCCGCCGCCGTCATTGCGCCAAAGCGCAGTCTCGCATTTGACTTGCATTTATTTGCTTCTTTGGTATTTGTGAGGGTGGGGTTAGAAGGAAAAAGATTAAGAAATGGATTAATTTAGTTAATCCCTTCCATTTTTAAGTACAAAAAGATTAAACAGTTAATCTAATTTTTTAGGACTTTTTTCTTATTGATCCAAACTTCTACGTATTCTGATTTTAGCCCTCAAAACTAAATAAGTTATTCCAATTTAGTTCTTCTGTTAGTTGTTCCATCCATTAAACTCGACTAACTCAAGTTAGAGACTAACTAGAGATAGTATATAACCATATTATCCTATTTACTGTATGAAATTTTTATTTCTAATTCAAAATTTTATATATAACGAGCTAAAATTTGGTCCGAAAATGCGTCCATTGATATTTCTAGATCGAAGGATCATTTCTTAACGTCCTATTCAAAAATTTAAATCAAAAAATAATTTTTATTTTTTATTTTAAAATTTTGAATTGAATGGTCAAGGAATAACCCTTAGATAAATTTATTCTCATCTCTATAAAAAACTAGGGATTTAAACCCGTAGTGACGCTAATAAAATTAAATTTACAAGTTCCAACGAAGAATAAAATAATGCAGAACTATTATTTATTAATCGTCCGCATGTATAAATTTAGATATTTTTTTTTCTTTTTACTTAAGCATATAAATGTAATCAATGTCATGCAATGCAATTGCAATTCAATCGTGGAAGCATCAAAGTTGCAGTCCAAGTGATTTTTGACCCAATTTAAAAGGAGGTAGATGCAAATGAGGCTGCTGGAGTAGCGATAGGTAGGGATGATAATGGGCGTCTCCTCGAATCGATTTTTTGTTTGTCCTAGTCAAAATTTTGAATTAAAAATAAAAATTTATTTTCTAATTCAAAATTTTAAATAGGACGGGCTAAAAATTGACCCGTCGATGGGTCCATTATCATCGACATATCTATTACCATCTCTAAGTAGCGAAAAAGGGGAATTCTTTTCATGCACACCAATTTACTCTTCACGCGCACATTTGAAATTTACAAATGATTACAAGTTTGCCATTTTTTTTACTAAGTTGCCATTTCAAATCTCAAATCTCTAAAATTTCTACAAAATTAAAAACATTGTCATCGTTTTCTTCCTCTTCTTTCTCTAAAACAAAAAAAAAAAAACTTTTTTTTTTGTTTTTTAAATATTCAAAATAAACATATCATCCACAAACTCATCGATTTTCTGATTCTATAAAATTATTAGATGCGTGTTCCTCAAAAACTTAAGAAGAATTCTAAAGTCTTTGGATTCACTGTGATAAGTGAAATTGAGGTTTATGACTAAAGTTTTTTGAAGAAAATGAAAAAAAAATCAAATACATAATTGGTATCGGAGGACAAATCTCCTTATGTATAGAGTACGGATTAAAATTATTCTTAGTTTTTTATTCGATTTCTTTTGCAATTTACTATTATCATTTTTTTATCTATTTTGTTGGCTCGAATTGCTAATCGGTTATTGCGGGCATCGGAGGAGAGGGCCCATGAGGGTGAGGGGTGTGAGAAGCGGGTTGCGACGGAGACAGGGGTGACAGAGACGGGCTCAGAGGACGTGTTGGACGGATTGTGATCAGAGGTCATGATATATATATATAGAGAGGGGGGGGGTTAGAATTGGGAAAAAAAAAAAAAAAAAAACTGGTGTATTGAATAAATCTGGCTGGATTCAAAATTAGAGGCAGTGGGCATAGAGAGTAATGTGTGCGTCAAGGGTAAATTGGTGTGCACCAATAGAATTTCCCAGCAAAGAGGGGGAGAGGGGAGACTAGAGATGCCGAAATGGACCGGTTTAGTCACCGGGGGCCCAGACCTGGGCCAAAAAATCCAGTCTCAGTTTCAGACCTCTGCAATTTTCTTTTTGTTTAGCCAGTCAACCTTGTGCACACATTTTTTTTTTTTTAAGTATTGTACAAATTGAGTCCCCGATAATATTGAATCAGGAGTCTTTGATGAATTGAAAAAGAATGATAATATTGAATCAGGAGTCTTTGATGAATTGAAAAAGAATGATGCCGATATAAACAAGGCATATTGGGGGCCCTCATAATTATATGTAGTAGCTGGAATTAGAATTTCTATAGACCCCACTTTAACTCCAATTCTTATTTTTTTTTTTTTTGTCATTCATATTTATAAGTTCAGACATGAAAGTAGTTACGATCACTCAAAGTTGTTTAGACGTAGCAACAAGAATTATGAAGATTGTGTAATGTAATAATATCAAATTCAAACCAAGTTTTGAAAGTGATATAGGCAAAACTGAAAAACTTTGTGCTGGAAGAAGTGATAAAACTTTGAGTTCTCTTTTGAATGGTGGCTAGATTATCCAAATTGAACTTCGGGAACAAAAGTCACAGTTATTTTATTGAAGCACTATTGAAGGGGCTGTTGAAGGGTTTTGGACAGCGGAAAGGCCTATTGAAAGGGCTCTGTATAGCAGAATACAACACACGTGTTCCAAGGTATTTTTGAGTGATTTTCTTATAGGATTTTAAGTGAAAAATAATTTCTTTTGGATCCTTAGATTTAGCTTCGACGAATATGGTTAAAGGACAGTATAAGGATTTATTTAAAGGGTATAAACTCTTTATATGCCGTTATTTTCATCGGAGTAGGTGAGGAGAGAAGAGAAGAAAAGAGGGGAAAATGGAGGAAAAAAGAAGAAAAGAGCGGGGAAAAAGGAAGAAAAGAGAGCTTCTCAAGATATTTTTATTGAAAAGGAGTTTTGATTCATGCTTTGTGGAGAACAACATGAAAAATTATGCTAGCTATTACAGAAGTATATCTATTCAATAGATATCAATTTAAGCACTAATTATTAAAATAATTATTCGATTAAAGCACAAAATAAATCTCAAATAATCAAACAGATTAGACTTGGGAATTTTTAATGTAGAAAAACCCAAATAGGGAAAAAAAACATGGAAGTGCTGCGATATGATTTTAAGTCAATTAGATTGATTTGACTATACCCACTAAACAACCACGACCAACCAATAGTTTAAAATCTAACTCATCTGCTAAATAACCACAGATAAAGTTTTATACTCGAACTATTTCAAATATAGTAATGACTCACAATTTAAAATTCATATATACAAATATTAAGTTTTAAAAAGAATTACAAACAAATAAAAATTACCACAAACATAGATCAAGTATTCATCTATTGGTTGGAGATGTTGAGGGACATTGATGTGCATAAACCATGAACCAAACCTTCTTCAATAAATTTTTCCCTTCTTTTTTTCTTGTGAATCTCTCTTCCTCTCTCCCTCTTTTCTTCTCCGCTTTTTTCTTGAGAATGACGGCATATCAATAGGGGGAAATTCTATTTAAGCATAGCAATTTACTCTTGACGCACAAATTTAAAATTTGCAAATAATTATAAGTTTGCTATTTTTTTCTTTTAACTAAATTATCCTTTTAAATCCTAAATCTCCAAAACTTCTTAAAAATTTAAAATAACATTATCATCTTCCTCCTTCTCTGTTCCTCTAAAAAACCCAAAAAAATAACTTGTCTATCTCAGTAACCCAACCATACCAACCATCCTTCCTTCTAATACTGATATAAGCGCATTGAAGGAGGAGGTGGAAGGGGGCATGGGTAGGGATGGTAATAGACGCGTCCACGGATTAAATTTTAGCCCATCCTATACAAAATTTTGAATTAGAAAAATAAAATTTTTATTTTTAATTCAAAATTTTGTATAGGATTTGATGCATGGGCGCATCCATTGCCATCCCTAGGCATGGGCCAAGGTCCAGCTATCTTGCATTCTTCAATAAGTTGTTTATCACTTTTCACTAGAGGAGACTTTGAAATATTAGAAGATTCTGGACCTAATAAACAAAACAACTCTTTTTCACCACACAGAGAAGTACGGAGTTTCTAAAGGCGCACACCATTTTTTCTAGTAAGCCCACTTTAAAACTTTCACTTTATAATAAAATTGCGCCTAAAAATTTTAGACTATCTTACCCTCTCCTTCAACCTCAGCTCTTCTTTCTCTCCTTCAACGTGTAGTAGTTGCGACAGCGGGCAACCGAAGTGGATCTTGAGCGGCACCGACGACACCCAGAAAGTGTTGTGTTGGGAGGAAGGTCTGCAGTGACCGGCTCTAGAGAGAAGAAAAGAAAATTTTAAGAAGAGAGAGTTGGGGAATTGGGTTTAAGAAGTGGGGGGAGAGAATGGGAGAGAGAATGAAGAGTAATTTGGTTATTTTTGATGTGTTCATTAGGAAAAATCCTCTCTTTCCAAAAAAGATAGTAGACTCACAAGAAAAACTGGACTCACTAGAAAAAATAGTGTGCCTGTTTGGAAACTCCCAGAAGTACGATGCACTGTGTTTGTGTACATGGCACGTAAGGGAATAAGGACTATTTGCCCACCAAACGTCTCAATACCAGCCAAGTGAATTATCGTGTTTGTAGGATAACCCAACAATGCCTGAAAGAGAAGTCCTACCTTTGCAAGTTGCCAACAAGTAAATTATGTCAGCAATTAAAGGAGATACCAAAGTGCTTATCATAAAAGAAAAGAAGCAGGGGCGACGGAGGAGGAGGCCGGGTAAAGAAAGTGGTTACTCAAGCGATGGAGGCAGGGGTTGGCCATGGAGTAAGAGATTAGGGTTGGGCGCTGGAGGCGGTGAGATGGCAATGGAGTTGGGAGTGGCGATGGAAGCGAGCGGACAACGAAGCAGGGCTCGGAGGAAAGTTTGGAAATTTTAAGACTCAGTCACGATAGACGAAAATAGGAGGGAGAGAGAGAGAGAGAGGAAGGGTTGAATTTGAAAAAAAAAAAAACATAGAGAGTAAATTGATAATGTTTCAAAATGGGAGATTGATATAAAGAGTGATTTAGGTGCCAAAAGTAATTTGTCGTGCGTAAATAGAATTTCCCATCAATAGGATTTATACTATTCAAATAAACCCTCAAAACTCTCTTTTAATCATATCTATCGAAAATAAATCAAATATCCAAAAGAAATTACATTCAAACTTAAATCCCATAAGAAAATTGCCTTAAAACACCTTCCCCCATGTGTGTTGTGTTTCACTGTCCAAAATCCCTTCAACAACCCCTCCAACAACCCTATACCGTGGGATCTTAGTGTGGGTAGTCAAAGTCGCTATCCAAAATCCCTTCAATAACTCATTCAATAGTACTTTAGTAAAATATTGTAATTTTTTATTACAAAATCTGATTTGGATGATCTATGTGCAATTAGAAAGAAAACTCAAAGTTCTATAAATTCTTCATATACAAATTTTTTCAGTTCTGTCCATATTATCTTCAAAACTTAACTTGAAATTGATGTTGTCGCACAACCTTCATCAATTCTTGTTATTACTTCTTCCTGACTTTAAGCTATTATAATTTCATATCCAGACTTTGTTTTAACTGATCTTAGTATCATTATGAAAGTCATTCATAGATATACACTTTTGTAGTAATACCTTCCTCAGATTCTTGTTGTAATTTTGTCAAATTATTGTATCTAATGTACATGTTGTATTGATCTTTATTAACCTTGAGTTTGTTTATACTCAAGTACGTGGACTGTATCTTCATAAGTTTGGCACGATCTACCATATATGTTGGATCAAAAATCCTAACACAACGTCTATCAATATCTCCAACCAATAGATGAGTATTTAATCTATGGTTTATTATAATTTCTACTCGTTTGTAATTCTTTTACAATTTAATATTTATAAATCTGCATCTTTAGTGGTGAGTCACTACTAAATTTGAAATAGTTTTAGTACAGGACTTTATCTGTGACTGTTTAGCAGACAATTTAAATCTTATACTCTTGGTTAATCGTGACTATCTAGTGGCTGTAATCAAATCATTGTAATTGATTTGAAATCATGGTGCAGTTCTGTTGAATTCATTCACTAATTTGAACCTTTTGTTAAGTCAATTCACTAGTTCAAATTAAATGAATTAAGTGAATTGAAATTGGCTTCAAAAGTTGAGTACATAGCAAAGGAACAAAAAGGGAAGATGAAAAGATAGTCCCACATGGGATAGGGGAATGTAAGGATGTGGGTTTAAATATGATAGCTTGCTCCTTTACTTTGCTTATGTAAGAAGAGAAAAACCTTGAGCACCACCGGTGGTGCTACGCGCACGCGCACGCGCACGCGCATGTGCGAGGGCGAATGGGCGTTTAGGGCGCATTGGGCGCTTTAGATGCGCACTTTGCACTTCGCACGTACGCAACGTCGCGAGGAGCTGAGGAGCCTTTGATTTGGGTTGCCTCTATTGGGTTCAGAACTGAATGAATTCGACCTGCACCCGCCCCGTCAGTCAAGAGTCGTTGAAGTCCAACGGTCGACGGTCCAACAGTCACCGGCCGTCGTCAACGGTTGCCGTTAAACGGTCACAACTGTTGAAACGGCCAACTGTTGCTACTGTTGAAATCTCAACCGTTGCGACTGTTGAAAATCTATAAATAGGGTCTGGGTCAGTGTTTCAAAGTACACGTTTTTTCTTTTCTCTTCTCTTTCTTCTTCTGCAGACAGAAGTTCCAGAATTTCTGTCTACAGAAGAACTCTGTTCATCAATTCAATAAGTCCAGTCCTGCATAACATAAACTAGAGAGAACCTTTATCAGATTCGCTAGAGCAGAGGGATTGCGGCTTCCTTCCCTCTGCAGATCGATCGTTGTATCCTAGGAGATCGACGTCCAAGAAATCCAGAAGCGAACAGTGGAGGACGAATCGATTTTAAGGAGATAGTGTCCAACACTAGCCTCGATCTTCATCCAATCTACTTCCTGTCAGTAAAGTCTTCTTCCAGTCTTCCTGCAAGGTTCTGAACCAGGTTTTTCATAATCCAGTTTCTTATTTTTCTAATTATGATAGTATACTAGATAAAGAAGAACAGTTTGATGGTTTTTCTTTAAACAGTCTTCTTCTACTTCAAAACTGGAAATATATAGACATAAACCTAATTACAGAATTAATTTCCTGCAAGATAACAGTAACAATTCTGTTAACTACAAATCTGTCATTTTGTGTTAATCTAAAATAATTCTGTATGCTTCAATCTGCAACCACAGAATTAGTAACCTCCACATATACATATACCTAGAAATTACCAACAATCTTAAAATCGATTATTGCATGTTTTAGATTAACTTTTAAGAATACAGTTTAAACATTTTTAGTTTGAACCTACATTCTTAAAATCGAGTTTCGTGCATGTTTTAAATTAACTTTTTAAGAATATAGTTTAAACATTTTTTGTTTAGAACCAACATTCTTAAAACTGATTTTTGGAATTCTGTCAAAATACCATAAATTAGAGTACTGTTATCAATTAGAACTCTGTTATAATAGTATTTAATCTTTAAACTGATATTTTGTTTTAGATTAAAATACTGTCATAATAGTAATCAATCACTAGTTATCTTAATTGCTTTTAGAGAAGACTAATTAATTTTGTTTTGTATTTGGAGTTAGAATTATTTTTCAGTTTTGGTTAAAATTTATTACAAGACATTAAGATAGATAAATTTTAATATTTGTAGATGGCTACTACATCTGATATGTCCACTGTGATAACTCCTGTCATGGTTACTCCAACTGTGCCTTCAAGCCAGTACGAGAAACCAGAGAAGTTCAGTGGCTCAGATTTTAAGAGATGGCAACAGAAAATGTTGTTCTATCTCACTACAATGAATCTGGCCAAGTACTTGAAGGAGACTGTGCCTACTCTTGTTGAAGATGATCAACAATCAGTGAAGGCGGTCGAAGTATGGAAACATACGGACTTCTTGAGTAAGAATTATATCCTCAATGGTTTGGACAATATACTGTATAATGTATATAGTTCAGTTGCTACTGCTAAGGAACTCTGGGAGTCCTTAGACAAGAAATATAATACAGAAGATGCCGGCTCTAAGAAATATGTAGTCGGTAAGTTTCTGGATTATAAAATGGTTGATTCTAAAAATGTAATCAACCAAGTACAAGATATTCAAGTGATCATTCATGAAATTCATACTGAAGGTATGACTATCAGTGAATCTTTTCAAGTGACTGCAATAATTGAAAAATTGCCACCATCTTGGAAAGAATTTAGATATTACCTAAAGCATAAACGAAAAGAAATGACACTTGAAGATCTAATTGTACGATTGAGGATTGAAGAAGATAACCGCCTTTCTGAAAAGAAAATTGGAAATCCATACAATGTTTCTAAAGCTAATGTTATGGAAAATTTCAATAAGTTTAATGACAGGAAGAGAAAGTACAATGGTGAAGACTCTAAGAGTGGTAACTCGAAGAGATTCAACGGCAAGTGCTACAACTGTGACAAGCCTGGACATCGTGCAAAGGACTGTCGTGTGCGAAAAGCACCAGATTCTTCGAAGAAGAAGAAGAAGCATCCTAATGCACATTTGGCCGAAGAAGAAAATCTTTGTGCAAATGTAGATGTAAACTGTACATCTGTTGTCTCAGAGGTTAACCTAGTTGGTGGCAACTCTAAAGAATGGTGGGTGGACACTGGAGCCACTCGCCACATTTGCTCCAACAAGTGGATGTTCTCCACATATGATTCTGTGGAAAGAGAATTACTCTACATGGGTAACTCTGCAACCTCCAAGGTTGAAGGACGAGGCAATATTGTACTGAAGATGACTTCGGGGAAAGAACTTACTCTTACTGATGTACTTCATGTACCAGATGTCCGCAAGAATCTGGTCTCTGGTTCAGTCTTGAGTAATAAAGGCTTTAGGCTTGTGTTTGAGTCTGATAAGTTTATACTCACAAAGAATAGTGTATATGTAGGTAAGGGGTATATGACCAATGGTCTGTTTAAAATAAATGTAATGACCATTGCCCCTAAGGTTATCAATAAAATTGATTTTTCTGTTTATATGACTGAGTCACCTTTTATTTGGCATGGTAGATTAGGACATGTTAATTATTATACTTTACAAAGATTAATAAATTTAAATATGTTGCCTAATTTCAATATAAACTTTGAAAATAAATGTGAAATATGTGTTGAATCAAAAATGACTAAGCTTCCATTTCACTCTATAGAACGTAGTACTGAACCTTTAGAATTAATTCATACAGATGTATGTGATTTAAAATCTATTCAAACTAGAGGTGGAAAGAAGTACTTTATTACGTTTATAGATGATTGTACTAGATATTGTTATGTATATCTACTTAGAACAAAAGATGAGGCAATTGAAATGTTTATACAATACAAAAATGAAGTTGAGAATCAACTTAGCAAAAAGATAAAAATGTTAAGAAGTGATAGAGGTGGTGAATATGAGTCACCATTTGCACAAATTTGTGCAGAACATGGTATTATACATCAAACAACTGCTCCTTACACTCCACAGCAAAATGGAATTGCTGAGCGTAAGAACAGAACTTTAAAAGAAATGATGAATGCCATGTTAATAAGTTCTGGTTTACCCCAGAACATGTGGGGGGAAGCTCTGCTTTCTGCCAATTATATTATCAACAAAATACCCCAAAAGAAACTTGAGAAAACACCTTATGAATTATGGACAGGTCAAGCACCTAGTTATAAATTCTTAAGAGTGTGGGGGTGTCTAGCTAAGGTTGCAATTCCTACTCCGAAAAGGACTAAAATTGGACCTAAAACTATTGATTATATATTCATTGGATATGCGCATAATAGCAGTGCTTATCGTTTCTTTGTTTTTAACTCTGATCATCCAGAAATACATAAGTACTCTATTATTGAATCTAGGAATGCAGTATTTTTTGAAAATATATTTCCTAGTAAAGAATATAATCCAAGTTCCTCTAAAAGGACTTGTGATGATATAATAAGAGAAACAGAGTCTGATTCTGGAAATAAAACCAATGAGGATGAATGTAGACGGAGCAAAAGGGCCAGGATTAATAAATCGTTTGGTCCGGATTTTCTAACATATATATTAGAAAAAGAACCTCAAACTTATAAAGAGGCTATGTCTACTCCTGAAGCTCCTTTTTGGAAAGAAACTGTAAATAGTGAAATTGAATCAATTATTCAAAATCACACCTGGGAACTTGTGGATCTTCCTCCAGGAAGTAAACCATTAGGATATAAATAGATCTTTAAAAGAAAGATAAAACCTGATGGGTCTATAGATAAATACAAAGCTAGACTTGTAATAAAAGGCTATAGACAAAAGGAAGGTATTGACTATTTTGATACATATTCACCTGTAACAAGAATAATATCCATAAGATTAATAATTGCTTTTGCTGCATTATATAATCTTGAGCTTCATCAAATGGATGTAAAAACAGCATTTTTAAATGGTGAATTAGATGAAGAAATCTACATAGAACAAGCTGAAGGGTTTGTAGTTCCAGGTAAAGAAAAGAAGGTGTGCAGACTTATTAAGTCTCTTTATGGACTTAAACAAGCACCTAAACAAGCACCTAAACAATGGCATGAGAAGTTTGACCAAGTTATGTTGTCAAATAGATTTCGCTATAATGAATGCGATAAATGTGTATATGTAAAAGGGGATATGCACAATTATGTCATTGTATGTTTATATGTGGATGACATGATTATCACCTGTCTCACGGTGGCTCTAATTAAGGAAGTAAAAATCATGTTAACACGGAAATTTGATATGAAAGACTTAGGTATTGCAGATATTATTCTTGGTGTTAAAATCACCAAGATATCTGATGGATATACCTTATCCCAGTCACATTATATCGAGAAGATACTCGAAAAATTTAACAAGGGAAATACTGATATAGCTAAGACACCTGTAGATATGAGTCTACATCTTACAAAGAATATAGGTGCTAGTATATCACAGTTAGAATATTTTCAGATCATTGGCAGTCTTATGTATTTAATAAACTGCACAAGACCTGATATTGCATACTCAGTAAGCAAACTGAGTAGGTTTACAAGTAATCCAGGGGAGAACCACTGGAAAACAATAGTTAGAGTACTCAAATATTTGAAGTACACTACTAACTATGGGTTGCACTATACTAGATATCCAGCAGTGATTGAAGGATACACTGATGCTAACTGGATTACCGATTCAAAAGATATCAAATCCACAAGTGGATATATGTTTACTATTGAAGGTGCAGCCATCTCTTGGAAATCTTCTAAACAAACATGTATAGCCAGATCCACTATGGAATCTGAGTTTATAGCTTTAGATAAAGCTGGAGAAGAAGCAGAATGGCTTCGAAACTTTTTAGAAGATATTCCAATGTGGCCTAAACCTGTGTCAGCAATATGCATCCATTGCGATAATCAATCAGCAATTGGAAGGGCACAAAATGTATTATATAATGGAAAGTCACGACATATACGTCGTAGGGATGAAACTGTAAGACAGCTACTTACAAACGGAATAATATCTCTTGATTATATAAAATCAAAAGATAATATTGCAGATCCATTAATAAAAGGCTTGACTAGAGATCAAGTATATAAGTTGTCGAGGGGAATGGGATTACAGCCTACTAAAGAGTAACTCCATAATGGCAACCCAACCTAGCTGACTGGAGATCCCAAGATTTAGGTTCAAAGGGACAACCGAATTGTGGGGGAACTCGAAAGAATCACTGAGGAAAATATTTCCTATCTCATTTCTATGGTAAAATAGTGATTACCTGCAATGTGTTAGGATAAGCCAAGCTTTTAATGATCCTTATATCTTAGAAATCTAAGTGGAGTATGGCAGGATACTCTTGATAAGAGATCACCTATGTGAGTGAGAAGGGGCCGCTTCTATGAGAATGAGAAAGGCTAAGTTCTCTAAGAGCACTCACAGAATTACCAGGTTGTCCAAGGCCAAAATGGACACAACATAGAATCTGATAAAGTTGAAAGAAATCGTGTGAATATTATTGTCTTAGTTTACATCAAAAACTGAACAGTTCAAAAACATCGTGTTCACTGGTTAGCAAGTAAACTCGATAATATTTCTAGGGAAGGTTCAAAGCCAAAAGCCACCTCTCCCGATGCGGTAACTTTCTATTACACTCTCTGGTTATTTGCATTAGAGTCTAAGCCATTTCATTCATGTGGGGGATTGTTGAATTCATTCACTAATTTGAATCTTTTGTTAAGCCAATTCACTAATTCAAATTAAATGAATTAAGTGAATTGAAATTGACTTCAAAAGTTGAGTACATAGCAAAAGAACAAAAAGGAAAGATGAAAAGATAGTCCCACATGGGATAGGAGAATGTAAGGATGTGGGTTTAAATATGATACCTTGCTCCTTTACTTTGCTTATGTAAGAAGAGAAAAACCTTGAGCACCACGGGTGGTGCTACGCACCGCCCGCACGCGCACGCGCATGTGCGAGGGCGAATGGGCGTTTAGGGCGCATTGGGCGCTTTAGAGGCGCACTTTGCACTTCGCACGTACGCAACGTCGCGAGGAGCCTTTGATTTTTGGTGCTATTGGGTGCGGTCCAACAGTCACCGGCCGTCGTCAACGGTTGCCGTTAAACGGTCACAACTGTTGAAACGGCCAACTGTTGCGACTGTTGAAATCTCAACCGTTGCGACTGTTGAAAATCTATAAATAGGGTCTGGGTCAGTGTTTCAAATTACACGTTTTTTCTTTTCTCTTCTCTTTCTTCTTCTGCAGACAGAAGTTTCAGAATTTCTGTCTACAGAAGAACTTTGTTCATCAATTCAATAAGTCCAGTCCTGCATAACATAAACCAGAGAGAACCTTTATCAGATTCGCCAGAGCAGAGGGATTGCGGCTTTCTTCCCTCTGCAGATCGATCGTTGTATCCTAGGAGATCGACGTCCAAGAAATCCAGAAGCGAACAGTGGATGACGAATCGATTTTAAGGAGATAGTGTCCAACACTAGTCTCGATCTTCATCCAATCTACTTCCTGTCAGTAAAGTCTTCTTCCAGTCTTCCTGCAAGGTTCTGAACCAGGTTTTTCATAATCCAGTTTCTTATTTTTCTGATTATGATAGTATACTAGATAAAGAAGAACAGTTTGATGGTTTTTCTTTAAACAGTCTTCTTCTACTTCAAAACTGGAAATATATAGACATAAACCTAATTACAGAATTAATTTCCTGCAAGATAACAGTAACAATTCTGTTAACTACAAATCTGTCATTTTGTGTTAATCTAAAATAATTCTGTATGTTTCAATCTGCAACCACAGAATTAGTAACCTCCACATATACATATACCTAGAAATTACCAACAAGTTCATCCATAGCTTTCATCCATAGCTTTTTCTCCACTTGGATTTTTCCACATTAAAAATCTCTGAATATAATATGTGTAGCGATTTATGATTTATTTTGTTCTTCCATGATTGATTAATTGTTCTTGATAATTGTTGGTTGATATCTATCATATAACACATACTTATGCAGTAGCTAGCATGTCTTTTCATTGCACATTCTATATTTACATATAATATAGTTGACCAGATTTTGAACGAACTATATTACCAATAATCAGTGGATCATTGGTTGCAAATTTTTTCATGTTTCCATTATGAACTTTGACTATCCCAGAAAAACTCTTAGGCTATGTTTGTTTTTAAACAAAATGAATGAAAAGAAAATAAAATTAAAAAAAATGTGATTTTCATTGTTTAGTTTAAGAGAAAATTTAAAAGAACATAAAACGAAAAATAAAATAAGAGAAAATATGACTCAAAATTTCCTTTTTTCTTTTCTCTATCCTAGAGATAAAGAGAATATTTTATTATTATTATTTTTTACGTGAGAGGATGATCGAGTCACCCCACCCTCCTGGTCCCTCTCTATACTTTGATTTAAAACATTAGAAAATTTATAATGATATCTTATTATTTTGCTAGCAACTCTATCAATTTTTTGTTAATTTTTGTAGAGTAAGAGATAGAGATTTTTTTTTTTTTTTAATGAGATTACTTTTTAACAGATTATTGATGTAATAACTAGCACCCTAGAAAAATTCATGTTAAATAAACATTTAAGTGGGTTTGGTTTGAAAAAGATATCTGTATACCGGGAGTTTCTAAATGGGCACACCATTTTTCTTAGTGACCCCTTAATAACAGTCCTGCAAACCAAAAATACACAGCAAATGGGCTCACTAGGAAAAATGGTGTGCCCCATTGGAAACTCCCCCTGTATACCCAATAACTTTATGGACCGAATCTGGAAACTCATGTAATTATAAAGGCACACCCTCAAAAAATGTTTGCAACATTCCACTAAAATTAAAATTATAATTGTAAGTTTGCAATTATTTTTTTGGCCAGCATACCATCTTCCGGATCTTTGTCCTAAGTGTTTTAGAATTAGGGTTTTAGAGGAGGATGGTGGAGAGCAAGGATGATGATGAGGGAGGGAGGGGTTCAAGAGGCTGGCATAGGGGGGAGGGCGGTAGGATAGTGGGGTGGCGGATCAAGATAAGGAAGAGCGGAGAGGGAAGAGAACTGATTGGGATTGGTGAATTAGGATATAGGGAGAATGGAGGGGAAGACGGAGGTGACAGTGAAGGGTGGGGCGGCGTAGAGGAAGGGGGTGAGTTCAGAGTCCAAAGGGGTGAGGGGGACGGCGGGAGAGGGAGAGGGGGTTCACCGAGGGAATCGAAAAAGGGGGACAGTTAGGGATGCGTATCGGTCGGTTCGGTTCGGTTTTTTGAAAAAAAAAAATCCAATCGAAAACCGAACCGAACATATAAAACTGAAACCGAACCGACCGAAAAAAAAGTGAAAATCGAAAACCGAACCGAATTTTTGGTTCGGTTCGGTTTGGTTCAGTTTTTAGGATTTGAAACTAATTATGTGATAAACGCGTGTATTTTATATGAAAAATAATAATTTTCTTTCTATTTTTTTCTTTTTCTACCTATTAAAATAACAATCACATGCTCTTCATTAAAAATTTAAAAGAAAAACACATTGAAAATAAATCAAAGAAAAAAATAAGCTACAATTCCAAAAATTCCAATCGAAAACCGATTGGAAAACTGAACCGAACCGAACCGAACATGTAAAACCGAAACCGAACCGATCGAAAAAAAGTGAAAACCGAAAACCGAACCGAATTTTCGGTTTGATTCGTTTCGGTTCGGTTTTTAGGATTTGAAACTAATTATGTGATAAACGCGTGTATTTTATAGGAAAAATAATAATTTTCTTTCTATTTTTTTCTTTTTCTACCTATTAAAATAATAATTACATATTTTTCATTAAAAATTTAAAAGAAAAACACATTGAAAATAAATCAAAGAAAAAAAATAAGCTACAATTCCAAAAATTCCAATCGAAAACCGATTGGAAAACTGAACCGAACATATAAAACCGAAACCGAGCCGACCGAAAAAAAGTGAAAACCGAAAACCGAACCGAATTTTCGGTTCGGTTCGGTTCAGTTTTTAGGGTTTGAAACTAATTATGTGATAAACGCGTGTATTTTATAGGAAAAATAATAATTTTCTTTCTATTTTTTTCTTTTTCTACCTATTAAAATAACAATCCCATGTTTTTCATTAAAAATTTAAAAGAAAAACATATTGAAAATAAATCAAAGAAAAAAATAAGCTACAATTCCAAAAATTCGATTTTTTCGGTTGGTTTCGGTTAGAGCTAAAGCCACCGAAACCCGATCCGAAATCCGTAATTAACTTCGGTTTTTAAACCGAACCGAACCGAAAACCGAATAAATCGAACCGATCGATTCGGTTCGGTTTTGCGATTCGATTCGGTTTTTTCGGTTTTATGCTCCGCCTAGGGACTGGTTTTGGCAAGGGAGAGAAAAAGAAGATATTTTGAGAGGGGGGCGGCAAGAGCAGTGTGCCCTTCCACAATTGTCAAATTTTCATAAATAAAAAGGATGTGCTCTTAGAACTGAGGTGCCCTTGGATATTTGCGGTGTTCCTTTATAATTACCCTTCATAATCATATACCCGTTTAATTGATAACGAACATCTTACAATTTTGACTTGCTACTAACCTTAAGTTACACTAAAGAAGCCTTACTCTCAATAATTGTTGTTTGATACAACTAATGTTGAAACTTTTTAGTTTATATTTGATATTTTGTGCTGGAATTTGTCAAATGGCTAAATTTTTTTAGACACGGAATTAGTTTTAAGTAGTTGGATTGGGCCTAGACCTAAGAAGAAGCGCGTGCATGTCTAGTTACACTGGACCCATTTTGATTAGGGCCCAATAATCCCCCTTTTTTTTAATTTTGTCAAACAAAAGAAAAGGGCAAAATAGAAAAAAAGAAAAAAAAAAATTAGAACTTGATTAACAAAATTAGAACTTGATTAACAATCCTTACTAGATGAAACAAATCTATTTTAAATTTCTTCAAAAGAGATCATACAAGGAGGATTTTGTTTTAGGCATTTAAATGAGTGCCACGTGGCACCGAAATTTAAAAAAAAAAACTTTGACACGGATATTTATAAAAGGAATTAGAAAGTAAATAAAAAAAAAATAAGTATCTAGATGAGGAGTGAATCATTACCTAAATTGAGTGGAAATTGAGTTTTCACCGGAAGTCAAACTCGAAATCTCTCATAAATTGTATTGTAAACTCTTTTTTTTTTTTTTGCTAAGATTAATCCTCCACGACTACAACTTTTCTATATAAAACCAGAAATATTTTTAGCGCAAGCTTCAAAAACCGTTGAGGAAAACCACCTTCTCGTACTATCCACGTATGTACTATTGTGACTTCACTTGCAACGTAATCAATATACATGCTTTCCTCCATTTAAATATGTTGGACAGAAAAGTTCGAAAACTGGTTGTAAATTCATATTGCCGAAGAAGTTTTGGGCTAAAAAAGTTTAGATTTCCCAGCTTACTAATTAGGAATGTAACATGCACTTTTTTCCAAGTGAAATTTTTTCAATTTTATTATTATAAAAAATAATATGTTATTTTAAAAAATATATTCTGATCATATAAAATCCATACGGCATCTAAATCTACTTATCAAATCAAGTAATTGTAACTAAGAAAACAAATATGATTAATTAAATTAGATTGTTACCTATAATTAAGATAAGAAATTAGATTGATTCTTTTTACTAATAGTATTCTAAATTGACTAAATATTAATTCTAAATATAAACCCAATCAAAATCCTATTTGAGTTAGTAATATTTACTTGGGATTTTTTAAAGAGCTAGTTAAGATTATAAATAAATAAAAAGTAACATATAAACTACTAATTTTATCTTAAAAACCCACTTAAACATTTCCATCTCTCCAAACATCAGTTATTAAACTTAATCATGAGGATAATGAGATTATCTGTGAAACTTCCAAATGGAGCCATAAACTAATCACTGTTTGTGAGGCATGAAAAGAGATAAACCAGAAGGGTAGTTGATATATATATATATATATATATATATATATATATATATATATATATATATATATATATATATATATATATATATATATATATATATATATATATATATATATATATATATATATATATATATATATATGGGATTACTGTAGGTGAACCGCCAACTCAGAAAAAGTTACGTGAGCTAGCGGCAAAACTATAATGATCCAATGAATTTTCTTCAATTTTTTTTTTAATTACAATCTCTATCTCCTTAACTTCTTTTAGATTAAATTTCATAAATTTCGAAATTTATTTACCCTTTCATCGAATGCATACAATATGTATTATTCATTGCAAACCGTTAATTTTGTATTAACTTGATTGAGAACCAAATCAGAATTAAAACCCAAGAAATTGGGTGTGAGTGAACCCTAGGGGGTCGAGATCATAATCCAAAAGAAACTTTTTTAAAAAGATTATTATAGACAGTGGAAATGAACTGCAGCTCAGATAACTTGCGTGAGCTGTCAGCTCATTTCCATTTCTCTCTCTCTCTCTCTCTCTCTCTCTCTCTCTCTCTCTCTCTCTCTCTCTGTGTGTGTGTGTGTGTGTGTGTGTGGGATTACTGTAGGTGAGCCTCTAGCTCAGGAAAAGTTACGTGAGCTAGCGGCAAAACTATAATGATCCAATGATTTTTCTTCAATTCTTTTAACAATCACTATCTCTACCTCCTTAACTTATTTCGGATTAAATTTCATAAATTTTGGATTTTATTTACCCTTCCATCAAGTGCATACAAAATGTTTTATTCATTGAAAACCGTTAATTTTGTGTTAGCTTGATGGAGGACCAAATCAAAACTAAAACCCAAGAAATTGGGTATGAGTGAACCCTAAGGGGTCGAGATCATAATCCAAAAGAAACTTTTTTAAAAAGATTATTGGAGATGGTGGAAATGAACTGCAGCTCAGCTAACTTGCGTAAGCTGTCAGTTCATTTCCATTTTTCTCATATGTGTGTGTGTGGGAGGGGGGGGGGGGGGGTTCGTCCATAACAAATAAATGGAAAATTCCAGTTATTTTTTGTGAATTTTTTTTTTTTTTTTTTTTGTTTGGAATTAACTTATCTATTTCTATTGGAAAGAGATTCCGTTCAAGCAAGCAAATAGGATATGGTTATAGCATATGTTCTTTAAGGATACTATGACAAAACCATCGACTTGTGTAGAGATCTAAGATCAAACAAAATAAAACAAATATAATATATATATATATATATATATATATATATATATATATATATATATATATGAGAAAAATGGAAATGAGTTGACAGCTAACGCAAGTTATCTGAGCTGCAATTTATTTCCAATATCTCCAATAATCTTTTTTAAAAATTTTCTTTTGGATTATGATCTCGACCTCTGAGGGTTCACTCATACCCAATTTCTTGGGTTTTAGTTTTGATTTGGTCATCCATCAAGTTAACACAAAATTAACGGTTTTCAATAAATAAAATATTTTGTATGCACTTGATGAAAGAGTAAATGAACTCCAAAAGTTATGAAATTTAATCCAAAATAAATTAAGGAGGTAGAGATTGTAATTATAAAAAAGTTGAAGAAAAATTATTGGATCATTATAGTTTTGCCGCTAACTCACATAACTTTTCTTGAGCTGACAGCTCACATGTATATATATATATATATATATATATATATATATATATATATATATATATATATATATATATATATATATATATATATATATATATATATATATATATAAAGCAAATCCCTAACAATCAACTTCTCATATATTAACTGGAAACATATTCTCCGTGTGTGTGAGGAAGGCGTCAGATTGGATATATTGTAACATTCTCCACTCGGAATCTGAGTAATACAACGTCGATAACATATTCTTGTAGGAATAAACTAAGTTTTTGGTAGAATAGTAATAGTTAAAATAGTTTATAATCAACTAGAAATTCCTCACCAAAAATCTAATTATGATGATTTCATAGATTCACAGGAATCATTATGAAAATATACTAAACTCCTGTCCCATCTGGAATCATTACTAGTGGTATTGGGCTCTGGTAACAATTTAATGCCCTCCATCTGGAATCTGGATAGCGAAACACTGGCAATATAGGAATATACTAAAGCTTTAGTAAAATAATAATAGTTAAAATAGTTTATAATTAAGTACAGATTTCTCTCCAAAAAGACTAATTACGATTACTTCATGGATTTGCAAGAGTTATTATAAACTACACTAAACTCTTATTTTACATACAACGTGAGACTATTCGAGCTGGACATTAAAGAAACGGTTGAAATTATGCATGACTCAATTTGGAGTGAGTTTTTGTATCCAATTTTTTTCTCCCCTCTGTTTTTCTACAAATCCCCATTGTCAAACTATGCCTTAAAATTTGAAAATAAACCTTCACTTTTTATTGGATTTGACAAACCTTTACGTACATTCAAACATGCTTTTTAAGTTTTTTTTATTATTATTGTTTTTTATTTTAAATGAGTGGAGTTTGTGATACGTGTTGGTCCCATTTAAGCTGGAAGCTTCTACATTTCTTTGAGGGGTCAAATAAGACAAATATCAAACCTTTTGTGGGTGGAGTGGCGTAAAAGCTTCGTCTTCTGAGAAATTTATAGTCCCTGTTGGGTTGGATCTGCCTTTAGAAGTCCCAAAGTGCAAAGTTTGTCTGATTGGGCCCCCAAATTGCTGCTACTTTAGGCTGGGGGCCAACATAGCAATTGGGCCATGTTGGACTCTGTCACTTCCTTTTGACTATGACTCGTTTTTGGTTTGCCGTGTCACCTTAGTGGGGGTACACTTGTCGTGTAATAACGTCACGATCATGCCCGCTAGGGGAAATTCTAAATGGGCCCACACTTTTTGCTAAGTAAGCCCCTCAGCGAAGCATTTTGAAGTTGTTCAGGCAGTGGTGGGCGCCTTTAGACTTGTTGGTCGTGGTTACTTTGCAACCTAGCTAGTTGGGCCGCTCGGGGCTCGTTTTATATTACTATAAGTAAAGGTGCTTCAGTAAAAATTATTGTAATTTGTATTATTATAATCATCTACTATGTTTCAACGTATATCATATATATATATATATATATATATATATATATATATATATATATATATATATATATATATATATATATATATATATATATATATATATATATATATCGTAGTAATTTTATTAATGAAATGCGAAGAGTTTTGATAAGTGCACACATGTAGTTGTTAAGAAAATAAATCATTTCGGATTCTTCCCAAATAAATCTCGTTTACTTTGGATGTTAGTTTATTAACTTGTAAACACCCACTTAATTCGGTATTGCTCAAATATGTCAACTCTTTATAGAATCAAATTAAGCAGCTCTAATGGCAAAAGATAAATGGCCGAGCAAAATCTACCCTCCCCTCTTCTTAGACCCGTAGACAAGTCCTTGATTGCTATCAATCCAAGCACTCGATTTCAGCTACTCCTCACTTATTGAAGGTACGTCCTTGTCACTGCACTAAAACTTTAAAGTTATGGTGAGAACTGAGAGAAATTATTTTACAATTCACATTTCAACAATTAGACAATTAGTGATATGTCAGACGTGGTCACACGGTCAAAACATGTCGAGTCCAGCCCAATATGTCTAATGTTCTAGTTCCAATGTAACCTCCAACTCCAACAAACATTGGCATCTTGACTCACATCGATCCCAACAATACGACCATCCACTCCGAATACGACGGCACAGATGACGTCGTCATCGGTGATGGCATATAATGTTTGCAAGTCTTATACGTTGGCTCCACCAGCATGGAAAACCTTACGAAAAAACTTCACCTTAGCTAACTTGTTATATCTCGCATCCACTAAGAAATTTAACTTTTGGTCATGCCTTTCCCAAATATAACAATGTATCTATATAAATTCATCCAAATTATTTTCTTCTATAGGATGGGAGCATGCATGGGATCAACTCTCGTGCATTGGCCATGAAGCATGGTCTATACCCATACCTCTGTTGTGGTTTTTGTTGGGTAGAATTACCGGATCCAATCGGAAGTATGATAGGTCTAAATAAAAAGTTGAGAACCAGCATGACCTAAAAGTTTGGGTCAAGGCCCCAACTAAAGACTAGTTCAAGGCTCCAACCAAAGACAATAAAACAGGCTTCAAACATCGACTTCACTCCTTTGTTGGGGAGAAGGTCCAATTGGGAGCATGATGGGCCTAAACACAAAACTGAAAACCAGTTTGACCTAAAAACTTAAGTTGTTAGGTCAAGACTCCAATTTTGTATTTAAACTCATAGATTTTCTTTGTCCTATTCGATATGGAACTATATTCACATATAAACAACTAGCAGTTTTCGCTTCTATTTCTATTGGCACATGAACAGATGTCATTAAATGACACCAACAGTTAGGACATCCGCCATCTAAAGTTGTATCTCATTTAATTCGGCCATTTTCTTTACCAATTGTATCGGTCAAAAATCTTTTCTTAGTGGCCAAACATCAAGAGAAAACCAATTTCCATCTTTTTCTTTTTCTTTTTTCTCTTTCCCTTTCTCTTTCTTTTTCTTTCGGCTGTGTTTGGATTGAGGGAAAATGGAGGAAAATAAAAGAAAAAGAAAGGAAAAGTTGCTTTCCACTGTTTGGTTATAGGGAAAATTAGAGAGAAAATAAAAGAAAACGAAAGTGAGAGAAAATATATTAGGTTTTTTTTCTTTTTCCTTTTCTTTCTCAAACCCAAGAGAAAATGAAAAATAAGGAAAGTTGGGAGAAAAAGGAAAAATAGAGAGAAATTTTTGTAGAAATTTCTTTGTAATTTTAGTCCCAAGATATTTTTAAATTTTGTGAAGTTTGGACCATTTGGTTATTATATGCTTAATTATTTAAAAATTAAACAATATATCAATAATATGTAAATTAATATTAAAATCTTATATAGTTTAATTAGAATTATATTTTTCTCTTAATTTTCTATTGAGCAACCAAACATAAGAAATTATTTCTTCTAAAATTTTCTTGAGATTTTCTTCCTCATTTTATTTCTAACCAAACATAGAAAAGGAAACCAATTTTCATATTCTTTTCTTTTCTCTTTTCCTTTCCTTTTCTTTTCTTTTCCTTCATTTTCCATCAATCCAAACACAGCCTTCGTCCATTTTTTCTAAAACCAAACACAGCCTTAATATATTTATTTTATAAAACTCATTTCATTGTTGTATTAAATTTTCTTTTTTAAACAAAGACCACATTTAATTAGTAAGCCTCTCTTTGATCAATCTGAATCTTCCTAGTAGCTAACCTTCAGCTTCACCCCTAACTCCCAATTAAGCAGTCTTAATTAATTTAATTACTGGCTAATTAAGAAATTATGCCCTCACCTTTAAACATATAAAGAGGCATTATATATATATATATATATATTTTAAATGTCATGTTAAACAAGAGTTTCTACGTTTGGGTCCACCTAATCACACTGCTCGAGGTTAATTAATAGTATCTTGCTAATTACAATGAACAACTTACATTAAGAACCTTTTTTTTAAGGGTATTTATAGATCCGTCCCTTAAATATAAATTATAATTTAGTCCCTCAAATCTTCATATTTAGGATTTAGTCCCCCAAATCCTTTAAGTTACTACAATTTAGTCCCCTGTCTAACTTCTATTAGGGCAGTTTATATTTTGTTCCGATTTTTTCATTTTATCCATGATTTCCTTCACTTAATTCTCCCTTATCTTTTCTTCCTCTCTTCTCAGTTCTTATTGGATTTAATACAAATTCTATTTGATAAATTTAATTCTAGATTTAATACGTTTAGTAGAGAATAATACATTTGGTCTCAATATAGAGATGGAGAACCGAATAAATCGAGAAAGAGAAGAGAAGAATAAGGGGGAACCCAATAAAAACTGAGAAGAGGGGAGGAAGAGAGAAGGGGAATTAAGTGAAGCAAATCAGGAGTAAAACGGAAAAATCGGACCAAAATATAAACTAGCCTAACAAATAATAGGCAAAGGGACTAAATTTTAGTAATTTAAAGGATTTAGGGGACAAAATCCTAAATATGGAGATTTTAGGGACTAAATTATAATTTATAAAGATGTAAGGGATAGATCTGTAAATGCCCTTTTTTAAATAAAAAAAATTCCTAACTGACACCATATACTAAGCAAATGATAAGATTTTATATGAAACATAAATTTATTTTTTTCATGAAAAGTTGTGTGTAATTTGAACCAAATCTAATTTTCCTTCTGAGCAAAATTAATAAATGATAATAATCACATAATTTGTGAATTATTCGAAAATAACATTAAAGTTAGACTTAATTATGTTTACCAAACTTGATTTTTTTTTTAAAAAAAAAAATTGTACAAGTTTGAATAGAGTTAGTTCTTAATTAAGTTCATAATCGAACCCTAATTTCAATTCATGATCCTCCACTAAACATCCTATGTACATCTCCTTCTAGAAATTTCGAAAATTTTAAATGTCCTCCAATATATATATATATATATATATATATATGGATTATTGTAGGTGAGCTGCCAGCTCAGAAAAAGTTACGTGAGCTAGCTGCAAAACTATAATGGTCCAATTATTTTTCGTCAATTTTTTTTTTACAATTACTGTCTCTACATCCTTAACTTCTTTCGAATTAAATTTCATAAATTTTAGAGTTTATTTACTCTTTCATCAAGTGCATACAAAATATTTTATTCATTGAAAACCGTTAATTTTGTGTTAACTTGATGGAGGACTAAATCAAAACTAAAACCCAAGAAATTGGGTATGAATGAACCCTAGGATGTCGAGATCATAATCCAAAAGAATTTTTTTTTAAAAAGATTATTGGAGATAGTAGAAATGAACTGCAGTTCAGATAATTTGGTGAGCTGTCAGCTCATTTCTAATTTTCTTATATATATATATATATATATATATATATATATATATATATATATATATATATATATATATATATATATATATATATATATATATATATATATATATATATATATATACATACATATATATATATATATATATATATATATACATATATATATATATATATATATATATATATATATATATATATCCTTCATTGAAATTTAAAAGATTTGAAATTTCCTAGAGAACATTCTTTTAGTCCTTAAAGGGAGACAAAGAGATAAATCATGCATTTGATTTTCTATCGTTTTTGTACTAATCAATGACTAACTTTAGTATTTTGAAGATTCAAACCCTTAATCAAACACATAATGCACAAGAAAGACTAATGGTTGAAGAGAGGAAAGTTGGAGAAATAAACTAATGTTTGCTTTATACTATGGCTAAGCTAAACTAGTAAAAGGTAGACTGGGGGTTCATTAGCATTGATTAATGAAATACAGGGAGATTTATCTACCATTTATTGTAAAAAAAAAAATATGGGAGAAAAGTAGCATGGATCGAGGAAAAGGTTCATATTTTAATTTATTTTTCCAACACTCTACACTAACTAAGAGATTCATCCATTGAGAAAACAATATATCTAATTTGATCCTAAGATATCTAATTTGATCCTAAGGGTAAGTATAGGTCGATTTCAATCAGTTTTTGCCAATATTGATAAAATCGAAACAAATCGATTAGAAATGAAAATCGAAAGCAAACCAAACGAAGCTAGAGTTTGTTCTGTACTATGATTAAGTATAGATTTATGAAATATGGGTGAATCTATCCTCTTAAAAAAAGAATAAAAAATAGAATGAGAAAGATTAGCATGGACGAAAAGGTTAGTAGCTTGCTCTCTTTTTCCAACACCCTGCACTACTAACCAAGAGAGTCATCAATTAAGAAAACAACATGCATAAATTGATCCTCTATTAGGCAAAAAAAAATAAAATTAAAAAAATAATAATAACATCAAATTGTGATTGTGATGCCTCTTTCGAGACGCACACAAAATACAAGATACAATTTGGATTTACACAACATTTTTTTTTTTTTTTTATTGGAAGAGATTTGGAAGAAAGGGCTCAAACATTCATGCCCCTAAGCTTAGATTCATTTACTTTCATGTAATTGTCAAAAAATCAATTTCCAAACTCATGCATGCATTCAAGCATCATCATCAAACTCAAGATCACTCGTAAGATTATATATATAAAATATATGCATGTGTTTGTATATAAACTATGTATTAAAGTGTGAGACTCACACTGCACAAAGATCTTGTATTATCAAGGAACCATGCATGCATCCTCTCTCCTAGGGTTTTGTCCACCCTCTCCCTAATAACAAGTACATGGGATGAGGGGCAAACCCTGCAGGATTTTAATAATCCTAGGGCTTGGGAGAAAGGAGAGTAAGCAAGGGGTTTAGGGCACTAATCCCTTGGAAAATCACAATTAGCTGGCCAAGGCACTGCGACACGTGTGAGACATGGCGCACGTGAGGTGCCCTCACGTGCGAATGATGACCGTGAATGTTGAAGCCTGAGCCAGTCGAGCCAGCTAACACATATACTGCATGATGTGCAGTGATCGATAAATAAAGGACTGTACTGATCTTGGTGTGTAAAATGAACACAATATGTGCGTACGTGCAAGGGCAGACACAAGCACTCCATCGGTGTATTTCAAATTAAATTATTATTAGTATTTTAAAATGGGTTAACGTTAATTGCAGTGAGACACTCTGTCGTATAGGTTTAGAGTAACTTATTATCTCTTAACTTTAAAACACTTAGTTTATCTCTAAACTTTTAACGGTTTTAGTCAACAGTTTGTTGTGCTTAACTTTGTTTAAATTAAATAGCACATTTTTTTTTTATGAAAACCCCAAAATACTCTCTTCTCGTTTGATTTATGGTGAGTGTATAATGAGGGAGAATTGGATATTTTTGGATTTTCATAAAATATATGTAATTCAATTTAAACAGAAGTGAGAAAAATAAACTGTTAGTTAATACCTTTTGAAGTTCAGGAACTAAACTGAGAGTTTTGAAGTTAAGAAGTAATAAGTTACACTATCCCTGTAGGACAAAGGGTCCCACTGCAATTAACCATTTTAAAACTATAGATAATATTATTTCAAAATCGTATAATAAGTCATATCGCGTAGCCCGGAAGGAGTGAAGTATCCCTGCCAGCCAAATTTCCTTTTACATTATAGCAACATGGTTTCAACGACTCCAATGACAATTTTGCATAAATTATGTTTTAACTAAAATATGATCAAGATCTATCTAATGAATTCAGGCAAAGAGGGAGCTTGTGAAAAAGAAAATCTTAACTTTGAATGAAAGCCAATTACAATCCAACGGATTAGAGATGAAAACTTATCAAGGAGTTTCCAGAATCTTAGTAGGAAAAGAGTTAGAAAGACGTAACAGTAGGAGAATAAGAGAGAATTGGAAAAAAACCATAGACTTGAGTCTTGATTATTGAGAATTGGTGGAGGGAGATAGACTTATAAATTTGAAAAGAGCAAACTTGTAAAAATTATATGCTTTTTTTTTCCCTAGAACAGCTGCTCCCTCTTTATAGTAATTTCATTAATTTTTTTTCAAATTTTTTGAATAATGATCTCCGTAGTTATAACATTTTTTAGGATCAAATTTCATAGTTTTTGGCATTCAATCAAGTGGATACAAAAATTTTATATTCACCGGAACCCATTAATTTTCTATCTAATTGATGGAAAGCCATTTTAAAACTAAAATCCAAGAAATTGAGTGTGAGTTAATCTTAGGAAGTTGAGATCATAATCCAAAAAAATGTGAAAAAATTTATTAGAGATAATAAAAATGAACTGTAGGTCAAATAATATACCTGAGCAATCAGTTCATTTCTATTTTCTTTTGTGTGTATGTGTGTTCATATATATATATATATATATATATATATATATATATATATATATATATATATATATAGCATAATTCCATCAAAATGGATCCACAGGCTTTCCAAAACTGGTACATATATACATGTGTGTATAATAATAATAATAGAAATGAGTTTACAACTCACGTAACTTACTTGAGCTGCAGTTCATTTCCGCTATCTCTAATATAAAAATTTCTTGTGGATTATGATCTCGACCTCCTAGGGTTCACTCTCATTCAATTTTTTGGGTTTTAGTTTTAATTTGATTCTCCATCAAGTTGACACAAATTTAATGGTTTTTAATGAATGAAATGTTTTGTATGCACTTGATGAAAATGTCAATGAACTTCAAAATCTATGAAATTTGATTTAAAAGAAGTTAAAGATGTAGAGATATTAATTCTAGAAAAAATTTGAAAAAAAAAATTATTGGACCATTATATTTTTACCGCTAGCTCACGTAACTTTTCATGAGCTGACGTCTTACCTACAATAATTTCATATTGAGAATAATGGAAATAAGCTGTCGCCTTATGTAAGTTATCTGAGCTGTGGTCCATTTCACTAATTCTCATAACTTTTTTTTTTTTAATTTTCTTTTAGATTATGATCTTGAACACTTAGGGCTCACTCATATCCAATTTCTTAGGTTTTAGTTTTGACTTCGTCTTCAATCAAATAGACACAAAATTAATGGAAACAAACTACGAATATCATGAAATTTGATGATAAAAAAGCTAAAAAGATAGATATCACGATCCTAAATAAAATTTGGGAAAATATAATGGAAGTATTACTTTTTCGTTACCGACTCACGTAACTTATCTGAGCTGGCAGCTCATAGAGAATAATCTATATGTGCGTGTCTTGGTGGGTGGTGTGTGTGATAGATTTCCAAATTCTTACGTTTTTGCTGATAAGGCCATTCTTTTTAATGATAATTCCCTCTCACATTATTTTACTCCTAAATTAGTATTTACTGCTAATTGGTAGCATACTTGCTAATTGGTAGCATACTAGTCATTGTCACCCGTGCTGCTAATGAGTTGACCTAGCATTTACTGATAAATTGGAAGAGTGGCTTTAATTACTTGATAATTTACGTTAATCATATTCTTAATTTATATAATAACATTTAAAATGAAAGAAAATGACTGCTTAAAAGTCATCAAGATTCTGAAGTCCATAAAAGATAAGATATTTATTAAATTCCACGAGAAAAATGCAAACTTTTTTTCTCGTGACAAATGGAAATAGAAAAATAAAATTAGTTTGAAAACTTAACTTTCCTTAAATAATTTATCGTCTCATTACTTGTTGCCATTGATTACGCTCTCAATTGAAAACGACTCGAAATAATTTAAAGAAAATTTATATTAAAATCACGACCATTATTATTATTATAATTATTATTTTCTTTTTTTCTACGTTTCTCAATTCAAAGGTAGTTGAGGGTGGGATCTAGATTGCGACCTTTGCATTGGATATATTGATTGAATGATTAACAAAGTTTAATTTTTAGGGTTAGGGTTTTTGAGCTTATTGACTGGTCTACTTAGTCATTTAATTGCACACGTGTGGTGGGTGAGAGGATTTGGACACGGAGGGAAAAAAAAATTTAATGTTGAAGCCTGGGAACGAGTTGGCAGCGACACGTGCGCAGATGACAGGTTAGTTATCAGTCAGCACACGGCCGGCCGTATAGATCCGCGCTCGTGCGGGTCGGTGGGCCCAACCAACCCGTACCGCCCGGGTCTTGATAATTCAAGTGCCGAAAATGCCCTTGAGGTAATTATGGGTCCGGTCCTGCACACCCCCCTGCGAGGTCCACAATAAATTCTAAATACACCCATTAATTTTGTAACTTTTCCTACTTTTTAAGTTCACCCTCCGTATCAAAAATATAAATTTTTTCTAAGTACAATTATTATATTATCTAGTTATCCTTATTTCTTTTTTTTTTCTCTCTCTCTCTCCCCGTTCTCTTTGCCTCCTCTCTAATAATCTTATCCCATTGTGGACTCCTATGCAACGATCCAATTGTCTATGTTTCACCAAAAAATCCTAACCCCAAAATTAAAAATCGAGCATTCTTTTCAAAGTACTATCCACTCTTCTAACAATGGAATTCTTTTAACTCTTCTAATTTATTTTTTGAATTCCTTTTATTTATTTTTTATTGTTGTGAATCATTATGATTTAAATTCCCTTATTTTTGGAGTATTGAAATTATGAGGGTTCTAATTTGGAGATATTAAGAAAGAAACACAATAGAAGAAAGAGGAAAAAACAAATTTGTAAAAAAAAATTTTTTGAAGAAATGAGAACAAATTTGTCAAAAGATTATAATGGTCAATTTGTAATAAAATTAGACTTTTCACTGAAGGTATTTAGAATATTAGTAGGTACATTCAGAATATTTTAAAATTTAAAGTCTGACATTATTTTTGAAGAACAAATTTGCCCTTAAAAATATCCAAATTCTTTAGAAATTTGGTGAGTGACCTTGGAACCTTTCATCTGCAAGATATGTTGGAAAACTCAGATATGATACACAAAGGAACATAGAAAATAAAATAAAAACACAACGTGAATAGAAATACATTATCAAGCATGGTCAACCATGGTGATATGTTTACTATTTTATTTTTATTTTTTAATATTACATATTTATGTTTTATATAAATAAATAATTAATTTAAGATGTCAATTTTGATTACAGAGTACAAATAGTTCTTAACTTCTTTATAACATACAAATGGTTTGACATAAAAAAAATAAAAAATATTACGATGCAGAGTTGAAAATAATTATCTTATCCTACTATAACTTGAAGTATATTGGACTTTGGGCATAGAAAATCTCATAATATTTTATTGGTTTGTTGTATTTAAGACTTGTTGGCTTAAATATAAATAAATTTTTTAAAAATAAATGAGAACAATATATTTTGAACATCAAGATATTAGTTTGGATTTTCCTCACATATCCATATCCAATTTCATTAAAATTTTAACCGGGTGTGGATCTAACTTTAGATCTAAATTATTTGGATCCGGTGGCACCCTAGATAATGTAAGTTATAATCAAGTACACTAAACACTAAAACTCTTATGCGTGATAACTTGTAATTTTCCTATATGGGCAAGGGCAATGTGGTCACAGTAAAATTATAGACTCTGTAGCCGCTCGTGCGGCTCGCAGTATGTGGGACCCACGTGTGCGCGTAGAAAATAAAATCACTCCCGGCCAAAAAAGAACGGTCCAAAGTCGCCGGTTTATTCGCGAGGATTCTGCAGGCCTATTTCCGCGAACTATCCAGATTTTTTAAACCAAAACCCCCCCAAAAATACGCGACTAATTCTGCCGATTAATAAATCGCCGGCCCGGCCACTTTTCCGTCCCCAAACTTCTCAACAATTACTAAGATGCCACTCCACAGTCCACTCTAAGGTTTAGACAGAAATTTGCATTAGGTATTTATGCAATTTTTCAATTTTTATGCGGCTAAAAACGAGTCCTGTTGAAAAAGTAAATTAGACTTTTTTGCCAAATGAGAGTGCATTAAAATATTAAAAAAAAATAGGAATATAATAACAATTATATAATCAATAAAAGAGAAATCCTAGAACTGCTTATTTTATATTATATATTTACTTTTATTTATTTGTTTTGTTGATCAATAAATTCAAAGATGGTGGGTTGGATATTTTTCACCTACTCCCACTTCATCATGTATTTTTTTTTTTTTTTTTTTTTTTTTTTGTTAAGTTTGTTAAAGGAAATGTTACAATAAGCAACTCCTTTTATGCGATCAATACATTATATTAGTGTCGCCGGATACAATGTGTATGTGACTTATTTCATTTTCCCTCTTTTGTTATTTAAGATTGCAATCCAGATTACGAGTGAGCAGAGTTCAGCAAAACCAAAATAACACTTTTTTTTTATTTTTATTTCGGTCTTTGAAATTCGTAACCGTATTGAACTGATCAAATTGTTTAAAGGTTATACACACATAAATATATATATACATATACATATTCATACATAAATATCTAAATATATAAACATATACATATATATTATTATAGATAATAAATTTAATACCAATTGGAAACGTTGAGTTGAACAGATATGTTTACTAAATGAATTAAAATCATAATTTTTAAAAATTATTTTTCCAAATACTGAAACCAAGTAACCTAAAACCGAATCAAACCGAACTGAGTAATCTAAATGATTAATTTGGTTCAGTTCCAGTTACTGTCCCTAATTGATTTGGTTTGATCCTGTCGAATTCATAAAAAAAACGACATGCCGACCGCTGCTCATCCCTAGTCCAAATAATTTTATTGCTTTACTAAGTACAGAAATACTCTTCACAATCTGCCTTGACCACACAAATTAAATTTGCAACTGCATGTGTTTATGTATTTAGAGATGTTCAGTCGGTCGATCAGTAGGGGATCGAAGTTTCCTATCGGATCCGAGGGTAGAAGGTTTCGATCGTCGCCGAAAAAAGTTTCCGATCGAACTCTAACCCATTTCGATAGGAGTTGGGCGAAGTCGGCAGTAAAGTTCGTCTTTAGACGTTCGGTTGGTCGATCAGTCGAGAATCGAAATTCTCAGATCGGATCCCAGAGTAGAAGACTCTGACCGCTGTTGAAAAATTTTTCCGATTGAATTTCGACCGTTTTGCCGTCGGAGTCGGTGGTCGTGTACAACCCTATATGTATCTTTTGTGTTGGACTCATTTAATGGTTTCATTCCAAACAAATGCACACCTTGTTAATAAATTGTGAAACTTAGCTCATTTTTCTTGGAGAAAAATAAATGAGAGGGACTACATATATTTATTTTTGAACTTAGGAGAGTTAATTAATTGGGGGGCATATAATTAATATGATGTGGTCCCCTCCTAACCCCAGGTCTATTTTAAGGGAGGGGAGAGCCATTAATTCAAGAAACCCCCCTGAAATTGCTCCTTGGGGGGAAAGTGATGTGTGGGGGTAGACTTCCCCTTTGCCCTAAAGCTTAAGCCACACAATTAGAAATATGACTAAAATATATAATAATAATAATAATAATAATAATAATAATAATGCATTTCCAATGAAATTAATTTGTAGGGAATTTGTTTATACTATAAGGGGAATTTCTAAAAGGGCACATCACTTGTATTTCGCTGTTAAAACAGTTTGGACACTAATTCTAAACAGTTTGAAAACCCTTCGGGAACTAATCTCAACTCTCAAAAAAAGTATGCTCACCGTAACAAGTGGTGTGCTCCTTAGAAGTTCCATGCTATAAGACTCCCTCCCTATATCTAAATGAGCACTATTTAATGCCAAATTTACATCTTGATTTTTCTACTTGATATAAGCATATAGCATATTTTCTAAGAAATAATATTCGAAATAAAGCAAATAGGAACATTTGGTTTCCATCCAATAAAAGAGTATTGAAAAAAAAAAAAAAAAAACAACTTCATGATTAATATATAAAAAAGTTTATTTTTTGAATTTCTCAATATAAAAAACTTTGTGAAGTCCTAGATAACAATATATTCTACGAAAGAAGATAATAAAAATAATAAAAAAACATAAATTTGACTTTTTATTATATTTTTCATGATTGATAATATTTTAATATGTAAATAAACAGTTAGATTCTCATTAAAAAAAATTACATATACGTGTGGAATTTAGAGATAAAATTCTTTATACAATAACACACTCTTATCGAATTAAACGTAGGATATATGTGACACACGCATATGAATATACAATTTTTTTTTTTTTTTTTTTTTTTCTGATGCCATGAATTATTCTTGATGTAACAAATATTTTTTACTTACCAAATATATTTTTCACTTACCAAATAGATGCACATTTTCTATAAGGGGGTATATGCAAAAAAACAAAAGTCTCCCATAAACAACCCAATAGAAAATTTTAGTCTTACCTCCTTTGGAAAAGGAGGAGGAGGAGGAGGCCCAAAAGGTATGCTTGGGGGAATCAAGTCCCAAGTTTGACTGGACTCAGAATTTGAGAAATTAATTTATATAAATTATTTTTAATAATGTTTTCTAAGTAAAGAATCATTATTTTCTTTTGTAATGGAAGTAAGAAGCAAACAAACCCTCCCCAAACCCCAAATTAAAATAATCACAAAATATTTCCTCTCATTTCTTCCTTCTTCTTGTTGCTCTCTCTCTCTCTCTCTCTCTCTCTCTCTCTCTTCCCCCTTATTAACTTATCTTCCTCTACTTTCTCTTCTTCAAGCCTGTGAAGCTACCCAAAAGCTTGCAAAGGTGAGTTTTTTACCTGAAACCAGTCACTTCTCAATCTCTGCATCTTTCAAAAATTCAAACTTTTGATTTGGGTTGTTTTTCTTTTCATCTCTAGATTCTCATGATTGAAGACATCTCCAAAAATTTCAGTTAGTTGGTGTCTCAGAGCCCACAAAGGTGAGATTTTTCCTACAAATTAAGTGCTTCTCACAAGCTGTTTCTTAAAAAGATTCGATTTTTTTTATATGGGTTGCTTTTGCTTTCACCTGCAGGTTGCTGGATTCTGAGATATTGAATTTAATCTCAATTTTTTTTTTCTTCTATCAATCCGTAAGTGCCCAATCTTTCTATTCAATCAATTTTCAAGTTTTATTTCTCAAATCGGGTCATGTTTCTGTTTTGGGTAATTTTAATTCATCGACAGATTGATTAAATTTCAATTTAATTTCCTGTGCATGATTGAAATAAAGCCTGAAATGTGAAGGGCGATTGTTTGTCGATGGAAAGCTTCAAATTTTCCTGCTTTCTTGTGTTGCTGCTTCTGTTGTCTTCATCCGCCATTGCTGCTGGTCAGCTGGACGAAGCTTCATCTCTCCTCAAATTCAAGAGATCGTCGGTCGAGGCCGACCTGAGAAGCTCGTTAAGCAACTGGACCAATGCCACTGCTCTCTGCTCCTGGGCCGGCGTCGTCTGCTCCCAGCCCGACGGCGGCCGAGTCCGTGTCCTCAACCTCAGCAGTATGGGTCTCGTTGGCCGGTTGAGCCTCGACGATCTCATGGCTCTGCCTGAACTCAGTGACGTCCATCTCCGCGGTAACTATTTCTCCGGCAATCTCTCTACGTCAGTCTCTCCTCACTGCAGCTTTCGGACCGTCGACATTTCGTCGAACAACTTCTCGGAGCCCATCTCCGGCAACTTCTTGTCCTCGTGCCGCAGCCTCGCGTCGCTGAACCTGTCGAGGAACTCCATTCCCGGTGGAGTTTTTGGCTTCGGGCCTTCCCTTCAAGCACTGGACTTGTCCCGCAATCGGATATCGGACAATGGCGTGCTAAACTCCTCCCTTTTGAGCTGCCGAGGTCTTAACTATCTCAACCTGTCCGACAACAAGCTCACTGGCTTGCTTCCGGCGGTTATCTCACCGTCCTGCGCCAATCTTACAGTCGTCGATCTCTCCTACAATCTCATCTCTGGCGAGATTCCAGCTGAATTTGTGTCTAAAGTGCCCGCCAGTCTAAGGCAGTTGGACCTCTCTCACAACAACTTCACCGGAGACTTGTCGAGATACGATTTCGGGGCGTGCCAAGGGATCAGAGTACTCGACATTTCATCGAACAGTCTGAATGGCAGCAGGCTGCCGACGAGCCTGGCCAACTGCAGGCTGCTGGAGAGCCTCGCGCTATCGGGCAACAACTTCAGCGGCCAGCTACCTAAGTTCCTGGCAAATTTCTCCCACTTGAAGCAGCTCTCTTTGGGCGACAATCAGTTCTCAGGCAATATACCGCCTGAATTGGGACAGACTTGCCAGACTCTGATCCAGCTCGACTTGTCGGGGAATCAGCTTGTAGGTGAACTGCCATCGACTTTCACTAGTTGTCGTTCTCTCGAAACACTTGACCTTGGCGATAACCAACTCTCCGGAGAGTTTGTCGAAGGGGTCATCAGTACTTTGCCATCTTTGAAGTATCTTTACCTTCCATTCAACAATCTTACTGGCTCGCTCCCGCTCAAAGCGCTGACGAGCTGCAGCTCCCTTCAAGTGATTGATCTCAGCTCCAACAATTTCTCCGGCGCGATACCAACTGGGTTCGGACTCTGTAAGTCTATTCCATCTCTTACCAAGCTCTTATTTGCAAACAATTATGTATCTGGTGAGATTCCTTCGGAGCTCGGCGAGTGCACCAATCTGAAAACAGTCGATTTTAGCTTCAACGAACTGACTGGCCCGATCCCTTCCGAGTTATGGTCACTCCCGAAACTTTCAGATTTCATCATGTGGGCGAACAAGCTCACCGGAGAAATCCCCGACAACTTGTGTGCAGGCACTGCAAACTACGAGACCCTGATCCTCAGCTACAACAATATATCGGGTGTCATTCCTCCATCCATCACCAACTGCACAAATCTGATTTGGGTGTCGCTCTCCGGCAACCAACTGACCGGAGGGATCCCTTCAACCATTGGAAACCTCAAGAGGCTTGCGATCCTCCAACTTGGAAGCAACAATCTGACGGGAGAGATCCCTCCAGGGCTCGGCGACTGCCAGAGCCTAATCTGGTTAGACCTGACCTTCAACTCCCTCTCCGGGCCAATACCACCTGAGCTCGCCAACCAAGCGGGCAAGGTTGTTTCCGGAGTTGTCTCCGGGAAGCGCTTTGCCTTCCTGCGCAACGAGGCTGGCAACATGTGCCCCGGAGCGGGAATGCTGTTTGAGTTTGAAGGGATCAGGCCGGAGAAGCTTGCGAACTTCCCTCTAGTTCATGCTTGCCCGTCGACAAGGGTCTATACTGGGACGACGGTCTATACATTTCCGAGCAATGGGAGTATCATCTACATGGACTTGTCGTACAATTCTCTTAGTGGGTCGATTCCGGGTGAGTTTGGGCCGATGGCTTACCTCATAGTCCTCAATTTGGGGCACAATCAGCTCACTGGATCGATACCGGAGTCCTTTGGAGGGATGAGAATGCTCGGTGTGCTCGACCTCTCTCACAACCACTTGATCGGAAGCATCCCGGGCTCCCTTGTGACGTTGTCGTTCCTCAACGACATGGATGTGTCTTACAACAATCTCTCAGGCCCCATTCCGGCTGGCGGGCAGCTGTCGACTTTCCTACCTTCGCGGTATGAGAACAACGCCGGCCTGTGCGGGGTCCCTTTGCAGCCTTGCGGGTCAGGGGACCGCAACGGGACCCATGGTTCGAATTCAAGTTCTCGGGGGAGACGGAGGTTTCTTGGTGGTAGCATGGTGGTCGGCATAACACTGGCTGTTCTCATCGTAATCTCCCTAATCCTCGCCCTCTTCAAGATGAGGAAGTACCAGAAGAAGGCCGAGGCCGCCGTTGGAAATGCATATGTCGAAGGCCTCCCAGCTTCGTTCAGCGGCAATGGAGGAACGTCGAGCTGGAAGCTGTCGGGCGAGCCATTGAGCATCAATGTAGCAACATTCGAGAAGCCTCTGAGGAAGCTGACGTTCGCCCATCTCGTCGAGGCCACCAACGACTTCAGCGCCGAGAGCCTGATCGGGTCCGGTGGCTTCGGCGAGGTCTACAAGGCGAAGCTTGCGGACGGCTCGGTCGTGGCGGTCAAGAAGCTGGTTCGCGTCACGGGGCAGGGCGACCGAGAGTTCACTGCCGAGATGGAGACCATCGGCAAGATCAAGCACCGCAACCTGGTGCCCCTCTGGGGCTACTGCAAGGTCGGGGACGAGAGGCTGCTGGTGTACGAGTACATGAAGCACGGCAGCCTTGACGTCCTGCTGCAGACCAAATCCAAGTTCCTGGACTGGGCAGCGAGGAAGAAGATCGCGATCGGGTCAGCCCGAGGCCTGGCGTTCCTCCACCACAGCTGCATCCCCCACATCATCCACCGGGACATGAAGTCGAGCAACGTCCTGCTCGACGAGAGGCTCGAGGCTCGGGTGTCTGATTTCGGGATGGCCAGGCTGATGAACGCGCTCGACACGCACCTGAGCGTGAGCACGCTCGCGGGCACGCCAGGGTACGTGCCTCCGGAGTACTACCAGAGCTTCCGATGCACCACGAAGGGCGACGTGTACAGCTATGGGGTGGTGCTGCTGGAGCTTCTGACGGGCAAGAAGCCCATCGATCCGGTGGAGTTCGGGGACAACAACCTGGTCGGATGGGCGAAGCAGTTGATGAGGGAGAATCGGAGCAGCGAAATCTTCGACCCCGACCTGATGGGAGGGAGGGGGTCCGGCGAGGCCGAGCTGTACCAGTATCTGAAGATTGCTTGTGAGTGCCTCGACGACCGGCCCCTGCGCAGGCCAACGATGATTCAGGTGATGGCTATGTTCAAGGAGCTGCAGATCGATTCCGACAGCGAGTTTGCTGATACATTTCGGTTGGAGGAGGTGATATAGTCGTGAATCTAAAGAGAACAGGGGGCTTGATTTTGATTCAGTCGAGTTCCAATTCTTCTTCCAAGTTTTGTGGAAATAGCCTTTTTTTTTTTTTTTTTATGCAACTCAGTTACATTTTGCATTTTGTTACTGTAAATAGAACAAGAAGAACAAGAAGATTGTAGAGAAATTAGCTTGAAAACTCTTGCATTGTTAATGGAAACAGGTATTTAGAAAAAAAAAAAAAAAAAAAATTCTTCTACGAATTTAATTGAGTTCTTAGTTTACAATTTTGTGTTAATGTTGATGAGAGGAGGTTAATTTTAAAAAAAATTGCATATTTGAAGATATTTTCCTTTTTATGTACTATGCTTGACTTATTTTGAGCATGTGATCGAGCTTTTGACTGGTTTGAATGAAATTTTAGGGAGATTCTAAATGCGCACCGCATTTTACTTGTGAGCACCACATACTACATAGTAAAGTGATTTACAACATGGAGAAAAATAGTGCTCACTAGTAAAATATCGTGCGCATTTAGAATTTCACATTTAGACGGCTCCCTCCGATGTTTGGCACTAAAAGGTAAGTGTTTAAGTCTATAGGCTGGATTTGCTTTAAGCAAGGTTTTAAATAGTATCTTTATCGGCTCATGATTTCTTAGGAGTAGTATCAGTGATTTCTTAGGAGTAGTATCAGAATCGACAATATTAGATGCATTATTTATGGTCTATATTTATTAATATATCAAATAGATAATACGATGTATATCATATTGGGTATCACAATAATCTAATATGTTTTTTGTGACATAAATCGGTATATTCAAAATTCTATTATAATATTTGTTGTACGATATTTCTTTTTAAAAAAAAAATTAATTCAATGAGATTTCTTGTACTATATAGGTTGTGTAACTTATTACTCTTTAATTTTAAAACTTTCAATTCCCGAACTCCTAACGTCGTTAGTCAACAGTTTGTTATTCACTCCCGTTTAACTTTGTACATTTTTTTATGAAATTCTCAAATTATTCTCTTCTGAACATAATGTTTTGGGTGAGTTTTTAGTGACAGAGAAAAAGTAATTTGGAGATTTCATACCAATGTGCAGTTTAAATTAAACGGAGATAAAAATAGTAAACTATTAATTAACGATGTGAGGAGTTCAGGACTAAATCGAAAGTTTTGAATTTAACGGACAATAATTTATACTACTTCTATTGTACAGGAAGTCTCACTGCAATGAACCTAAAAATGAAATGAAGTTTGGATGGGAGTTGCAAGGTACTTTTATTTTCACCATGTGATCCTTCTCTTTTCTTAGTTTATTGCTTCCATCTTAACAAACCTTGTATTAAAAATTTGGTTTCTTTAAACTTTAAGAGCATATACTTTCATCATCTAGTACTCAATCATATTAAGCATGACATGTACCCTAATTAATCTAACCTCTACGTGCAATGAATCTAGCTTAATTTTATTTTTTTAGTCCCAACCTAAAGACATTTGCAAGATGATATCACCTATTTCTTTATTTATTTTCTATGAAACAAATACTTCTCATTGAAAAGAACTTTTTTATGATAAATTAGTTCATAAAAAACACCTAAATACCATGAAAATTAACCTCCATTATTGGCATTATTTTCTAAGGTAAACTCTAGACCAAGAACTTGGGAGGGAAGTCATCACCATCCATGGTTGTGTAACCATAGCTTCTTCTCAGTGTTTTAAATAGCCCCGTTACATAGGATATAGTAGCTGATATGGCATTTTGAACCCTACCAGTTACGATATAGCACTTTCATAGCGTTTATCATTTTTGGACATATATTAACAATATAGCCGGCCTGATTTGATAGAGAAGATGCAATTATGGGCTAAAAAGATCGACTGAATTTCCATACTATCGGAGATTTTGAGTATTATTGTTCAAGTGATGTGACAATATAGCAGTTGTGAAGATTCTAAAATTGGTTAGTGATTATAAATTCAAAGGGTAAGTGCAAGTCATTGAGATAAATATATCCTAACTATTTTATGTAGTTTTATATGATGTATGCATGTATTTTTAATTTAGGACATAAGAACATGTATATTTATAGTTTGCTATTGATATCCGATATTTGCTAATAAGTGATATCTTTTATGAAATCTTTATCTGCTACAACTGATATTTAAAAGCTTGCTTATTCTTTCTCCTCCTCCCGTGACATGGTGCATTGTTGAGTGATGGAGACGGCAATTTTGCGTCGGATTGCGCCACCGCACGCGTGTATTTGACGATCGTGACACAATCGAGAAGGATAGAGTGATGGGATGACAAGATGAAGATACTCTTTTTGTAGTCAAGAGTAGGAGGAGGGCGTGGAAAAAGATCATCTATTCTTGCAATCAAAGGGCAATAATCTAAAGGAGTGATGTATGTTTGCACTCAAAGGGGGCATTTAGGCCCCCCCAACCCTAGATAAAGACCTTTGCTTCCTTTTCTTGCCATCCTCTTTTGACAAACTAGGAGTTTTAAGGAGAAAATAACTCTAATAATGAGAAGGAGAAAGATGAAGGTTTTGATTTTGTCTTGTCTAGTGACCTCACTCATGTGTTTTCCTGTAGAGATATGATTTTTTTTTTTTTTTTTTTTTAATTTTATATAAGTGGATGCTAATCACCTAGAAGGTCAACTCTTGTTATGGAAGTTGATTGAATAACTCTTGAGGTGGTTGTGAATGTGATGATCCTTGGGACTTTGAGTGAGTTGTGGGGGCTCTATGTGATTAGTTTAGATGAGGAGGAATTATGATGTTTTCTTCCTTTTTTTGGTTCATTTTTCTTTTGGCCTAAACAAATGTTCTAGTTGATGTCACAACCATTATTCAACAACTCATTTTGCTAATGAGATGATCAGTTAGGATCTAAGGTCTGATTTGCTTTTGGAGGTGTGTTTTTGTTAAAGAGACTGTTTGGTTGCTTACAAGTGATATTAAGTGATGTTACATGTTATGAATTTACTGTAATTGAAATTGCATCAATAAAAATTGCTGCAACTTCTAGTACTGTGTTTAGTTTGGAGGTTGTAAGTGATAATTAGATATGCAAAAAAAAAAAAAAAAAAATTTTATTTTCAAGAAATCTGAAAAATACTCAATTTATTAATAATATAATCAGTGTATGCATAGGGGAGAGGAAAAGTGTCTAAAACACTTTTTTTTTTTTTTTCTGTAAGTACAATTTTTGCAAGTGTTTAAATGGTTGCAATTATAGTTGTAAAGTTTTGCAACAACAACCGCAGTCAAATAGTGAAAAACACTACTTGTACCAAAAGTAATTGCAATTGCAATCATTTATATACTTACAGTTGTAGTAGCCAAACACCCTCCTAAGTCTTTTTTTTTTTTTAAATAAAAGAAAGGAAAATGGAAGAAAATTGAAATGAGATGACACTTAGGCTCTATTTGGCTTGAGGGAAAACGAAGGAAAAGAGAAGGAAATAGAGAAGGAAATATTTTCTTTTGTTTGGTGAATAACTTTGCCTCTGATAACAATTTTAGCATGAAAGTTATGAGAAAGTAATTTCAGTTACACAATTGGACTGGAAGAGATGATGAAAAATTTTATATATTGATTATGATTGGTGTGCACTGGTCTTCAAGCATATAAGCAAATAAAAAAAAAATAATAAATAAAACAAACAAAATTTAGGAACTTGTTGCATCTGGAGTGGTTGTTGATTGTACACATCAGGGTAGTGGTTGAGTGTGCGTGCACACATGCAAAATAAATAAATAAATACGAAAGAACTTAATTGGGATTGTGACTACCTACAAAAGTTGATGGATTTGGTTGTGGTTGTTGTTGAAATTCCTCTGTTTTTGAGTAAAAATATAATGGCTTACAAATAATTCTTGGTTACGATTGTCTAATTTGGAATAAAAACTAATTTTGTTAGAATATAAAATAATTTCTCTTAATCCTCACAAAAATTTTAAAGTTATGATGTAGTATATAGAAGATTAAGTTGCTTCGAACAAGAGTGGTTATGTTACGTATATAATACTAGTATATCATAAATTAACCACATTTATTTTTTTAGATAAATAAAATAAGAAGTACAAAATTTTGATTTATTCTTATTTTGTTGATTATTATGATCTGTGCTTTACTTAATTTTAGCATATATGTTATCTACTGGATTTAATTTTAATTTGCACGTTGTTATCTTCAAAAAAATCATTAGCTTTTCTTTTTTCTTTTTCCTTTTTCAGTATTTTGCATTTTATCCATTTCTTCAGTATGGTTTAAATAATTTATTTATTTTATTTTGATACTATATTAAATAAAATAATTGCTATATATAAACTCCCTGAACTAAGGATTTAGTACTAAAGGGAAAGCCCTGTCCTTAACCGTGCCAACACCTTGCTCGTTTGCCGTTCCTTGTACTAAGGTCTTTAGTGGACTATATTGGGCCTGGAGTTTTGATGGATAGTGGGCTCCAATTCTGGCCCAGCGTACAAAATTTGAGACTTAAACTTCTTTTCAGGCTTGGGTTTGGATTCAGGGAAATTGTAAAGGCACACCCAAGCGCTTCGCAGTGCGCGGATGGAGTGTGCACTTGTATATTTGGGTGTACCTTTATAATTTCCCTTGAATTTAATATATGAATTTAATCGATAGAGATGAGAACGAGGGATCCAAAGGCTAGTTCTTGGTTGGTTCTATTCAAAATTTTAAATTAAAAAAAATAATTTTTAATTCGTAATTTGAAATAAGACAGGTTAAGAACAATAGTTAGTTTTAATTTTTTGGATTAGAAGAAAATTTAGAGGAAATTAAAGTTGAAAGAAAAATAAGCTAAAATTTTCTCTTTGTATTTCTATCTCGTGGAATCATAGTAGGAAAGTGCATGGAGTTTGGATAAAGTTTCAATTTTTTTTTTTCTTCTTTCGAACTGAATAGAGCTTAATGTTATACCTAAAACTTTTAAGGAAGAAATAAAAATAGAAAAAAAAAATCTTCATGCCCTATTTTTAAAAACAATTTGTTTCATAATTAGCTCTTTATCACAATTCTCAACTGAATATTATTTTTTATCCCAGATCTCTCAATCATAAGGTTGGGGAGACAAAAGAAACTTCACTCAAGGAATTGCTAATTAAAATATGTCTTGGATTTTTTTGGATCTTTAAATTGGTTGTTGAGCAGCCACTTTTTAGATCAAACTATCAAAAATAGTATGCAGTGTAAATATCCAAGCTAGGCAAATTCTGTTGGGTTTGTTTCTCGCATTCATTGAGTATCCAGATGTGATCAAGTATCACAAGGAGACCTAGTTGAACTTGAATTAGAAAACTAGAGTTCTAATTGGATTGGAATACCAATTAGATGGTGATAGTGCTATTCTAATAGGATTATGATATGAACACTATATATATCTCTTGTATGTGATACGGGAGATGATAGCAATTGGTTGAGAGATATGCTTCTATTATTATGAGAGATGCGAGAGCTAGAGAGATATTTGGATCTCTTCTTATAACTTATTTTTCTCATAGTGGTTATTACTCTTATTGTTTCCGTGGACGTAGGTCGAATTTGATCGGCCGAACCACGTTAATTCTTGTGCTCTTCGTGTGTTGTGTTGTTTCCTTCGTCTATGCAATCTCGATGGGGGATTCGATCCCCAACAAATTCCTCCTCATTGGACGGCCAACTATGGGCAGAAGTTCTACGAGAGAGTTTACCTAATCGATAATTCCCTAGGCGAACATAAATTACCTATTAGTAATGTCTTCAATGGTATCACCACTTTCAATTTGTGAAAAGTTCAGAGTTCAACTTCCTATGATGCTCAATTTAGATATATAGCAGTCACAATCATATACGTTTTATGAATGAATTGAGCCAATAGAAAGAACATAAATATCATAATACATAATGGTTGCCAATTATATATCGGCATAGATCTATCTTGTAACACCATATAGCCTAACCGAGTATATATCTCACATATCAACCACGCAACTTCTCTACACTTTCCTCATATATTAATCGGGTACTATTCTTGGACGCATTCGTTTTCATATTTCTCTTATCTAGTTCTATACATTCTAACATATATAAATGTATACGCAATTGTATAAGCCACAAAAAGTAATTTGTAATGTCAATTATAGGATCCAAGCTGACTTGTTGAAATGGAGTAGTGCAATGAGAGTTTTATGTAACCGTAACATTCCATTAAAGCTGAAAGGAAAATTTTATAGGACTACTATTAGACCAGCTCTATTATATGGCACGGAGTGCTGGACTATAAAGAAATATTATTCATAGAAGATGAGTGTAACAAAGATGTGCATGTTTCGTTGGATGTGTGGCAATACTAGGAGAAATAAAATGATAAATGAACTTATTTGAGTTAAAGTAGGTGTAGCCTTCATCGAAGAGAAGATGCGAAAAAATCGTTTACAGTGGTTTAGTCATGTGCAACGTAGACATACAAATGTACTAGTTCGATGAGAAGAGCTTATCAACATTGGACAAGTTAAAAGATCAAAGAGAAGACCGAAGAAAATATGGATAGAAATAATACGAAAAGATATGAATTCTAGAGGTTTAAATGAGAGCATATTATTCAATAGGAATGATTGTAGAAGGATTATCGATGTGAGCAATTCAGCGTGATTATCTTTTGGTTCATGTAGCTTGCCCCAAATACTTGGGACAAAAGGCTTTGTTGTTGTTGTAATTGTATAAGGTATCAATAAATTCATATTTTAATTCACCTTAACTTTTAGGCCCTTATCGATAAATCTTATACATGATTAATATCCATATATCTATCTAACCCTAGCTTCTAGATCCTTGTCTGTAAATTTTATATATGATTCTTCTCAGTTGGTTGCCGCCAATATTGTCCTTTATTACAAGTTTAAGCATCTTACGGCATATCATTCAAATAATAAAAAAAAAAAACCATAGAAATACCCGTCCCGTTGGAGCCTCAATGTGCCATGCAATAAGATTTTCATGGACGCCACACACCCCTTAGAAAGAATGTATTGCTATTATTTACTCTGTCGTACATGATTGGACAGATTTACTCTCTAATAGTGACAAGTCAGAGGACTTCAGGGGAGCAGAAAAGATTCATCGGCACGGACTCCCAGTCCGAGAAGTCTTTTCTATAGAGTAGGACCAGAGTGATAGCTGACAAGCCACTACCCGCTATTAGCTATGCGCATCATCTCGGAGCCTTACATTGGCATCTCATAGTTGGAAGTGGAGTGCTTTATGTATTTTGTAGTTTGGTTAACTCTTTTGTTACTATGATGTTCGGACTTGTACCAGTATGTTCTATTAAGTCTCTTAATGAAACACGGAAGGAGAAATACCCACCATTTTGCTTTAAAAAAAAAAATCATCCTGGAATTTCCATTAAGTCTCTTGGATTTTGGTGTTGTGGCAGGAACTTTAAAATGGTCTTTGATACCGCAATGAAATCTTGAATTGGAAATTCAAGAATATTTCATTAAATTCATTATGAATACATAAATAGTTACCATGGTATACATAATAATAAGATCAAACGGCAAGTTACTTACAAAAAATCTCTCAATAACTCAGTTACAATAAATTCAACAAGCAGTTTTGTTAATAATCTCTAGAAGCTTAATATATTACTATGATATTATTTTAAAGTCTCTATCACTGTACCAAAATTTCGAGGGTTGAGAAAGATTGTTGTTTTCTAATGATCCGTCACAGCTCCTGCCATACTGGCCAAACTGCAGTTGAGCAAATACATGCCCATGTGTTGACCAAATTAGAACTGAAACTAATGTTTTTTTTATATAAGTGAATACTAAAAGATTATAAATATTATAAGATCGATCTGCTCAAATTAAGGAGTGGGTTCTTGCTGTCATAAAAATAAATTTTTCCTCCTATAATGTGTGACACCCATTAGTCTCCAAGTGAAATTCAAAATTCAATATTGTAAATAGAGCCCCATTGCACATCAATGCACACCAGCCCAACCTTAGCTTCTCCTTAAACAACTCTGTGGTGCCATTATTTGTACTGTCATATACCTCTTGCATGATGCTATAAGAGCCCACGAGGGTTGAACACGGCTGCCGACTCTGATCGAAAATCGGAGCCTTCTACCTTCAGATCCAATCAGAGAACTCCAATTTTTTGACAGATCGACTAACTGAATGTCAAAAAATGAATTCTATCGTTGACTCCAACGACTTCACCCGACTCCGATCGAAATCAGTAGAAAAAATTTTCCAACAACGATATCCGATCGGAGAACTCCGATCTCTAACCGATCAACTGACTTAACATCCCTAGAGCCCACCCTCCTCCAAGCAATAGAATGCTAAAGCATGGTCCAAGCAAGAAGAGCCTGTTGATTTTTTGTTTCTTTGATCCTAGACAAGAGAGCATTCAGAGCTAATGATACACATACATTGTCTCCTACTTCTTGATCAGTAGGTGCATGGCTAAAGATATTTGCTCCCCCTCATTCCAATAAAGAGATGAGAGATAAACTCATGTCATTGAGATCCAACAAGCATCAAAAGCATCAAACAAACATGGATTCAAGAGGCCTGCAATGACTGCACGAGTTCCGAGAAAATTAAAAGAAGTTACTATTACTTTGGTTTTGATACAAAAAAAGAGAGATTTTGTTGTTTGGTACAAATCATTCTTTTTTTTTTTTTTTTTTTTTCTAGTCCAACCAACAAACATTCTAAGGAGTCTCTGACACCAATGATTTCATTCCCCATTCCAAGAGGGGTTCTTAGTGCTGGGTGCATGCATGCATGCCTAATATTCTCTCTCTCTCTAGACCTCTTTCTCTCTCTCCCATTCCAAAAGAGGTTCTCTCTCTCTCTCTCTCCCCAAAAGTGGTTCATAGGGCTTGGTGCCTGCATGCCTATCCTCTCTCTCTCTCTCTCTCTCATTCCAAAAGAGGTTCTTACTGCTTTGTGCACGCATGCCTAATATCCTCTCTCTCTCTCTCTCTCTCTCTCAATGTAGAAACTCGGAGTTTATAACATTTGAAAACCATCACCATATCGTATTAATTAGAGCGTCTTCTTTCAAAATATAACGTTATGATTGTGTACTTTCTTAGTTGTTTAAAGCATAATAGTTTAGGGTTTCAGGTACTAAGAAAATCCTATATATCTATTTATTTAATCTCTTATTTATGAATAAGATATAGCTTACTGACTCACAGCAACACTAAAATCACACACCCATCTCACTTTCATATAGAGATTATCACAAGTCTGAATAGTAATCATAGAAGAATAAAAAAAACAGATCACACGAACACAAAGTTTTATGTGGTTCATCCCAAATTAGACTACATCGACGATCGCCGGAAATTTTCTTCACTATTTGATAATGGGGTTACAAGTACAGGATAAGGATATATGTGTGTGTGCATGCACGCGCGTGTGTGCATGTACCACGAACCCTCTGTCCAACACATCTAACGATGATGCAAGTGTAGTTCACCAGTTCCGCCGAATGCTCCGAGCGATCGGCAAAGATCGTGTGGTGTGCAATTATGTTTCGGATGCTTCGCCATGTTTCAGATCAATCCAGTTCTTGTTCTTTTCCGGTGCACTCGCTTTGTATCTCCGACACACGATGGAAGGACGCGGTGGGAAGGAAGTAGCGCTAGCCTCTGTCCAGCTGATCATTCCGCTAGCATCTCGCATTCATGCCCCTGTTTGACCGTCGCTTGAGGATGTAGTTGTAGATACATGAATCGTCAGTGGGTTGTTGGCTCTACTTGTTATCTTCTCTCTCTCTCTATATATATAATTGGCCACAACCCGTTTTCATGCAAAATTACCTAAATATCCCTCCAAAAAAAAATTTCCAGGAGCTTTGCACCCGAACCCACGCAAGGGAGCGCTGCCCTCTGCTAACTCTGCTAACTTATCACGAAGTTGGATTCACATATTGGGATTAGGAGATTAGTGTGCAGTAGTTCAGACTTCACAAAACTCAGCATTTCGCTCTTCATTGACACTCTTTAACGTTATGTATGCTGCCTAGATATAACTCGAATGATATAGTTTTTTTTTAATTTTTTATTTGCTAAACTCCTATGATAAAGCTGCTTCTTCTTTTGTGGCTGGTAGTGCGTTGGAATTTTGTCCCCATCCTTATTGTAAAATCAAGAAAATTTTCGAATAAAATTTGTAAGGTATACTTAAAAAAAACACACACACATACATATACATATGAGAAAACGGAAAATTTACTGGCGATGAAGGGAATTCCTTTACCATCACTTAGGTGGCCCAATAAAATTATTATACATGACGCCACTCACGGTAACAAATAAAAGAATTATTTTAACCACCATTTGAGTGGTGTCATATGTAATAATTTTACTGGGTCACTTAAGCGAGGTAAAAGAACTCCTTTCACCGCGGTTGAATTTTCGGTTATATATATATATATATATATATAGACACACACACACACCAAATCGCACATAAAATGACCGCTAAGTCAGAATAGCTATCATAGAGATAAAATTATGGTGTATGAAAGATGAGAATAAGAATTACAAGCAGATCATGACGATTTACTATACGATTCAATACTCAAAACATAATGAAAGGATTTCTTTCTCTCAAAGTGTAGACTTCGTTCTCAAATATGATGATCTTGGGATTCCTATTTTCCGAAGGGTGTCAATGAAGAAAATGAAATAGAACTTCAAGAAGCTCTTAGAAATGGAGAACTAAAATAGTATCAAGTAATGCCCTCGTTTTTCAGCTGCTTCTCTAAACGGATGGCACCACTTAAAATAATATTAGATAACCCAACATTCACAGTATTTTGAAATAACCGTAACTACCGTCACAACTAGATAAATAAATAACATATATGAAACTGAAAGGATTTCATGCATACAAATATTTAATTATATAAGATTATGCGCTACTCTGAATATAAACAAAAAAGAATCAAAAGAGAAAAACAGTACACAAGTAAAATGAAACATAAACAAAATATACAACAGTTCTCTAGAAGTTTTTTTTTTAGAAAAGACGGCGGGTAGAAGCCCTCCGCGTTCCATTAACAAATTGATAATAGAACTACAAAGATTTAAAACAAAAATACAAAATGGAAAAAACTAGTTAGGAGAAAGTAGATGACTAATACAAATAAGTGTTCAAATGATAACAAGGAAATCTAAAAAGTACAATATAAACTCCTCATGATCTTCAAAAAGTCCACCCAAAGTCACTATAAAATTTCCGAGGCCGTCTATCAAGTCTGGATCGGGGATGGGGGTTATCGCTGATATCTTCTCCCGATGTCTCACTTGAGAGCTGAACTCAGTCCTCCTTCGAAGAAATATCTGCCAAAAACAAGGTATCATGAATAATCACACGTAAACATGAGTGTAATGGGCGTGTAGTAGAGTTAAAAATTCTGCTATCTCTTTCACTCCATACATTCCAGCATAATGCTGCTACTAGGGTTCTAGCCAAATATGATTTCTTACCTCTAACACCTAATTTGTCCTCAAAACTAGTACATACCCCTGTGTTGATACTAATATTAAACTTATTGGCACTGTTCAACCACAATTTGCTTGTAAAAGGACAATTTAGTAGAAAGTGTTCGGTGGACTCTCCATCCTTATTACATAGAACACACATGTTTGGTCCATTCCACCCTCTTTTCTGTAATGCTGGCCAGATGAGCAGAGTTTTTTTAACCGCCAACTAGAGAAACATCCTAATTTTGGGTAGGCAAACAGTTTTCCAAATCCAAGTGGATTCATTCTGGACAATACCACTATCCTTAAAATGATTATATGTTCTTTTGACTGAAAAGTTCCCATCTTTGCTCCATCTCCATTGAGATTGATCCTCATTCATTTGATTAGGCGTAAAGTCACTCAGGAGGGATCGTAACTCTCTGTATTTGAGTTTTTCACTGGCAGACAGTGGCTGCCGAAGATTCAGGTGCCACCTAGCTCTGCCCCACAACCTACTTACCCTGGCTTTCTTTTTCCGAGAAAGTAGGTAAGCTCGTGGGAATAATAATTTTAAGGGAATCTTAGAGCACCACCTATCATGCCATAATGCTATATTGTGTCCATTCCCCAGTTTAAACTCCATGCTTGGCCAAGCAATAATTCGAGACAACATAACCCCCTTTCAGAATCTAGAAGTAGAGCATAGCCTTCGAAATGAGAGCCAGGTAGTCTTCTTAGGGCAATATTTTGTTGTCATCAGTTTTTGAAAAGAACCATGTGGTCGAGAGATTAAGTACCACCACCACTTTGCCATTAAAAATAAATTAAAGAGTTTTAAGTCCAATACACCAAGTCCTCCGACTTTTTTGGTCTACAGATGTGATCCCAAGAGATCCAATGATATTTCTTAATATTAGCGGCCCCATTCCACAAGAAATTCTTCCTTATACTGTCTATTCTTTTTCTTACCCAATCCGGCAGTAGGAAGGACATATAATACAGAGATAATATGGTTAATACTGAATTAAGTAGCACCACGCTCCCACCCAAGGATAGCAAATTACTTCTCCATCCTTCCAATCTCTTCTCGAATGTATCAAGTAACGGGCTCCAATCTTGCTTAGAAAGCTTTTCTGGTTTAATGGGGATGTCTAAATATTTGATCGGGAATTCCCCTTCTCCACAACCAAGAATCTCTAATATAAAAGTGTGTGAGAGATTTCTTGTCCCCAAGTTAATAAGAGCACTTTTAGAGAAGTTAATTCGAAAACCTGACCAGGCTTGAAAACAGCATAGCAACCCTTTGATATATATAGCCTCCTTAATGGTGCCCTCTCCAAATATAAGCATATCATCTGCATATTGAAGGTTAGTGATGGGGATAGATGGGGCCCCAGTAAGGCCGTGTAGCAAACCCGCTCTTATCAACTTTCTACCCATTACATTTAAACCATCCGCCACTAGAACAAAGAGTAGAGGCGATAGATGATCACCCTGACGCAGACCACGTCTCAATAATATCTCCTTGCCTACTTCTCCATTAACTATAATATGTGTCTTGGCGGAATAAAACCAACTTTCAATTCAGGAGATCCATCTAACTCCAAATCCACGCAATCGTAGAATCTCTAGTAGACAATCCCAATCAACCATATCATAGGCTTTTTCAAATCCAATTTGAGTAGGAAACCCTCCAACTTAAGTTTTCTGCAATAATGGATGACCTCATATGCGATCGCGACTCATTCCAAAATGTTTCTTCCTACTAGAAAATCGGTCTGATAATCTCCTATCATCGGCTGGAGTTTTTCTGCAATACGATTAGCAAACAGCTTGGAGATTATTTTGATAGTACTATTCAATAAAGCAATTGGTCTATAATCCCCAAAATGGTCTGCCTGTTTCTTCTTGCGGATCAGAGTGATCCACGAGTAATTGATCCTATCAAGTCTTGCCTCACCCGTATATACCTCATCAAGCATCCGCTTTAAATCTTCTTTAACTTCCTGCCAAAAAGTCCTATAAAAGAATAGCGGGAAACCATCCAGACCGAGTGCCTTGTCGGGGCCCAAATCCCAAACAGTTTTCTTAATTTCTTCTTCTCGGAATTCATCCTCTAGCTCCATTAAGTTTGAAGTGGCTTCCCAAGCACCATCTTTCATTTGAAGTCTGAATAGGTGTTTGCTTTCAAGCAACTGCTTAAAGTGACGGTAGGCATGTTCTTGAATCTGTGAGCCTTGTATTTCGCCTCTATCCATCTTGAGATATTGTATTTTATTGCTTTTAAATCTCATAAAAGCAGATTTGTAGAAAAAGCAGTGTTGGCATCTCCCTCTTTCAACTATTTACACAGGGCCCTCTGCTTCCACATTATTTCCTCCTTTCTATATTTCTCCTCTAAAGAACTTCTCAACTCTAGTAGCTTGGAGTTCTCCATATTTAGTTATCTCACCTCTTCTTGTTTTTCTAGCAGCTCCATTTGACGAAGAATCTCCTCTTTGTGTTTCCTCGATTGGAGTCGATATCTATATTCCCATCTCCATAGTAGTCTTCTAAGGTGTCGCAGTTTAATGCAGATGTTACCGGTGACATCCATTGCTGACATCGATTGAACCCAACTTTCCTTAATTAGGTTGTGGACCCCCATATGCTCCAACCACCATTTCTCAAATCTAAATTTTCGCAATATTTTTATCCCCTCTCTCGTCTCTAAACAGATTGGTACATGATCAGAGGTTGTTTTCTAAAGTGATTTGAGTTCTGCTAATGGAACCTTATTATCCTATTTATTACAAACTAGAACTCTATCTAATCTTACTAAATTAGGGACTTCTCTTATATCCGACCACGTAAAAAGACGGCTGCTAAGAGGTAGATCGATCAGGCCAAGTTGGGCAATGACTTGATTAAAAATTGCCCGATCTCGGAGATTATGATCGATCCCCTTTCTTTCATGGGCGAATCTCGTGATGTTAAAATCTCCCCCTATGATCCACGGGCTATCCCATTTATTTTTGATACTTCTAATCTCGTCCCAAAAATTAGGTCACAGTTGTGTATCATTAGGACCATACACTGCCGTGATTGATTGGATCCATCCATCAGATAGCCTCTTCACATTGACGGAGAGGGAAATTCACCTTCAAAGACATCTAAAATAATAAATCTGTTACTCACTCCAATGATGATCCCCTGAAGCCCCCTTAGAATTTTTAACTTTAAAAGTAAATGAATTTGGGCCCAAACATCTAAGTACCCTGTGGTTCGGGTCTATGAGTTTAGTTTATTCAAGGCAAACTTTATCAAGTTTATTGGTGCGAATCACCTCCGTCACTATACGACCTTTAGATGGGTTACCCAACCCACGGATATTCCAGGATAAATAATTCATAAATCAACTCCTATACCCCTCTCCACAATATAGTATATAGACTTAATCCAATCTCCTAGGGGACTCCTCCCCACCGCAGTCTTCTATAACTCTTAAGTGAGATAGATTTTTCTTGTGTTCATTGTCAGTGACCCCCATATTAATATCACAAGTTTTTGCTAAAACTAATAATAAATCATCAGGAATTAAATTCAAGATATTAAGTTGAGTAGTACCTGTAGTTAAATCAGTGACGAGGGCCTTACGCCTTGATGTTGCGTCTGCAATTTGGCCTAACTGATATAATTGTTCCCCCCTTTTTTCTTCCAATCTCCTGCTTCGTCTAGAAGGTGTAACAGCAGGAAGAGGTTGTCTGATCACTGGTTCCACCACATCATCTATAGATATTTTCAGTTGAGAGTCCTGAACAATATCTGCAACTGTAGTGGTAATCTCCATTGTTTCTTCCGGCATCCTCGTAGGGGTATTCTGGGGATCTTGTGGTACCATCTCTGGGGCTTGCTCTGTTATTTGTGTATTTAATGGTCGCAAATTTTGTGAGGAGCTTGTTATTATCCCGAATCCGTTTCGGTAGACGGGAGGCCCGTCTTCTCCGTAGTCTTGGTGGACCTTTACTATGTTTTCCACGCATGACATTTTCCAATAATTTTGATATAGTATCTCAAGCGAATTCTTTGTCTAAATTTCTCATATTAGAGAATAAGCCCATGAAATCCAATTGATTTTGAACTGGGCCAATATCAACTTGGGGCTTGAAAATAGAAGGTTGCGGGCTAGAGTGGGCTTCTGCTGCAAGAATGGATTGGACCGGGTCTATATCTTCACCCAAACCCGCACAAATCTCCTTACCCTTTTCCGATGCGGGTATTCTTTTCCCCGAGACCGCCCCTGGTTTCTTTTGGAAACAATGGGCGGGTGGATCTCCACCCGAGGCTTTAGAGTTGGTTGGTGTGCTCATAAATTTTTCTTTCCTCTTTCTCCATACTTCTGTCGTCTCCTCCGATTCTCCTTCTGCACTTTGTATCTCTTTTCCTCTTCCATCTTCGTAGACGTCCTCCGATCTGTTCCACTGTGAAAGATCGAGGATCAGACTTCCCTTATCATCTCTACAGATGAAGCTAAGGTTTGAGCTCTGCTGGTCAATGGGGTAGGGTTGTGTTTCCGATGGGTTTTTTTGCTCCAAAGGAATGACTGTCGCTTCTTTCTCTGCCATTTTTGATGAAGCTAATTTCAACGGGGGAAAGCGGGTTCTTTTCTTCCTGTTTTAAATCTGTCGATCTCACTTTTCCTAAAGAAATTGCTAAGTCTGATTTCCCCAAAATTGAGTTGAAACTCTTTCCTCTTTGATCTCTGCCCTCTGGTTCTGCCACCTCTTGGAATTCCCCCATACTATCTGTGTCAGGTACTTGCTTTTGACCACTAGATCCTTGTTGGTGGCTACTCCTTCTCCAGGTGTAGCTCCTCTGATGACCGGCGGGGAGGAGTACGGTACCGTGCTTCAGCCGGTCGGATACTCCGATCCTGGCTGAGCTGGACATCATGCCCTCTCCCACAGCAGTCGAAGTCGGAACTATGAGCTTTGGAGCCTTGCTCTCTGATGACCTGGAAGCCGGAGATTCTGTCTTGCAGGTGATCTCTATTCTGATATCACAAAGTTGATCGCCGAAAACGGCCTGCAAGTGTCTTGGAATCACTGACAAGTTTTCACAACCCACATAAACCCTATCATGATCCATACTTAATTTCTTGCTAGTTTGTTCACTGATGTCAATTAAATGCGCAAATTTTGCTAGCAATTTACCAATATCAGTGCAGTTCCAATGATGGAGGGGAACTCCATGAATAGCGATCCATGCAATAGTTGGGAAAGGGTAAGTCTCTGAATCTTAATCTCCTCTCCAAACCCCAATTCGGAATCCTGACTTGGTATCACGGCAAGTAAAAGGGGAGCATTTTGTTGCGATGGTAAGTGTCTCTTTAGATGGGAATAGAGTGATGAATTTGTCCCCGTTCTTGTCCAGTCTCCATTTGTGATTTGCAGCAGCCTGGTTGAGAGTCTTCAATATACCAGTTATTTCATCCGGTATTGGATTTCCATGAGTAGGGTAAACTACTCCTAAGGTATTGGTCAGATATCGTTGTTCCAGTAGTGCTACCTCTGATGAGGAGATGAAAACTGTAGGTTTCTTTGTGATGTTTTTGACTGAGAATGAATCCATGCTTTGGTTGAGTTGTCCTTCGGGATTTTTGATAACCCTGTTAGGGGAGATCCTATTTATATTGATCTCTTTTTTGGCCGGAGCTACCGGGCACTCCCTAATGCGGTGACCGAACACTTTGCAATATCTACAACGAATGAATGGGCATTCATCCTTGTAATGGTCTGTCTTCCCACAAATCCAACAAGCTTCAGGGCTTCCCGGCGCCAGTCGCCTGACCGGAGAAAATTTTCTCTTTATTCCTCCACGGGTAAGTCTTGTCCTGATATTCCGTTCCTTCCTCACTGTGGATTTTGATTTCACCTGTTTCCACTCCTTCTCCTTACCTATACTTGGGACAGTATACTCTCTACCTCTTGCCGCAACCATGAGCGAGGACTTCCTCACCGGAGTAGGAGGACTTGGTGGTAGGGAGCACCGAGAATGCCGGAGGTTGAACCTCCCTGACCGCCGACTCCCTAATCACTTCTGACCAACTCTTCCTCCGATGTTTTGGATTTCTATCCTCATCACTTGCATTATCTTCCTTATTTTTTCCTTTGCCCAGTCAGTTCCATGCTAACTCCATCGGTGAGGTGAGTGGTCGAAGGTCAAGGAATTGGCCTCCCAACTTGCCCCCGAAGAGAGATTGCCTATAATGAGAACTCTTTGAGGCGAATTATGATCTCTTTCTAGAACCAGGCTCTTAGCAAGCTTGTTTTTTTTTCTTCTTCTTCTTTTTTTTTTTTTAGGTTGTTGCCGGAATTTCCTTACCTGGTCCTCGGACGTCCGCCGGAAATTGCCTAGGCTGGAGCTCCTCAGAAGGTCAACGAGTGGTTCTCTAGAAGTTACCTCACTATTTATTGTCACTCGGTTTGTTTAATGAAGTACGGGTTTTCAGTTGGGACCGATTTTCCTTTTTCGCCTTCCAAACCTGGATTCAAAATTCAAGCAATTAAACCCAGTAAGTAACACAAAGAAAAATAGAAATTGTACCATCACAGTACTCAAAATGTGTGATTGTGAACATATTATGTTAGTGTCGGTCGTGATAGTATAAATTAAGAATAATATAAATAAATTTGGAATCACAACTAAATCAAACATTAAGGGATGTGGAGCTCAATGATAGTTAACAAATCTTATTAAGGTCTTATGTTAGATATCATAACCTAAATGGATTAATAATTAGTTAGATATTTAAAACTACTACTAATGAATAAGATGCGCGCTGTTACCTATATCGTATAAGTGTCTGGACATACTCGGGACCCCGCCCAAATCTATAGTGTTGAATCATGATGCACTGCTAGGTGCTGCTAGACAAACCTCGCACTCTGAAACAGTAATGGACGTCACCCTTATTGGGACTCATGTATCAAACTGTAGCTCAATACCACACAGTGCAGCTGCAGTACAAGTTCTTAGTACCTAACTATAAAATGACTAACTTGATTCTCATATGATACGGTTCTTATTTATCAAGTAGTTTCTTCAAATATCCACATCAGTGATATACGATATACATGAATCAATAAAAATATCATGTAGTTTCTTCCAATCTCCAGATCAGTGATATACGATATACATGAATCAATAAAAATATCATGTAGTTTCTTCCAATCTCCATATCAGTGATATACGATATACATGAATCAATAAAAATATCATGATATGCCAAGTAATTACCTTGCACATGGCTGTACCAATGAACAAAGGTCAAGGAATTATTCATGTTAGTTCCACGTATATGCATAATATCACGAGGTTTCGTGTCTGTGTCGTATCAATCATGTCTCATTGACCATGTCCACTTTGTCAATGTATTGATAAGCATATAATCTTAAGGCATACCATATTTGAGAATTATGTTATGTTTCAAGTATGTCAAGTGTTGAATTGCGTAACAATCCCGTCCCAAGTGTAGCATATAAATGTATTCAGAATACAAATCCATATGCGTCCTATATACATATCATGTTATCATGTTAATGTCGCATAATTAATTATGGATGGAAAGCAATAAGTGCATTGGCCATCATTTTATGCATAAATAAATTTGCCACATCAATTCACCTCTAAACCAGCCAATGGAGAAATTCAAATTTCTTCATGCATGATGAAAACATACAACAGAGTGAAGCACTCAGGGCTCTAATACTCATCATGAATTCTAGCATTGTTTTTGTTTGTGAACAAAGGCCATGCCTGGTCTTAAGTCTAGAGTCTTCCACAATCCAACATGCTTTACCTTTGAGACAGGCCAGGCCAACCTTGCATCCTAGACTAGAAAGTGGTTCCACAATTAGGGATGGTAATAGGCGCATCCGCATGTCAAATTTTGTCCTATCATATACAAAATTTTGAATTAAAAATGATTTTTTTTAAATTCAAAATTTTATATAGAATAGACCAAAATTTGGTCCGTGAACGCATCCATTACTTTCCCTATCCACAACCAAGTAATGCATCATTTTTACCTTTAAGAGAACATGTTCATTTTACAAATCTTGCTAACCTCCTTAAAAGCTATTATTAACAAGAGGAAACCGGAAAAACTATGTTATAGGAGGGGCTCCCTCTTATAATGTTTAGGTGGACCAATAGGATATTTATATATAGAGAGGTTTTTTGAAAAAAAAAAAAAAAGTATTAGTTAGAGGGTTTTTTTTTTTTTTTTTTTTTTTTTTTAAAAAAACAGTCAATGTGATTAATCCACATGCAAATATTTTATTGTTGGTCTACCTAAGCGTCATAGGAGAGAGCCCCTCTTATAACATAGTTTTTTTTTTTTCTTTCTGTTTGCTCTATTAACAATTATTCTAAGCCACTTGATTTCTAGTATTAACCATTTTTTCTTGCCAGGCAATGTGGAAATATTTTATAATTTGTAAGATGACTGTATTGCAATTCCAGTGGCTAAACAGTTAAGAAAATGATTCACAAGGCATGAAGTAAACTGCAAACATCCTGTAAATATTATATCAATGCAATTCTGGAATAGTACAGTGGGTATTTATAACTAATTTTAGTGCCAAATTGAGTGGGAGAGGCAATTTCAAAAAGAATAAATTGGAAAATTTATTACTTACATCTTCTTAATTTTGATTGCTCGATTTGATTTTTTTTTTTTTTTTTCCAATGCAATCTTCACTGCTGCATGCTGAATGATTAGAAGGAAAGTTGAAGGAGGAAACTTTGCTGTGGGTTTTAAATGAAATGAATGAGAGAGAGAGATTCATTTGCAAGTGGCAATTATGTAATTATCTAAACAAACTCTAAAGCTCTCCCCAAGAGAAGCCAGGAAGATCCTCCCATACCACCTTCATTTGTGTGTTGAAACATCACATGGCCTATTCAATGGTTGTGATAAGGCTTGGTTATTTATTTTATTATTATTTTATTATTTACCGTTCCGGTAAATATTTTTCAAATACTACCAAATTTATATATGGCGTAGTATTCAACGAGAGGAATACTAGAAAGATATTCGTATGTCATTTTGATGTCCGGAATAAAACCAATAAAATTTTGAAATAATTAGAAAAATAATTTAATATTATTAATTTAGCAAATTTGGAAATATTTTTCGGGGCCTGCTAAGATATTTTTTAATAATCATAAATATTAGAAAACTAATAATCGCGAAGACCGAATGGCATTTTGGATTACAAATTTTAAGTTACATCCAACGAAAGTTATTTCAGTGTACAAAATTACTTTCGATGGCCTTATTCAGTATGACCGAATTCAAAAGAAGAGTATAAGCAGTAAGAATTTTGGAATATTACATCTTGCCCACCTAACAAAAAAAATTTTATTCTCGAAATTCCAAAGTAAAAATAAATTCAACTGACATACTTGATCATGAGTAAATGTATGGGTATTTTATCCTGATGTCCTTCTCAAACTCCCAAGTAAAATCTCTTAGTGACTGTACATGAGAACCAACGGTATACATACATCATCATCAACAACAACAACAACTAAGCCTTTTATCCCAAGAATACATACGTATATAGAATAAATAAATAAATAAATATAAATAAATAAATAAATAAATAAATATATATATATATATATATATATATATATATATATATATATATATATATATATATATATATATATATATATATATTTATATATATATATATATATATATATATATATATATATATATTTATATTATTGTAGGTGAGCTGCCAGCTCAGGAAAAATTACGTGAGTTAGCGATAAAAGTATAGAAATCTAATAAATTTTCTTCAATTTTTTTTTCCTAAAATTAGGATCACTAATTTCTTAACTTTAATAATATCAAATTTTATGAATTTTGGAGTTCATTTGCACTTCCATGTGGGTACAAAATATTTATTTATTAGAAATCATTAAAATTTATATCAACTTGATGGACAATCAAATCAAAACTAAAACTCAAGAAATTGGATATGAGTGAACCCTAAAAGGACGAGATCATAATCTAAAAGAAAAATTTGAAAAATATTTATTGAAAATAATAGAAATAAACTGTAGCTCAAGTAATTTGTGTGAGTTGTCAGCTTATTTCTATTTTTCTTATATATATATACAGAGAGAGAGAGGAATGGTGTACCTATTCAAAATTTGGTTTGTTAAAAAAATACATCCCATACCAACTAATTTGGTCCAGTAGGTAAAGCATGTGCCGTGTTCTAATTAAGCAACAATTTTTTCATATGAAAGATTCTCAACAATTTTTTCACCGTCTACTTCGGTAGTCCAATAAAATTATTATACATGGCATCATTCAAAATAACAAATAAAACAATTTCTTTCACTGTCGGTAAATTTCCCATTATATATATATATATATATATATATATATATATATATATATATATAAAAGATTGTCCTGAGAAATAAGTCGGGAAATTAATTATTAAGATAATTAGTAATATTTTTTATAAGATAATTAGTAGATGAGATGTGTGGGTAACTATAAATGAAGTTTATTTTTGTTTGTCAAACTCGCGTACATATATATATATATTTTTAGCAACATTACCCAAATTAAATTCTCATCGAGAGTCGAATTCAGAAACTTTCACAAATTAAAAAGGGATGGTGCTATTTGAGTCAAGACTCATTGGCCTATAAATGAAGTTAATATGGCTAGAAGTAGACCGTAGAGAAAATATAAATAATATAAGCACAAAGTATTATATTAAGGAGATAATATATCTTGCTAGAAAAAAATATAATAAATGAATAAAATTATTTATTTAATAAAATTATAAAAAAAATTATCAATTTAGACTGCATCCGAATACCACACTTACAATTTTTTTTTCTTTTAGTAACATTAACTAAATTGAATTCTCATCGAAAATCAAAGTTAGAACGTCTCGTAGATTAGACCCAAGGTTCATTGTCGACATACAATCCATTGTATATACAAACAACCGTTCGAGTGGTGGTTTTCTTACGTTAATGAGGTAAGGTCACCATCCCGGTGACCGCACCCACTCCCTTAGCAAAACGTGCTCTTGCATGCAACAAGAAGCCACCGCGGTTGCATCCCGAGCGTCCACGTGTCGCAAGCGCGTTACAGACTGTTCCGATTTTTGCTTGGCCACTTGGCAAACAGACATGGCTCAATGTCCAAAGCAATTCCCCAACAAACACTAAATTTAAAAAAAAATTTAAAAAAAAAGATAAAATGAAAAGTTTTCAATATCACCACAAAAAAGCAGATAAATTTGCGTAACCCACTGACTTACTCTCAATTCAGGCCCACACAATCGTGGTCCCCACCCATGATTGAAAAAATGGGTGTTATTTTAGGTGCACTAAATTTTCTTGCCTTTTCTTTTCGAGACAAATGAAATATAAATAAACACAAAAAAAAGGGGAAAAAAAGGAGAGGGAACAAGAGAGGTGCTCTCTTCTAACAAATTCTATCCCTCTTGTTTGAGCCAAAAAAAGATCACCTTTTCTTTTCCCCCTTGTCCTTCTCATGGTTATCTGAGCTTGGACTGAGGAACCCAATCATTTGAAGAACATTTACCAACCTTGATTGTGATTTTGGGTTCGTTTTCCTTCTCCTTTTCTCTTATTATTGATCAAAATTTCAACTTTTGCTGGGTATATTGTACTTGTATATTGCAAAAATCCATCCTTTTTCTATAGTTTGTTCCAATAAAGTTTTGTTCTTTCAACCTGTTTTTTCTTTCCTTGTAAAAATCTGAACTTTTTTTTATTTTTTATTTTCATTGTCGTTGTGGTTCTGTGTTTTTGTCCTGTAGTGCCTCTTTTGATTCAGTTCATCTTGTGATCTCCTAAAAAAAAATCCGACCTTGTTTCAATTTGTTATAATTAAAGTTTGCTTCTTTTTCAAATTTACCAACTGAAGGTGGGTGTTGATCTCCAGCTGCCTTGATAGAAATTTAGTTTGCTTCCATTATTAGTTGTGGCTCATAATTTTGTTTCTATTTGTAGGTTTAAATAAATAAAAATAAAAAAAAATCGATTCTTGCTGAATTTGGGATCAAGGGGGTTGAATCAAATCTCATGGCTGGGATTGGCAACAATGCAGCTGCAATGGGAGACTGGATGTCTCCCAATTCTGGCCAGAGAAATTTTTTCTCGAGTTTAATGGCGGCCGAGGAATTCGATCCGAAATCGTTCCCCAATGGCGACGAGGGGCCTTTCCTGAAATCTAAAGAGGAAGATGTTGTTATGGATCATAAAAAGGAGGAAGGTGACTGTGGTGGATTGCAGTTTTCGACTGAGATCTCCACGAAAACTAATACAGTTAATGCTCACAAGCCTAGTCTTACAGAGAGAAGGGCTGCAAGAGCTGGACTTAGTGCCCCAACAATCAACACAGATCAGATTAGAGCAGCAAACTTCGGCTCTTCGGGCTCCGAGATCCGTTCGCCTTATCTCACCATTCCTCCTGGTCTCAGTCCAACCACATTGTTGGATTCTCCAGTTTTTCTTTCAAATTCACTGGTATGGTTTTGTTGATTGATGCGCCCATTCATGTGTCTGATAATCTATGAATTGATCAGAAGAAATTCTAGTTGAGGGGGAGAATAGGTAGTCAAGTTATTACTTTGGGAGCGGAATTTACGTTTAGGCTAAGCACACGTGATGTCGATTTGGATAAATTTCTGATTTAATTTGGTGAAAAAATCTATGAAGTTTTCAAATGTCAAGCCAACCTGTTCTGGCCTTTCGGAAGAATCACAACACCATTGTGCATGTCTGATAATTATTTGAAGAGACAAACCACCCATTCTCATTGGTTTTTTTCCCTGATTACATTTCAAGTATCACCATCTAGGCATCTATAGTCACCATATATTATAGTTAGAGTTTCCTTTTCATCTTGACATGGCAATGGGCTCATTGCAGGGACATAACAATGACACAATGGTCACGACAACCTGCACGTCACATGTAGCGTCAACATGATAGAAGTGTATTGATAGAAGTGTCTGTGCTACATAGTAATGGACCCATTAAGGTAATGGAATGGCTAAGGCTTGGAACTCCCATGTCTCTAAGTGCTAAACCCTCGCATGTCAAATTACTTAACCCCATATCTATATTGAATGAAAAAGTTGATGTATAAGTAAACTCCATTCTCTTCCAATTTCATACCTATGCTTCGACTGGTCAGGTGTATTCAATCCACTTAACTCCACCATGTCTAATATGGAAACTTCTCTCTTCCATGGAGCTTATGTAGACACCATCCATGGTGTAGTTATTATGCTTGCTTGCCATTGTAACCATAGAAGTGTATCGATAGAAGTGTCTGTGCTACATAGTAATGGACCCATTAAGGTAATGAAGTGTCTGTGCTACATAGTAATAGAAGTGTATAGAAGTGTATTGATAAAAGTGTAATAGAAGTGCTACATAGTAATAGTCGTGATAGAAGTGTATTGATAGAAGTGTCTGTGCTACATAGTAATGGACCCATTAAGGTAATGGAATGGCTAAGGCTTGGAACTCCCATGTCTCTAAGTGCATGTCTTGGATCCCAAATTACTTAACCCCGTATCTATATTGAATGAAAAAGTTGATATGCTTGCTTGCCATTGTAACCACATTAACTGATATAGCAATCACTTGCAGTGTTGTAGAACTCAATGCAGACACAACAAGATTCTTCCCATGTCCTCAAATGTCTCATTGAGTGATAAAGGAAAAGTAATGGTTTTTTGTGTATTCATGGGCATGTGAATATTGTGCAATATATGGTTTCACGTTTCAAATTCAAGAGTTGAAGGTAATATGATAATTCCCTTAAAACATAGATGTAACTAGGTCATGTTTCCTTCGAAATACATGCAGTCAGAAGGACAATCTGTAGTGCATTCTAGTGCTAGCAAAGTTCTTCTAAATGCTTCTGTTATGATACTTGACCACAAAAAGACGTGATCTATCATTTTGCATTTTGTTCCATGTTTGTTGCAGTGAAGCAAATGTATACCATTTTGCTATGTTTAAAACCATTCTTAAGCACTTTCTGCCTGAATATAGTTGTGCCATGTAATCCCGGCTTCAACAATTTTTTGTGCACGTTGTGCTGATGAACTCTATATTATTTTTTTCTTCTTTCTTTCAGGCTCAACTTTCTCCAACTACTGGCACATTTTCTTTTCAACAAAGCAATTCCAACTTATTCTCACTAGTTCCTGACGAAGATAAAGATCACCCGCTTGAAGGTATTAGTCAGTCATCTGACGTGAAACCACATTTGGCATCGAATTTGTTCTCTTTCTCAAGTGGAGGAAACCAAGTAAGTCCGAGATCATCTTTTTTACATCTATACAAATGGTGAATCCACATCTAAGTTGCATGAAGTATTGTGCAGGCTAATAATGCATCTGTAGCTGCCAGAAAATGATTGCACAAAGAAGACCTCAAGCTATAAATTAATGTTTTCTATGACATGATTCTTAGCTGTTAGACTTATATTTAGATATCACAACAATGTTTATTACCTTGGAAAGTAGATGCTTTTTGCAATATTTCAAATAGCAATCGATATTGATATGCATTGCAACATTGTAACGGAATTTGAGGTATTCTATATGATTTGAAGTTTTGAAACTTTTAACATCGGTATTGATATTTGTTATATGTTATCAATTATAATACATCCGATATTGTCAATTCCAACATCATAAACTAATATTAGTTCATTCGATACTGATTATGAGATTATCAACCCTTATTTGTTGTTAATTGAAATCATTGTTTTAAATCTCGGCAAATGTCTTGGTTTATTGGCTGAGTTATCAGAATTTGACCAAAAATGAGATGGTAAACTCAATTTTTTGGATCTTGATTTCGACCAGGTGATATATCAACATTTCGCCGATATATCACCCGAGAAATTGTGATGATAATGTCAGGTAATAATGCTTATTAATCAGATTTTTAGTTTTCTCATAGGTCAAGATCTGTTAACTTGGATTAGATCAGTTCTAGTATATATTCCAATTTGATCTCAACTCCCAGTCACAATCTCCCCCAGTCACAATCTCCCTCCCTCCCTCTCTCTCTCTCTCCCTCTCTCTCTCTCTCTCTCTCTCTCTCTACAACTGAAGCAAGTTATTTAATCGATTAATTGAGCCCAAGGGAACTCCGTCTTTCTCTCGCTGTCGATTTCCTCTCAATTTCAAGCCCAGAAGAATCTCTCGGTGTCGGTCTCCTTCATGAAGAACTCTCTTGCTATTGATATGCCAGGAAGAATTCTCTCTTGTTGTCGATCTGTTGGGAAGAAGTCTCACTATCGATCTCTTCTCGAGATTCAATATTCAACATTAACAACAACGATCTCTTTTTCTCGAGCATCCGAGACTTGATTCATCATCAATCAATGATTTGATAGTGATCTCTTTTCTCTTGACTCGACTCATGAGTTCGACACAACTCTCTCTCTCTCTCTCTCTCTCTCAACTCATGAGTTTCAAGAATGACTATCGAGCTCTGATTCAGCTTCAGCATTAGCCAGTAGTAGCGGTCTCTCTTTAAAGCTTTAATTTTTAGCAACTTTCATGTAGTTTCTTTAACCTAAAATTTGAAGTTCATCTAAGCATAGGTCAACAGAAGGTAAGTTCTATGGAGATCAAATGGTTCTTAGTATCATCACCAGCACCACAATCTATATTTGAATGTATGATACAAGATAATATTGGGGATCCTCCTTATTAAGTAATTAGTCATCTATGCTAATTGCTAACAGACAAGTATGTGCTTAGGGTGGAAAGAAATCCTACTGTCTATTTCTTATGTCATTAGAGTTGTAGTTAATGACACGCTCCTAATAAAATATCAATTTTTCTGTTTTGTTTTGAGGAATTATACGACTTATAAAAAACTAAGGTCACTTGTAATATTATGGAGGATATATTAGTTTGGTTTGATTTCTTTACCTAAATATATTGTGCCTTATGATGAATAAAGTTTGCTAGAAGCTTAAATGGAAAATTTTATCCGTGAATTAAATAAAATTTCAGTCTTAAGGATCCACGGTCCACCGTAACAATAACATGAAATTGTGATTAGGAAAATTGTTAACTATCTTATAGCAAGAAATTACTTTGTCAAGGTACGTCTATCGTAAAACTGTTATTTTAAGTAGTTTCATATGATTTATGTAGCCAACCTCATGTATATTCTTAGTCCGGGTTCAACGCAAATATGGCATCTTGATATTTACTAGCTATTCATGACATATCACCCGGTGTTTGGTATATAATTTTTTTGACTAATATTGTTTGCATCCAATATGCAACACCAATTGAAATAAAGAATGCAATGTATAGCATGTTTTTCACCATTACATATTTTGCTTTCAAGCCCAATATCTGCACTAGCCCAATATCTGCACTAGCATTAGCTGAGATATTTTGCTTAGATTTTTTTCTCAACATTTTTTTTTAATTTTTCTTAAAAAAAAGATATTTTGCTTAGTCCATATCATACCTTGGTAACTACTTTCAAACCCTTAATGAAACTTGCTAGTTAGTGTGAACAGGAGCTAAGTTACTGTTAAAAAAGTATAAGACTGGATAAGCCCAACACCTAGCCTTGACCTTGCAAATGCTCAGCCACTACGTATTGGGTGCATCTCTTTACCACACAAGACTGCTCTATTTTGCCTTGTAGTATGTAATCAATACCTGGACAAGGGTTTTAACCCACATCAGGCAGCTCTTACCGACTTGGACTAGTATCTCCTACGCGCAGATTTTCTTATACCTCCACATCGGGTATTACCCTTGTCATTTCCAAATGGTACCTAAATGAACACATCTCACCCATTACATATGTAACTTCATCAGTATATGTCTTTTCAGTTTTCGTTTTGGATATATGTTTTTTTCCTTTTTATTTTCTAGTAGGAATGATTTACTCATTTTTCCTCCTTTATTCATTTCTTTTATTTCATTTTCTTCTTGTTCGCTATACTCTGATCTCCATTTTATGCATGAATGATGAAGTTTAGACACTTTAAAGTAAGTTTTGCGACCATTTTGAACACGTATCGGGAACCGACACTTGCGTACATGTATTTTTTGTTTTTTTTGCTAAAATAGGTCCTCAAGGACTACATCCTCTCATACATCACTATGTAGATATCATTTGCTATAAGTTTTAGGAGCCGCTTGTTGGCAGGGAAAATTTCTAAGTAAAAATGAATTTTCCACACAGAACGCGGAGCTAACTCCGTAGCTCCGCGTTTGGCTATTTTAGCCTCGCGTTTTGCTAATCCATAACTCCGCGTTCTGATGAATTTAGTTCCGCGTTAACTCTGCGTGAGCAGATTTCATTAGAATTCCAAATTGATTGTGATTGAGATTTGGACTTATGCAATATCCAAATTGAGTCCAATCAGAATCCTAAATTGATTGTGATTAAGATTTGGGCTTATCCAATACCCAAATTGAGTCCAATCAGAATTCCAAATCAAGAGATTTAAATCAATATTAAATATTTGATTAGAATCCTTGATGAATACAAAAACCTTCTTTTCCTATTCCTATAGAAATCTTTATTCCTATTCCTATGGAAACTCTCATAATCACTAAAGTCTATAAATACTCTCTTTGAGGAGACTTTAGGGATCATCAATCAATAATAGATCAATTCATAGATGATCATCAATCTTTAAGCGATCTTTTCCGGAGAATCAGATTTTTCGAGCATCTTGGAGAGTTCAAGTTACGCATAGAGCCTTGAATTCGTGAAGAGCAGAGAAGAAAAGATCCAAAAGTCGGCTGCCATCTTCAAGAGAAGAGTTCGACGTCAGATCATCGAAAGGAGCTATTTCGATAGATCCCATCGCCATATAGATCCCACGTTTACACTGTAAAAGAGAGCGATTAAGACATAGATCCTCTCGTTTGTTCTTTTTCTTTTGTTCTCTTTCATTGTAATCTAAACTGTATTCAATGGAAGGAAAGTAACAAATTTCTGCTGCGAACAAACTGGCGACCACAGTGGGAGAAATCTCTTTCATCGAAAAAGAGATCGTGGCGCAATTTGACGTTGAGAGGATTGGATCCAACGTAGATATGCTGGTCGTTGAAATCGACCAGCAGAAGTACGAGGAATACCTCTCCTCTGAATCTATTCTCCTCTGAATCAGGTAACCTGAACGAAACACGACACTATCGGCGCGTGCACTCCAATACCCGAGCAACGGGTAAAAAGGTATCCACCGATGAACGGGGATCCTTAGAGACCGCGGCCATAGAGCCGCTGTTTGGGTAGGAAATCCTAGTAGAGGATGACCTCTCTATTGCCGAAGAAGGCATGGGAACTGGATTAACCAGAACCCAACTCCGAAATAGAAATCGGAGAGCGAGGCGAAAAGCCCTCAAAGCCCGCATTGAACGCGAGGCTAACTCCATAGAACGCGGGGCTATGGTCCCTTGCAAACTGGCTTACGAGACCAGTCATTATCGCGTTAAACGTGAAGTTGCAACTTGCGTTGATCGCAAGGAAAAGCCAGCGTGTGATTTTTCACGCGAGGCTATTACTGAGCTTAGCGCGAGTAAGATTTGCGTTAATCGCAAAATTTCTAACATTCGCGATAAACACGAGGATAAAATCTTCTTAAAACTAGGGTGTGATTCTCCACGCGAGGCTATTACTAGACTTAGCGATAAACGCGAAGCCGGTAGTACTTGCAATAAACGCAAGATTACTTACACTCGCGATAAATGTGAGGATAAAAATTCCTTAAAGTCAGCGTGTGATTCTCCACGCGAGGCTATTACTGGGCCTAGCGATAAATGCGAAGCCAGTACAACTTGCGAGAAACGCAAGATTTTTGATACTCGCGATAAACGCGAGGATAAAATTTCCTCATAGCCAGCGTGTGATTCTCCACGCGAGCCTATTACTGGGCCTAGCGATAAACGCGAAGCCAGTACATCTTGCGAGAAATGCAAGGTTTTTGACACTCGCGATAAACGCGAGGATAAAATTTCACAGCCAGCGTGTGATTCTCCACGCGAGGCTAATACTGAGCTAAGCGATAAACGCGAAGCTGGTAGTACTTGCAAGAAACGCGAGATTCCTCAGCTCCGCGTAAATCGCGAAGATGATTGGCAGATTGTCGTTAATCGCAAAAATCACGTTAAACGCGAGATTTTAACTTGCGTTAATCGCAAGAATAAGCTAGCGTGCAAGAGTTTTTTTCCACGCGGGCCAAGATTCCAGAAGAGAAACTTTTGAAGGAACGCCAAGCCAGCGTAAAACGCGATGCAAGCGTAGCAAAACGTGGGGCTATTTCTCGGCTCCGCGTTCCAAAACGCGAAGCTATCTCTCAGCTCTGCGAAAATCAACCTGAATACAAAATCAGGATTGATCATCACTCCAGTGGATCAGAATTGGACTCCAGAGATCCCAAGAAATTTCAGTGGGCCCCTAGACCCTCTCAGCAGAAGAGTGGGCTCCACAACTCTATGACTAAAGTCACCGACCTCAGGGAGTACTTAACCAAGAAGAGAAGTATAGAACAAGTTCAACCTGAACCAACTTGTCACTACCAACAGCTTATGACAGCGGTATCCGCTATAATCGATAATTGTTGCTGCAGCAAGAACAGGGTATCGGTGTTTAACCGATTAAATAAGTCAGACAAAAACCCTGCTAAGAAAACAAAGGCTACTCCCCGAGAAGAATGGAGAGTTGTAACTTCCAACATGGTCGGCAAGGGTAAGAAAGTCATTGAAAGAGACGATAACTCAGAATCAAGTGATGAAGAATCTCATCACTTTACCCGACTAAAATCAGGAGCTGTCCCGCCTCCTCGAAACTATAAGAAATTTGTAAAAGGTTTTTATGACGACGACAGCGATAACTCGGCTATAGCGTCACCTTGTTCCTCTGCATCATCTCGGCTACAAAAGTCAGCATCACATATGGCGGATAAATCTGACGACATCGATCAAAGATTTGAAGCCCAAGAAAATATGATGTGGGAGCAACAAAAGACAATTGAAGATTTTAAAATGATGCTCTCGAAAGTGGTAAAAAATACTCAGAAGATTGTTGAGGATAACGCTAAGAAGGAAAAAGAAACCTCGTTCAACAAACTGAACGAGGAAGATAAGGAAGAAAAAACTCACTCAACACATGAGGACGAGGACAAATATTCTTTTCATGACCCACATGAAGAGAAAATCGAGAAGTTACAAAGCCAACTCGAAGCGCTAATGCACAAGGAGTTGAAAGAATCAGGGGTTTTGAAACCATATCCGTCTAAATGGGATATGGTACCATACCCTCAGAAATATAAACCGCTCAAATTGGAGCCGTATGACGGGAAAGGATCTCCCAGTCAACATATTTAATACTTCTTGTCCCAAGCAGGGCATTTAATGGGCAATGACCCAGTAATAACCAAAGTATTCGTAAGTACCTTGCGAGGGCCTGCCTTCACTTGGTTTATGCAGCTGCTCCCAGGTACTATTAATACCTGGTTTGATGTTGAGAAATTATTTCTCTCACGTTTTTTTGAGCATGATACCGAAATTACGGTTCATTCCCTCCTTGCGACTAAATAAGGGGAATAAGAAACAGTAAAAGACTTCTTAGAAAGGTTCCGGGAGAAATCTGTGTACTGTCGACACGGTATGACCCAGGAAACTCTGGTAGAAACCTGCAAGTATAATTTCAGGACTGGCGTACTGATAAGAATGGGAGCTGTAGAGTCCAAAACTTGGAAAGATTTACTAAGCAGGGAGAGCAGGCGGAAGATATAATTCGCCGGATTGAGGAATCTCGTAGCACGAGAAACTCTATAAACAACATGCCATATCCACAGAATTCTAAAAATAAAGGAAAGGCTGTGATGACGACAGTTGCAGATCCGAAAGCAAAACCTCAGAATCCGAGAGGTGCATGTCAAAATAGGCCTCGACAAGATAGAACTTATATATTCAAGATGGAGCAGACAGATACTCTATTCCATCTCCTCCTCAGGAAGGGTATGTTAAAACTTCCGAAAAATCGAAAACCGGAAGACGCTGGTAAAACCAACGACCCTAACTATTGCCTGTACCATCGAAATGTCGGGCACCCAACTAAGAATTGCTATCCTTTTAAAAACCGAATTCAGGCATTGATAGAAGCCGGGATTCTCACACTTAAAGAGGAACAGAAGAAAGTTTATGCAAATATGGCAACTTTAGTAGTAGGAACCAATGAGTTCCCTGCCAGAGTGATCCCTGTACCTGTAGGGAAGCCAATATCGACACCAAGCACGGGCAACCTGCACTTGCAAGCTGGCCTCTTGGGTACGCTCCGAACCACAGCTGTGACAAAGTCATTTCATTGGCTAGCAGCTCAATTTGCCTGGGGGTGCCGAAAATATTGACAATGATAAATATCATGTTGCTTCCGCTACTTTTACTAGCCATTAGAATGGCTAATTGAGTGTTAAAATAAATGCCTAATGCTGTTAAAGCGGCGGAAAGAGGAGATCAAGTTCCTCACCAAATCCATTTATAACTGGGGGTTTCCTAAAAATTCCGTGGACGTGTCATGTTAAGCTCTTACCTCTGACAGTATGATTTGGATTATTCCCATCTCCATTCAAGTTACGCATATGAGCACTTGGACTAGGCATGTGCAATTAGGCGTCTCTGTTGAAATTGATGATCATGACTCAATCATTTTGGGGTGTGCAGTTCAAGTTACGCATGAAAGTCTTAAACCGCCTGCATCAAAGTTTCAAGCATATGCGATTAGGCACCTCTGCCGAATTTCTTGATCTTAATTTGATCACCAAATTGAAGATCCAAAGTATTTTAAAATTTTCTAAGTTCTAAGCCATTTTGAAAACTTTGGAAGGGGTTCTGTTGGCAGTGAAAATTTCTAAGTAAAAATAAATTTTCCACACAGAACGCGAAGCTAACTCCGTAGCTCCGCGTTTGGTTATTTTAGCCTCGCGTTTGAGCAAAACGATGAGCTAATCCATAACTCCGCGTTTTGATGAATTTAGCTCCGCGTTAACTCTGCGTTAGCAGATTTCATTAGAATTCCAAATTGATTGTGATTGAAATTTGGACTTATCCAATATCCAAATTGAGTCCAATCAGAATCTTAAATTGATTGTGATTAAGAGTTGGGCTTATCCAATACCCAAATTGAGTCCAATCAGAATTCCAAATCAAGAGATTTAAATCAATATTAAATATTTGATTAGAATCCTTGATGAATACAAAAACCTTTTTTTCCTATTCCTATGAAAATCTTTATTCCTATTCCTATGGAAACTCTCATAATCACTAAAGTCTATAAATACCCTCTTTGAGGAGACTTTAGGAATCATCAATCAATAATAGATCAATCTATAGATGATCATCAATCTTTAAACGATCTTTTCCGGAGAATCAGATTTTTCGAGCATCTTGGAGAGTTCAAGTTATGCATAGTCTTGAATTCGTGAAGAGCAGAGAAGAAAAGATCCAAAAGTCGGCCGCCATCTTCAAGAGAAGAGTTCGACGTCAGATCGTCCAAAGGAGCTACTTCGATAGATCCCATCGCCACATAGATTTCACGAAATCATTGTAAAAGAGAGCGATAGATATACTATAAATCCTCTCATTTGTTCTCTTTCTTTTGTTCTCTTTCATTGTACTAAGCTGTATTCAATGGAAGGAAAGCAACAAATTTCTGCTGCGAACACCGTTGAGCTAGGAAGTGGGGACACGAATATAGATTGGGATACAGGACACAACATTTGCGAAATGGCAAGGTTGTAGGGGAAAAAAATAAATATAAGCATATACTCTTCAATTCTTAACATAATAATTTTACTAAATTATCTAAAAAGAAAGTATTGACAATATATGCTTTTGTCTCTTCATACTTTTAGCTAGTAACCATGCATATATTTCCTTTTCTCTCCCATAGGCAAAGAGATTAAAAGAAATGGTGGTGATTATAGTGGGTCATGGATCAACATAGAGTGTGACTACAAATAAATAATTTCTTCAGATGTAGAAACCAAACATGACTCATGTCTATAAGAAATTATTTAAATATAACTTCATAAAACTAACTAGTTATAAATGTGTTTAATAATGCATATTTTCGACATTTTAAGACCATTTAACTCTTTTTTTAGACGTAACCTACAAGATGCACGAATACGACAATGACAATTTTTTTCCCTTTTCTTTATTAGATATGTCACATGACGTGTTCGACATGGTTTTTGACGTGTCTCTGATGCGTCTACATCAGATACGTGTGTCCGAGCTGATACATCCTGAACATGTCCTTGCTTCTTAGCCGTTGAGAAAAGGTTCCCTGCAAGACAATCTTCGTGCCCAAGTTAATACCCCTCCTGACAGTAGTATCATCTCTCAGGAACAAAGAAAGAACACTTCGAGCACCCCTTCCAATGCTATCTGCAATTTTAGGATCGATTCCCACATAAGCACCTCCCATAATCCTCCCTTCTTAGCTTAAGGGATCAACCTTGAGGCAATATGAATGCTACTTGCTCCAATTAATGCACCAGTATCACTTCGTATAACAAAATCTGCCCCCGCCTTAGTTCTTGCACCGAGCTATCAAAATTAAAGCTTAAACTAGCTCTAGGCTGCCCTACACTATTGGATAATGGATACTTTGCTGATGTTTTAGATCTTCAGATCCCAAAAACTTGTATGTCAGGGCCGTATCAACTATCAAATAAAATTGCATAAAAGGATCTTTTAACGCAGGAGGGATACTCTGATCTAAATGCCTTTCAAAGGAGGGCTTCATAAACATATATTATTGCAGGTATTGGATTGAACTCATATTCTTCTATTTTAAACTGAGTAACTTGAACAAGATTTATTGGCTTAAATCGTTAAGGTATTATATATGTTTCTTTCTACTTGATAAGCCACTTCATGACCCTTACGAGTTTTGTTGCATATTGTATACAGACGTGCATATACATACAAAATTATGTTGCCCATATCCAACTTTTTGAGGATCTGCCATATCACCATGTCTGCATCATTTCATATCTGTGTACTAAGGCCCATGTCATGTTCCATTGATTCCATTTGTTTCTTTTAGTCCTCGCTCCTTCTCACTCTCACTCTCTCCTAACCTAATATTTTACGTCACCATTCTCTTCTTGTTTTTGTTACAGCCTTTTCCATTGCACGGTTATTCTTGATTAGCGAGAAAACATCTTTTTTGCCTTATCTTTTATTAATTTGACATTTAGTTACTTGCCATGGTAAGTTCATATCAACTTTGACATTGTTATCATGCATTTGCATATAGAGTTGGAGGTTGCTTTATTGTAGATTTTGTGCTCTCTGTAATCCAATATGTTTTTTTTTCCCTCTCTCGGCCATCATATAGACATATATATGTTGCTTTGTGGTTAAACATTCTAGTTGTGCACAATTTGATATTTCCTGACAGCGCATTTGTTATTTCTGTATTTTGTAAATATTTGTTGTTCTTTTTTAGTGCCATTAAACTGATGAAATGTTATTCTCAGCCAGCTTCAACCATTGATCCTCAACTCTTGTCAGAGAGGAAGCTATCGACTGATGATACCACTCCCAGTCAGAGACCATCCGATCCTGCCACAGCCAACGAATGCTCTCCCCCTCCCGACAACTCACAAGAAGAGGAAAAAGGTGAGTCATCTCTTGCTCTTGGTGCACCAGCTGAGGACGGATACAACTGGAGGAAGTATGGGCAGAAACATGTGAAGGGCAGTGAGTACCCTCGAAGCTATTACAAGTGCACCCATCCTAGTTGCCCGGTAAAGAAGAAGGTGGAACGAAATCACGAGGGTCAAGTCACGGAGATCATCTACAAAGGAGCTCATAACCATCCAAAGCCTGCTCAGAACCGCCGGTCTGGGGTGCCATCTTCTCACCCCTTTAATGATTATCAATCGGATGGGCATGATTGGAGAAATGATGGTGGCCTTGAGTCCACAGCACCTCCCTGTGGTGCCAATGAGTTTGGTGAGACTCAAGAAGCTGGTGAGGTTTCGTCGACCTTATCAAATGAGGACGAGGAGGACCGAGCAACTCATGGGAGTGTCTCTGTGGGTTGTGATGGCGAGGGAGAGGAGACCGAGTCCAAGAGAAGGTTGGTTTTGTCTCTAGCATTTTCCACTAGTGCCTTGATGTGAATATCTTATTTGTACACAATGGAACTGGTGTATCAGATTTTGTGTTGCATTTTGGTTCTGGTTTTAGGAAGGTCGACGCTTGTGCTATGGAAATGAGTGCAGGCTCAAGGGCAGTTCGTGAGCCAAGAGTGGTGGTTCAGACTACGAGCGAGGTTGACATTCTTGATGACGGGTATCGCTGGCGAAAGTATGGGCAGAAGGTGGTCAAAGGGAACCCAAACCCAAGGTAAGTCATTCCATATGATTTTAGATGCCCTAAAGAGTTTCGAATTTACCTTTGCAAACTTGCATCGTCACATATTCCTTCCTCAATGTATAAAATTTGTACGATAAGTTTTTTTTTTTTTTTTTTTTTTTTTCTCTTTCGGTTCTTCAAACTGGTTACATGGGTAGATATGCAAATAAATAGATATGGGTTGTGTAGGAAAAGGTGTACCTTAAATGTCTTCATAAGGAGTTGCCTTGGAGACATCCTTAAATTTCAATATGAAAGATCTATATGGATGATCCAAATCACTAGTTATGATCTTCTTATTCAGAAATGGTGGTGTACAAAAAATTATGCATTTGTAATACGTTTTGATTTTGATTGTATATTGGATATGTACAAAAATGAATGGTTTTTCAATAACAGGATAAATAAAACCTCCTAATTGATGATGAAAAAGTATCTAATTCATCTGAATTTTTATACACTACCTATTTAGAGTATAAAGATCATAACTAGATTGGCTTGTCCACATATATTTTTTATGTTGAGATATAAGGTTGTCGATGCCTCTGTAGAGGTACAACATTTCCCTGTGTGTGTTTTTTTTTTTGGGGGGTGTGGAAATAAGCTATCAGTTCATGCAAGTCACCTGAGTTACAGTTTATTTCCACTATCTCCAATATTTTTTTAAAAAAATTTCTTTTGGATCATGATCTCGACCTCCTAGGATTCACTCATACCCAATTTCTTGGGTTTTAGTTTTGATTTGTTCTTCCATCAAGTTGACACAAATTTAGCGATTTTCAATCAATAAATATTTTGTATCCACTTGATGAAAGTGTAAATGAACTCCAAAATTCATGAAACTTAATCTTGAGATAGATATTTTAATTTTAAAAAAATTTGAAGAAAAATCATTGAATTACCATCGTATTTTTGCTGTTAGCTCATATAATTTGTTCTGAGTTGGTGGCTCAACTACAGTAATCCCATATATATATATATATATATATATATATATATATATATATATATATATATATATATATATATATATATATATATATATATATATATATATATATATATATGGGATTACTGTAAATGAACCGCCTACTTAGATAAGTTATGTGAGTCAGATGGCGAAAAAGTAATGATCCTATTATTTTTATTCAATTTTTTTTAAAGATTATGATCTCTACCTCCTTAGCTTATTTATAATCAAATTTCATAGATTTTGAAGTTTATTTACCCTTTTATTTATCGTTTCATTAAATGGATGCAAAATAATATATTAACTGAAAGTTGTTAACTTTGTATCAATTTGATGGAAGACTAAGTCAAAATTAAAACCTATGAAATTGGGTATGAGTGAACCTTTGATCCAAAAGAAATTTTGTAAAGAAAAATTATTAGAGATAGTGGATTTACTGCATGCGCACACACACGCATGCGCACACACACACACTTTGTATTGGTTTATTCTATATTATCTGTATCAGCTCGAGACTCGGATAACGAATAAATTGAGTTATATCTTTCAATTTAGTCTTCAATTTCAAATTCTGTAGAGCGGGACCTCTTATCTTATTATTTTGGATTTTTTCATAATTTTCTGGATTTATTTGTGTGTGCGCACACTCGTTATATATGTATATATACATACATGTGTGTATATGTATGTATGTATATGGGTTGGAATACAAAAAATTTCCACTAAATGTAAAAAAAGTTTGTTTCAATACTTTTTCCACCACATACTCACTAGTGGGTCACTATTACTTAGTTCACTCTTCACGATTCACTTTTTTAAATTTTGACCAAGACGTATCTCAAAGCAAAATGGATGGTGAGAGATAAATTAAATGTAACTTCTTAGATTCAATTGAAAGTTTGTAGTCCAACTCAATATATATTTGTGTGTTTGTATGTGTGTGTGTCTGAATGTATACTAAAGGTTTATTTATATATATATATATATATATATATATATATATATATATATATATATATATATATATATATATATATATATATATATATATATATATGTGTGTGTGTGTGTGTGTGTGTGTGTGTGTATACATATATATCTCTAGGTATATATGTATATGTGTGTATACATACATATATATGTATGTATCTATGTATGTATGTACACACACACTGTACATCAAGTTAGAAATCTTGGTTATTTTAGTGCGCGTGCATGCTTGCGTGCGAAATGTAGGTAATTCAATCTAAAATTTACGAACATCAAGTTAGAAATCTTAGTTTTATATGTGAAATTCAATACAAGTATATTTTTTTTTCCTCCAAAATTTAGACTAAACTATTTGAGATAGAAACTTCCACTTCCTTGTAAATCTTAAACCGAATATGTTCAATAATGTTGCCGTCCTTACAGTTCATAGGGTCTCGTCCAACCCAAGCAAAATAAAATGTAATTACCTCTTGGTGCAGGAGCTATTACAAGTGCACCAATCCAGGCTGCTCAGTTCGTAAACACGTGGAGAGGGCGTCCCACGACCTCAAGTCAGTGATCACAACCTACGAGGGAAAACACAACCATGAGGTCCCCGCCGCCAGGGGCAGCAGCGGATCGGCAAGCTCTGTGTCTCCCACTCCCGCTGCACCCTCGGCCCCTTCAGCACCTAGACCGCAAGAGGCCTTCACTGGATACAACGGATCCATGCCTCTTGCTGCCTTCGGCCTGGCCGGACAAGAGCGGGTAGTACCAGGGCCAGGCAACTTCTCCTTTGGAGTGGGACCTCCAGGCCTCTCTGCTGCAAACCTCGCAATGTCTAGGTTCGGCCCCATCGCTATGCCAGCAGTTAATGCATTCATGGGTCAGCACCGCGCAGCCGAAGCAGGAGGGTATGTTGTGCCGAAGGGGGAACCGAAAGAGGAACCTGTGTCAGATCCGACTCGTAACATGTCGAATGGGGCTTCGGTGTATTATCACCAGCTCATGGGCAGGATGCCTTTAGGACCTCAGATGTAGATACTGCAAGAAACAAGTTGGTTTTTGTAGGTAAAAGAGAGGGAAGATTCAGTTTGTTTGTTTTTTTTTCTCCTTCTATCTACAGGGAAGTGCAGTGAGCATGTTTGGTTTCTTTTTTGTTGGAGAGCTTTGAACATTGTTGTTTTGTTTTCTTACTCTTAGCTAGAGTGATGATGGAGATATTGTCACTCTCTTGTTTCTCTAAGTTTCAGAAGTGAAATAAGAGGAACAAGTTTACTTTTTGAGTAAAGGATTTATGAAAACTGTATCTAATTGTCTGTAAACAAATATTTTTTTTTTTACGTATCCTGTGCAAATTTTCTCTTCCTTTTTTTTTTTTTTATGAAATTTTTTCACGAAGATTTGCATGCTATGCTGGAACTCTCCAGAAGTGCGGGAGTTAGGATCCATTCTAAACGGTGGTAGATCATTTCTCTGAGTATGGAGCGAACACTTTCGGACAGACCGAGCAGCAGGCGAACTCTTTGTTGGAGTATCTACGACACTTCGTAAGTTCCAACCAGCAGCGAGATTGGATGCAATGCATCATATAGACATATATAGCTTAGTTATGTTATAACCTGCGGACAAGAGTCATCTCACCATATTCCATTCGAGTTGGTAATGGGTTGACAATCTCTCACCCCATGCTGGCAGCATGTTGGAGCCTCACAGTTCACCAGTTTTTCTCAGACATATAGGGGGAAGATTGATATGGTCGGGGCATGCTAGGGATGGAGACCCTTAGAGTTCAAGGGGATATGATGTGAAGCTTGAACCTTAACAATTCAAGGTGTTTTGGGAAATCCACAATATATCTCTCTATCACTCTAACTGACCATAACTCTCTCCTCTCATAATGAACAAACCGCTTTATCTCTCATGTCACATGCAATATATATATATATATATATATATATATATATATATATATATATATATATATATATATATATAGCATTACAATTCAAATCTTATCAAGATAACAATATTTTTATCTGTATGGTGCTCCAAATCAAACAAAATACTGATCATTTGGATATTCAGTGGTTGCGAGACACTGACAAAAAAAATCTCCACCTTTGACCATACCCTATGACAAAAAAATCTCCACCTTTGTCCGTACCCTATGAGCCATGTAGCTTGGAAAAGGTTTGTTGTTCTAATCATCCATTTTGCAGGCATTCACCATACATGCACAATCCTCCACGTATAGGAACAATCGTACAGTCATCAATGCTCCATACTCGAGCAATCATGACCACTACACCATGCTCTTTCTCATGCACTCATGACACCACACCGTACTCTCTTATACACTTATGATTAAAGTATTATGTTTTCCATTGAGTGCTCATAATCGTTACACTATACCAATGAACACTCATAACACTCATAACTATTACAACACGCTCTTTAATGAATGTTCATAATTGCTAAACTTTGCTCCACTTCAGTCAAAATATTAAGATTACCTGAATACTCACAACCACTTCTCATGTCTTACACTAGACATTGCTACTTGATACTCCACTTGATTGAGTAATTCATAACCATCTCAAGAGACACATATCTGTGGTTATATATTACCATATTCTACAATATGCAAGAAACAATTGCATCTATCATCATAAATCATTACATCGTACATCATTAATCTACAATTAAACCAATTATCGACCATTGATTAACCTCGTCAACACTATCCCTCGATCAACATGGATCACTTTTGGTTTGCATAGAACTTATCAAAATGGTGGATTCCACTATCATATCGATAATGCTAAAAGATATACGACTTGACTCTTGAATCACCTTAATCCGACATTGATTTACAAATCCTCTCAGTATTGAGCCAATCCATTGGCGTTTGCTATTCTGGAGCCAACATCAAATTGAAATCATCCATGTGAATAATGATCCCAACATCAAATCCCAATCCCAAAAAAGGAATTCCAATAATTTCTTTTGACTCTAGGAAGAGAATCGCCAGTACCTCTAGCCATTATGGACACCGCTGCCACTGCCCCGGGCAGGTTGACCCCAAATGCCGCTTGCAATGCCGACCAAGATACGTGTTCTGTGCGTCGATGCGGGACACGCTTTTGCAGCCCAATCGCGTCGAGCGGCCCAATCGCGCACTCTAGTATGGGCGCACCGCCCGGCGCCCCATGCATGCGCCTGCCGGTGCACCTCTAACAAGTCTCCTACATGCGGTCGACGGGTCAGCTGCGAGCGCCTGCCCGCCCGCCCGCCGGTGCTCAATTTTCTTCCTCTTCTTCTTGTTGCTACTGTCCTCGACGCTTCCGCCAATCATCCTTGCCAAGGCATTGTCCGTCCTCCATCTCGTGAGCTGAACCCAGATTCGTAACTCTAGATTTAATATCAATTATTGGGAATCGAATCCTCCAATTCGATCTTGAAATGCCATCGAGATAGAAAAATAAATCATGTGATTCAGTTGATATAATGATAATAAAATCCACTTGTTTCTTATAATAAAAAATCTGAATATCTTTCCACCTCTCCTCTCCTCTCAAGCAAAGCAGCCTTATCTTTTTAATAGTGAAGATCAGAATCGATTCAATTAATGCAACCCAGGAAGAGGCATTTAATTGTCACAATATAACAACTAAGCTGAAAGAATTGCTGACATAAAATTACCAAGGCGAGTAAAATTATTCAGCAACAAGGAGCAGATTATGATCAAAACCTGACACGGCCTGAAGAACTTTCATGCCCACTAGACTCTCAACCGACGCTGGCTCTGCCTCGTCAATCGAGCTCCCCAACCCGAGCCTACCATTCCGGCCAGAGCCCCATGCCCATACCTCGCCCTTTGAGGTCAGAGCAATAGAATGCACGCGGCCAGCTGAGACTGAGAATACGCTTTCCCCCTCTAGGCCTTCAACCACAGCAGGGGTCTCTTCTGGGCCTTGTCGACCAAGCTGGGAGCTTCGATTCCATCCCCACGAGACCACCACGTTCGTGGTCCCTTCTCCAGTGTTGGCCTGTCGTGTCTGGCATATAGATAGACAGTGGCCGAGTCCTGCAGATAGAGAGAGAGGTCGGAAATCCATGTCGATGGCCAGCAACTTGGACCCTTCAGTTTTTCTGCCCAGTTGACCATAGGTGTTGTCTCCACAACTCAATAATGTGCTTTCACCTGAAATACAAGATTGAAACTAACAGTCATGATTCGAGGAAAAGTGAACTAAGAAACTCAAAAGAAAGGTGTAGCATTGTGGTTGCATAGAATGAACAGATAATCCATCTGGTAATAAGTTGCGTCTTTAGCAACACGATCAAAACTGGTATCGATCATGTTATTTGTTCTCGTTCATCATCATGTCTCAAGAGATTAAGTACCGAGAGGCATAGTAGAATCGTCAAGGTCTAGCAAACATGAACCACCTAGCAATGGGATTGATTTTATAAGAATATTATGTTGTTTGGAGGTGTAGCACTCGCATTTAAAAGAAAGATGTCATTAAAGCTATGAAGGAAAGTGACAAATTTGATAGTCTGAAAGATCTATTAGAGTTATTTAAGATTCAAAATAGAATTTGACGAGGCAAAACTCACTATAAATCAAGCCCTGAAGTCATTTGGATCTCATTGAATTCTTCACAAGGTAAAAATGGTGCATTTGATGAAAGAGAAGATGTTGGAAAAAAAAAAAATTCAAATATTGCCAGAAACTAACATAACAATTGTAGACAACTGATTCATAAGAAAACTTACAAGAAAGTATTAGCGAGTGGTCGAGCCCACAGGCAATATCAGAGACTTTAACAGAACTTAATTCTTCAACAGGCTGAGGCTCCCAGATTATCGGCATATGCTCCTCCTCCTTTATTCTTAGTTCAACGAGTCTATCAGCGATTTCTAGCATAGAAGACTTGTCAGTAGACCCGTCAGCATTTGTCAATTTTACAGCGGGTTGACACAATGACTGGCCCATTTCTCCTAACCTTCCATCTTTGCAGTAGCCCCATCCGAACAATTTCCCATCCCCTGTCAGAGCCAATGCATGACCCCATCCAAAAGATACCTGTTATATATATTAATAACAATGAAATAAGTTCAATGTGGCAAAATGAGCACTCTATTATACCTTCCATGTGCACCTTTAGAAATAGAATTGATCTTCCAAGGTGAGAAATTGGAGATTATACTAACTTACAGATGAGACGTTGATGCATCATGACTCACAAGATATGACTTGAAACAAGTTTTACCGGAACCTATCATATTTAGGTTTCTGAACATCAGACACCCTGATGCTTGGAGAGTTGATGCTACTTAGACATTCCCCTTTCAAGTAATAGAACTATAAAGCCATAATTCAATTATAATCTTTGAGCTTTTATACTCAAGATATTAATCAAGACATAAATTATCAACATATATACATTTAAGGTTACTTTCTTGAATTATGACCAACTCGGTTGATAACTCATTACATATGTGACGACAATGTCAATATGCATACTAATGTAATGTACCCACATCCACATCAATCATACATTTCTTAGTGACCTGGCAATTGACGCCAGTTCCCCAGGTTGAAATGACTCAGCTTGAACCATAAGCTGGTTAAACTCGTAAATCAGTATGTTACCAGTCACGTCTTTTGAACAGAGTGAATACTAATCACGTTTAACGGATCATAAAGCATGCAAGATTACGCATTACATTATTCATGCATGCTAGCTGCCACGTGATACAGAAACCATATCAGATTGTGGTTTATACCCGTCAACTTTCACATCCATTTCACTTTATATCAACATATTCCAGAGCAAAATCATTTAAAAAAATATTTCTCAATTTATGAAAAATACCCGATACTTTATAGTATTATTTTATTTTTTAAATATTAATTAATATATTCAACGCTTTAACTGAATAGAAACTGAAAGAAGACAAACTGCCTAAACATTAGATAAAGATCAGGTAGAAATGCTTCATAGATCAGGTAGAAATGCTTCATAGTTATGAACTGAACTATCAAATGTTATTCGAAGGACCAAACCAAACCTTCCACTGAATCTATATTCTTTTTTCTCTATGTGACAGAAGAAATATGTCATTTGCATTTATTCAAAGCAGGGAGTGACACAAAGGAGAAAAGCAAACAAATAGTGAGCTGGCACAGATAACGTAAGACCTCAAGCCAAAAATAGTTTCATATCAACATTAGATATGAGCTAAAGAATTAGTGTAGTTTATACATATTCCATTAACTCAACAAAGTAAAAGCTAGTGTTCTGTGGGAGGAATCACTGGTTAAAAATAAACAAAAAGTAAAAGTTAAGTATTTGGATGGGAGTTGTACTTAACATCATGGGAAATTCCAGCTTGGGGGTATTGCAGAGGAGGCGATAAATAATGCTAAGCTCTCAGATGGGTGCATATCAGGAGGTGATAAATAAAACACATGTGCGCGCGTACAGATAAATGAAAATTGCATATGAAATGATATACCAGCCGATACATATTGTGAATACTATATTAGATTTTGATGTCTCCAATACGATGTAGAACATATAAATCGCTACAAATATTGCCAATATTGCTGACAGAATGTCAATATTTCGGCTATTGCCGATATGGTACATCCAATATTGTCAATTTTCGATACCATAAACCATCAGCCGATGCAAATCCAGATTCTGATATTTAGAACTTTGGATACTTAGAACTTTGGATATTACCTTTATTGAACTTCTCTACATCAACCAAACCTTCTTCAATGTAATAGCGACGTCAAAACCGCTCGATGCCAATCTTGAGCACAAACTAGATTTATTACCAATATAATAAATAATAAGCTTCTAAATGGACCGAGAACTCTCCTGCTGGTGTTAATTGTTTACTCCCAAAGCAACCATAGAAATAACAATATATCAAATCACAAGAGAATATGAAATCTTCCCCTATCAACTCTCTATAAGTCAAGAATAGAAAATTTTCCCACTTGATGCCCACTAAAAGGCTTTTTAAACTCAACCAAATACTTATCCAATTCACAACTTCCCAACACATTAGTTGATGCACTTGAAGCATGGATCTAGAGAACATGTGAAAAACTTTGATGATGCACTCTCTTCTCCCCTTCCTCTGAACCATGTGATTCTTCCACTCTCTGATAATTAGTTTTCCCATTATTAGTCATCCCATTATTCTTATCGTGTATAGCCTAATACAAATCATATAAAGCTTCAGTGGTTTCTTCCAAATTTGCCCACATTGCCAAATGTTTCCCCCTTGTGATCTAAAACATTTCACAATTATAAAGAATAAATTTAGTCAAATACAACTGAACGAGAATAAAAAATGATCTGATGATAAACATGTCCACTTCTTACAATTTCTCCAATTATTTAGCATATTTTCTTTCACCATTCATGCACCCGATAGGAAAGTACATAATAACTAGCAACAATGTCTTGTAACTCAACATCCACGTTGAGAATTTGGTGAAGAAACATGTTAAAAGTAACATATAAAGTGTAGGAAAATACTAAATTGAGCTCATAAAAAATTATAGGGGGAAAAAACATTCCATCATTTTCATGTGGCATCCCTCTTTCATGATTAATTTCACTCCTAAACATGAAATCATTCACCCCAGACCCTCACTGGCTCCTCAGTATATCCCAACAACATTTAACATTAAGTACAAGGGATTTCATCTGGTGGACATGTCCAAGCACATTCCTTTCTCACATAATATCTTCTCTTTTTGAAAACACATTTTTCATTTATGTCACATTGAAGACAATTTCTTCGAATACTTGATCACACATAAAACTCGCAAAATAAATTGATATTACTTTCTTTCAGTTCACCATTCATGACAAGATTAATTATGTATAACACACCACTTATGAAGATATTAATCTTGAATCAAACTACTATTCCTACCATTTTAACTAGTGACCTCCCTAAAGTATAAAAACAGGTGCCATTAAAACTCATAACCATTATTGTCAATACTTTCTTGTACACCAATCATACAAGCAACATTCTAATGCTCTTCTAAAATCTTCATTTCTATAACTAGTTATTGGAGAAAAGATTAGAATTTTTTGTGCAATTACAAATCCAATGAACCATAAGGCACATGTCATTAATCTTTTGTGGATGGTTAATTATCTACAGTGAGAAACATAATGGTTTGCGGTATTAAGATAATTCTTTAGTTTTATTTTCTCATCCAATTAAAATTTGATAAATGTTTTTCCAATAGTCCACTTTAGATGATATGAGAAACCAAGGACATGCAGTAGACATGAATAGCCGAAATCTAATACTCTCAACGAACCGGAATGGAAGCAATCATTTTAGAAAAAGCTATCCACGTGACATTCTCATCGTACTTTTGAGTATCAATTGCTCCCATCATATCATCTCCCTCCTTAGCTGGTTGAAGAGAATTTATGACTGGCAGGTGTTTGTTGTGCAGATTATGTCCGGAAATAGTTGCATAATGTCTAAGTGAAGACATGCCATTTTCCTTACTAATTAAAATGATAAGAATGATAAATACTTGCAAAGAGAATCCATATAAAAAACAACTGACAATCACAAGTTTCTCATCAGCCAGCTAAGGAGAGAGATAATAGGATGTGAAAACTAGGTACTGAGAAATGTGATAAGAATGCAGTGAGTATATCTCTTTCTAAAATCTAGATAGATTTCCACTCAAGTTTATCGAGAGTATTAAATTTATATTATTTGTGTCTATTGTATACCCTACGTTTGTCTATCATCTAATCAGACCATTAGATGATGCATTTATCAATTATTTGAATAAGAAGAAAAGACATAAAAACAAACTTAACACCATAAGCCACTATATTTGTCTCACTACGAAAACAGAGACATTAATGCAAAAGATTAATTACAAGTGTCTTGTGGACTGTGGTTCATTGGATTACAAATGATTGAAAATTTGAAAAATAAATTATAAACTTTTTCTAATTACTAATTAGAGAGGGAGCTCTTGAGCAGCGTTAGAACGGTGATTACAAGATTGGGACAAAGAGAAGGTATTAACAAATCAATAATGTGAGTTCTATTGACACAATGATTGCATATTTAAGAAGAAATATCATTAATTCAAATGATAGAAATGATAGTTTCCATCAAGAGCAATTTCATCATGCAATATGCTGCATATAATAGTCCTTGTTCTGAAAGATGGATTGAAAGAAAGTACGTACAACAATTGCCTTTGTGACCAAAAAAAAAAAAAAAAAGTATACTAAGAGAGAGGACCTCATGTGAAAAAGGGATGTGCTTGGATGTGTCCATTAGGAGGAATTTCGTATACATGATGTTGGATGTTGCTAGAATAAGCTGAGGGGCCATTAAGAGGTTTGATGTGGAGGGTTCAATGTTTAGAAGTGAACTCGACCATAAAGAAGTGGGGAAGATGCCAAATTTACATAACTGACCTTATGTGACCGAATGCGTTCTGTACTCAACCTACTTATGAGCTCACATTAGTGATTTCTAGCACTTTGAATGCTATAACTTGTTTCATAAAATTATCAATGTGGTTGTTGATCTATAGGACATGATTGCTAGCTGCGATATACTTGCTAGTTTGATAGCATAATTGATGAAAGAAAAATATGAGAAGTATTGCGAGAACTATGAAAAACTGAACATGTTTATCTTCATATCTGTTGTTCTTCATCCTCATTTCAACTTGGATTTTGCTAGGTTTGGAAATGTCTAGAGCAATGGAGAAATGCTTGGCAATAGAAGCAAAACTAGAAGAGACCACTAGATTTTTACGAGGCTATATGTGACGAGAAAAATAAGATAACTAATGATGTGGAAGTGGAAGAGTCACACTTGAAGGGAAAGGAAAAGTGTATTATTCAAGACCCGTTCACATAATACTCTAAGTTCAATGCTTTGAGTGTATCATCAAGTAATGTGTTAGACTAGCCATTCTGATTATGAATTGAATAAGTATTTGCTTGAGCCTAAAAAATCTATTAGCAGACATCAACTGGGAGAGTTTACTATCTTTTGACTACTTAACAGAAAATATTTTCCTATTTATTTAAGATAACTTGTGATTTGATGCTATACTATCTCTACAGTTCCTTTGGAGTCGATGCTTACAATCAATGAAGAGTTCTTGATCAGTGCATAGTATTGTTTAGTAGCTCATTATCTACAAAATTGATGCACTTGTTCATGCTCAAGATTGACTTCAAGAGACTTTGGCGGTGCTAATGGTTAGCATTTAAGAAAATTTGATATGTAGAGTAGTTTGATAAAGTAATATCATTTCATATGCAATTTTAAGTTACATTTATTTATATGTTTACTCTTTAGTCAAGTGGTTATTTAAATTATTTTTGACTACTTAAAATTGAATAAAATTACACCCAAGTCAACGATCACTAAGCTTTAAAACATTTGAACAGAGGAACAGGTAAAGCAAAGCTTCTTGGTTAATGGCTTGGTGCTCTGTTCTGAGACTAAATCGAGCTCAATTCTGATCTTGAATCAGTCTCCAGTTGTGAGACTGAATCATCTCAGTTTTGGGGCTGAATCATCTTAGGTTCGAATTTGAATAAGTTTCAGGACTGAGACTACATCAAGTTCAGTTATGAGCTTGAATAAGTCCCAGTTCTAAGACTTCTTCAAGCTCAATTATGAACTTGAATTTGTGTCGGTTCTAAGACTAAATCATCTTATTTATGACACTGAATCAAGCTCAGTTCAGAGACTGAGCTGAGTTCTAAACTTGAATCATGTAAATATACTTGTTGATCTGTTTATTTTCTAATTTTTTATACAGGAACAAACTATTTTGGGAGCCTGAATTTACTGGTCCATGCTTTTGAACTTAAAGTTAGAGATATGGTAATGTTGATTGCAGAAACTAAATAAGACTTTCCATTCTTCAAAACTGTTATTTTATTGTTTTGTAAATTTAATTATTTTTGGTTGAATGTACTTACTGTTATGTTTTAGTTGTATTGTTTATTACTGATTGAGTTACGAATCTTATTGTGATTGATTGTGAGACTTGAGAGTAGGGTATGTGAAGTATAAATATGTGAGTTGGTTTGGTTGGAACAACAATTTTTTTAAGTTTACTCTATGCTTATATTGTAATTGTAATTACTGTTTATTTTTTGGACTTGCTTATGATTGTGTATATTACATATTTATATTATTTGTGCTTTTCTTTATTTGATTTAAGTATTTAACTAATGAGGGATGAACCAAAGCTAAATGGATTGTTGGCCCAAAATAAGCATATTTTTTTAGTTTTATTCAATAGAGATGTCGTGCCTATAAAACAATTGGATTGCCAATCCAAACAGATTATAGAACCGAAACGAATACTCAAGAGGGGTTAAAATCCTGTAACAGACCTGGTTATTTTGGTTTGGTTATGGCTTGACACTTATTGCTCAAATCAAAATGGACCGACCGCTAGTCAGCCTAAATAGATTGAGTTTCAAAATTAGCTAGTAAGTTAGCTAAGACCTCTAATCTGATAAGTTCAAGGATAAAGCCCAAGCAACCACATAAAAACCCTTTTAAAGATTAATATGACTTGGGGACCTTTCCGATTGAAGTCAATAAGCACGAAGTATTGAGGTTTCATCAAACTTCTCAATATCGGATATCATGATCGTATTGGATTTGATTTTATCAGATATCGGATGTTGAACAATATACCAGGGATGCATGCTTATATCAAGCATTTATATTGAAGCCTTTTTATACATGTCAAATATGTGATATCGATATCTTAAGAGGTGATTTAATATCTTAATATCATCCAACAAGTATGATGTAACATGTATATATACAAGCATAACACCATGGAGCATGTTCAATCTAAAATTCAAGACAAAAATTTAAAAACTAATTGAGGTAAAGAGAAGACAAAAATAGCATGGAAGCAAACAGACAGCAATAGAATTGAAGCAAACAGATAGCAATAGAATCGACGAGGCTATTAAAGTTATGTTTCAAGTCATAAATAGCACTTAGAGAAGCTCACTAATGTAGGTCCCTAGCAATTTTAGTAGTTTGCAGTGTGACCTATAGTCTCTCTCTTATGTTTGCATTGTAACAGTTGATTTATGATAAGTGGAAAGATTTTGGGTTTAATATGTACATAGGGACATGGTATTCTAAGTGAATTGTTCAGTTAAAAATTTGAATCATATCGGGTGATATAAAAGGATGCATACCAAGCCTATATGTCAAACGATATTGCAATTATCGACCAATACATGCAAAAAAAATGTCCTATTTTACTGGATCATCACAGTTCGTCTAAAAAAGGATATATCAGGCAATAATATCGGCCATATTAGGGGATATTCAGAACAATGGATATCGTTGCTAAGGTGCAACTATTTCTTTGAAAATTTTGGCTTACTCAAATACTTTATCTTGATGTAATTTGTAGCAAATGCCAATAAAAGTTTGTAGAACTACTAAAATACTTTTGCATTGTAGTGATCCTTATTGCTCGTTTTGTTCTCCAATCCGAACCATAATACTCAAAATTTAAGGTTTATGATTTATACAGGAATAATTTACTTATGCAAGTGCATAAGTTACCTATGAGCATCCATTAATTTACATATTTGGCTAATTGTATAGGCGATTGAACCATCAATTGTGATCTATATATCAACCCCTTATATTTCAAAATCCAGTGGTTTGGAGTTTTATATCCTAAAAATCAAATTAGTTAAAAAAAAAACATGTTTTTAAGAGCATATGGCTGCAAACATATAGTGTATGTCTTCGTCCATGATATGAGAATATGGATAAATGCCAAGTTAGAGCTATGCATGCAAACATTAGAATCTCGAAGTTTTAGATTGAGTATGTCAAAAACATAGTATATAAAATGTAAATTTAGTATAAAAAAAAAAAAAGGACCTACTGAGATACTGGACGAGCGAGAGATACATATAAGTAATTAACTTAAATACTTAAGTTACATTATTTAAAATGATAGAGAGATTGGTCGTTATATCAACCATAGGATCCAAGAAGCTGGTTGGTTGAAATGGAAAAATACGAGAGTTTTATTCAGTTGTAGTATTCTGTTATGGTTATTGTTTTAAATATCCACGATATGGTCATATATCCCCAATCTATTATTTTTTAGGGTCACTTGAGAAGATACATTATGCAAAGTGATTATATCGTAATTTTTGCAATATCGCCCAATATATAGCCCCGATATATCACCCCGATATATCAGCCGATATGATCCATTTTTATATTAAGTTTTTAACTTAGAATTAGATTTTGTTTTCTCATCCAATATTATTTCAATATACAAGGAGAAATCCAAATTCTTTCAATATTGCTTTAAAACAACCAAAATTTTAAATTTTTTCTATGGAAACTTGAGAATCAAACATGCATAGAGTTACAAATACTAGAAATCTACATTGCAAAGCTTATTTAAGTACTACCCAAGATTTAAAACCTTCTCCAAAAATTTTTTTCTTTTCACCCTTCTCTTTTTACCTCTTTGCTTGCTCAAATATTGTTATTGTTTTGCTACAATTATCATTCTCATTGTTACTATTATCGCTATCAATCTTCTTCAACCATTATCCTTATTGTGCTTGAATTAAATTATTTCTATATAATCTATATTTTCAACTTTATTTGAATCTGTTTTTATAGTTTATTTTATTCTGTTATTCTTGTATATATAAACATGTTCTTGAATATATATATATATATATATATATATATATATATATATATATATATATATATATATATATATATATATATAATTTATATGCAACAACGTAGACCTACAAATGCACCAATTCGAAGAAAACAAACTAAAAGAGCAAAGGGAGACCGAAGAAAATATGGATGGAGATAATACGAAAAGATAAGAATTCTAGAGGTTTAAATGAGGACATATTACTTGATAGGAATGAATGGAGAAGGATTATCAATGTGATTGATCCGGCCTGATTCTCTTTTGGTTCATGTAGCGTACCACCAAGTACTTGGGATAAAAGGCTTAATTGTTGTTGTTGTTGTATATATGCCATACTAATTAAATAGATGAAATTAAACTACCTTCTAAGATAACAAATTTACATATTTGACATATATTTGATATGTATATAACATATTTGATATAAATATCTGATATGAGTTTGTATCCATAATATATCGTCCAATAGCTACTATCCGATATGAAAAGAACCCATCCAATACGATCTCGTTATCCAATATTTAAAACCATAGTTATGGTTGAAAGGGAAAATTTATAAAATTGTTATTAGGTCAGTTTTATTATATGAAATAGAATGCCAGGCTATAAAGAGACGTTATTCATAGAAGATAATTATAGCAGAGATGCGCATGGTTAGAAGTGTGGTAACATTACTAGAGATAAAATGAGACATGAGGAAATTCTTCCTAGGATAGGCATAGCTCCCACAGAAGAAAAGATGTGAGAAAATCGTCTATAATAATTCGGTCATATACAATGTAGACAAATAGCAAGTTTTATAAGTAAACCTTATTAACGTAGGACAAGTTAAAAGGGCAAAGGAACGATCGGAAAAATAGGATGAAGCTGATATGAAATGATACGAAAAGAAATGGATGCTAAAGGTTTAAATAAAGACATATTGCTCGATAGGAATGAGTTGACAAGGATCATCCATGTGATCGATCTGACGTTGGTTTACGTAGCCTACACCAAGTACTTAGAATAAAAGACTTGGTTTTTGTTGTTGTTGTACATGTTTTTAAGAGCACTACAAACTATTCATTTTAGATAACATGATGTATATGATATATAAAATGTATAAGATATATAACTCTGAACCACGCAATTTTTGAACCCTAGGGATAATTGACGGTTCGGATCATCCATACAATTAGCCAAAAGTGTAATTTAATGGTGAGCATGGGTAACTTATCTATACGCATGTATAAGTACATTATTCCCTATATTTGTCTATATTACTATAGGCCAAAGGCTTGCTTCCATCCTTTCCTGTGAAGAAGTGTTTATGAACCACGTTTGCAATGGATCAGTTCATTTGGGTGCGAAATAAGATCATCTATACAATTTTATACTGTGTCTGCACCAACACTAACCGAACCGATATGGACAATCAGTCTAATACTTTCATATTTCTTATTTTTCTCAATATAGGAATTGTTATAGGTTCGTGAAGGCTACCAGGTTTATCAGTTTTAAGACTTTTTCTACCAGATAGGAAGATTAATTTCTTTTCACATCCACACTTTCATCTCTATTAATAATAAAAGGTAAGGTATGGTACCTTAATTATCTGATGATCCGAGAGAGCCTCAACTTTGGCAGGTTTGATAGCTCCAATAACACCTTTGCCTAGGCCAAGTTGACCTCGTTTTGATCTACCCCATACCCACAATGAACCATCATCATCTATGGCTGCAGAAACAACACCAGATGCAGATACGGCTCGGGCTCTCACATGTCCCAATCCTACAACTCTTGCGGGTTGGTTCCATGTATCTCTGTTTTTGAAAAAGAATAGGAAGAAAGTTAACTCAGACTCACAAATAGTTAGAAGTTTTCCCGTAATCCCAGTAACCTTCATTTTGAATTGTAGTGTGAAAAAGAAAATGCCAATTCAACGTAACATAACATCACACTGCTTCCATAGATTTCTAAACCATTCACCGTTAAATGATTAAATAAGTAGAGCACGGTAGTCAACAGTATATATCATCAAACTGAAGTTTAAATTTTTTTGTAATTTCTTGCTATCAATTGTTAATTACACAAAATATAAACCAAGTAGTGCAAGGTGGTCAACAATATATATCATCAAATTGAAGTTTGAACTTTTCACATAATTTTCTTGTTATCTACACGAAATCTAAACCTTTCAAGAGAACAAATAATTCAATCTGCTCTAGATAGCATCAATGCTTTCCAATATATTAGATACAGGTGAAGAAATCGTTTCAAAAACTCGTCTACAAGATTTGGGGGAAAAACCCAAAATTGAATTTATCATGAACACATGTATCGACCCCAAACAAAATATTCTCTACCCTTTGAATTAGTGCATAATTCCAAGCAAAAATAGGCATCAAACAAAGAATAAAAAAAAAAAAAAAGGGTATTACAATTCAAGCCAAAATGAACCAGTTCACCATAAATTAGGGTAAACTTAACCAAAAACCAAGAAATCGATCTTAAAAAAAAAAAAAGGCACAAATGAGAGAAATCAAGAAATGGGTATTGCAATTGGAACCGAAACAAGCCCATGAAAGAGAGAAAGGAGGGACCTTGGCAAGTCGAGACCTCTCCCGAGCTGCCCCTCGACGTTCCTACCCCATGTCCAGACGTCGCCGTCGGCGGTCACCGCGAGGGAGTGGTAGTGGCCGGCTGCGACGGCGGCGACGGCGGGGGAGGGGAGGGATGGGATCCTGGTGGGCTCGTAGGCGTCGAGGAGAGGAGAGGAGAGGCCCACTGCTCCACTGCTGTTGTCGCCGAAGCTGTACACTGAAGCGGAAGCATAGGGTCTGGTGAAGGATTTGATGATGGAGGAGAGACGAAGGCCAAGAGATTGAGGTCGTTTGGAATTTAGAAACATCACAAATAATTTTTCTTTTATTTTATTTTTTCCCCCCTCAGGTCACTTTTGTAAGTGGGCTTTTTGTAGCAAAAGGCTGGGAACTTCATGACTTAACTTTAAAAGAGAGTTACTAGATGCGCACCCATATTTTTCTTAGTGAGCCCCTGAGAGAATTTTGTTTTCTCTAAATTTTGGTGCTTACTAAGAAAAATATGGGGCGCATTTAGTAACTCACATTTAAAAACTACAAGTCAATCAAGTTTGGTCTTGATAGTATCACTTTTTCATGATAGATTCTAAAGTTATTTTTCGATAGTGATTTAATTTAGATAATATTATAAAAAATAAGTATATGTGATTTTGAACAGCAAAGAAAAAATACTGGCAAAAAATTTTAGCTCGGAAGACAAATTTATAGCAAACCATTTTTTCTCAAGTGATTTAATTCAGTATTTACTTTGTTCTCCAACCCTCGCTAAAGATCGCATAATTTACAAGATTGAAGTCTTTATCCAGTGGTTACAAAATTTATAGATTCCTAATAGTATATATATATATGAATGAGAAAATGAGAAATTCAGTGGCGGTGAAGAGAGTTCCTTCACTGGCACTTAGGTGACTTAATAAAATAATTACACGTGACACCATTCAAACTAACAAATAAAAAAAACTCTCCTAACTGTCCTTTAACTAGTGTCATATATAATTATTTCATTGAGCCATCTAAGTGTCAATGAAAAAACTCACTTTACCGCTATTAAATTTTCCGTTCTCTCTCTATTTATAAACACACACAAAAAAGAAAAAGCATTCAAATTTAGTATAATTTTTAGAAGCTTCTAAATCATTTCAATCTACCTTGAAAAATTTGCCTCTTTTAAAACTTGGTATGAGAGGTTCTAGTTTTGAACTTTCGTATACCAAAAGACGGAAAAATTAGCATATTCCTTTTCCTCCTTTAATCACCGATTTGCGTTTTGTAACAAAAAAATCTATCAAAATAGTAAAAGGATCGACACGGAAGAAAATGTATAGTAGTGTATCCAATAACCACGGGAATTTCTAGATGGGCGCAGTTTTTTTTTCTAGTGAGTTCACTTTTCCTAATGAGCACACCCTCTCTTTTAAAAAAAAGGGTTTTCCTAGTGAGCACACCAAAATTTCTAAACTATCCTCCTCTCTCTCTCCAATTGATTTCTTCTTCTTCTTCTTCATCGTCTTCTTCTTTTTCTTCTTTTTCTTCTTCATCGTCTTCTTCATCGTCTTCTTCTCAATTTTACTCTCTCTCTATCTTTGAGAAAAAAACAAAAATTTCTAGAAATTTCCCGACGACATCGCCGCCCCGCCTTCCCCCTCTCCCCCCTCCCTCTCCCTCTCCCTCTCTCTCTCTGATCAGATCCAGCCATTCGGAACTGTTAGCTCGGATGGATTGGCCTGATCCGGGATAACCAGTCCAGATCAGACCAATCCATCTGGGCTAACAGTTCCGGGATGGATGGGAGGATGAAAGAGGGGGTGAAGGAGGGACAGTTTTGACCAAGAATTTAGTAGCAAAATAGTAAATAAAGGGGAAATTCTATTTGCACCCTGCTATTTACTTTTTACGCCCTGGCTACTCTTTGCACCCTGCTTCCATTTTGAAATATGACCAATTTACTCTCTGCGCACAATTTTTTTTTCAATTTTACCCTTCACTCCCTTTAACTAGTCTTATTCAGAATTTTTCCCCCAAAATCACCCGGCACCCCGTTCTTCCTTCCCGACCCACCACCGGAGTCGTCCCCACCGTCGTCGCCTCTTGATCGACTGCTGCTCTCGACTACCAGCCCCGTCGCCAACCCCGGCTGTCCATTCCCGGCCTCAGAAATCCGTCGGTGCCGGCCTCCTCCTCCATCTTGCCTCATCCCGCATCAACCTATTCCTCCTCCATCGGGCACCCTTCATCCTCTGTTTCGTTCACACTTCGGATTCTTTAAATCCTTGCTTTAGAGAGGTCCGAGGTCCGAGGTCGCCCAGACCCGCTCCATCCTCCAAACCCTCGGCGAGCGGCCCGACCACGAATCCGTTGACCTCGCCAAGGCCCGCATCATCCAGATCGACCAGGACCTCTCTAAAACACTGGAGGAGATCGTCCGCGCCCCCAGGCCGGACGAGGTCGACGTCGGGAACTGGCGGGCGGCGCAGGCGGATAAGGAGAAGGAATGCCGCGCGAAGGCGGAGAGGGAGAAGGTGCCGTTCAAGGTGGTGATCCAGTTGGATGAGAAGCACGAGGCGTATGAGAAGTTGTTGAAGGATGCGGAGGAGAAGTTGCTGAGAATATACGAAGGGCATGATCATAATAGAGAGGGGAAGGAGGTGGTGGTGGTGGAACAGGAGGAGGAGGAGGGCGCTGGGGCGCAGGTGAGCGAGGAGGTGATTGGGATCTTACAGGAAGCGTCCGGAAAGTGCATGGGGAGAGTGGAGCTCTCAGGGCGGCAGCTGCGCTTCTTGTCAGAGGCGTTTGGCCGGTTGAGAGGGCTGGTCTCGCTCGATATCTCTTCCAATTTTTAATAAGTTTTAGATTGGGATTTATAAGGATAATTTAGTCCAAAAAAATAAAGGACAAACTTGTAATTATTTATTATTTTTAAAACCGTGCGTCAAGAGTAATATTCAGTGTGCAAATAGAATTTTCCTAAATAAAGGGAAGATTTTAAGTGGGCTCACTAGGAAAAAAAACTGTGCCCATCTAGAAATTCCCAATAACCACTCTTTTCTCATGGGCGTCTTTATACTTGGACCAACCCTCCTAACCTAAGCTTGATAGAATCTCTATTTCACTCTCAAGGCCGACCTCCTTCCATGTCCATGCTGTCTAATACTATATGAGGAAAGCACACATTTTTAGATTCGAAAAGTTATGGTTGGAATATGTGGAAGTGGTAATATTATCGAGAAGGGGTTTTTACGTATCTGTCCCTTACATCTTTAAAAATTAGAATCTAGTCTCCTAAGTCTTCATATTTATAATTAAGCTTTATAAACCCTTTAAGTTATCTCAATTTAGTCCTCAGCTATATTTTTGGCCCGAATTTTTCGTTATACTCCTGAGTTACTTCACTTTAGTGCTCCCTTCTCTCTTCCTCCTCTCTTCCTCTTCTTATTGGGTTTCTCTCTCCATTCTTCTTCTCTCTCTCTTCCTTCTTCTTATTGGGTTCCCCTGAGTTACTTCAGTTTAGAGATTAACTTAGAGGGAAGAGAGAGAGGAGAAGAATAGATAGGGAACCCAATAAGAAGAGTAAGAGAGGAAGAAGAGAGAAGGGATGGCTAAAATGAAATAACTCAGGGGTATAACGGGAATTCGGACTAAAAAATGGCTGGAAGACTAAAGTGAGGTAACTTAAAAGATTTATGAGACTAAATTATAAATATGTAGATTTGAGCGACTAACTTCTAATTTTTAAAGATTTAAAGAACATATATGTAAAAACCCCTATAAAAAAAAGTTGGTCACAACCAACTTTGGAAATGGATGCGGCTGTTATTTCTGTACCTAACTATGCCGCCTTAGGAGGCTCTTCTTAAATAGAAAAAAAAGATTTAATTGGCATGAGAAAGCTCAAAAGAAAAACTGTTGGAGGTTATAGGTAAATTGGAATAGGGTTAATTACACTAAGACTCCTTATAATATGAGAGGTATATAACTTATCACTCTTAAATTTTAAAACTCTCAATTAGACTTTCTAAATCGCAGAAAAAAACTAACACGAAAGCTCAGACGAAAATATTTTTTCCGCGATCCAGAGAGTCTAAGTAATAGTTTAAAACTTTAGGGGTGATAAGTTACTCCCATATTACAGGAAATCTGAGTGTAATTAATCCATTGAAATATCTTGAGAAAAAAGTGAGTCTGTTGGAACATTGCTCTGAGTTCAACAATATCTATAGGAGGGAAGACCTCAAATGACGTCTAAGAGCTAGATGTGAGTGGTTAAGAGAGAGGAATGCTAATATAATGTACTTCTATAAGTTGCTAAATGAGGCGTAGGACCAGTTATATTCACTAGTTTTCAATTATCGAAGGTTCTATTAGCCGGGTACTTGAGATCTCAGACCACATCTTTGCCTATTTCAAACATCCCTCTGGCACATCCAACTCTATTCGTACCAGCAGACTTTTAGAAGCTTGGGAGGTAATACTCGACCTCTGAAGTCTATAAAAGGATTTCTCTTTAGAAGAGGTATGTAAGGCTTTTTGGAACCTAAATCTGGATAAGGCTTAAGGTCTGGATGGTTTCCCGTTATTTTTCTTCTATACTTATTGGGACATTATCAAAGAAGATATCTTGAAGCTTATTGTTAATATGGCCTTAGCTATAGCTAGTGTGCATATGTTGAGTTACTCTTAGATTGTCCTTATCGCAAAGACCAATAATCCGTGCTCTATTAGTGATTATAGACCTATTACTTTGATTAATAGTTGATGTGATAAATCTATTGCAAACGCACAGTATCGGTTGTAGTGCAAACAGATCGCTCTCACGAGAATCTAAGGTATCTTACGTTCTTGCTAATCATATTATTCTAACGGACTAATTCTAAGTTGAATTTAAGTTATTCTAATTAGCCTAGAATATGAATCCACTAATTTCCAACCATGTATTACTTTTATAATTTTCTCTCTATCATAAAAACTGATCTTTTAGTTTTAATTTTTATTTAAAGTGTTCTATCAAGTGGTGTGCAAGCATAACGCATCAAAAATACAACTTTGCATAAAAACAAACTAAATCATTAGATAATTTGATGAAAAAGATGAAAACCAACAACCCCAAATTCTAAGTATACATAGGCTATCAAGAAATTTAACTCAAATATAACTTATCAAAGTATTAATTTCCGAGTTCTTGTATTTTAATTTTTTTCATGGAAAAATCATATCTTTATTATTTTATTTAGGAGGAAAACATTAGAAAGCAACTACATGGTGGATTCCTAATTTCATCTACATCCTAGAGCTAAACTAAATTAGCTACTCATAGTTCTAACTATCAAAATCATAATTTTATTCATGAAACCAAGAAAATCTAATCTAGAAAATAAGATTAAATTAAACTAAAAAGCAAATAAAAGAAAATTACCTAAAAACAATGATGAGCAGCAAAAGATACTTCAGGAGTTCGGTATGGCGACCGTCACCTCTTCAGCAAAACCCTAATTTTTATTAAAAAATATGTACAAAATTACATCTAAAAAGCTCTCTCTAATTTACAAGGATTCATAGGATATTTATAACCCAAACACAATCATACTTCTACTCAAACTTGATATAAAAGATATAATTCTAATCCAACACAAACTAATTTCAAGATATATAATTCTAATTCAATCCATAGGTATTAGAAATCAATGGTTAAGATTAGATGGCACAAAATACTAATTTTCGAGTTCAAAATCCGAAATTAAGTTTAGCACACCCATAGCCTGCTGGATCAGATTTTCCACTCTGCAGCGGTTCAGTAAAATGACCATAACTTTTGCATCCGAACTCGGATGAAGCTGTTCTTGGGCTCATTTCAAAAATAATTTTGAGATCTACAAATTTCTCCTACAAATATTTCCAGTTTAAGGTTTATCTTGGTCGAATATGCTCTTGAAGTTGCTACTGCTGCACTTGAGTTTCTGTCTTCACGAAAATTGACTTTCTATACTCATATTCTTAATAAATTTGCATCTCTTCTCTTCCTTAAGAATCATTTGTTACCTATAAAAACACAATAAAGATACCCGAGTAGCAATTATTTATATACAAAAATAGATAAATTATGGGAATAACAGATGCAAAATATGATATTAATCACACTCCCACACCTATATTTTGCTAGTTCTAGAGCAAAATCTAGACCTAAAAAGAAAAAGAAAAATCATAACTCATTTTTGTAGGAATCGCGGTTGTACTTAACATGTGCAACAAATCTTTAAACTCCTAAATTACCCTTAAATACCAGACTCATCCCTTTTTTTTTCTTTTCAAAAAATTATTGTCTTAAATATCAGACTTATCTTTTTTTATTCTTTTTTTTTCTTGTTTAGAGATAAAAGATTATTCAATCGTTATCATCTTTGTCTTTAACCTAATAAACTATTGTGAAGTGAAAAATAGATGTATACTTACATCAAAATTACTATTAGCGGTATTTATTTTTCTGATTTTTATTTTTTCGTAAAATTCTAAGTGTATTATCTAATCACTCACCTATCAAACTACAAATCTAAATTTATTTTTTTAATATGTAATTCGGTTGATTTATTGAAGAAAATATTTTTGTATTTTGTTTTTACTTTTTTCAATTTTTTTACTTTTTTTTAGATTTTTTTAAATTTTTTACTCTAAAAACTACTCAAAGCGTAAAATAAAAAATCCAAAAAAAATCTAAAAATAAAATAAAAATCCTAGAAAAAACAAAAAAAAAAATCTAGAAAAACATGAAGAAAAATCTCCTAATCCACTCCCCCACACCTAAACTTATGTATGTCCTCATACACGAATCAAGGGTGGTAAAATATATATGAAAACTATTGTACAAATATTATACAAATAATGAGAGTTGTGAAAAGTTATGATCTCAATATCGTTACCCTATTAACACATGAAAAGCGGTTACGACATCTCGATTGCTTCCCACTTTCATAGTGTGTACGTTTTAAACGTGAAGTGAGTGCATTGTTATGTCTCATCATCCTCCTATAAATTCCGAAATTATCTTTTTGCTTCTTATGCCTTCTCGCTTTTTCTTTATTCACATGTAAGTATTAATAATTGGGTTAAAGAATTCTTCATTATAAACCTACCAATCATCGTTTGTAACAAGCACACATGTGGGAATATCGTGTGGTGTGAAGAGTGCAACATGATCAAATGAACCAATTGTAAAGTGTGATGCCTCTTCTAACTCATGAAATAATGCAACCTCCTCAACAAACAAATTATCAAAGATTTGCTCATAAATCAATGACACACTTATATAAGTATCATCATACGTAGAGTTAGTATATGTCAATTCGTCTAATAATATAAGCTCATCTTCGAAAATTTGCTCAAATGAGAGTTCATTATTAGCACAAGAGGTAGAATAAGAGTGCAAACTCTGAATCATGTTTATCTCAATGAGGGAGCTCGTTGTGTGCTCATTCATATTGAATATGTTCAACGCCACAGTCATATTCCCAAATGATAACTTCATGAGACCACTCTTGCAATCAATTAATGTATTTGCTGTTATAAGGAATGGTTTGTCCAAGATAACGAAAATTTGATTTCGTGGATTGAAAATCGGCTCAATTTTTAAGACAATAAAGTTTACAGGAAAGATGAACTCGTCGATCTTAATGTGCACATTTTCAACCATACCAAGTGGTCTCTTGATCGAACGATCAGTTAGCTATAATGTGACCTTGATACGTTGAAGTTTTTCTAACTTAAGTTGCTGATAAACAATATAAGGAAGTAAGATGACACTTACCCCTAGATCAAGCAGCGCTCTATCAAATGTATTATTCCCAATAGTGCATGCGATTGTAGGGGAACCTGAATATTTGTATTTGATATGCAAAGTTAGAGAGGATCTGCGATATATTTGCAGAAAGAAAAATTTTCTCAGGAATATTTTTTGCTCGTTTCTTGGTACACAAATCGTTGAGAAACTTGGCATAAGTATGAACCTCCTATATAATATCAAGGAGTGGAATATTAATCTTCACCTGCTAAAATATTTCAAAAATCTTCTCTACTTGCGGTGAAGGCTTTCTAAGTCGATTAGGATATAGTGTTTTCGGTTTAGAAACAGGTTCTTCCAAATGAGCATGTGATGGTAATGAAGGTGATGGAGATGGATGTGGAGAAAGAGATGGAAGAGATGGTGTAGCTTGCAGAATAGTACGAGTGAGATCAGGGGCATGACTACATTATTATCCACTTACTTGTCAGATCTGAACGTGTGAATGTCATTGCATTGATGAACATATGATGAAACAAACTGAGATGAGTTAGAGTTGGGGTTCATTATTGGTTGGCTCGGAAAGATACCCAGCCCCCGCTCACTCAGCTGTGTGGTTAACTGTCCAACCTGCTGTTCTATATTCTTGATCGACTGAGAACTTGTAAGAATTTGTTGGTCGGTCCGTTGTATAAAGTCAATAGATAATTTCATTAAATTTTGCATTTGTGTGTCTAAATTGGACGTTGTCTTGAAAAGATTCTCCACATTCCTTTCAAGTGTCGTTAGCCGTCTATAATAATCATTATTAGAACCCTACTGTGGATATGATTGATTATGTGCAGGTAGTCTATTCTGGTTATTTCCTTGATTCGTAGCATTTAGGTGTTGATATACACCCACGTTAGGTCTCAGAAACTAACCATTAGGTGGAGGCTGCATGTTAGGATTGGGGCTCTCTGATATTGCGCTTGACCCCATGAGAGATTTGGGTGATTTCTCCAACTCGAATTATATGTAGGAGTGTAAGGACTGTTTATAGGTCGTTGATATAAGGCGTTAGCCTGCTCAAGTGTTGGACCCATGAGATTCATTAATAATAAACACTCCTCCATAACATGATTCAGAATTCCATAATTAGAACATGTGGGAACTTGAATTTGATTTACTTGACCCACCAATGGAGCGTTAGGAGTCTCCAATATCTCAATTCTCCTTATAAGGGTAGCAATTTTAGTTTCGATAGTTATAGAGCTATCGACACTATGAATCTCACCCTTATGCACAGAAGTTGATGCATTGGATTTCTCAGCGGGACTCTTCCACTGCATAGTTTTCTACGATAGGTTCTCAAGAAAGTCACATGATTCATCCTCATTCTTTCTCATAAACTCTCCCTGACACATGGACTCAAGAAAAGTTTTGGATGTGTAATCGAGTCCTTCGTACACGATTTAACACAACCGCCACTTTTCTATTGCACGGTGAGGGCACTGAGCTAACAAATCTTTGAACAATTCTAAGTATTTTCAGAAGGGTTCTCCCGACACTTGACGAAATTGATTAATTTGATTTCAAATTTTTGTCGTCTTGTGCGTGAGATAATACTTCTTGGGAAAAACTGTAACGAATTTATCCCAAGTAGTGATTGAATTAGTAGGCATACTGTACAACCACTTCTTGGTGTTATCTTTGAGAGCGTATGGAATAAAGCGGAGCTTAATTACGTCATCCGATAAGTGTTGTAGTTTAATCATCACGCACACTTCTTGAAATTCACTGATAAAGAGATGTATCTTCAGAATCAGAACCAGTAAATTTAGGAAGCATGCTGATATACTGCGGTTTCAGTTCATAGTAATTAGCGGTTTCAGCTCATAGTAATTACCCACTGCATGTGGAAGTTTGATGCATGACGGTAGTGATGTGTGCAATGGGTAATATCGATCCTGAAGAATCGGGATCGATTGGTCCATCTTATCTTCTATGAACAAATATGATCTCACAAGTCGACTAAATTGATCACGGGTCCAATATGGCATGAACCAACGACCATGAGTAGATGCGTGAATTTCCTAAACTAATATAAGAAGTGGGATGTGGTGAGATAAAACAGTGGAAGAAATATGATCAAAGAATAATGTGATGTCCTACAGATTCTATTTTATTTTATTTTTTTGTATTTCTTGTAGAATCAGAGACCCAAAATACAGAACTGGAGAAAAATAAGGAAAGAATTTCACCTGAATTACCACCAAATGGTGACAATTGCCACTGTTTGGTGGCAAAATAAGGGAGATTAACTATATGCCTTTTGCAGTGTACTCCTGCGATTTCTCTCGTCCATTTTTTCTTCCTGTATCTGAACTTCCAGGCAATGTTTAAAATAGCGATAACGATAACGTAACGTTTTGTCTCTGTTAGGTTATGTCACATATAACGTAACGCATAATGTAAGTTATGCATTTTCCTATTTATTTAATTAAAAATAAGGGTTAATTACACTCAAACCCCATGCAGTATAAGGGGTGTATAACTTATCACCCCTAAAATTTAAGACTCTTACTTAGACTCCCTGGACGGCAAAAAAAATTGACAGGGAAGCTCAGACAGTGATATTTTTTTTGCGGTACACGGGGTCTAAGTGAGAGTTTTAAACTTTATGGGTGATAAGTTATACACCTTCCATAGTACAGGGGTCTGAGTGTTATTAACTCTAAAAATAAATATAAAACTATATAAAATAATTTTTATAAATTTAAAAATAAATTTAAAATATCTAAAAAGAATATAAAACTATTTTATAATACATAATCTATTCTAATTTTATATTAAGTTTTATAATAATTTTCACATTTATCTTCATAAATTATATTAAGTCTCCAACCGTAATTCTAGTCATTATTTAAATAAAAAAATAAGATTTTAATTTTTTTTATTTTAATTTCAGTTATTATAATTGCTGTAATTTATATTTTGTAATGTTCAATTTATCTTATTTGCAATTGTTAATTTTAGTTCAGTTAAAAATTCAAAAAAATCAATAAGTAAGATATTTCAGTAACTGGAAAGAAATTATAACAAGCGAATAAGAAAATAATAAAAAATTAACAAGTTAGCAATTCCACAAGTAATCAAATAGGCAAACAACTAATCAAAAATATTACAACAATTCGCTAATAAATAAAATAATAATCAACAACAATATAGAAATTACTAAAAAATAATTGTTAATAACGTAATATAACATAACTTAATATAATGTTACGTAATATAACGTAAAATAACATTAAAAACATATTGTTACGGTGCACTGAGTTATTTTCAGTTGTTACGTAGTACTGGGATTCCGTTAGGTCACGTAACGTAATATAACGGGTTTCATAACGTGTTATTTTCAACATTGCTTCAAGGTCCCTGCACACTCAACACACATTGTTAACCCATAAAACGTTAGTAAAACCAAGAAAACACCGTTGATCCCCAGCAACGACACCAAAAACTTAATGTGATAAATCTACTGCAAGCGCACAGTATCGATTGTAGAGCAAACAGATCGTTCCTACGAGAATTTAAGGTGTTTTGCGTTCTTACTAATCATATTATTCTAACGAACTAACAATAAATTCTAAATTAAATTCAAGATATTCTAATTAGCCTAAAATATAGAATCCACTAGTTTCCAACCATGATTACTTTTATTATTTTCTTTCTATCATAAAATTTGATCTTTTAGTTTTAATCTTTATTTAAATTGTTCTAAGTATGTGTTATCAAGTGGTGTGGAAGTATAATACATCAAAGATACAACTTTGCATAAAAATAAACTAAATTATTAGATAATTCGTTGAAGAAGATGAAAACCAATGTAATACCACAAATTTCGAGCTACCTGTATTACTCTTTTGAGACCAGTGGTGCCGAATAAGTCCACCGAAATCAATTTTGGACACCGAAATAACTTTAGATTAATGTAACTTTAAATCTACAAATCCAAATGACATTCGGTCTTCGCGATTATTAGTTTTGTAATATTTAGGATTTTTGAAGATTTTCCTTACGATACCGAAAAATACTCCCAAAATTGCTAATTTAATAATATTAAAAATTATCCTTCTAATTACTTCGAAATTTCGGTTCATTTATTCCGGATATCGAAACAACAAATGGATAATTTTTTAGTGTTCCCCTCATCGAGCACTACGTCCTACATAAATTTGATAGTATTTGGAGAATGTTACACGAAACCAAAATTATTAAATTATTACATAAATAAATAAATAAATTAAAATAAATAAAACAGTGAATCAGTGGATTCACTGTGTTGTGCTGTCGTGACAAACAAAAGAGGAGTGGCAGCTGGGGTTAGGTGGCGAATGGAGGTGAAGTTTGTAGTTAAATTACGAAATTACCCTTGAATTATCTTTCTTCTCTTATCACTTTCTTCTTCTTCTCTTCTTCTTTTATCTTTCGGCCAAACCCACCACAGCAGAGGAAAAAAAAAGAGAGAGAGGGAAAAAATAAAATAAAAATAAAAAGAGAAGAAGAGGGAGAAGAACGAGTTCGGTTTGGACATCAACAGTAACCCTTCTTAAGTCAAGTATACACGGTCTCTGTCTCTCTCTTGATGGATTTTGAGGATTTGGCTGTGCATATACCTGAATTGAATAGTTGACATGAAATTGATTGTTTTGGGCCTTTCTGGTCACTAGCAACAGTAATAGTAGAGTTAGAGATGGTTACTTATTTTATAACTTGTAGAAATGTTCTCCCCCTTAAGCTTCCTACTAAATAGGTTTTTCTTACTTGTTTGTTTGATTCTTTAATTTATTTTACGGAAGTAAGACAACTAACTTGAGTCTTACAAAATGTTGTGTTGTCACAGTACTGCTGCTGCTGTACCTGCTTTCACATTTTTGCTATTCTCTTATTGGATAACATGTATATTTCTATTCCTGTTGGTGCTAGCATCTTCTGGATCAAGTAGATGTTCCTTTTCATCCCATTTATGCATACTAAATGTTTAATTTTGGAATATTATTTTATTATTTAAGACATTGGATAAGGCTCCATTACATTGGCAGTACATGGTAAAATAGCAAGATTGAAGCCATTATTTCAAACTTTGTGTTTTCCTACTTGAATCATTTTCTTCCACTGCATTTAGTTCTGTTAGAGACCATCCCCTCAATAAAATTAATAACTACCATGATACCATAATTGTTAAACTGCATCCTCCCATGTGTGTTTAGGCGTGACTCTAGTTTTCTTTGCTGCCTTGGCTACCATCCAATTAGTCTGTGTGTAACATAGCACTTGTTTCATTGCAATGTCTAACCCACTTCAATAGATTCTCTCGTTTTACAGTTACCTCTTAACCTCCGATGGACACACTCCTTTCGCGTTCTATCTTTTAGTGTAATGCCGCATCCGTTACAACATTCTCATTTTGAGCTACATTCTTTCAGCTTACAGTGTATGTGACACCACCACCACCACCAACAAGTATCAAAACCTTTATCTCTAAATATTAGTGTCGTAGCTACAGGTATTTTCCATTCAGTTGAATCAGTTCTGATAGATGTTATGTCCTTAGTGACTGACAATCATTGTGTCCTTAATTGAGTCTATCCAAGTTGGACTATTCTAGTCTTATTTGCTCCATGAACTGCAATCCAAAACAATTATCATATGTCCTAGCTAGCTCACCTATTGACTTCCATTGCACATACCTTCCTCAACACTATGAATATTGAAATTTTATGGAGTTCCTCATATACTCTCTGACGGTGTATGATAATGCAAAAAAAATAAAAATAAAATATTTTTTAAAGATATGGTCTCGAGCTGTTACAAACCTGAAGCCTGTGTCTGATTATGTCCTTAGTTGAAATCTGCATCGTCAGTTACTCACTTGTACAGTTGTTGATGAAATCATTTCTGGCGAGGTTGTCTGACATGAGTTCTTGGTGTGCTTCTTTTTCCTCTAAACATTTATGTGGTAAGGTATGAGGTTGGGAACGTGACGATGGATAGGTTAAGTTATTTACTTTTATGCTTTTGTTTGTGTTTTTCACATACCAAATTTATTAAATTTACTGGAAAATGAAAAATGACTTCAACTCAATTTGAAAGAGATGTCTAAACAATGATGCCAGTTCATTGGACATGTATTCTTGATTGGAATATCATTACAGTTGCTGCGGATTGCAATCAAAATGCAACATCACCAATGTTGGCATAGCCAACATTCAGAAATAAAGAGTTTATAAATTTTCACTTATTCACGAATTGCTTATATCTGTACTTGGATAATCTTATACTTTAGCAAATAGCTTGAAGTCTCCTAGATGCTGTACATAGCTTATTATGGAGTATGAACACAATTTTGTTCATTTGACAAATTATCAGAGATCCAGAAGTCCAGGTGTAAGACTGCATTCAGATATCATTTATTATAGATGAGAATTGACTAAAATGTAGAGTTTCCCTTGGTTCTTTTATCTCTGTTTCCCGTGTTTTCCCATTGTTAGTTGAACCCATTTGTAGGCAGCATATGAATTATGATGAGAACAGGGTTCATGGTGACACTATAGACTGTACTTACAGTGATCCCTCTCCCCCACTGGATTTGCCTTAAGATTAATTCCTGGGTTTTTTGCACAAATTATAGGAAAGTGGCTGTCTGTAGGCTACTTCCTATAGTGACACCACAGGCCCTTTTTTTCCAATTGGATTTATTTGAATGAATAATCGTGTTAATGATAGAATCTCATATCATTTACATAGTACATATTATAGCATATGCAGAATAATGTTTTGGTTCATATTTGATATTACAAGTCATGTGTTTTACAAGTCATGTATTTTACATGTCATGTGTTTTACATGTCATTTGCTTTAATATTACAAGTCATATGTTTTAATATTACAGATCATATGTTATGATACTAAATGTCATGTACAGTCATAGAAATGCAAGTATGTTATCATGAATTGAAAAAAATATTTAAAGAAGAGTTATAAAATTTTCATGTGCATAATTCATTATGAACACAGGGACGAGATAAACTATATGATGGATAAGAGTCTTGCCGTATAAGGATTGATTGTATTGTTAGGGTCGGGATTCTTTTACTGCAGCGGTCTGGGTGATTACTGGATCACCAATTGATATTTACCAGAGTGGTATGTCCGTTACTGTAATACAGTACGGAAATTGATTGTAGTGCCTAGCGGCATGTCATGGTTCAACGCCATGAATATTGTGGCCAGGTCCCGGGTATGCACGGACACTTATACGACAATGGAGAATAGCGTTATTTTATCCATTAATACAGTTTTTATAATTAAATTGGACGATGACTGAGACCAATAGAATATATGATTAAATAGATAGAGTAGTTATTGTCATGTTTATTTATTTATGCATTTATTTATACTTGCCTTCATGTTAATTTATATGTTGTCTTCATGCTAATTTATATGCACACAAACAACACTGACATAAACATGCACATGCACACTAATATTCATATACTATGATAGTACATAATTTCTCTTTTTAAATGTGTTACTTGCTGGGTTTAATCTCCTGAGTTTTGAACCCAGATTTGGAACGTGAAGAAGGGGATTCAGCCCAAGTTGAAGACCCGTACTTCGTTAGACATATCGAGTGACAATAGGCAAGCGAAGTACCCCTGGAGAACTTTTGCATATTTTGTTTATATTTCCTTTTGTCTGGACACTGCTTTTCTCTTTGGCTCTTTTATGTTCATATTTAAAGCAGTGTGCCATTTTATGTAATGAACTTTTTGTATAAATAAAATCTTTTCAGTTTTAGATATGTTATTTATTCATCTGATTGTAGCAGTAGTTACTGTTATTCCAAGATCCTGTGACTGTTGGGTTGTCTAGTGCAAATAATAAGTAACGTCCTCCGTTTTGGGAAGCAGCTGAAAAACGGGGGCGTTACAGGGTGGTATCAAAGCCTAGATTTAGGTGGAAGACCATATGACTACTGCCATATAAGAACATGTCTGTGATTTATTCGTAATAATTGTTTCTTATTTTTTGATACCTATCAGATCTAGTATCGTGCCTATCCTATTATTTTCTATTCGTTTGAGGTATCTATCTTGAATTCTTTTTATTGATTCTTCTCTGGTCCGTTGCACAACAATGTCGACCCGATCTTCTTCGAGTATGAGTGCAAGTCCGATATATGATACGTCTGATCTTAGGAGCCATGAAAATATGGCATGCGATCAAAATCGGTGTCTAAGATTTGAAATTTTATGGGATGGCTGGGTATTATTGAACATTTGTATAGAACATTACAAGACCTTATCATTTTAGATAAACAGATCAAAAAAAAGAGTTAGAATATGTTTGAACAAATGAATGTAATAAATTATTTGAGAAATTAAAACGGAGTCTAACAACAGTACCAATACTAGCAATTCTAGATACTTCTGGAGAAATGAAAGTATATAGTCATGCTTCAAGACCGGAAATATGATGTGTGTTGACATAGAATAGAAGTAGTTGAATTTAGAACTTACCTTTAAGCTGTCTAAGAAAAAAAAATAATATTATGCTTGTATTTTTCATGAAGATTGAGGAGACATAAATGTTGATGAATTACAATAATCAATATTTGTAGACTTGATAGAGTAAGTATAGTTGGCGAGAAAAACTAGTCAAATGAAAAAAAAATATTTTATCAAAATAGAATATGGCATTATATCTTGTTACTCAAATTAAGTTTATCTTTCCAAATGATTGTCCTATTCTACTTCTTCTTGTTGATCATTCTCATTTGACATTTTGTATCTTATATCTGAATATTATCATAATACAATTCATGTCTTAAGCCTTTATACATCACAAGTTTTATTGAGTTGGCGAGGCAATTGTAGGGAGATATTCTCTGGCGCCAGCAATTGCAGTCGCTTAATAAAATCGTTGTGTGTGATTGAATTTTATAACTAGTCATGAATTCATTTCTTAGTTTTTGTCCCTACCATTCATAGTCTTGTTATATCGATATTATAATAGTTCAGATTTATTTTTATTTCTAGAGTCGATTACAACATGTAATAGGACCTTGGGAATAAACTCTACAAAAATATTTATCACTTGTATCTTACACATTACTTAATCAAGATAGCGTGACACTCCAAATTAGTAGCAGTTATTCCTGATTAAATTTTATCTTGTTTTGTGTTCCTTCACCCAAATAAAACTTCAAGAATAAATTGGGAATCCTGACTATCCATTATCATTCCTATCAAAAACAGAAGTCGTTCATGATGTATTCTATATATCATAATTGAGATAGCGCTTACCTAGAAGTACAAAATAGTAAATCTATAAAAAAAAAAGACTTGAGAAAAATCTTAAAGTTTTTGTGATTGTTCCAGAAGAAATGAAACAAAAATATGAGAAGCGATATGTAAGGATTATTAACTAATGAGAGAAGTCTTAAAGGATAAAGTAACATTATTAGTTCTTATTTTATGGGATATACAATCACCAAGAGATTCAGCTTGGGAGCTTGAAAAGGACATCAGGATAAAATACATATACCCTTTCTCATGATCAAAAATACAAATTAAATTTTGAGGACGAAATTTTTATTAGGTGGGTAGGATATAATACCCCAAATTTCGAGGTACTTGTATTGCTCTTTTGAGACCAGTGGTGCCGAATAAGTCCACCGAAGTTAATTTTGGACACCGAAATAACTTTCGGTTAACGTAACTTTAAATCCACAAACCCAAATGACATTCGGTCTTCGCAATTATTAGTTTTGTAATATTTAGGATTTTTTGAGATTTTCCTTACGAGGCCGAAAAATACTCCCAAAATTGCTAATTTAATAATATTAAAAATTATCTTTCTAATTACTTCGAAATTTTGGTTCATTTATTCCGGATATCGAAACAACAAACGAATAATTTTGTAGTATTCCCCTCATCGAGCACTACGCCCTACATTTGGTAGTATTTGGAGAATATTACACGAAACCAAAATTATTAAATTATTAAATAAATAAATAAATAAATAAATTAATTAAAATAAATAAAACAGTGAATCAGTGGATTCACTGTGTTGTGCTGTCGTGACAAACAAAAGAGGAGTGGCAGCTGGGGTTAGGTGGCGAATGGAGGTGAAGTTTAAAGTTAAATTACGAAATTACTCTTGAATTATCTTTCTTCTCTTATCACTTTCTTCTTCTTCTCTTCTTCTTTTATCTTTCGGCCAAACCCAGCACAGTAGAGGGAAAAAAAGAGAGAGAGAGAGAGGAAAAAAATAAAATAAAAATAAAAAGAGAAGAAGAGGGAGAAGGACGAGTTCGGTTTGGACATCAACAGTAACCCTTCTTGAGGCAAGTATACACGGTCTCTGTCTCTCTCTTGATGGATTTTGAGGATTTGGCTGTGCATATACCTGAATTGAATAGTTGACATGAAATTGATTGTTTTGGGCCTTTTTGGTCACTAGCAACAGTAATAGTAGAGTTAGAGACAGTTACTTATATTATAACTTGTAGAAAGGTTCTCCCCCTTAAGCTTCCTACTAAATAGGTTTGTCTTCTTTGTTTGTTTGATTCTTTAATTTATTTTACGGAAGTAAGAAAACTAACTTGAGTCTTACAAAATGTTGTGTTGTCACAGTACTGCTGCTGCTGTACCTGCTTTCACATTTGTACTATTCTCTTATTGGATAACATGTATATTTCCATTCTAATTGGTGCTAGCATCTTCTGGATCAAGTAGATGTTCCTTTTCATCCCATTTACGTATACTAAATGTTTAATTTCGGAATATTATTTTATTATTTGAGACATTGGATAAGACTCCATTACATTGGCAGTGCATGGTAAAATAGCAAGATTGAAGCCATTATTTCAAACTTTGTGTTTGCCTACTTGAATCCTTTTCTTCCACTGCATTTAGTTCTGTTAGAGACCATCCCCTCAATAAAATTAATAATTACCATGATATCATAATTGTTAAACTGCATCCTCCCATGTGTGTTTAGGCGTGACTCTAGTTTTCTTTGTTGCCTTGGCTACCATCCAATTAGTCTGTGTGTAACATAGCACTTGTTTCATTGCAATGTCTAACCCACTTCAATAGATTCTCTCGTTTTACAGTTACCTCTTAACCTCCGATGGACACACTCCTTTCGCATTCCATCTTTTAGTGTAATGCCGCATCCGTTACAACATTCTCATTTTGAGCTACATTCTTTCAGCTTACAGTGTATGTGACACCATCACCACCACCAACAAGTATCAAAACCTTTATCTCTAAATATTGGTGTCGTAGCTACAGGTATTTTCCATTCAGTTGAATCAGTTCTGATAGATATTATGTCCTTAGTGATTGACAATCATTGTGTCCTTAATTGAGTCTATCCAAGTTGGACTATTCCAGTCGTATTTGCTCCTTGAACTACAATCCAAAACAATTATCATATGTCCTAACTAGCACACCTATTGACTTCCATTGCACATACCTTCCTCAACACCATGAATATTGAAATTTTATGGAGTTCCTCATATACTCTCTGACGGTGTATGATAATGCAAAAAAAAATAAAAATAAAATATTTTTTAAAGATATAGTCTCGAGCTGTTACAAAGCTGAAGCCTGTGTCTGATTATGTCCCTAGTTGAAATCTGCATTGTCAGTTACTCACTTGTACAGTTGTTGACGAAATCATTTCTGGCGAGGTTGTCTGACATGAGTTCTTGGTGTGCTTCTTTTTCCTCTAAACATTTATGTTGTAAGGTATGAGGTTGGGAACGTGACGATGGATAGGTTAAGTTATTTACTTTTATGCTTTTGTTTGTGTTTTTCACATATCAAATTTATTAAATTTAATGGAAAATGAAAAATGACTTCAACTCAATTTGAAAGAGATGTCTAGTGCCCAACAATGATGCCAGTTCATTGGACATGTATTCTTGATTGGAATATCATTACAGTTGCTGCGGATTGCAATCAAAATGCAACATCACCAATGTTGGCATAGCCGACATTCAGAAATAAAGAATTTATAAATTTTCACTTACTCACGAATTGCTTATATGTGTACTTGGATAATCTTATACTTTAGCAAATAGCTTGACGTCTCCTAGATGCTGTGCATAGCTTATTATGGAGTATGAACACAATTTTGTTCATTTGACAAATTATCAGAGATCCAGAAGTCCAGGTGTAAGACTGCATTCAGATATCATTTATTATAGATGAGAATTGACTAGAATGTAGAGTTTCCCTTGGTTCTTTTATCTCTGTTTTCGTGTTTTCCCGTTGTTAGTTTAACCCATTTGTAGGCAGCATATGAATTGTGATGAGAACAGGGTTCATGGTGACACTATAGACTGTACTTACAGTGATCCCTCTCCCCCACTGGATTTGCCTAAAGATTAATTCCTGGGTTTTTTTGCACAAATTATAGGAAAGTGGCTGTCTGTAGGCTACGTCCTATAGTGACACCACATGCCCTTTTTTTTCCATTTGGATTTATTTGAATGAATAATCGTGTTAATGATAGAATCTCATATCATTTACATAGTACATATATTATAGCATATGCAGAATAATATTTTGGTTCATATTTGATATTACAAGTCATGTGTTTTACATGTCATTTGTTTTAATATTACAAGTCATATGTTTTAATATTACAGATCATGTGTTATGATAATACATGTCATGTACATTCATGAAAATGCAAGTATGTTATTATGAATTGAAAAAAAATATTTAAAAAAGGGTTATAAAATTTTCATGTGCATAATTCATTATGAACACGGGGAAGGGATAAATTATATGATGGATAAGAGCCTTGCCGTATAAGAATTGATTGTATTGTTAGGGTCGGGATTCTTTTACTGCAACGGCCTGGGTAATTACTGGATCACCAATTGATATTTACCAAGAGTGGTATGCCCATTATTGTAATACAGTACAGAACTTGATTGTAGTGCCTAACGGCATGTCGTGGTTCAGCGCCATGAATATTGTGGTCGGGTCCTGAATATGCACGGGCACTTATACGACAATGAAGAATAGCGCTATCTTATCCATTAATACAATTTCTATAATTAAATTGGACGATGACTGAGACCAATATAATATATGATTAAATAGATAGAGTAGTTATTGTCATATTTATTTATTTATGCATTTATTTATGCTTGCCTTCATGTTAATTTATATGTTGCCTTCATACTAATTTATATGCACACAAACAACACTGACATAAATATGCTCATGCACACTGATATTCATGTATTATGATAGTACATAATTTCTCTTTTTAAATGTGTTACTTGCTGGGTTTAATCCCATGGGTTTTGAACCCAGATTTGGAACGTGAAGAAGGGGATTCAGCCCCAGTTGAAGACCCGTACTTCGTTGAATATATCGAGTGACAATAGACAAGCGAAGTACCCCTGGAGAACTTTTGTATATTTTGTTTATATTTCCTTTTGTCTGAACACTGCTTTTCTCTTTGACTCTTTTGTGTTCATATTTAAAACAGTGTGCCATTTTATGTAATGAACTTTTTGTATAAATAAAATTTTTCAGTTTTAGACATGTTATTTATTCATCTGATTGTGGCAGTAGTTACGGTTATTCCAAGATCCTGTGACTGTTGGGTTGTCTAGTGCAAGCAATAAGTAACGTCCTCCGTTTTGGGAAGCAGCTGAAAAACGGGGCGTTACAACCAACAACCCCAAATCCTAACTAAGTATAGGCTATCAAGAAATTTAACTCAAGTATAACCTATCAAAGTATTAATTTCTGAGTTTTTGTATTTTAATCTTTTAATGGAAAAATCATATCTTTTTTATTTTATTTAGGAAGAAAACACTAGAAAGCAACTACATGGTGGATTTCTAATTTCATCTAAATCCTAGAGCTAAACTAAATTACCTATTCATAGTTCTAACTATCAAAATCATAATTTTATTCATGAAAGCAAGAAAATTTAATATAGAAAACAAGATTAAATTAAATTAAAAAGCAAATAAAAGAAAATTACGTAAGAACAATGATGAGCAGGAAAAGATACCTCAGGAGTTCGGTATGGCGGTCATCACCCCTTCAGTAAAACCCTAATTTTTATTAAAAAATTTATACAAAATTACATCTAAAAAACTCTCTCTAATTTACAAGAATTCATAGGGTATTTATAACCCAAACACAATCATGCACCTACTCAAACTCGAAACAAAAGAAATAATCTTAATCCAATAATCTCAAGATATATAATTATAATTCAATCCATATGTATTAGAAACCAATGGTTGAGATTAAATGGTATAAAATACTAATTTTCGGGGTTCAAAATCTGAAATTAAGTTCAGCAAACTCATAGCCTGCTGGATCGGATTTTCCATTCTACAGCGCTTCAGTAAAATGGCCATAACTTTTACATCTGAACTCGAATTGAGTTATTTTTGGGCTCGTTTCAAAGATAATTCCGAGATCTACAAATTTCTTCTACAAATATTTCCAGTTTAAGCTTTATCTTGGTCGAATATGCTTTTGAAGTTGCTACTGCTGCACTTGAGTTTCTGTCTTCACCAAAATTGACTTTCTATGCTCATATTCTTAACAAATTTGCATCTTTTTCTTCTCTTCCTTGCGAATCCTTTGTTACCTATAAAAACATACTAAATATATTCGAGTAGCAATTACTTATATATAAAATAGATAAAATATGGGAGGAAAAATACAAAATATGATATTAATCAATAGCTCCATCAAAATAATCTTCAAAATTCTTATAAATATACTTCATAATACTGTAAGACATAATAACCGACTATCAGATTGATTTTAAACCAAAAACTAATATTTAAACGTAGTAGCTATTCTATAGGAGGTCATCACTAGCATAAAAAAAACTGACACTCCTGGCTTTTTATTGGATACTCGACTTCGAGAAGGTCTGACACTATGCACTAGGACTATTTTCTGGAGGTGCTAAGACTCTGCAACTTTTGATATAAATAGATCTCTAAGCCTCTATATGACTACATTCAGACAAGGTCCGGAGTTTGACCAATGGAGTTCTTGGAAAAGAGATTGATGTAAGAGAGGATTGCAACAAGGCAATATAGAGAAGCTTCTTTCCTTAAATGGCATCTAGGAAAAAAAAAATTTAATAAGGAAAACTATGTAGACAAGACTAGTAACCCCTTTCAATACTTTGGAAAAAAAAAGGTTGGATAGGTAGAAAGGAAAACTCCTGGGAAGCTGAGTTGTACTCCTCACATCTATCCATTTATATCTTATGTCTTGTTTTATCATACATATTGGGTCAGGGACATAATCGATCGGATCATGAGAAGATTCCTCTGAGAGGAAAACATAGGTGGAAACCATAAAATACCATATAGTTTCCTAGAGGAAAGTCTGTAGATCCGAACATGAAAGCAATCTTGGAATTTTGGACTTACATAATTTCAATTTATCCTTGATAATTAAGTGATGGTGGAATTTAATTTACTCGCCCAATGGATTTGTAAAGTGCTTGCTCCGTAGCAAATGTAGCTCTAGGCATGCAACTTGAATATCTAAGCTCACAATTCGCTGAACACATTCGATCTTCTGAAATGAATTATGATTTCAAAACCCATCTTTTGGCAATGACATATTGTTTAGCCTTGGTAAGAGGGATAATATCTCATTTTGGCACGATCTCTAGCATACCCAGGTGCCATTACGGTCTCTAAACCAACAGCTCTATGATCCAACTCGAGATAGCATAGCAACCATTAAGGACTATTAGCGTCAAGGTGCGTGGGCCAATCCAGTCATTAGTAATCACATAATCAGCTTAAATGCTATTCTGTATGATCACCCAAACTCTAGAGAGGAAGCCGAGCCAATTGACGAATAGTCAGGAAATATTTTGGTTAAATACATATTATTTGATTAATGATAGGGATTGTAGTTTAAAATAAATTTGGGGATAAAATGTCAACTCAAGATATTGCATACTCTGTGGTGCCAATTACAATGGAACACTTTTTATTGGCATGTAATTTGGGGGAAACTCTATTTGTGCACGGCATTTTACTCTTGGCAATATGAATACTCTTTACACCAAACTCCTATTTTGAAATACTATCATTTTACTTTCTGTGCCTAAATTTTTTTCCAAAAATACTCATCCTCCTTTTCTCTGACTGCTCACCCGATCCCATTTTTATCCATTTTTTTTAGTCGGATATTTTGGTCGGGTATTAATGCCCGACCAAGAAACGAGTTGGTCGGGTATTAACACCCGACCAACAAGCAAAGTCTCTCCCATTAAAAAAAAAAAAAGCTAATTAACAATAAATTTCAAACAAATATGCATGAAACCTAAAAAAAAAATTAATCGTATCATATATTTATTCTCTGACACCAGAATTTTTCATTTGCATAAGAAAACTCAAACTCAAATTCCAAATCCAATTTTCACTTGTCACGGTGAAATCAAAAAATTTAAAATTCTTCTAATCTTTTCAGGAAAGTTAATATAAAAAATTTTTAGGGATTAAGAAATCAAATTGATGATTTTATAGGAGATGTATTTTTATTAAATACCAACAAAAATTATTTAGGGTTTTAGAGAGAAAATAGAGGAGGAAGACGATGAGTCGTAGTTCTAAATTTTAAGAAGTCTTAGTTTAGAATTTATAAGAGTAATTTAGTCAAAAAAATAATGGCAGGCTTGTAATTATTTATAAGTTTTAAAACCGTGCGTCAAGAGTAAAATGCCGGATGCAAATAGAATTTCCCCTAATTTGGTCCCAATGCACAACTACGACGGATGTCAGTATTGATCTCAATATCAAATATTATTTACGTGGGTGGCAATAAGTGAAAGCACATTACGTCAGCAGTCAGCAATATAGCAGATATATATTTGGAATATTTGGAGAGAGCGGAATAATAGGATTTTCGATAATACTGTGCACACTATCGAGACATAATGTGCTACGGTTTATCAAGATTCTCATTTTTAGTCAGGCCCCCATACAAACTAAGATTTAGGTCTACGAGCGAGTGACGGTATGTTTGCTTGAATCCCAGCACAGTAAATTAGCTGGAATTCATTTTATTTTGTAACGTATCATTCTTTTCTTTTCACTAAACTCTCCTAGGCACTAGGATGCGTCACTTTTCTACCAATTTCTTTTTGTCTTGTCTTGCTTTTGATTGAACGTGACGAGCTGTTTGCATAGAAGTAAAATCACTTCTACTATTTCAAATATTTGTTTAACAAAAGAAGAAATTAAAAGTTATTTTCTATATGCTGATGTGCCACCTTACTTCCAAAATTTTTTAGCTTTTTTTTTTATTTGGAAGAGTTTAGAAAGTAGAGGATCAAAACAAACAAAATAGTTTTTCATTTGCATGCCATCATTACTATTCAAAAATTATATTTTTATACATAGAAAACAAGTAAAATAATTTAAGTATATTTTATTTAATTAATTAAATAATAATCAAATCTCACTTCCTAATATACATTTTTCTTCCAAAACTTAGCAAACAAATATAAAAAGTAATTTCTTATTCTATTTTTCAAAGTTATTTCTTAATTTCTTCTTTACTTTCACTATTTTAAGCAACCAAATATATCATAAATAAAGCATACAATGAAGGCTTTGAGTATCGTAGAATCACCATTTCGAGCATGCACAGCGTAATCAAGAAGCACAGTGTGGTGGGAATGCAATCAGCAATCAGTAGAGATGATAATGGATGCATCCACGAACTAATTTTTTTGACTCTTTCTATACAAAATTTTAAATTAGAAAAATGAATTTAAGAGTTTCATCAAGATAAATTTTGCAGAAATATTCTTATCCATACACATACGTAGAGAAGGAAGCTTAAATAAATAGTAACGATTAATCAACAATTTTCAAAAGGAACCTTAGAAATTAAAGCACAAGTAACGGGCACCATACAAGTAGCCAATCTCCAACAATTTTCAAGCAATCAATATACAAAATAGAATGCCATTAGAATTTTACTCGGCTGAAGCATTTCGAAAATGAGAATTAGGAAAAAGATTTGAAAGAGAAGAACTCCAATTAAGTAAGAGTCAGCCATAAACTCATTGGAGATTAAATCCTAGACTTGTTGAAGATCAAACCCTAGATTCGGAGGTCAAAATCTGTCGAGCTGGCTGGCTTTGTTGTCTTTGGGGTTTGGGGAACAGGGAGAAGAGGCAAATCATATATAATTAGCCCCAAATTCGAGGGATTACTAATTCCAAGAGATAACTTATCTTATCCTACTACTTCAGTCTAACAAATCAAACATAGAATTAAGCCCTATTCCACTTAATCTATCCAAGCAAATACAGAGCAAGAACTCTAAGCATCACAGAGTATAAGTGATAGAAAACTTGGTAAGCACAAATGAGTCGAGTAAAAACACTAGGACCTCATATCTCATTCTGATATAATTTACAAAGTTAAAATGCTTTTGAGGCTGCTTGATTATATAGTTTAAGATTTCCAAGGAGATACCCTAAAACTCTTTGAAACTATTTCAGTTACTTTGATCTTAAAAGATTTTAAATAAATAGGGGGAAAAAACTTCCAATGTTTTAAAAAAAAAAAAAAAGTAGAGTTAAATAGGATGCAAATAAAAATACATAAAGTACAATTAGGGTTTAGTTTAGTTTTAATCCCACGTCTCCTATTAAGTTATTAGTATGGTGTTGACACACACGTACATACACACACACGATTAGTTCTGATTATTCCATAACACCAGCAATTTCCATCCTACTAAAATTTCACTTTCATAAAAATTCTCATGATTCCCCAAAAGGGCTCAATTGACAAAACCACTCTTTAACGAAAGTATTATAACTTCTTCAGTTATCTAGCCTGGTTTTTTTAACGAAATTAATATTTGACTTTACCAATTATGAAGCAGAATTTAGAATCATTTGCAACAAATTGAAAAGGACTGTAAAGACTAAATTAGGCAGAGCAGCAACAAATAGTCTATATACACACAACAGTCTGAGCAATACAGAAGCCTAAGAGAGAAATTTTGACTTTTAAAAAAAAAAAAATTTAAGCAATGATAAACTAAATCAAAAGGGTGCTCTCCCACAAAGAATCAGGGTACCTGACTCCATCCACTGCCTCTGCTTCAACATCTGAAAAAGAAGATCTTCACCGCGCTGGAGCTCCAGGTAGTCGTCCATGTCGAACGACGATCTGCCAGCGTTAGAGAGACCGCTGCTTCCTGTAAGGTGGCTTCCCAGTCCAAACCTGCTTATTACAGCCTGGCTCGAAACTGCAGGGGAGCTGTCATTGCCTTCAGGGCTCCAGCTCCCAAGACCACTGAGATTTGTAATGCTATCACACGCAACATCTGCATCCTGCAATCACAATAGAAACAATAAGGCCATAAGCATTCAAGAATAAGGCAAAACATCGAATAGTAATAGATGTATTAATGTAAATATTCCAAGGACATGCATCCACCACTTGTTAGCAGTACTGATGTGAAGAAAAAGAAAGGAACACATTGAGGATAAACCTAACCCAAGTATCACCGAAGCTCCCATTGGCGTCTCAGCTAAGAATGTCCATACTACTTGCTATAGCATAAAGCCTATATGATCTCCAAGCAAATACTCTCGAGGACTGAAAAGCAAGCAGGGAAATTGCAGTGAACTACAAGTGGGAATAGATGTCTAAAACATATGAGCACCACTTGATGATATAATTGACCAAAAGTGCAAGGCCTCATGCACTTTTGAAGGATAGAAGGTAATAATATATAAAAGCTCCTAAAAGTACAGATACTACACTCGCTACATCATGTGGATCGTAAAGGCAACGTATAATTTCTTAATGACTAGAAGAATTATCTCATACTTTGCTTTGTTTTGTCCTGTAAAGAGGTAAACAAACGATCCCAACCACTAATTGGTTTGAGATGAGCCATGCATATCCTATGTAATATTTATTCAATGACATGGTACTGAATCAGAAACTGAACTTTAAGAAAAGATCATTGCGAAGGAAAACACCAACATCATCATAATGATAGCGAGAAAGATGATAGATAACCTTAGTTACAGTCCCTGGCACCCCTGCATTGCTTTTGCATGGCAAAGGGGACGCATCACTGCTAGTCTCCCAGTCCAACCAAGGGAGTAGAACACCATCTGTATCAGCATGCAAAGGAATTGCCTTTTCCTGAATTGTGTGAACCTCTGATATTGCATTGGGAACAACAGGTTCTCTTAGCTTTACTCTACCTCCTAAGGTAGAACTTGTATCACTGATTTCTCCATCAAAGGATGATATATCTGTGTCCTCAACGTTCGACAGAAAATCCTCAAAATATCTTCCTGCCTCTTCAATCAAACGGTTTGACATCGTTTTTCTATCGTTGCTCCTCTGGAAACCAAAGTGCAAAATATAAGAACCTACCACACTCATATAAACAAACAAAAGGTACAGCAAAGAAAGCTTACCCTACGAGATCGTGATGCTCTCTCAGCAGCAGCTTCTTCTTTCTGTGCAGGAAGCAATTCTTTGACAATGGTAGTCAACTCTTGACCACGTTGCTCCTCAGCTGCTAACTCAGCCATTAATTCCTGCTTTCGCTTCTCCGACTGAAATTTATCAACATCAAATGAAACTAATGTTATAAAGAATCTTATAACTAAGAACTGACCCAATCTAAAATCAGAGCATATGAATTAGAGGGTATGGTATAGACCAACAGACGATGAATATACAACACATATATGTACATATTTATTTTCAATAAATAACATATCAAACAGTATAATTGTCCATGAGTTCAGAACATCCCATTGCTTTCACCCCGGACTATGACAAAGCCATATCTTAGTCATGGAATGTATTCCTTCATCTAGCAATATGGATTGACGAGTGATGTTCCTAGAGACAACAATCATGCTGTAGTTTGCTGTATATATCATGACTATGACAGCACTTACGCTTCCCTCTGCCAAATATACTTGAATTCCAAGAAGCAGGAATCTCAAGTAGGACGAGTTCATAAGAAAAATGGCAGAATGAGAGAGAAAAGGCATACACAGAAGATGAGATGCATAATAAATCATGTTAGATTTTACAGAGGAGGTAATGCAACATACTAATTTCATGCAGTACAATGTATGAACAAGAAAGCACCATCTATAAACACTATATCCTTCAACACAACATGCGATTACTGGACAAAAGTTTTGGTTTCCTTTTCAGACCCATAAAATGATGATAAGTTTTACACGTGCTTGAAGTTTGATATCCCACACCCTTTGACGCAGGACGGAAGCGAATAAGGTTAGGAAATTGAGAATTTAGGGTTTTTTGATAAATTTGGAGAAGAAAAAAAGGAATTCGAGAATCTACCAAGGCAAATCCATACCCACTCTCAACGAATCAATAAGGAGAGATTATTTTGGAACACAGTGAATCCATACAGAATTCTCAAAATTCAATTATTTATTCATCATCTTTAAAATACTTCATACAAATTTTATTTATAGGAAAACTCCAAAAAACCAAAATCATAACAGAATCCAAAATAAAATCCTATCAAATAAAATCTATCAAATCTGATTCTCAGAATCAATCAAACTAAAATCCTATCAAACTAAATCAAACTAAATAAAATCTTATCAAATCTCAGAATCAAACAAAATTATCTTATATCAGATCTAATTTCTATCATTCTCTCCAGCTTCAAAGCATTCATCTCCAATGAATGAGATAAGGAATGTTAAACACGTCCGATTTGAACTAATCAACATCTGTCTACGTAGTATTCCAATTGGGCCACGGTAGCGGTCTAGAAATTGTAATATGCACATCACAACTGAACCAAGGTGGTTGCGATAGAACTGGCTTTTGCAATAAATATGTTAAAGTAAAATATGAATCTAACACGTCACCTGCTAAATCAGGTCTGGCTTTCCAACAAATCAAATTACTTGAAATTTGCCATATCTATCAAAATTATATCATATTGTATCATGTCAATAACCTTTTCTGTTCGACGTATGTGTGGTAGCTCCATTGGTGAAAATAGAAAAACTGAAGAGCAATGTATATCTGAAATTCGAAAAGATGATAACTTTGAAATAATGTGTGTTATGTCACTTCGGACTTGAAATTCATGTACATCTTCAACTGATTTGTAAATATTATCGATAAACACGAATTACTGACGAAGTTTCTTACGAAACTTTAATAGGAGATTTTCCATAAAAAATATAGGTTCCATGGGCAGAGTAGGAGGCACTTCAGTTGGCTTCTCCTCGTGAATATGATCATCAGGTGCATCCATAAGCGACTAAAATTTTAAAGTTGGTTCCATTGAAAGATATTCAGAAATTTGAACCGTTGAGTTTTCAACTTCTACGAACAAGATGGGAATTACATCTACCACTGATGGTAGCTTATCAGGAACTTCTGCATCTAGTTTAGGCTCACGGATAATGTAATCATCGTTAACCATTGACTTGTTTTATCCCATCGCTCACGGTACTTCCGAAGACATAGTTGTTCAAGTCTTTGGTTGAGTTTGTCAAGTCTTCAGTCGCATTTTTGAAGCTCATCGATCACATACTGAAGTTTTGTTTCTCTTCTTGAGGAAGATTATCAGCCATTGTTTTAGACTCAAACGATAGAAAGTGATGAAATAACAACAATAAATTTGGAAGGCGGTATAGAGTAATACCGATTACAAAGCAGACGTTGCAAAATATTTTAATCCAAACATAGTTTTAATCTCTACTCCAAGTATAAACTTCTCCACTCAACTTATGTCGAGTGTAACGACATTTCTATGCTAATGTCGGATCGAAATATTTAAAAAAATCTTGAAGATGATTATCCCAATCCTTATAATTCTGTCGATCATTAAAACTGTAAAAAAACATGTATAGTAACATACAGACCACACTTAACTCGTGATATTATTGCATTAGTGTTGATGTATAATAACCATGAAATATGAACCACATATATAATCAACTCAAAACTGGAAATCTTAGCTCAAAGTTCAGGAAATACCCAAAAAATATGGCAGCTCGAAACTGACTCGGATTTAAACTCCAAATCGGCTTCGTATAACAAAAAAATACCCTTAACAAGTCTGTTGTTGTTAACCTGTTTGACGGGTTTGTTGCTGCTGTTAGGTTGAATCCATTGCTCCACTGAACCATACTTAAAGTCAAACGGATCTGATTGCAAATTGGGTCCGAGCCTCAAATAGAACCCAACTTATGTTCTTCTCTAGATGTGGGTTGATAAATTGAATCCAAACCAAACCCAAATCCACTTTATTCCAAACCCAAATTCTCTCTTTTAAGATGTGGGTTTGAGTAATTGGATTCAAATTAAATCCAACCCAAATCAAATTATGTCTTCGTTTTTGTTCCGACTTTGGCGTGCGATGGCAATGAGGAGAGGGGGGCACTAGTGGACTCTTGTCGGAGTTGAGGAGGGCGGTAGAGTTGTTGTACGAGAGGTGGGTGCAGTGGCGATTGGGATGATGGTGTGGCTGAGGATGGACATGGCTTCGATTGAGGATGGCGAGGAGGTGAGGCTGGAACCGCAGCAATCGAAGAGGGATGCTCGGAGATCTGATATCAGCAAGGGTGGTGAGGCGGGCGTTGGCTGATTCTAAAGGGAGATGGCGGCTGCGGTGTCGTTTTTGCGGAGGAAGGAGGACAAGGTTGTTGGAGATGGGATGTTGTCACTGTTGTTGGGTTGTTTGGTTTGAACGGAGGAAGGGGAATGCTTGGAGTTGAGGATTTTGGCTTTTTTTTAAAAAAAAAAATTTCAGATCTGTATCCAGTGTTCTAAATATCGGATATCGGTAATATACCAATCGACCAAATTACATATCAGATACCGAATACCAGACGGAATATCGCGTTGACTCTAAATACCGGAGTGTCACATCAGTATCATACCAATTAAAAAATGAACATATAATTGCCTATATAAAACATATTAAAATATATAAAATAAGTTTAGGATACTTACCATGGCCTATTTCATTTTTCTTACGAATAACCAACCGTTTAAAATATCTGCAAATGCACCAAGTGACATTATTTTCCACATCAAAATTCACTCATTCACATCATGCATAAATTCATAACTTCACACTATTCAAATTATTTTCCACATAATGATTCACTCATTCACATCATTCATAAATCATAACTTCACGTACACAATTATTTACAAAAAAATCACTAAATCATATTATTACCCAAATCTTGCACATGTCATATATTGATTGATTTCCGCACACACAGTCACAAAACACTAATTCAAACACTAATTCATTGTTGTGAATCAGTGATCGCCCCACTGATTCACTGAATTAGAGGGTCGTTCACTGATTCACTGCAGTGATTCAGTATTCGACCAAGTGATTCACTAAATAAGTGGGTCGAAGACTCAAATGATGACTCCAAATTGACATCAGAGTGATCACATCCAGCTCTATTCAAAGAAAAAATGGACAAATTTTAACCTAATACTTTTTCATAAAAATAAATTTGTTAAATTGAGAGAAAAAAAATTGACTTACCAAAGGGTTTTATATGGCCGGCGAAGTGGAGATAGATGGACAAATATGACCGGCGGAGCAAATATTAGCAGGAGTCGAGTTGAACACCTTCGGAAATATTGGTGAAATAGCCGACGAATAAGACAAATCAGCTAGGGAAGTGATGGAAAAGGGTCGGGATTTGGTTTTGGGTAGGGGGAGTTGATCGGAGGGTGGTCAAAATCCTCATCGGAGGCAAAAGATCAGACCTAAGACTCGGCCGAAGGATTTTCGCCTTTTGATCGAAGAAAAACCCAATCATGGGTTTTTAACTTTCCTATAGGGTCAGGTTTGGGTTAGAGTTAATGGATTTTACCCGAAAAAATTAAATTCGTTTGGCTGATATTGGCAAATATCGACCGGTACTTTTCATCCTGGTATCGGCCATCACCACATGGCCGATATCGGCCCATACCGACCAAAAAGGTAAATAATAAAAAAAAAAAAAAAAAAACCTTACCGTCTCGTTTATTGTAAAAAGTCGATATACCAACCGATATACCAGTATATTATACCGATCGGTATACCAGTAAGCTATACCAGTGGAAGGTGGTGAAGATGGTGGGATTATTGAATGCGAAAGGAGGATTGGGTTTCCCTATTTGGAATTTTGGTCTCTCTCTCACATCTCTTTGCTTTTTTTTTCCTTTTTTTTCTCTATTTTTCTCGGATCTGCTTCTTTCTTTTTTTACTCAAAAATAGATAGATAAAATAAAAACTGAAATAAAATTAAAGAGATGATGAAGATGTAAGGGAAAATATGGAGATGGAAATGGTTGGGGAGAGTTAGGATATGATACCACTTTGATGCAGGACGAAAGCAAATAAAGTTAGGGATTTGGGAATTAAGAGTTTTATAATACGTTTGGGAAAAAAACAAAAGGGAATAGAAAATCTACATAGGTGAATCCACGCCACTCTTAACAAATACACAAGGAGAGATTTTTTTGGAATATAGCAAATCTATGCAAATTTCTCAAAATTCAATTGTCACGCCCCGCTCTCAATATACGGTATACGAGTACGTGTAGTAAGTACCGGCAACATATTTGGTTTGAATATGCTAAAACCTCAATAAATTTAGCACAATAATACTCAGTAATTATAATAGAAAAATTCAATAAAAATTTGACTTTTCACTTATTGGAACGAAATTTAGATATATTTGAAACAAAATACAATAAAACTAAACGAAAGGAGGTAGAGAATATCTAATATATCATTGGGCTTCAACATGATCTTTAAAATACACCAGATCCTACATCAATTTTGCTTCGTCCGTCGGGAAGTCTGGGCATGCACACCCGGTCGTCAGATTGCGAACAAAATAAAATACACAGAAAAAATATGAAATATAATGGTTATATCCAAACATAATAATAATACAAGTTTTACAAAATATGTAATGAGATGTCTGTAATAATGATATCAATTGATTTAAGTTATCTTAATGTCATTTTAGTGAAGTCAACTTTATAACACGGGTAGTTTTGTTAAACATGTCATGTAATTGGAAAAACTAACTGATAGGATACTATTGTTTCGATTGTTTCTTGTGCAGATCTAAGAAATGGTCATATGGATTGTCCGGTACTGAATCGAACCTGCCATCAGGCAAATAGGAATTATAGTCAGGTATGATCCAGCAAATCATCACTCATAGTGTGCGAAATATTCAGTTGTACAACTTAACAAGTTTACAGTCGAAACAGAGTATATTTCCATCATTCAGTTTCTCTCCCAACCCAGTGTCATTTAGGTATAGGCCATGTCGGTCTAAATTCTGATTTTCGTAACTTGTATATTGATTATATCAGGTACAATATTTCAATTGGATTTTGTTAACATAATTTATAGAGTCAGTTCAGTTTATACTTTATTCAATAAATCATAATTAACTATATCCAAGAGTTATTGATTTGATACATCATAAAGATATCGGTCAGACAAGTGTATGGATGCTGAAAGGTTTTCCGTGCGTTGCACGTTCCTATAACTTTTCTAGACACCAACACAAAATGATATCACAAACAGTATTTTTCCACGATTATAGCATTTTCATGATTTATTAAAAATCTAACTATATTCTGTAATTTAACAAGTATGCATTTGATTTCTAACAGCATAAAGATATACCAGGAATGTCAATGATTGCACTTGTAATAACAAACTTATTTTCTACAAATTAATTTCTAACAATATAAAGAAATAATACTTGTAATAACAATTTCATTATCTACAAATTAGATGATATAATTGAAATAATATAAAAAAAACTAGCATATTTAGTGAGTCCAAAAGAACTCACCTAGATTTTGTTTTCCGATATCCCTCAACGAAATAATTTACACGTTAAAAATATTCTAAGAATATTAAAAACAGATTAACAGGAATTTAGATGATTGTTAGAGATTTTTCAGTATTTTTATAACATACTCAAAATTGTTTTATAGTTAAGCGGATCTGAAATTAGGAAATAGATTTGAATCCATCTTATTAGGTTTATAAGATAATGAATGTTCTTTTTAGATTATTAGGGTTATTGAGTAGTAAGTGAGCTAACCTAAGGTCTAATAAGATAAATGTAATAGGAATTTAAGAATATAGTTTTACCAATTTTAAATAACAGAGATGTAAGAAAAGGAAGATAGGGTTCTCCTAGGAAAACTCCGAAGAGGGATGGCAGCTTCGGCGAGGTCAACGACAGCGGTCTGATGAGATGCTCCAACAAAGTGAGAGAGAGAGAAATTTTAGATGTTGAGCGTAAGATTGAATTGAGAAAAGAGGTTAAGTTTATATAGTGTTGGATTTCGGAGGTATAAAATATGAAAGGTTTAGAGAGTTATAGAATAAGAAGGGATTGAGGGAATTAAAGGAGAGAGTGGAGATTTATTTTTTTAAGAATTAAGAAGATGAATTTAATTTGGAGGTTTAAGTGGATGAATTTATGAAGGAGATGAAAGGCTTGGAGTTGGAGAAGATGAAAGATTTGGGAGGTTAAGAAGGTGAAAGGGCTTGGAGGTTAAGAAAAATTAAAATTTTGAGAGTTAGAGAAAGTAAAATGTTTTAGAGGTTATAAAAAGTGATGGATTATATTTATTGTTGTGTCTATTTATTTATATCTAATGAAAATTAAGGGTTATTATATCAATTCTTTACTAATCATCTTTAAAATACTTCATATAAAGCTTATTAATAGAGAAACTCCAAAAAAAACAAAATTCTAACATAATCCAAAATAAAATCTTATCAAATCTGATTCTTAGGATCAATCAAACTAAATCCTATCAAACTAAATAAAATCTTATCAAATCTCAGACTAAAACAAAATCATCTCATATCAGATCCCCATCACCCACACACTCACGTATGTGGATGTACGCTCCAAAATATCAATCACTACCAATATATCTTGCAAAGAGTCTGATTTTGGTGCCTTTTTGTAACTTTTTATTAGGGAATTCAGGAGTTTGCTGAGCCGTCCGATCTCAAGGTGACAAGGTTAACCCCTTAACCCCATTTACCACCATGAGCAACTTAAGACAAGCAAGCTCAAGTGCAACAAAAAGTGCCGCATGCAAGCCCCACCCACTTTCATGTCTCCCCTCATATGTGCAACGCAAATGCTCTGGTCACTCTAAAATGACAGCCTATAGGCTAGATAAGTGGATTTTTCCTTCTTTTTTTCTTTTGTTCCTTTTTTTGTGTAAAGAAGAAAAGGAAAATATTGAGTTCTTGACTTCTAATAGAAATCTAACAAAATTTTGATTTTACATGAAAAAATAGTTGTATTTAGATTGAATTTATTTTTATTATGAAAAAGAAGAACCCAGTACACAAAGCTCCTGTAATGCAGGGTACGAGAAGGGTCTGATGTATGCGGCTTTACCTTCGCAAATCCAAAGTTTGAATCCATGCACCCAGGTCGCAATGGAAAAAACAGTTACTCCAAAGTCACATTTTAATTTATTTTTAATATAAAATTTGTAAAAAAAATGGATACTTGTCGTTAAAAGACAATCTCAATATTTATTTAGTTTCATATTACCTGCTTATAATATAACGATTAGATCAAATAACTCATAGTCACAGTAATGCATGCAAATGTTATTCCAAATTGACATGTCAGCCATCTCCGCTAAGACTCAATTATGTCCATTTTTACAGTTCCAAAATCAAGTGATGTAATCCCAGTCTAAGCTTTTACGTGTTATGACCACTCACTAGTAGCTTTTCCTATTTTCGCAACTTTTATTTTGTGCATACCACCCATAAGCATATCCTGAAGTGTCTCAATTGAGTATTCCAATTATCAGGGACCAAACTAATTAATTTGCAAATGTTCAACCTAGTAATACTTCAACAAATACATTCACGTTAATCAGTTAAATCACTGAATAAACCAGTATTGTCATGAGTGCAATCGGATGAGTGCCCCAGGTGCAAGATGCTGAGGGTCACAGACCTAGCAACATGCAGCAGAGAGGGGTCCTGAACTTCAGTGATGCACACTCCCCAGATACCTAGAGTGGGGCATAGGGCACACATGAGGTGCTGCCCCCATTTTGGTTCAGTCTCATATTTCTTATGTTCATTTATAGTTTCACTATGAATTTTTTTCTCTTCTTTCTCTTCTATTTTCACCATAAATCTCTGCTTTTTTCTTCTCCTTTTTCTGTTGATCATCTCCCATTCTTCTTTCTGCTCACCTTCTTGCTTTTCTAATCTCTGCTTGTTTTCTTTTTTTTTTCTTTTTTTTTTTTTTTGTTTCTTCCCTATTCGTCTTTTCTGCTGCTCTCTCTGCTGTGCCTGCTCCCGCCACTTCTATATTGCTGCTTCAGCTTCAGCTTCTACTTCTACTCTATTATGAATTGTGAAATTTTGAACTGACATATGAAAATTTACTATTTAATAATTATTAATAGAGGCTTTCAACTAAACCAGTATAATACGTTCAAAATGGCAATCCAGTCGTAACTCGCCTCAGTGAAATGATGTATAATAGAGAGAATCTAGACTTTCAGGCTCTTTCATAGGTGTCGTCAGCTTCTTTTTTGCGAGATTGGAAATTGTCCAATCCGACATCTCAACCATAGTGACAAGTGATGTACCCAACAAAAGAACTGGTCAATTACCACATAGCACAAAAGGAAGTACACTGGTGGTGACACTAGAGATGCCAGTTTGGTAAATTTTGGAATAAAACAAAGAAAAGATAGATTTAAGCCATCTTTCTGTATTCTACATCATTTCCATAGTCGAGTGATTCAACTTCCTCAACGTAAAAATGTCCAATGTCCCCTCACTTCCTCGTAGATCCTGGTCCCATTGAGTCGACAAGACAAGCTTTCATAAATTCAGTTGCGGGACAGAACTCTGGAACAGCTCTCATAGTGGGGGAACCAGAGTCAATTCTGGCTTAAAAGATGGGGTTGACATCATTCATTGTGATTGGATCAACCAAAAATGTCCACTAGTGAGAAAGGCAGTCGTTTTTCCTTTGGAATTATCGTCACGGAAAAAACATCGAGTAGAAGATGCAGATATAGAAAGAAAAAGCTATGCACCCTTTTCGAGACTATTGACACTACTGGACTTAATCTACAATGTTATCTCGCATCTCCCTTCGCATAAAATAATTATAAGAGATTATCAGCGACGAATGGAGTCAAGTCAGCATTGGTTCAATGTTTTGATGATTCCTACCTTATTGACTGCAACTTCTTTTTTTATTATCGCCTTCATTACTGCTCCTACAGTACATATGTGGGAGATTTTTTAACCTGTTTCGAGGTTTCTACTTTATGAAAACCAGATTATCTTGTTAACATTATTCCGACTTCTATAGCTATAGGTTTGCATATTTAACCGATATGGGAAGGAGTATCTGTTGATGAATGGTTATATGATAATTGTCGTAGTAGACATGCATTGATATTGAGTATTTCAGCCTAGAACATGTTCAGTTAGTTCATTGCAAATTTTATGTATTATTTCTCAAAATGTTAATTAAAAAAAATTTCTGGCATGACATTTGAAAAATGACTATTTACAAATTATTAATATATGATACATTGTTGAAAATAACGCGTTATAAAAACCCGTTATATTGCATTATGTAACCTAACGGAACCCCAACGCTACATAACAACTAGAAATAACTCGGTGTACCGTAACAATACGCTTTTTACGTTATTTTACGTTATATTACATAACGTTACGTTAAATTACGTTATTTTACGTTATTTACAATTTTTTTAGTAATTTATATATTGTTGTTGATTATTATTTTGATTATTTGCGAATTGCTGTAATTTTCTTACCTAATTAGTTATTGGTTTGTTTGATTACTTGTGGAATTGCTAACTAGTTAATTTAAGTTTGTTTCCTTGTTCACTTGTATTTCTCGTTTGGTTGCTAAAATATTTTACTTGTTGATTCTATTTAATTTTTAATTGAACTAAAATCAACAATTATAAATAAGATAAGTTGAACATTACAAAATATAAATTACAATAATGATAATAACTGGAATTGAGATAAGAAAAAATTGGAATCTTGCTTTTTTATTTAAATGATAACCGGAATTACGGTTGCAGACTTAATATAATTTATGAAGATATATGAAAATTATTGTAAAAATTAATATAATATTTGAATAGATTATGCTTTACAAAATGGTTTTATAATCTTTTTTTAGATATTTTAAATTTATTTTTTTAATTTATTATAATTATTTTATATAGTCTTATATTTATTTTTATTAAATAAATAGAAAACTGCATAATCTATGTTATGCGTTACACTATATGCGACATAACCTAACAAAGTCAAAACATTACGTTGCCGTTATCGCTATTTTAAACATTGATATGATAATTGTCATAGACATGCATTGATCTTGAGTCTTTCAGCCCAGATCATGTTCAGTTAGTTCTTTGCAAATTTGATGTATTATTTTTCAAAATATTTATTAAAAAAATTTGTGCCTCGTGACGCAGTATAATAAGACATTTTAAACTTTGATATGATAATTGTCATAGACATGCATTGATCTTGAGTCTTTCAGCCTAGATCATGTTTAGTTAGTTCTTTGCAAATTTGATGTATTATTTTTCAAAATATTTATTAAAAAAAATTTGTGCCTCGTGATGCAGTATGATAAGACATTTTAGGATTTGTGGTGAATATTGGAGGATTAGGGAATGAATTAGGTTTGTAACACGATAGTCCAGTCCTAAACCCAGATAATGATTCACCTACTCTCAACGAATCCACAAGATGAGAGATTTAAATTTATGTTTTTTTTTTAGAAAAACCCTTCTTTAGATGTGATTTACTAATAAATCCTAAATATCTCTGAGTGGATTCGTTGAGAGTGGGTGAAAGAATCTAGATGGATTCCAAATCCCAGCTGTGATTGTGCTGCACCACCTCGCTTCAGCAAGGCACATGGCTTGTCCATGTTAGACACTTTACAGCTGGTCTTGTGCCTTGGGCCTTGACCACAAGGAAACAAATCATCACTAGAAGTTGACACATACAAGCTACAGAACATAATACACACCATAATCCCTGAAGGCGAATATTGAAAGTAATTAATTATCTTTATCCATACTTGTTCTAGTTTATTGGTGTAGTTTCTTCTGATCTCAGCAATAACATGGATTGAATTTGAACCCTTTAGCTGATAAGCATCGCCAGTTGCTAAGGCAGCAGGCTCACCTTTCACCATGACCTGCATGTACTTGCATATCAATGAAAATACAAATAACAAGTGTCTGCAATATATCACACTGTTGAAAATTGTGATATTTGCCTTAAACTTAACAAATCAAGTACTAACAAAGGTTGATAAAAAGAGCAACAAGAGTTTATACAGGAATAGGAGCTGATAGAACAATCAGGGGTGAAGAGACAAATAGCACCCAGTAAGACAATAAATATTTGGAATAATCAAAATCAGAAGAAAAACCAAACAGACCTTTTCTAGCTCTGTCCTGATTTCATGGACTGGATGCCTTACTTCATTGCGCATGGCTTCATACAATCCACGCCCATCTCCATCTCCGGTAGGGTGCTCTGCCTGAGTCGAGCAAAACAATAAACTTGTATAGAGTTCATATTTCATATGATGAAGCATTCCCTGAAATTTTCTTCCTTCTAAGGTTTTCAAATATATACAAAAAGGGCATGTTTATGTAATTGGTGAAATCTGAGACTAACCTTTTCCAGGGTAAAAACAGCTTCTATCGTCTTCACAGGCCCACTTTTATTAGGATGAATATCCCGTATTTCATCATCAGTCAGTGACGAAGAGTGACTCTAGAAAAGACAGTAAAATTGTAAGGTATACCATCAACATGGACAAGACACACGAAAAATGTAAGATTACAACATAAGAATGGACAATTTAAGCTTGGAATACCTACCGAGTAGTTATCAAGTGACTGTGAAATAATTTTCTGACTCGTTGACCTTCTCAAGGCATGAGAATTATTTGTTTCTATCGAAGAAGAAAGATGGAAATTCCCATTATCATGACTTCTCAATTTTCTAGAGCCACAAGACCTATCAGTGTCACTCTGTATATTCAAAGGATTAAAGAATCAGCAATCATCTGAATCAATGAATAAGATCCAACTGGAAAGACCAAAAAAATTGCATTCTAGTAAAAACAGTTCCTGTGAGATTACAGGCATGAGAATAAATCAATATAAATGAAAACTACAAGCTGCCTGACTATATAGCAATAATGCAAAAAAGAGATGTGAATACAATACAAAATGGATGCATTTTTTTTAAAATGACATGGTGCACAGATAAGAAAATCTGAAAATCTTAGGATATGGATAAACATATCCTCAGCATTAAAAAAGTATGTATAACTATTTATTGTAAAAAGTATTGAATAGACAAGTGGGACTGTGGGAGAAGTGAATCCTGAAGAAATATAGGGCACAACATGACAATGGCGCACCAACAGAAATATGTTTCTTGTATTATTCTTATACTATAAACTACGCTAAGAAAAACATTTATGCCCTCTTATTTGCAATAATTCGATAATCTATTTTTCTCCACAGAAAGCTCCTCGATCTATTAAAAACATCCTAGCACTTAACAGAGGTAATGGACATTTGATGGCAAATTAAAAGTAGCCTCAACAATTATTAAATTTATTCTATGGTTTAGATTAAAACAACTCAAAAGGAAGGTCATGTATCATTATAAATAGAAGTGAAGGTGAAACATGTAAATTATAATAATATGAGAGTACATCTCAAAGTTTAAAATCTTTGAATCAGTAATTGGTATCAATTGATGATGTATGGTATCAAATATCATCTATATCAAAAAATTGTACTACCAATATCGTAAATATTGGCAAATATCCACAATATCGGCAATACCGGTACCAGAATTATAGACAAACATGTTCGCATCAGAAATATTTGCGGACGTATGATATCGACAATTTTTGCAAACATATTAGTATCAACCAGCATTTAATAAAACCTAGGTACACATGTTTAACACCTGCACAAACACATTTAAATAAAGGTTTATTTTTAAACGATGGAAATCATTTGGAGCTTGCTGCAAGCTATCATCTCTTCTTCATCATACGAGTCTTCTACCATCAAGACAAGGTTAACTATAGAACAAGATTCCATGAAGGTTTTTGACAAAGTTTAATAACTAAATGTTAACCAGATGCATATCCTCTCATAATTAGTGCCGGACTTCCAGCAAAGTACACGATATTACTGTGGAAAAGAGAGGGGTCTGACATAAACCTAAATGGCCAATTGGTAGCTGCAAAATTCTCCTAGATGAATTAGATAAAGATATAAAAATTGAAAAAAATAAACTGTTAAGATTTTTAATTATTTAAATATTCTTTCCTAAAAGTCTAGTTCTCTGGGGACCACTTAATTCATTTATTTAAATTTTTAAGTTTTATTATTGGCTCCTTTAGATATTTTTACATTTAATGCTTTCATTATTCAGCATTTTGAGAATTTCATTATTTCAGAACAAAATTTAATGCAATTCCAACATTGTTGTGATAAAAGCAAGACGTGATCATTGTCGTGTTAAGATTAAAGGAAACGAAAACACTAGGCAACCTTTGTTTCCCTTATGTGAGGTTTTCCCATTATGGGATTTGCTCCATAGATTGGCAGCCTTTCATAGCTTTCAGACACAGTTGAAACGCAGAAGCTTTCCCCTATGCAAAAATTGGCTAATAACTTGGACCTTTAAAGAAAGCTTGATAAAAAAAAATACAAGAATTGTATGAAAAAAACATAACCGATAATAAGAAACATGCATGTTTAAGAAGGATATAAGAAAACTATTTCTACATGGGATGCATCCAAAACTTGACCAAAACTGATGAAGTGGATCTTGACAAGTAAAGAGGAAAATAAAATGGAAGAAATGAGGTAACTTACAAATAGTTTCTTAGACCACATGGTAAAAGTTTATTTAAACAGTATTAGGACATATAGAGAAAAAGTTACAGAAAAACCATAATTTCTAGAAATTAAAATTTTCCAATCGAGACTGTAGTTGCATTGGAGTACAAAAAAGTGTAACTAGTTACATTAAGCTAATGTATATTGATTTCTGTAAAGTTTACGATGTGATTAGGTTTCAAAAAAAATAAAGCAAAGTTATAATTTTAACTCCCTGAAGTGTTGGATTTTAGCAAGTTAATCAAAAATAGTTAGAAGTTACCTCCAAATCACTGCAGTGATGCCGAGCAACAGAGGCTGACCGTCTTAGCCTCGAGCTATGGTCATTTCTGTGGAGGCATTCTTTCTCTATGGCCGAGCGATCATGGTGACTCCGTTCACCATTAAATAAGCCCTTCTTATCCTGCAACATATGATAACACTGCATAATTAACTAGTTATCCATGGTGAACTAGAATGGGCTTAGTTGTTTAAAGGAAAATTTCAAGAGGAATGAAGAGGAGGGAAGCTCTAGTTACATGACATGTGCCACTTAACTAACTAGTTATAAAAGTAGAACTGGAGAAGCTCGGTTACCATATAATTTAGTCCGATATATCACTCCGGTATTTAAAACGTAGGAGGCAGAAACTTAAAAAACAATCAAATAATATGAAGAGCCACAAAGGAGGAAAGTTCCTCTTTGGAGGTTTGCCTATGTGGCATATGGGTCCCATGAAATCTAAAAACTTAAGTTTCCAATTCCTCCTCCTGAATTCTCATGTACCAAACATAGAAACTTCAAGAATTTGAGGAAGAATCCTAAACTTTCCTCTACTTTCTTCCGAGTTCCGCTTGCAAATACACCCTATGTATAAGAACTAAAAGTACAGATAGATTAACATAATTATACTTGGCACTTTCTTTTCCATCTTAGCATATTTTAGAACACCTGCAGGATGCAGGGCAATATGGTGGCTGAAATCTTGAAAAAAAAAATTATGAGAAATGGCTTTTTACAATTATCATTTGTATGAGAATTCATTGTGAATTCCCTGAGAACTTTCAGCTCTTGAAAATTGAAAATTTTTTTAACAGCTCAATCATGGAGCAATAGATGCCCCTCAAATCACTACAGTAAGTATACTAAATATCAAACGGGAAAAAGTTTCCAAAACAAAGAGAAGGTAGTAAAAGTTATCTGATGACTTGCCATATTCCCATACAACTCCTCCAAGCTGAATTTAGGCACAAGAAGATCAGAAAATTAGACCTGCAAGCTACTGAAATTTTGAAATCTTAATTGAAATAGACGGAAGGTAGCTCCATGCCTTTAAACTGATATACAAAAGATACACCAAAGGGCATGCTTAATCAAGAAGATTCTGGACCACAAGCAAACCCAAATGCGAAGATATCCTAAAGCTAAGTGAAAACTACATTAAGCTATTAAACCCATAATTCTTAACCTTTTCAGAAACATACATATAAATGTAACAATCATTGCATACTGACCTAGAAATAAGTACTAAACAGGAGCACAAGCAAAAGCAAAAAGATGAAAGCATTAAATCGAAAATAAACAAAGCAAGCCTCTCCAAGATTAAACCTTTAACACTTGAATTGAACTGCAACAAAAAGGAAAATGTACAAACGATGACTAATTTACCAGCCAATAGCTCAAACCAAGCTGATTCAAATTAACCAAAAAATGCATCTTTTCTAGCTAGACTACCTTGAAATCCTCAGTGGGACGTCTCACAACGGAAACCGACCGCCGCTGCTGCCGGGATCCATCTACATTTCCAAAACTGCCCTTCTTCGACACCGACCTCCCTCTTCTCCTCGACGACTCCGTCTCTATCCTAAACCTCTCATCAACGCCCCTCCTGCCGGACCGCCCGGTCCGAACCGAACTGGACCGACTCTCCTCCTCCTCCTCCTCAGCCTCAAACCCCTTCGTCCCAAAGAACTCATCGGCCAAATCATCAAGGCTAATCTCGGGGTCGGGGAACCCCGACCCCCTCGTCTTATTCACGAACTTGCCCCTGGGGGTGACGAACTCGTCAGCCTCCGGCGGCGGCGGCGGAGGGAACCGGCCGGAGTAGCGGCTGAGGCTCCTCGACCGGCGGTGAGCTCCTCCGGCGGTGGGCCGGGTGCCCGATCCGCCGTCGCCGGGTGCGATGGAGGACCGCCGCGATGTCGATTTGAATGCCGACGTTGCCATTGACGGCGAGATCGAGGGCGAATTAGGATTTTGGGGGCAAATTTTTTAACATTGTTAGGGTTTTTGTTTTTTTGTGGGACGAAATTGAAGAGGAGAGGACTTCAAATCGAGGTGACGGAGGGATCGGGTGATTTAATTTTTGGAGTTTAATTAATTAATTTATTTATTTATTTTAAGACGTTTAAGATTTTGGGGATGGTTATTTGTACGCTGTGTTTTGGTTAGGTGGGCGCTGGAGGAGAGAGAGGAGTGGGTGGTGGTCATGGTGGAGTTGTGGAATTGGGAGTGAGGTTACCAGAGTGGGCGTTGGACGTAAGAGAGAGAGGCAGTTGGTCGGGTGAGAAATTAATGTGGTGATTTAAGGCTGACGAACGTTCAATATTTTGACGGTTAGAGGGAGTTTCCAAAAGAGCACACCACTTTTCCTGGTGAGCCTCTTTTTCATTCGGGCTTTCAATTGGAAAGTGGGCTCACTAGAAAAAATGGTGTGCTCCTTTCCAAACTCCCGGGTTAGATTATGGTTAAAGAATTGACAGGTCCCTTCTATAATTAAAAAAAAAATTAAGATATTTTAGTAATTTGAAATTTTTTAATCCATAAATCTTGTATTTAATAGAATTGCTCTTTTTTAATTTGCGAGAAGTTTTTGAATTAAACTTCGGAAGAGACTCAATTTGAATAATATCTCAAAAATATATTTCTATATGAGTTTGTGTAGCAAAAATAAATTATTTTTTAGAGATTTATGATATCAATTGTCATTTTATATTTCTAGTGACCGTATATAAAAAAAAAAAAATTAAGGAAGTTCTTATGGACACACTTAGAATAATTGAGAGCGTATCTATTAAATTCATAAGTATTACAAGTTTGTCACTATTTTTTTTTTAAATTTTGCCAGTAAGAATAATGATTAGTTCAGTGTTTAATAAACAGTGAACGATATGATTACCATTCAGCAATTAAATATCAAACATAATTTCTCACAAAAAATTGACGAGCTCAATCAATGTCCCAAGAATTTATGAAAAAATTGCTAAATAAATTATATTTCACCTTGACTTTCATTTAAAAAATCCTGATTAAATTTTCAAATCCCCTTCAAAATTTTCAAATTTCCCTTCAAAATCCTTCGAACAAAAAACAAAACCCAAAAAATCTAGCATTACAGAAGGAAATTCGATGAAATCACAAGGGGAAGGAGAGAGAGAGAGAAGGGCACTTTATATGTCGAGAACTATACCACTGCTTGTGGCTATATTTTGGGTGATGAAAGAGCGAAGAGTAAAGGAGTGTCCTGATGGAGAAAATGAGTATAAATCTGTCAAAAAAATCAATGCATAGCGGGAATGAACTGACAATCGGAGAATGAACGCTCCGCCCTCAATACAGTCACTTCTGGAATTCACTGTCGGAAACTACCGATTTGCTTGCGGCCTCATAAACTTAGCAGAAATGCTCTTTGTAATTCGAGGTGCCTCCTTACAAACTCCTAATTTTTAATTTTCTTGAATTCATTGAAATATAGAAGAATCATATTTTTAAAGACCAAATCAAACATCCAATAGGTGTAGAATATGCACAATATTGATTTCAAAAATAATGTTTAATCCGTGTGAATTTCTTTCAGAAAAATAAATTTTCAAATGTAACAAAATTATTCGAAGATCATGACACGAAATAAATTTTAATCCGCATACAACTACGTGGCAATGTTGCATTGTACCGATTAATGAGAGGAGCTGACCATTTTATTTGCATTGGTAATTTTCAAAGATAAGCACTCATTATTTATTTTTATTTTTATTTTTTTAAGAAATTATCATATGTTCACATTGGGGAGGTCTCCACAATATTCTTATAATTCTATTAGTCCACCTACTAACAGTAGGATGGTAATAGACGCGTATATATGTCAACTTTTGGCCTACTCTATATAAATTTTTGAATTAAAAATAAAAAATTTATTTTTCTAATTCAAAATTTTGTATACAATGGATCAAAAATTATCTCGTGGACGTGTCCATTATCATCTCTAAACTGTCAGTCAGTAAACATCTTCACTGTGAATAATGTGAATTGAAGTATAATTTCCCATTCAACTACACGATTAGTGGTGGTTATATGAGTGAATCTCTAGTTTTCGACATTGAGTTATTTAAAAAATAAGAAGAATCCATAAAAGCACTAAAAGAAAGAAAGAGAGAGATAATGTGTTTTGTTCGTTTGGTTGGTGAATTCCAATCTCCATATATGTATCAGATATATGTATCAGATAAGATAAAGTGTTTGGATTTAAATAGGATTTTAGATAGAGTTTGAGTATATGTATCGGATAAGATAAAGTGTTTGGATTTAAGTAGGATTTTAGATAGAGTTTGAGTTTCGATAGAGTTTTGATTAAATCATTATAATGTTGAGGATTTAGATATTTTATCGTGAATAGAAATTTATTCTTATAGTTATTTTTAGGAATTTCCCATAAATAAGCATTGCAACTTGCAAGCAGAAATTAAAAATTAATGAAAATTACTTCTTGCATGAGAACTACTTTTTAAATCTTTCTTGATGGATAGATTGAGAGTGGGCATGGACTCGCTTAGCGTTGAGACCCGAACTCGTTTTGTTCATCTCGAAATCCATAAATTCCCTAATTTCCAAATCCTTACACCTAATTTAGTTTATATGCATGCATCAAGTTAGTGTTAAGCCAGACACTCACCTTGCATCTATGGATTTTTGCACTAAAATCTAATTTACAATAAAAATTTTAATCACTCATTATTTTGATGGACAATTAAAATTGCATATTGAACCGTCCAAAAAATTCTCTTCATTGATCCAAATATGCTTACCTACCTAGTTTATAAGATCATCAAGTGTAGATGGTAGTTAGAAGGTGGTTGCAATCATGTTCCCCAAGTGTCATCCTCTAATCAAATTCATACTAAGTATTAATTTTCTTTTTTAAAAAAGGAATCTTTACCTTTTGATATGTGCCTTTTTTTTTTTAATCATAATCTATTATCAAGCTTTTTCATAATCTATTAGCATGCGCATTCTTGATCACCCCAGCATGCCACAAGATATATAACAATGGTTTCTTAAAAAGGGTTATTTATTTTTGGAGTTGCAATGGCAATCTGGTGAATATCATGACGTTCTGAGTGTATATTGGTAATAGGCCTTTTTTGCTCTGGACTACATTTTAGGGGAAATTCTAAATGCGCATCACTTTCCTCTTAGTGAGCACCATGACATAAGTTCCAAAAAATTTTAAGTCTGCTCTTTTTTTTAACCAAAAAGGACTTGGCTTTTTCTTAGCGAGCATCATCTCTTTTTAACTCTGATGAAATCTGGCAATAACGATTTGGCACGATTGGAAGGGTTTCGCACTGATGGGCGAGTTTTGCACCGATTGGGACCGGAGCCTAGACGATTTGGGGGCGATTTCGAGCGGATCTGGGAAGAGGAAAATCGGAAAAGAGGGGAAGGAAAGAAATAGGGAGTGGTGCACACTAAGAAAAATAATTAAAGAAGAAAATGTCAAACTTGGGAAATGGATAGTGCTCACTAAGAAAAAAACTAAGTAGTTTTTAAGTTATATGTTGCTCACTAAGAAACTGAGGCTCACTAAGAGGAAAGTGGTGAGCATTTAGAATTTCCCACATTTTAGGGAAATTCTATTTAAGCAAACCACTTTGCTCACCTAGCCCTCCTTTAGAACTTCAAAAAAATTATAAATTTGTTACTGAATTATTTGGACTAATTTACCCTCATTTTTTTCTTTATCTAATATAGTCAATTGAGCTGCAGCAAAGAGGCTAAAGAGGATAGGAAAGAGGAGCCAGACGGGTAAAAGGGAGAAGGAGAGAGACGGAGTAGAAGGGGGAGCATGGAGGCAGATGGAAAGGGAGAGGAGGGGGGAGGAGAGAGGCAGAGGAAGAGGGGGAGTAAATGGTAGATGGAAGGTGGGAGACGGATGAAAAGAGTGAGGAGGAGGGAAAGAGATGAGAGAAAGGAGATTAATCAAGCTCAATTAGCCTACCTCTTCCCCCTCTGGCGCCTCCTCCTCTGCTCTGCTCTTACTCCTCCCCTTCGCCGCCTCCTCCCCCTCTTTCTCCTCCCTACTCTCTCTCCTTTCCCCCTATCACCTCCTTCCCCTCTTTTGCCTCCTCTGTCTCTCTCCTCCCTCTTCCTCTGCCATCTCCTCTCCCTCCTATTCTAAATCATTTTTTTGTTAAAAATAGAAAAAAAAATATGGAAGAAAGGAAAGGTAGAAATAGAAAAATACAATGGATTAAATGAGTAAAAGTTTTAGTAAAAAATGATATTAATAATATATTTATTCAGAGTTTAATAATCGGATGATCTATAATATTGGGTATTATCCAATTGAAACTTTTGGTGGGTGTACTTAATACAAAAACTTTTGGTGGGTAACATGTATGCACAGGTCAAATTGACCTTTCATGTACAAAATTTTGAATTAGAAAAATAAAATTTTTATTTTTAATTTAAAATTTTGTATATGACGAATTAAATTTTAACTCGTGAACACGTTAACTCGTAAACACGTCCATTACCATTCCTAAATGTAGTAAAGCATACAATCTATGAATGAACTTCATAAACTTGTATAAATCACTACTAGATGCATAATATATTAATAATTATTTAAGATTCCGAAACTACTAAACATTACAATTCACAACTTCAAACGGCACATTTCCTCGGCCTCCGCCTCCGCCATCTCGATAAAATCCGAAACGGAACCATCGCCACATTCTCCCCTAACATTTTCGAGCAGAGCAATCTCTTCTTCGTAGCAGTGATCTTCCCTAGTTGCAGCATCTTCCTCAATCGTTGGTGGCAACTGCTTGGTTTCTTCCGATGGCGGGGCTTTGACATTCCTCTTGAGTTTCTGGAGATCGAAGTGCTTTCTCATGTGCCCTCCGAGAGACTGCCCCGTCTTGAACACGGCACCACATTCCCTGCACTTGTGAACCTCGCCATCCTCGCTCGACTTCCTCCTACTCGCCCTCGGAGCTTGGCCGCCGCCATCTTCACCCTGCTTGAGCTTGTTGTGGAAAGCAATGTGGCCTCCGAGCGCTTGGTGCGTGGGGAACGTCATGCTGCAGATATGGCAAGCGTAGCGTCCGTCCGCCGCGGCGCGCTCCAGCTTGACCCGCTTCGCCTCTGGCTGATCCGCATCATGTATCACCAGGGCTGCAGCGGTCATTTGGCTGCTACAACTACTTGTGCAGGCTTCGTCCTCCTTCGGATGCGTTCTCATGTGCCCGAAGAGCGCTTTGAGGGACTTGAACGACCTCGCGCAGTGTTTGCAAGTGGGATCAGTATCCTGCTGCTGCATCTTGATTTCTCCGGAACCAGTGGCGGATGACGAGTCCTCGATGAGTTCTTGCTCTGCTTCGATTGAATTGCTTGTAATCTGCTGCTCGTAGTTGCTTGCAGAAGCTGACTCTGTTGAGCTTTGCTCATCATCGGCCTCTTCTTCTTCTTCTTGCTGCTGCTGCTGTTGTTGTGTGCAGATAGCAAGAGACTCTTTGTTGCTTGGGACGTGTTCATCTTCGACTACTATCGATGGTTTCGATGTGATGATAAATTCTTCTTCAGGTTTCGGCGACTCTTCGTGCATTTTTGAGTGAGACTCCATCGCTAACAAGTTATTATCTTGAAAAATAGATGCAGCGTAAAATTTGTTAGGATCGAATAACGTAACTGTAACTGATCAGAATACTATTAATTTTGTTTTGTTTTATTTTAATTTTTTGAAGAATTTCCAGAAAATAAAGAGAGTGAGTAAGATACAAGTAAATAACAGAATAATCAAGATAAAATTAAGGATTAATTACAGTGATTTTTTGAAGAATTTCCAGAAAATAAAGAGAGTGAGTAAGATACAAGTAAATAACAGAATAATCAAGATAAAATTAAGGATTAATTACAGTGACACCCCTCACTAGACTTGACACTATACTTGACTTGACACTATACTTGACGTTGTGTAATTTATTAACTATTAAGTTTAAAAACTCTTAATAGTCGATAGTTCGCTATTATCGCACATGTTTAACTTAAATTGCATATTTTTTATAAAATCTCCAAATTACCTTTCTCGTCTTCACTAAAAACTCACTCAAAACATACCTAGTTGAGAGTAATTTGGAAATTTTCTAAAAAAAGTGCAGTTTAAATTAAACATGAGTGAGAATAACAAACTATTGACTAACGCATTTCTAAAACGAGAGTTTTAGAAAGAGATAATAAGTTATAACAACCCTATAGTACATAGAATCTCACTGTAATAAACTCTAAACTCTAAAATTAATTAAAACTACAATTTGTGCAATGCAATATTTCTTTAAACAAGTGAAGAGATCAAAAAAGAAAGGAAAAAAAAATGCAAATATTAGATTAATTAGTAATGAATTTTTATGTCATTAGCAATTCATGAGCTATCAGTATAAGAAAAGAAAGTCAATTTTTTTCTTAAAAAAAGGCATAAAATAAAAAACTAGTGAAGTCATAAAATTATGCAAGTTTATGAGGAGAGCCAGCCTGATTGCAATCCTTCTCTCAATAAATCAACACAAAATTGAGATAATATACCAAAAAAAAGTAAAAATTGCAGAGCCAAGAATCCTAATTTTAAGAATAATATATAGTGGTTTATTAAGATGATTAATTCTTAATTGAGTTGTATATTAGTTCCCTTTGATTTTTAAAACAAAGGTTTCTCCTAAAAAAATTGCTCTTTCTTGTTGTTGCTGAAAAAACAAAGACAATTAACGCTGTGATTGGGATGTAAAAACCAAAGTCTTTTGGGGTGTTTTAAAAGTGTGTATGTTTGGAGTGTTATGATCATGGACTTTGGATCTTGGGAGTTTAGTTTTTTCGTGATTTTTTTGTGGGTTTAATAAACATGTAAAAGTCACAAATGTCCAATTAGAAAAAAGTAAGATAAGTTGGACAGAGTTGGAATAAGAAAAAGAGAGGGTATGTTTGGATAATAATTCAGAACGCTCCAAAAAACCACGATTTGGGGTGACACCTTTCCACGTGTTCTGAAATATTCAAAAAATAATTCAAACCAGTTGTCGAAAAACTCACAAATAAGTATTTTTATAAACGCTTCATAACACATCACTCCAAAACACCCCCAAAACACTCCAAAACTCAATAAAATATTAAAATTAATCCTACAAACCTACAATTAAGGCACAAATATAACTAATAATAATTCAAAGATCATTTCGATATTCTACTAAAATTATTCTTTTCGACATTGTCCATGCCAGATAATAAGTTCTAGTGCAATACCAGAATTACCAAAGTACTTAATTATAAATAATAAATTAGCAAAAAAATAAAAATAAAAAGTTGGCCTTTTTCTTCTTACCAATATAATTATTTCAATATCATACTATTTCTACACTCAATATACCAAACAAATAACTGTCATAATATACTCAATATAATTATTTTACCATAAAAGCCCGGAAATTAACCCTAGAACAAATAAAGGCGTATATAGAAATTCTACAAACATAAATATGAGATTATATATAATAATAACAACATATTAGATCAGTTGAGACTAAGAATAATACCTCAAGAGAGCTCGACCGAGCAAATGCGAGCCTTGATAATATAATAATCTGAAGAAACAAGTGATCACAGTTGAGAGTTTATATTTATAGAGAAGCTATGAGCAGTACGTAATAGTGCACTAACTGGTGCGAGTCTAGTTACGAGTTTGAGCCGTACTAGGAGAGCATAGAGACTACTAAATTTGTGTGAGTGTTGAGAGTTTGAATCAGAGTTTGATTTTATTTTTTTGATGAAGATAAAATTCTAATTAATGTGATTTATAGTTATCTATTAATTGAGATAATTACTGACTTTGACTCGAACCCATCCTTATTGGCCAAGAAATTAAGTCCGCTACTTTGTTTTCGTCCCAGAATACACGTGCACAGTACGTACATGTAACACCTCACGTAGGCTCAATGTTGTTAAAACATACATCTCATGTAGACCCCAAACGTAGCAGTGCACAGCACGTGCATGTTTGGAGTGGTGTGCTCCTTTGGAAACTCCCACTAACCCTCAAAATATTGAACGTTGGTCAGCCTTAAATAACCACATTAATTTCTCACCCGACCAACTGCCTCTCTCTCTTCCATCCAACGCCCACTCTGGTAACCTCACTCCCAATTCCACAACTTCACCATGACCACCACCCACTCCTCTCTCTCCTCCAGCGCCCACCTAACCAAAACACAGCGTACAAATAAATAAATTAATTAATTAAACCCCAAAAATTAAATCACCCGATCCCTCCGTCACCTCGATTTGAAGTCCTCTCCTCTTCAATTTCGTCCCCAAAAAAAAACCAAAAATCCTAAAAATGTTCAAAAATTTGCCCCCAAAATCCTAATTCGCCCTCAATCTCGCCGTCAATGGCAACGTCGGCATTCAAATCGACGTCGCGGCAGTCTTCCATCGCACCCGGCGACAGCGGATCGGCCACATAAAGTTTGGAGTTTACGTATGCCCGGACGAAAATAAAGTATGCCCGGACGAAAATAAAGTGCGGACTTAGTTTCTTGGCCACCAAGGGTGGGTTCGGGTCCAAGTCAATTAGTAATTATCCCAATCAATTGATAATCTCAATCCTATAAATCACATTAATTAGAAATTTATCCTCATAAAAAAAAAAAAAATCAACTTCTGATTCAAACTCTCAACACGCACACAAATTGAGTAATCTCTATACTCTCTAGTACAGTTCAAACTCGCAACTAGACTCGCACCAGTTAGTGCACTACTACGTTATAGCCTTTCTATAAATATAAACTCTCAACTGTGACCACTTGTTTTTTCAGATTATTATATTATCAAGGCTAGGATTTGCTTGGCCGAACTCTATTGTGATATTATTCTTAGTCTCAGCTGATCTGATCTGTTGTTATTATTATATATAATCTCATATTTATATTTGTAGAATTTCTATTTACGCCTTTATTTGTTCTAGGGTAAAGTTCCCAGCTTTGATGGTAAAATAATTACATTGAGTACATTATGATAGTTATTTGTTTGGTATATTGAGCATAGAAATAGTATGACAGTGAAATAATTATATTGGTAACAAAAAAAAGACCAACTTAAAACTTAGAAAATCAAAATCAAGTACTAACAAAGGTTGATAAAAAGAGCAACAAGAGTTTATACAGGAATAGGAGCTGATAGAACAAGCAGAGGTGAAGAGACAAATAGCACCCAGTAATACAATAAATATTTGGAATAATCAAAATCAGAAGAAAAACCAAACAGACCTTTTCTAGCTCTGTCCTGATTTCATGGACTGCATGCCTTACTTCATTGCGCATGGCTTCATACAATCCACTCCCATCACCATCTCCGGTAGGGTGCTCTGCCTGAGTCGAGCAAAACAATAAACTTGTATAGAGTTCATATTTCATATGATGAAGCATTCCCTGAAATTTTCTTCCTTCTAAGGTTTTCAAATATATACAAAAAAGGGCATGTTTATGTAATTGGTGAAATCTGAGACTAACCTTTTCCAGGGTAAAAACAGCTTCCATCGTCTTCTCAGGTCCACTTTTATTAGGATGAATATCCCGTATTGAATCATCAGTCAGTGACGAAGAGTGACTCTAGAAAAGACAGTAAAATTGTAAGGTATACCATCAACATGGACAAGACACACGAAAAATGTAAGATTACAACATAAGAATGGACAGTTTAAGCTTGGAATACCCACCGAGTAGTTATCTAGTGACTGAAATAATTTTCTGACTCCTTGACCTTCTCAAGGCATGAGAATTATTTGTTTCTATCGAAGAAGAAAGATGGAAATTCCCATTATCACAACTTCTCAATTTTCTAGAACCACAAGACTTATCAGTGTCACTCTATATATTCGAAGGATTAAAGAATCAGCAACCATCTGAATCAATGAATAAGATCCAACTGGAAAGACCAAAAAAATTGCATTCTAGTAAAAACAGTTCCTGTGAGATTACAGGCATGAGAATAAATCAATATAAATGAAAACTACAAGCTGCCTGACTATATAGCGATAATGCAAAAAAGAGATGTGGATACAGTACAAAATGGATGCATTTTTTTTAAAATGACATGGTGCACAGATAAGAAAATCTGAAAATCTTAGGATATGGATAAACATATCCTCAGCATTAAGAAATTATGTATAACTATTTATTGTAAAAAGTATTGAATAGACAAGTGGGACTGTGGGAGAAGTGAATCCTGAAGAAATATAGGACACAACATGACAATGACGCACCCAAAGAAATATGTTTCTTGTATTATTCTTATACTATAAACTACGCCAAGAAAAACATTTATGCCCTCTTATTTGCAATAATTCGATAATCTATTTTTCTCTGCAGAAAGCTCCTCGATCTATTAAAAACATCCTAGCACTTAACAGAGGTAATGGACATTTGATGGCAAATTAAAAGTAGCCTCAACAATTATTAAATTTACTCTATGGTTTAGATTAAAACAACTCAAAAGGAAGGTCATGTATCATTATAAATAGAAGTGAAGGTGAAACATGTAAATTATAATAATATGAGAGTACATCTCAAAGTTTAAAATCTTTGAATCAATAATTGGTATCAGTTGATGATGTATGGTATCAAATATCATCTATATCAAAAAATTGTACTACCAATATCATAAATATTGGCAAATATTCGCAATATCGGCAATACCGGTACCAGAATTATAGACAAACATATTCGCATCAGAAATATTTGACAACGTATGATATCGACAATTTTTGCAAACATATTACTATCAACCGGCATTTAATAAAACCTAGGTACACATGTTTAACACCTTAACAAACACATTTAACTAAAGGTTTATTTTTAAACGATGGAAATCATTTGGAGCTTGCTGCGAGCTATCATCTCTTCTTCATCATACGAGTCTTTTACCTTCAAGACAAGGTTAACTATGGAACAAGATTCCATGAAGGTATTTGACAAAGTTTAATAACTGAATGTTAACCAGATGCATATCCTCTCATAATTAGTGCTGGACTTCCAGCAAAGTACACGATATTACTGCAGAAAAGAGAGGGGTCTGACATAATCCTAAATGGCCAATTGGTAGCTGCAAAATTCTCCTAGATGAATTAGATAAAGATAATAATAAAAATTGCAAAAAAATAAACTGTTAAGATTTTTAATTATTTAAATATTCTTTCCTAAAAGTCTAGTTCTCTGGGGACCACTTAATTCATTTATTTAAACTTTTAAGTTTTATTATTGGCTCCTTTAGATGTTTTTACATTTAATGCTTTCATTATTCAGCATTTTGAGAATTTCATTATTTCAGAACAAAATTTAATGCAATTCCAACATTTTTGTGATTAAAGCAAGACGTGATCATTGTCGTGTTAAGAGGATTAAAGGAAACGAAAACACTAGGCAACCTTTGTTTCCCTTATGTGAGGTTTTCCCATTATGGGATTTGCTCCATAGATTGGCAGCCTTCCATAGCTTTCGGACACAGTTGAAATGCAGAAGCTTTCCCCTATGCAAAAATTGGCTAATAACTTGGACCTTTAAAGAAAGCTTGATAAAAAAAAAAAATACAAGAATTGTATGAAAAAAACATAACCGATAATAAGAAACATGCATGTTTAAGAAGGATATAAGAAAACTATTTCTACATGGGATACATCCAAAACTTCGCCAAAACTGATGAAGTGGATCTTGACAAGTAAAAAGGGAAAATAAGATGGAAGAAATGAGGTAACTTACAAATAGTTTCTTAGACCACATGGTAAAAGTTTATTTAAACAGTATTAGGACATATAGAGAAAAAGTTACAGAAAAACCATAATTTCTAGAAATTACAATGTTCCAATCGAGACTGTAGTTGCATTGGAGTACAAAAAAGTGTAACTAGTTACATTAAGCTAATGTATATTGATTTCTGTGAAGTTTACGATGTGATTAGGTTTCAAAGAAAACAAAGCAAAATTATAATTTTAACTCCCTGAAGTGTTGGATTTTAGCAAGTTAATCAAAAATAGTCAGAAATTACCTCCAAATCACTGCAGTGATACCGAGCAACAGAGGCTAACCGTCTTAGCCTCGAGCTAAGGTCATTTCTGTGGAGGCGTTCTTTCTCTATGGCAGAGCGATCATGATGACTCAGTTCACCATTAAATAAGCCCTTCTTATCCTGCAATATATGATAACACTGCATAATTAACTAGTTATCTATGTTGAACTAGAAAGGGCTTAGTTGTTTAAAGGAAAATTTTAAGAGGAATGAAGAGGAGGGAAGCTCTAGTTACATGACATGTGCCACTTAACTAACTAGTTATAAAAGTAGAACTGGAGAAGCTCGGTTACCATATATTTAGTACGATATATCACTCCGGTATTTAAAACGTTGGAGGCAGAAACTTAAAAAACAATCAAATAATATGAAGAGCCACAAAGGAGGAAAGTTCTTTTTTGGAAGTTTGCCTATGTGGCATATGGGTCCCATGAAATCTAAAAACTTAAGTTTCCAATTCCTCCTCCTGAATTCTCATGTACCAAACATAGAAACTTCAAGAATTTGAGGAAGAATCCTAAACTTTCCTCTACTTTCTTCCGAGTTCCGCTTGCCAAATACGCCCTGTGTATAAGAACTAAAAGTACAGATAGATTAACATAGAATATCCCATTATACTGGGCACTTTCTTTTCTATCTTAGCATATTTTAGAACACCTGCAGGATGTAGGGCAATATGGTGGCTGAAATCTTGAAAAAAATTTTTATGAGAAATGGAGATTTTTACAATTATCATTTGTATGAGAATTCATTGTGAATTCCCTGAGAACTTTCAGCTCTTGAAAATTGAAATTTTTTTTTAAAAGCTTAATCAAGGAGCAATAGATGCCCCTCAAATCACTACAGTAAGTATACTAAATATCAAACGGGAAAAAGTTTCCAAAACAAAGAGAAGGTAGTAAAAGTTATCTGATGACTTGCCATATTCCCATACAACTCCTCCAAGAGGAATTTAGGTACAAGAAGATCAGAAAATTAGGTGAGACCTGGAAGCTACTGAAATTTTGAAATCTTAATTGAAATAGACGGAAGGTAGCTCCATGCCTTTAAACTGATATACAAAAGATACACCAAAGGGCATGCTTAATCAAGAAGATTCTGGACCACAAGCAAACCCAAATGCGAAGATATCCTAAAGCTAAGTGAAAACTACATTAAGCTATTAAACCCATAATTCTTAGCCTTTTCAAAAACATACATATAAATGTAACAATCATTGCATACTGACCTAGAAATAAGTACTAAACAGGAGCACAAGCAAAAGGATAAAAGCATTAAATCGAAAATAAACAAAGCAAGCCTCTCCAAGATTAAACCTTTAACACTTGAATTGAACTGCAACAAAAAGGAAAATGTACAAACGATGACTAATTTACCAGCCAATAGCTCAAACCAAGCTGATTCAAATTACCCAAAAAATGCATCTTTTCTAGCTAGACTACCTTGAAATCCTCAGTGGGACGTCTCACAACGGAAACCGACCGCCGCTGCTGCCGGGATCCATCTACATTTCCAAAACTGCCCTTCTTCGATACCGACCTCCCTCTTCTCCTCGACGACTCCGTCTCCATCCTACACCTCTCATCAACGCCCCTCCTGCCGGACCGCCCGGTCCGAACCGAACTGGACCGACTCTCCTCCTCCTCCTCCTCAGCCTCAAACCCCTTCGTCCCAAAGAACTCATTGGCCAAATCATCAAGGCTAATCTCGGGGTCGGGGTTCCCCGACCCCCTCGTCTTATTCACGAACTTGCCCCTGGGGGTGACGAACTCGTCAGCCTCCGGTGGCGGCGGCGGCGGAGGGAACCGGCCGGAGTAAGAGGCTGAGGCTCCTCGACCGGCGGTGGGCCGGGTGGCCGATCCGCCGTCGCCGGGTGCGATGGAGGACCGCCGCGACGTCGATTTGAATGCCGACGTGCCATTGACAGCGAGATCAAGGGCGAATTAGGATTTTGGGGGCAAATTTTTGAACATTTTTAGGGTTTTTGTTTTTTTGTGGGATGAAATTGAAGAGGAGAGGACTTCAAATCGAGGTGACGGAGGGATCGGGTGATTTAATTTTTGGAGTTTAATTAATTTATTTATTTATTTTAAGACGTTTAAGATTTTGGGGATGGTTATTTGTACGCTGTGTTTTGGTTAGGTGGGCGCTGGAGGAGAGAGAGGAGTGGGTGGTGGTCATGGTGAAGTTGTGGAATTGGGAGTGAGGTTACCAGAGTGGGCGTTGGATGGAAGAGAGATAGGCAGTTGGATGTGGTGATTTAAGGCTGACCAAAGTTCAATATTTTGGGCGTTAGAGTGAGTTTCCAAAGGAGCACACCACTCCAAACATGCACGTGCTGTGCACTACTACGTTTGGAGTCTACATGAGGTGTACATGAGGTGTCTACATGAGGTGTGTATTTCAACAACATTACATAAAGTTTGGAGTCTACGTGAGGTGTTACATGCACGTGCTGTGCACGTGTATCCCGGAACAAAAACAAAGTAGCAGACTTAATTTCTTGGCCAACAAGGGTGGGTTCGAGTCCAAGTCAATCAGTAGTTATCCCAGTTAATTGATAATTTCAATCTTATAAATTAAATTAATTAGAAATTTATCTTCATCGAAAAAATAAAATCAACATCTGATTCAAATTCTTAACACTCAAAATTCTTAACATGCACACAAATTGGGTAGTCTCTATGCTCTCCTAGTACAGTTCAAACTCGTAACTAGACTCATGCCAGTTATTGCACTACTACATACTGCTCATGGTCTCTTTATAAATATAAACCATCAACTGTGATTACTTGTTTCTTCATATTATTATATTATCAAGGCTAGAATTTATTTGGTCGAGCTCTCTTGAGGTATTATTTTTTGTCTCAACTGATCTAATATGTTGTTATTATTATGTATAATCTCATATTTATATTTGTAGAATTTCTATGTACGCCTTTATTTTCTGGAAATTCTTCAAAAAAATAAAATAAAACAAAACAAAATTAATAGTATTCTGATCAGTTACAGTTACGTTATTGGATCCTAACAAATTTTACGCTGCATCTATTTTTCAAGATAATAACTTGTTAGCGATGGAGTCTCACTCAAAAATGCACGAAGAGTCGCCGAAACCTCAAGAAGAATTTATCATCACATCGAAACCATCGATACTAGTCGAAGATGAACACGTCCCAAGCAACAAAGAGTCTCTTGCTATCTGCACACAACAACAGCAGCAGCAGCAAGAAGAAGAAGAAGAGGCCGATGATGAGCAAAGCTCAACAGAGTCAGCTTCTGCAAGCAACTACGAGCAGCAGATTACAAGCAATTCAATCGAAGCAGAGCAAGAACTCATCGAGGACTCGTCATCCGCCACTGGGTCCGGAGAAATCAAGATGCAGCAGCAGGATACTGATCCCACTTGCAAACACTGCGCGAGGTCGTTCAAGTCCCTCAAAGCGCTCTTCGGGCACATGAGAACGCATCCAAAGGAGGACGAAGCCTGCACAAGTAGTTGTAGCAGCCAAATGACCGCTGCAGCCCTGGTGATACACGATGGGGATCAGCCAGAGGCGAAGAGGGTCAAGCTGGAGCGCGCCGCGGCGGACGGACGCTACGCTTGCCATATCTGCAGCATGACGTTCCCCACGCACCAAGCGATCGGAGGCCACATTGCGTTCCACAACAAGCTCAAGCAGGGTGAAGATGGCGGCGGCCAAGCTCCGAGGGCGAGTAGGAGGAAGGCGAGCGAGGATGGCGAGCTTCACAAGTGCAAGGAATGTGGTGCCGTGTTCAAGACGGGGCAGTCTCTCGGAGGGCACATGAGAAAGCACTTCGATCTCCAGAAACTCAAGAGGAATGTCAAAGCCCCGCCATCGGAAGAAACCAAGCAGTTGCCACCAACGATTGAGGAAGATGCTGCAACTAGGAAAGATCACTACTACGACGAAGAGATTGCTCTGCTCGAAAATGTTAGGGGAGAATGTGGCGACGGTTCCGTTTCGGATTTTATCGAGATGGCGGAGGCGGAGGCGGAGGAAATGTGTCGTTTGAAGTTGTGAATTGTAATGTTTAGTAGTTTCGGAATCTTAAATAATTATTAATATATTATGCATCTAGTAGTGACTTATACAAGTTTATGAAGTTCATTCATAGATTGCATGCTGTGCTACTCTTTATTGTGCGGCTCCGGTTTTCGAATTCAATTCGAAGTTTAGGAGTCCGGGAAAGACTTGGTTCAGGTCTTGATTGGCAACGATGGTCCCACATGGTGCCGTCTACCAAGCTAGCGGAGGTGGGCTCACTAGGAAAAATGGTGTGCTCATTTAGAAACTCCCCGAGGGTAGGATTTGGGCTAATTCTAATGAGCCCACCTTCCAAGTACCCTCACCTACAAATTTCAAAACAAGTTGTTTTACTAAGTACACCCACCAAAAGTTTCAATTGGATAATACCCAATATTACAGATCATCCAGTTATAAAACCCCTAATAAATATATTATTAATATCATTATTTATTATTTTTTTAAAAAAATAAATTCAAATTTTCCATTCGGATGTTAATACCTAGATGCATACGTTACATTGTTCAGGAGCAACTTAGTCAAAAAATTTAAATGGCAAATTTATAATTAGTTTAATCTTTATAAGTGGGTTCTTGGAACAAAGGTGATAGAAATTAGATAAGATTATTGAATATAGTTTGATTTAGATATGGTTTTTAAATAGAGTCAAAAGAGTTTGACAGAGTTTTTGATTAGATTTTGAATATTAGGAATTTAGATTTGATTTAGGATAGAGTTCTACTCTTACAATGAGGATTTTCTATAAATATGCATTGTATGTTCAGACTTGAGAAATTAATGAAAAATTTGTAAAAATTATTTCTTGCGTGAGATTCAAAATATTTTTTCGTGGATTCATAGAGAATGGGTGTGGATTCGCTTAGGTGCCGAGACCCGAACTCTTATTCTTTTCTAAATTTTTTATAAATCCCTAATTTCCAATAGTCTAACCCAAATTTAGATTCTGTGCTGCATCAACAAAGGTGTTCTTATGAAAGGTGTGCTCATTTAATTTCCCAAGTAGAATGCATGTGAATTTCTATTTAAGCACACCTTTTACTCTCCTAGCCCATCTTATTTTCTGAGTCCACTCTCACTTTTGACTTTGTGAAATTCTAAATAAGCACACAACTTGACTTAGTGAGCATAATAATATTATAACTTGTAAATAATTGCAAGTTTATCATTTTGGATAAAATTACCCTTCACCCTCCTTTATTTTTTCTCAATCCATCAAAAAATGCATTTCCTCCAACACACCTAAACATTTTTTTTTGTGCTTTTAAACCCTAAATCACATACTCTATTCCACTAAAATCTGATTCTTCTCTAGTTGGAGCAGTACCTAGTGTTAATTTGTAATACATATTGTTTGCAATGTCAAAAGAAGAAACTATTGTTCGTAGAGGAGAGGAATTGACCAATTTCAACAGCAAAAAAAAAGGCTTTATTTTCCTCCAAGCAAATATTAGGTTTTAGTATTAAGATTTATGAAATAAAGCACAAAACCAACAATAGAAACTAAATTCTTTTAGGGTTTTGGATCCAAATGCAGTAGAGGAAAAAAAATATAATAAATAAAAACTCCAATTAATTTGTGAGGATACATGTGAGGGGAGATGGGGAATGTGGATTTGAGGGAGTTAAAATTGGAAAAAGTAAGGATACTCACTAAGAAAAAACCTTTTTTAAAAGGGAAGTGATGCTCACCAAGTAAAAGTTGCTCACTAAGACAAGCTGCGTGCTCGTTTAGAATTTTACTAAGACTTTTACTCGCTTAGTCCACTGTCCTTTTCTATTTCTACCTTTCCTTCTTCCATATCTTTTTTCTATTTTAAAAAAAAAAAAAAAAATTAGAAGAGGAGGGGAAAGAGGCGACGGAGGGAGAGAAGGAAGAAGGAGAGAGGCGGAGGAGGCAAAGAAGGAGGGAGAGAAGGTGACAGAGGGGAAGGAGAGGAAGTAGGGAGGAGGCGACGGAGGGGAGGAGGGAGAGCAGGGCAGAGGAGGGGGAGGAGGCGACAGAGGGGGAAGAAGTGGGCTAAGAGGAGGGGGAGGAGGCGACAGAGGGGGAAGAAGTGGGCTAATTGAACTTGATTAATCTCCTTTCTTCCATCTCTCTCTCCTCCTCACTCTCCTCATCCGCCTCCCACCTCCTCTCAACTGCCTCATCCGCCTCCCACCTCCCCTCTACCATCTCCTCCCCCTCTTCCTCTGCCTCCCTTCTCCCCTTTCTTCCCCCTTTCTATCTGCCTCTCTACTCCCTCTTTTGCTTTGCCTCTCTCCTCCTCCCTTTCACCCCTCTGACTCCTCCTTCCTGTCCTCTTTAGCCTCTCTGCTGCAGCTCAATTGGTTATATTAGATAAAGAAAAAATGAGGGTAAGTTAGTCCAAATAATTCAATGACAAACTTATAATTTTTTTGGAAGCTCTAAAGGAGGGCTAGGTGAGTAAAGTGGTTTGCTTAAATAGAATTTCCCTAAAATGTTGGAAATTCTAAATGCCCACCACTTTCCTCTTAGTGAGCCCCAGCTTCGGAGTGAGCAACATATAACTTAAAAACAAGCTAGTTTTTTCTTAGTGAGCACTATCCATCTGCCAAATCTTACATTTTCTTCTCTAATTATTTTTTTTTCTTAGTGTACACCACTCCCTATTTCTTTTCTTCCCCTCTTTTTCGATTCTCCTCTTTCCAGATCCGCTCGAAATCGCCCCCAAATCGTCTAGGCTCCAATCCCAATCGGTGCAAAGCTCGTCCCATCGGCGCGAAACCCTTCCAATCGGTGCGAAATCGCCGTTGCCAAACTTCACGGGAAATTCTATTTACACATGGAAATTTACTCTTCACGCACGGTTTTAAAACTTGTAAATAATTACAAGTTTACAATTTATTTTTTTTGACTAAATTACCCTTTTAAATCACAAATTAAGACTTTTTAAAATTTAAAACTACAACTCATCATCTTCCTCCTCTGTTTTTCCTTTAGAACCTTTAAAAATATTTTTTAGTGAAATTTAATTTTTTTAAAAAATACATCTCCCACAAATCCATTGATTTGATTTCTTAACCTCTTAAATTTTTTAAATTCATATTCCTAAAAAGATCCAGAGAAATTTTAAATTCTTCGAATTCACTATAACAAGTAAAATTAGGATTTAAAGTTTTAGTTTGAGTTTTTTTTTTATTCAAATGGAAAATTCCAATAAGCAATTGATGTTGGATGACAAATGTAAGGTACAATTTCAATTTATTCTTAGTTTTTTATATGTTTTTGTTTGCAATTTATTATTACTTATAATTCTTTTGTGAGAGAGACGTCGGCTGCTGGTTGGGTTTTAATACCCGACCAAGCGATTCTTTGGTCAGGTATTAATACTCGACCAACATATTTTTAATTTGGAAATTAATATCCAACTCGAAAAATTTGGAATCGAACGACATAAGGAGATAAAGAGAAGGACGAGGGTTAAACTTGGAAAAAAAATTGGATGCATAGAGTAAATTGGTGACATTTCAAAATGAAAGTTGGTATAGAGCGCTTAAGGCGTCAAAAGTAAATTGCAGTGTGTAAATAGAATTTCCCGTTAAAGAGATGTCCAAGATTACTGTGTTGGGCTTATGCCGCCATTCTAGCCTCTTCAGAGTCGGGAATAACAACATCAAGCCGCATCATAGGCCTATATGTGTCTGGAATCTTTGCGCCGGCTTGCACGCACACCTCTACCACCGCCGGAGCCTTACCGTAGTACCTCTTGAGGGCACCAGTCAATGCAGCAGCAGCAGGCCCCTCCTCAGGGTCTCGGACATGCCATACGTAGTTCGGAGGCACCACCTCGTCCAACGTCGCGTCCTGCCACCCGTGCTTCCCGTCCCTCCACTGGTGCTTGAACGCGCCGCAGAGTTTGGTATTGTGGCCCCACGGCCCAACGTGGACCTCGGAGCAGTACCCACATGCCTTCACTGTGTACTTCCTCATCAGCTGCCTCACTCCCCGCCTGACAGTGCTGTATGCTTTGAGAGTCGTCTCTGCGAGCCTTCTCTTGTCTGCAGGGGGTGATGGCGGTGGCCACCGGGCCGCCGCAGGGTCAAGCTCAGCAAGCACAGCTTCAGCAGCAGCTCGGTCAGATATCTTTGGTTCGTCAACAAAACCACCTCGATCGATGACCTTCTTGGCAAGCATCCGGATGGGAGCAGTGCGTCGGCGAGAAGGGTATTCAGGTAGGTCAACGCCTGCTTGGATGCAGAGCTCAGCAACAGCAGGGATGCGATCATAGTCGAAGCGAGTTTCATGCTTAATACGGCGGCCAAACGGGTCGAAGAGGTGATATGATTCGACCGGAAGAAGAATGTCATCGATGGAGCCTCGAACCCATAAATGGTGACTGCGTCGATGAACATTGCCAGAGCCACGGCAATCTTGGATCCGGTGGCCCACAGGACCAACATGGACTTCTGGGCAATTTCTGAAATAGGAAGGAAAAAGTTTGTATTATTAGGATCAAAACAACAGCTAAAATTAAAATATATTCTCTAAGCAAAGTGGTGTAAAATCTAAGATAAATTATGGTGTAAAATCTAAGATAAATTAGATATGATCTAAGATAAATTAGATATGAACAAAATTGAACTAGTTTAAACCAGGGTCAGCTGCAGACTGCAATTCATGATAACATACATTGCATGAAACTGAACAAAAAGATTGTATAGTACAACAGTTCTCCAACAAGCAACCAACTTTTAGATTCTGGACCTAAAAATTTCTAAAAGCCTCAGATTAAAAAAAGAAAAAAAGAAAAAAAAGTCAAATGAGAAAAATGCTCCCTCATCTCTCGGTGCATATCTGCCAGAGAGCTGATTGATGACTACGGGCAATACAACAACAACTAAGCCTTTTAACCCAAGTACTTGGGGTAGGCTACATGAACCAAAAAAAAAAAAAAAGTCACGCTAGATCGATCACTTTGATATTCCTTCTCCATTCATTTCTATCAAGCAATATCTCCTTATTTAAACCTCTAAACTCCATATCTTTGCGTATCACTTCCATTCATATTTTTTTCGGTCTTCCCTTCATTCTTTTAACTTGTCTTACATTGATAAACTCCCCCTTTCGAACTAGTGCACTTGTAGGCCTACATTGCACATAATCAAACCATCGTAAGCGATTTTCTCGCATCTTCGCATCGATGGGAACTACACCTATCTTAGCACGAATATCTTTATTTCTCACTTTATCTCTCCTAGTGTTGCCGCACATCCAACGCAGCATGCGCATCTCTGCTACATTTTTCTTCTATGAATGACGTTTTTTTATAACCCAACATTCCGTACCATATAATAAAGCTGGCCTAATAGCAGTCCTATTAGGCCAATTCAAAGTCCTAGTAGTCACTTTGATGACTACGGGCAATGCCAATTCAAAGTCTTATCAAAGTCTTATCGCTTGTATCCAACTGCAAACTGATAATAAATGATTTCCATATTCCCTTAAAGGACTCCAAATTCCAAATGCACAAGGAATACAAGGACTAAATCAATAAACTTATGAAAGTAAAGATATGAAAATTGTTTAAAATTTGAAAGGGGATTACTAAAATTCAAAACCACTCAAAAGATATTTACTTATGGAAGGATATGTACAGCTCGCTAAGAGAAGGACAAATAACAGCCATCAAACATGGGATGAATCGGCAGAGAGCCTCCATAAAATGCAAGGCATCCCAAATTTTATGTTTGATCGAGTGGGCGCGCGCGCTACATTTTGATATCCTCCTCATTTCTTTCTTTTTTTTGCTTTTCCTTTTTTTTTTTTTTTAATATCTAGACAATAGTAGCGAGAAAAAAGTAGCAATACCACCAAACTGGTCCCTAAGCCAGATAAAGAAGGTCAAGGGTTGATAACCGGTTCTTAAAGATAATAAAATGGATGAATTGAAATCACAGAAACTACCAGAAAAAATTGCTTGCTACTCTAGCATACATGCTCAGTAGGGATCACTTGAAAGCGGACAAAATTGTCTATAGTTATCGCTTGAGAAGTTATCAATCATATTTACCTGCAGCCATGGACTGAGACAACAGTCAGGAGCTGAGAGAGACCCTTGATCAGAACTTTCCATGATTCCAGAACCTCATAAGCCACGGGGATGAGTTCCGGAACCAGTAACCCGTTCTTTGGGGGTTCCAGAGGCTTCTCTATACCCTTTTCTGCTAGTTTTCTATCCGCTTTGGCAGCTCGTTGCATCTTCTTTAGTGGGACAGGATAGGGTTTCTTCTTATTCTTGGGCAACACCAGTGGGAGATCAACATTTTGACGATGATACCTGCCATATTTCTTAATTGATGATGGATCGTGAAGCTCTTGGGACATGCAAGCAAAAGTTTTAGATTTTGGCTTTCCAAACCAGTAAAGAGGTTGATGCCCAACCTGCAACCAGGAGGGAAGTGAGCAAAGAGTAGGACTAGAGGCCAAATAGCAAATAGAATGTATGAAAGCTCTATCAACTTTCAAAGAGCCTGTAACTAATACCCATTACTGATAGAAAAAAAAGAAAAACTAATACCTGTTCCTAAATTAATTACAGTTGTAATTAAGGATGCCCAGTAAGTAAAAAAAAAAAATTGACAATTAATATATGTGAATCAAACAAATAAATATCTTTTGTAATATAAGCGAATCAAACAATTGAAGAATAGTGTAGGTGAGATAGCGTCCTTATTCTGAAGCTCCGTAATCGAATATACTTCTGTTAGATATATCAGGGTTAGAGTTAGTATTTTGACTTCTTATCTTATTAGATTTCTTTTCTTAGTAGAATTCCTTTCAATTCTATATAAGAAGGATATAACCCTCTTATTATGTAATTCTTTTTATTCAATAAAATATTTTTCTCTTCAAGTTATCATAGTATCAAACACACCAAAACCTAGACTACAACAATATCATTGCGCCCATGCTGGGCCGCCTGTGTGTGTGCCCAGCACATGACATCATCTTTGATTTTGTTCTTCCTCATTTCATCTCCTTTATGTGGAGCTGTCGAGATCTGCTTCTAACATGACCTCGCGACCTCTTTAGAGATTTAGGTTAATCCCGACATCAGTTCATTCTGTCTAATCATTTGTGTCTACTTGTTTTGCTTTTGACTCCAAGATCTCTGCTCTATTATAAGACACCAATATCTCGTTCTTGGCTTTCAATCTAAACCTGACTCTGATCAAATCAGATCAAACTCTGATCTTTGGGTCGATCGCAGCAATTTCTAATCAAGATCCACCTGATTTTCTTGCAACTCCTGATTTGTCCACTGTGCATGATCTCTAGAAATCTGTGAGATCGGTCAGTTCCCGTTTATTCCAGTCTGAGATGTAAATCCGAACCATATCCTGAACGCAAGCTCATTTCAATACAATCTGCTTCCCCGCCAAATCTAATCCTGAACGTTGCTGTTAATCTTTTCTTGTTTGGGCCTGATCCGTATACAACTTGGTATCTACCCAAATCCAGCTCATTTTTCGCTTCGTGTCCATTGAGCAAGCCACATGTTAACAGTAATTCCTGAACGAAATCCTGAATTCATTCTGCCTGAGTTCAGACAATGTCATTGTTTAGGTTGTTTCATATCTGTGCCGCACTGAGTATATAGTTATTCACTTGCTGTTCATGTGTGGTTTTCTCCTCAGGCATTGTTCCACTCATGCCACACACATTTCTGTGGTATTGTTGGTTTGTTTCGTCCATGTTCAGCAACACCTTCGAGTTCTACATCAAGCTATACCAGTAATCATGGGATGCAAATGAGACTGACTTTGGTTCTCGCTCAAGCTTTTCCTTCGCTCACTTAGGTTTCGTAACTTTTTGAGCCTCTTTGAGCTTTTCTTCTCCTCTCATCTTCGACATGACAACCATTCTAGCTTTTCTTTAATTGATATATTAGGTTGTTGATGAGAGGATGCTCCATATACTTGGATGAAAATTGGTATCTGAAATTGTTATCTTACTGAACTTCTTTTCTTATTATGACCCGATTCACGTCTAATAAGCAGGATATAGCCTTCTCTCTATGTAATTCACTTTGATCATAGTAATAATACTTATCTCCGAGAATTGTCACCTCCCAGGCTTCCACACCAATTTTTGTCTTCTAATTAACAAGCACTAATAGAATATAATGTAATTTGAATATCCACAATTCAATTCTTCCCATTCTTCTGCAATGATCAATACAATACGTGCATCTTGTAGACATCAATAGAGAATATAGTAAGATTTTCATGTTTCTAACTTTTGCAAACTAGTTGGCCTTGTTGTCTTGATTTAATGTGAAGACATAAGGAATAAATAACACTGCTCAACGACATAATGTGCATGCAAATTACATTGAGTTTGATATGAAATAAAAAAAGAGTAACTGCCATCACATTACAATGAAAAGTGTCAGGGTTTAGGAAAAGGCAGCTTACGCTGTTTAGGGTATGTCCCTCTGATTTATAGATAAGAATAGAATCCTAAGACAACTACAGCTCTAATCAGAGTGCTTTATACGATAAAGATACGGCTATATGGATATTCAAAAGGCAAAATTTCAATACTAACAAATAAAAATTCTCCACAGATTCAGCAATTAAATAGTATTCTACTATTATATACTATGAACAACTATAATTTAACCATTATTGTTTAAATTACTTCAAACACAAGTAAAAAATTATCTTTGTACCCAATTTGTGAGTAAACACACCCAAATTTACCCAAAAAACACATTCAGAGCATATCTAGCATGCGTATATACAATAATTTAGAAATACATACCCCTCAATATTCTATAGAAGAATCCAGTAAGAATCACACAAAAATCCAACAAGAATCGTACCGGATACATATCGAATACGGGCATATACACTCTTAGAAGAAACGATGCATCATAGAATTAATCTATGAATATTACCACTATGGTAAAAAGATGCCCATGAACATTATCACAGGAAATGACCTTAGCAATATTTTAATGTGACCCAAATATAGTGCAAAAAGAGTTGAGCTTTACTTAAAAAATAATAATTCACTAAGTTTAGTAAGTGGAAAAATGCATCATCCCGTCCAAAGTGCTAATGAAAATTTTGAGGGTACAAAAGGACATAAACTCTAGATAAAGAGATAAAAGAAGCAAAAATTGAGCAAAAAAGGGTAAAGGAAACTATTTGATATTTAAAAAGAAAATAAAAACTAAAGATACTTTGGACTGCATGTGTACATTTCACCTACCCATATATATATATATATATATATATATATATATATATATATATATATATGGGATTACTGTAAGTGAGCCGCCAGCTCAGGAAAAGTTACGTGAACTAGCGCAAAACAATAATTATCCAATTATTTTTCTTTAATTGTTTTTTTCAATTACTATATCTACCTTCTTAACTTCTTTTGGATTAAATCTCATAAATTTTGGAGTTTATTTACTCTTTCATCAAATACATACAAAATGTTTTATTCATTGAAAACCGTTAATTTTGTTTTAACTTGATGAAGGACCAAATCAAAATGAAAACCCAAGAAATTGGGTATGAGTGAATCCTAGGATGTCGAGATCATAATCCAAAAGAATTTTTTTTTAAAAAAAATTATTGGAGATAGTGGAAATGAACTGCAGCTCAGGTAACTTGCGTGAGCTGTCAGCTCATTTCTCTCTCTCTCTCTCTCTACATATATATATATATATATATATATATATATATATATATATATATATATATAGTTTGTACCATCATATACAAACAGGGATATTACAAAAACCCGGTACCTAGACTGGACCTAAACCAAGACCCTACATGGTTATTAGATGTAATGCACTGGGTCTAAAAGACGAACCCGTGCATAATATCGGATAAGATTTGGATAGCATTGAAATGGGCCTGTGCCAGATTGGACCAATTCAATTACCCAATAATGATAAATAGAAATCAGTGGAAAGGCATATCTAGAACCCTAAGAAAAATTTAATACCTATAACTAATTCAGACCCAAAGCATACTCACTTAACAATCAGGTTAGGTCCCGAATTCGAACCAATACCAGACCTGCTCATAATAGGTTAGAGTCCATAATCAAAAGTAATATATCTGAGTGTTAAGGTCTAGATATATCGGTACCCAGGCTCCACCTGACCTAATAGCAAGCCTACAAATAAGTGTCATCACTCACCTCAAAGAATTTAGTATTTAGCTAAGATACAAAATTGTTTACATATGAAAATCAAGCCTTGAGCCAGTTTCTAAGTTAAAAACTGATTGAATAAAAGACAAACCATATAGTTGGTTGACATGTTATGCGATATTGAAAATATTGATCGATAAGCTCCATAAGGCATAACTAACTAACCCAATATAAATGATATACCAAGATATTTTCAAATTGAAAGCCTAGACAAAAATTCATAAAGAAACCTTAATCTTAGTTTTGCAATTAAAAGGTTATATCCTAGATCTAGAGATGTAAAAAGCTAAGAAAGCTCGAAGCCTGGCTCAGGTTCGACTTGATAAAAGCTCGATCAAGCTCATTCGGTAACTAAAAGAACCATGCCTAAACATTTTTGTGAGCTCCTGACACTTAATGAGTGTGAAGAATCTACATTATAGAGAGACTTCTGACCTTCTCTATTCTGATTGGTAACAACTGATTCTGTTCTGAAATTGAAAATCCACAAATGCTCATTCGGTAATATAAATGAACAAACACGAACATAGTTTTTGAAACTTAATTCGTTTACGGACTCGTTAGACCGGTTCATATATGGCTAGTTAGGTTTGGCTTGAGCTCATTTCCATAGGGCTTCAATCGAGCCCGACTTATTTTAGGGCTTTTAGAACTCTTATTAAGTTGCAAATCATTCAGATATATTAATTTGTTAATCCTAGTACTAATTAAGAAGGTAAAAGAGCTTTAAAACTCGTTTAAAGCTTGAGGCTAAAAAATAACCCATTGAACACGATTAAAAGCCAGAAAAACTATTCCTATGTTCTTCTACTCAGCTCATTTAAAACTTAAATCATAAATAAAGATTTTAATGTGCTGGTTCATGCATCATGAATTTGATGTGGATGACAATGTCTGTAAATAAGGTTTTTCCCTTTTTTTCCCTGAGTGTCCTAATGGCTAAACTAAGCAGCAATATTTCCAAATTTAGGGGCCCATTCACAAATGAATTTTGCTGGAGTGTGAGAGACTGTTGATAGACCAAAAGTAGGGTACATGATTCATAAATGTCCTGTCACACTTGTATATAGTTGAGGAAATTTGTCTCTGTTTAATAGATTTAGCCTGCCAAACCTGTACATATTGCTAATATATCATAACGCAGAAAATCCATGTTGCTAACAATTTTAAGAATTCAATCCACAATCACATTTAGGATCTCTAAGACAAAAAATGCATAAAAAGAGAAAATCTAACATTTTGTAGATTTCCAATAAGCAAATCAAGTTAAAACTAAAAACCAGGCTGAATGGTAGTTGATTATGTATGTATGCATGTGTCATTTGAAAGGTCGATGTATTGAGAGCATCTATTGATGGTAAAGGGTCCCTAAGCAAGCATGAACGAAAACATGTCAAAGAGAAGGCCCCAGGGATTATTGAACACAAATCTATGCACAAAACCCCAACAACGACCGAATATTATATTATAGTGTTTTATAGCAAGCAATGTAGAAAAAAACGCGCTCCGTAACGCGTTTTTAACGCGTTACGGAGCGTAACCGGAGCAGTTGCGCTCCTTAACAGGGGAAAATAACGTGTTCCCTCGGAGCGTACGTTTTCGGTGAAAATAACGTACGTTACGTTACGTTATTTCATAACGTAACGTAACGTACGTTATTTACATACTTAAAAACTATATATACAGACTCAGCGCAGGAAAATCGCGAAGGGAAAAAAAAACCCTAATTTCGTTCCCTCGCGATTCTCCTCCCTATTCCGATTCCGCGACTCTCCTCTGGCGGCGTTCCCGACCAAGTCCTCTCCATCCGCAGCATCTCCGAGACTCCGATCATCCGCATCATCTCCCAGCGGCCCTCGTCGACGCAACCCACCGCCTTAATGACCTCCGCCTCCACCTCCGGCGATCTTTCCGACAAAGCCCGTTAATTTTTTTCTTCTCCGAGGTTCCCTGCGGCTCTCCGTGAGTCCCGAGCTCCGGTGAGGTTAGATTTCCTAAAGCCTAGTTCAATCTCCTATTTTTTTTCAATTGTTTAATTGATTCCATGGATGTTAGAAGAAATTCATGATTTAATTATTGTTTTACAAAATTCATGAGTAAATTAGTGCGGCCAATTTTTTTTCTCCTCATTTTTTCCCTATTTTTTTTAACTGTCCCATGAATTTATTTTCGGGAAATATATATTGGAGTGTGTTAATTGTTAAATTTGAACTATTGACATTAGTAAGAATGGATGAGTTTGATATTGCACTGTGTTATTTTCGGGAATTTTTTTTTTCCCAATTTCTCCACTGTTGAACACTGTTGAACTGGGGAGTGAATTTTGATTTTTGATTTTTTATTTTGATTCAGAAAGGATGGGAAAGGATGTGATGTGATCATGTGAATTTTGATTTTTAATTCAGTTAATAAAAACTGAATTAAGTATGAATCTTTGTAGAAGAAAATAAAAAACTGAATTAAAAAAAAAGTTTGAAATTTGTTTTTTAGTTCATTTAAGAATAAAAACTGAATTAAAACAGAAATACTTAATGGAAAAAAATGATTAACTTGTGTAGGGATTTGAATACATTTAATTACTTTTGTAGAAGTAATGTGTGGAAGTAATTAGATGCAATTGTTGAATCTTTTGATAATCCGCACTGAATTAAAAAACTGAATTTTAAAAAAGTATATTATTTTTGTAGATTAAAATTTGACAATCCGTACAAATAATCATGGCAAAGAATATGGATCCGGCCAGAGAATGGGGGATTCACAAGGAAGGGGAGCCCCCCAATTATTTTTATTGCAAATTCTGTAATCACCACATAACTGCAGGAATCACTCGACTTAAGCATCATTTGGCTGGGACGAGACATGGAGTGAAAATGTGTGAACGAGTCCAGCCAGATGTAAAGAAAACATGTAAAGATGCTTTGAAGTCTACTGAGGTAGAAAAGAAGAAGAAAGCATCACTAAGTCGGGAAATTGGGAGAATGGGGGAACCAGACACTGAAATAGTGAGTGAAGAGCTTGAAAGCGCTGCCAGTAGCAACACTCAACCTCGAACTCTTGGAGCAATGAATAAATTTATTAATCTTGAAGCTCACCAATCTACGTTAGAGACAGCTTTAAAGAAGGAAGTAAGAGAGGACTGTATCAGAAAAATAGGCAAATGCATATATGCAAATGGGCTATCATTCAACTTCTTGAATAGTCCATATTGGAAGGAGATGATTGAAGCAGTTGGGAATTTTGGATTTGGCTTGAAGCAAGCATCTCCATACGAGATAAGGACGCGGGTTCTTAAGGCCGAGGTTGAAGATATTGACAAGATTAAGGAGAGGCACATGGCGGCTTGGGAGAAATACGGTTGCACATTGATGTCAGATGGGTGGACTGACAGGAAGAGTAGAAGTTTAATAAATTTCCTTGTGAATTCACCAGAGGGGACTTTCTTTTATAAGTCAATTGATGCATCGGCTCAGTTCAAGACAGGAGATTACTTATGGGAGTGTCTTGATAAAATAGTTGAGGAGATAGGAGAGAATAATGTTGCACAAGTGATTACGGACAATCACGTTTCTTATGTCAATGCCGGCACAAAACTTATGGATTCACGAAAACGGCTTTACTGGACTCCTTGTGTGGCTCATTGTATTGATTTGATGCTGGAGGATATTGGCAAGATAAAGATCCATAAGGAGACTCTTGAAACAGCAAAGGGGATCATACAATTCATATATAATCATAACTGGGTTTTGAGTTTGATGCGGACCTACACAAAGGGTAAGGACCTGCTAAGGCCAGCCATCACCCGATTTGCTACGTCATTTTTAACTCTACAAAGACTATAAATTAAGGCAGCCATTGAGAAAGATGTTTGCTTCTGATGATTTCACGAAGAGTGCTTGGGCAAAGAAACCAAATGCAGTAAAGGCAAGAAGAGCAGTGCTATTTAGCAGAAGCTTCTGGGGCCGAGTTCTCTTTTGCTTTAGCACCACACTTCCACTGGTCTATGTGCTGCGAGAGGTGGATTCAGATGTGAGGCCTTCCATGCCTTTTCTATATGAGTATCTCGACAGTTGCAAAGAGAGAATTGCCGAAGTCTGTAGGGGCAGTAAGAGGAAGTACATGCCATACTGGAATTTGATTGATAAGAGATGGACAGACATGTTGCATAGGCCCCTCCATGCAGCGGCCTACTTTCTAAATCCTAAATACTTCTACAGTGATACATTCTCCAATGTTCCTGAGATTAGAAGAGGCCTTCGTGAATGCATGCAACGAATGATCCCCGACCTCAATGAGTATGCACAAGCTGATGTGGAGCTGGATCAATATAAACAGAAACTTGGAGAATTTGGATCCCCGCTAGCTCAAATGACTATGAATGCCCGAAGTCCTGGTATATCTTAATTCATTGTTTCCATTCTTAGGATTCTATTGGTAGAAATATCACAAAGTTTTTTTTGTATTTTTTAACACCAAAATTAATTATCTGTTTTAGCTGCTTGGTGGGAAAGATTTGGAGAGGATGTTCCAACACTCCAAAAATTTGCAATTCGAATCCTCTCTCTTACGACTAGTGCTTCTGGATGTGAACGCAATTGGAGCACTTTTGAACAAGTATGAATTTTAAAAACTTAATATAATATTTTTTAATTACTTTATTTATCATCATGCTTATATAACAATTCACAATTTTGTTAAAGATGCATTCAAAAAAAAGATGTCGCTTGGAGCAAGAACGCCTACATTCTCTCGTGTACGTCATGTACAATATTAAGTTTAGAGAGAGAAATATTCGGAGGAAGAGAATGAATTTGGATCCAATTTTGATTGATGAGGCGACACTAGAGGATGAATGGCTAGTTGAGAGTGAAGAGCCTTGTCTCCCAGAAGATCTTGGATTGCTAGATGAGCCTATTGATGACGATTCAGCTCCAAGAACTAATGATTTCTTAGAAGTCACTGCAATTAATAGCAATCAAAATATTATTCCATCCATTGTGGATAAGGGAGACAAGCAAGATGAAACTGAAACCCCAGCAAAGAAACGAAAGGTCGATTCCTGTGAGTTATTCAATTTTTACATTTTAATATTCTTAAATGAATACTATCATGATTTGAGTATCTAATAACTTCTTAATTTGTATATCTCTTGTGTAGCATCTTCTTCAGGCAAAGGAAAAGCAATTGATGATAGTTTTGATGAGACGGGGGATGATATCGATCCGGAAGATGCAAATTACATTTTGGAGGAAGATGATCTTGTTATTATTGATTAGAAGATCACATGAGTTTATCTTCATGTTAAAGAAAAACAATATTTTGTTGTGTATGACTAAAAAAATTATTGTGATGTATGATATTTGCTAGCTATGACATTTTATAATTTTTCTACGCCTTTATATTGATTTTACAGTATTTTATATGTTTTTTAGATTTATTTACTTATTTATGAAAATTATTAAATACAGTTTTATATTTATTTTAATTAAATAATTAGAAAATTGCGTAACCTACGTTATGCGTTACGTTATTTGCTACATAACCTAACAAAACAAAAAACGTTACGTTAACGTTATCGTTATTTTAAACATTGATAGCAAGCTACCATAATCACCGGTTTGCATTGTTAGTTTATATGGCAATAGCAGAAGTCTAGTGTACTGTGTATCTAACACTAAAATAAATCTATCAAGTTATAGTTTAATTTAAATATCATATCAGATGTTGGAATGGACCAATTTACCAAAGTTTTTTAGGACACTTTATGTTCATATGCTCATCTGATATAGGGTTAATGAATAAATCGATGAGAAAAAGCATTGGCTTCATTCACCTTTTATTTCAATATCCAAATATCATCGAATTGCAACCCACCAACAATACTAAAAGACGACATGACATTTTATGAACCACTTATACATGATTGGAGAGATCAGTAACGTAAAGTTAACCATGATAATAAAAATGCAAAAGGAACCCCAAACTTTATTTTTCTTGATACACCTAAGGGAGATATAAAGTAGTAGTGAATCTTATTTTGACGTGTAACATTTAGATATGCAGATGAGATGACATTTACGATTCAGGTTAGGTTTATAAATGAGATCTTGGCAGAGGGTAGAGGGAGGATAAGAGGATTAAGATAGAGAAGACTGTGATTTTATCAAAACGGGGGAGTGGTTGGAAGAAAACAACAGATGTTAGATGAGATATATTTAAGATAAAATCATCCATTCAACCACACCCACCCCAAACCCCCTTCACCCAAACACAAAACACGCTAACGCACAGACGCGCACACACACACACACACCCCTGCCCACCCGCCTACCCAAACCCCAAAACCAGAATTACGAATTTCTTACTCAATTAACTTAGTTTAGTTGTGCTCAGACTTGTTTACATGGATCATCATACTACTATAGAGCACCACTAAGCTTAAGCAAAAAATAATGATAACCATCTAACATATGCTAAAAAGTGTAGGAACTGTCTGAGATAGAAGTTGAGCACAAGCGATTTGGCTAAAAGGAAAACTAGTTTGTCTTCCAATTTTCTTTACTAGGGAAAAACATGCCAAATGAATATCCCATTAACTCTCTTTCCATCTATTTAAACCCTCCGTATGAGATCTCAGATCTTGAAAACAATAGGTAAGGTTCCAAGCTCATTTTGAAGTACTCTTGTTGACTACAATGGTTTTAGTAACATAGCCTTCAACCCATTCCAATCTCAGGAGATACAGCATAAGTTAGCTAACAAAACAATACTTCAAAAGCTTCAACATTGAGTGAATCTATAAAAACCAAGGCTTTAAATATCAGTCAATCTTGAGAAGTATCAAATATCGCATAATTTTTTGACGTACATGATACAATTTAGGCCCTATAATATCAATACGATTATCACCAATATTGCCTATATTTTTCCAATATGTTCAAAATTGTTGATATGTTATGCCTTGTATTGCTGATTTCCGACAACATAAACCATCAATTCCTAAATTTTAAACCTTGTTTAAGTCACGTGACTAGAATAAGTTCTAATCTATTGCTCCAAGGAAGCCTATTAAATTTTCTTTATCAAGTAATAACATGCCTTCATTTAATGACCTGCGCTTCTGCATTTCAAAAATAATCTGCTTTGCAGCCTTCTCGACAGGCAACAGTAAGCTACAATTACCATAAAACTTAAAAGTCCAATGTAGATTAAACTTCATTCGCTCTAGATAGATCGGGGTGGGGGATCTTTTATATATATACACTGATGCCAAAGACTGATGTTTCGGTTCCTCCTCCCTTTTCTTGCCTCAAATGTGATCAAATTAATTCAACTCCGTAAGAATCTTCTACGAATTTGGACCTAAACCTTCTTCACTTTACAAGCCACATTCTATTCATGAAGGTTACCATTCTGCTGCTGATCCTCCTTTTCATTAGTGCAACCAAACCAACCAGTCTCAATTATGAAGTAAACTTTGGGGTGAGTCCTTGCATTCCAAAGAGGTGTTAACTACTGCAGTTTGTCTTCCTTCATGTCCGTCTCCACCCACTGGCTAGACGCAGAATTTGCAGAATTGCAGCCCAGGACTCTCATCCTAATGTTCTTGCAATTAAATCCTTTTCATTCTGAAGAAGCACACATCTCGTGGAAATTTAAACTATCACAAATGGCATTCTAAATCTACACAGCCAACAGTATAAGATAATAAATCAACAAAAGTTAAAATAAATTCCCTTTATTTCGAGACGTTTAAGGTGCTCTTCTTTGGCTGTTATCAAGGTAAAGAGCAAATGAACCTGATTTAAAGTTTTAGTCGAAAATCATGGACCCCAAACCATTGACAAATAATTATAAACCCATTTAAACCATGGTCTCTGCACCAATGACGAATAATTATAAACCCAATTACAGTGATTTTAAAAAAAAAATTAAGAATCTGCTTAATATTTATTCATCCTTAGCATACCCGATGCATCCTATTTATCGGGTATTTTTTTTTATAGCTATTCAACAACATGAACTGCAGTCACATTCTTTCAAACACATAATCAATTAGCACCACCCCGTACCTCTCCATACACTCATCTAATTCCAGTTTTCCATGTTAACTCTCGAGTCTTGAACACTATCCGGATCAAAACTAACGCAGCTCAATCACAATTTTAATTTGAAAGTAAGGCGGTCCTTTCCACCCCTTAGGTTCTCTTGCTATTTTTGTTGGAGGCATTCTTAGAACTTGTAATCTTCCTCTCGAAAAGTCACGTGCTTATCAAATTTTTCTCAATTTATATTAAAAGAAACTCTCAATTTTCACACTTTACTTTTCTAGAACCACAAATATTCATCGAGACAAATTCTTGTAACCCAACAAGCTATTATTATCTTTTCCCATCCAATTTCTATTGAAGTAAATGGCAGACCCCCAAAAAAATCCGATCTTTACGTCAAAAAAATGAGAGGATTTTGCTCAACTCAGACAAGGAAACTTTCTAGCCCCTCCTCTTGTTCAAATTATGCTTAAAGAATAATTATACATGAGAATATAGCAAGAAACCGAATTACTTAAGAAATTAATTAAAAAAATACTTGCAAATGCAAAAAAAATAAAGAACCTTGAAGAAGCCATGATCCTTGATTCTGTTAATCTCCACAAAACCCAAGCAAACACCTGAAAATAAAATTAAAAATAAAAATAAATGATGAAAAATTTGAGAGAACACTTCCAATTAAAATAAATATTTAATTAATAAAAACTTAAAATACTGTGAAAGGGAATTGAGGAAGGGCTCACTCATTTGAGGAGGAAGAACAGACCCCATTGATTTAGTTTTGGCTGAACTCGAGAACGATTGGGGGGAGAAGGTGAGAAAGAGGAGCGATCCGCACCGGGTGGAATTGGTAAATTCACCCGACCCGATTGTAACCGTTTATTATCGGATAAAAACTGGGCCAAACCGCCTTCAGCCCTTCGAATCGGCCCGGTCCATAGAGCCATCTACATGACGTTAGATAAAATTTAGGGTTAATCACTGTCAAATCCGATGTAGTACTGAAGCATGTAACTTAACATTTCTGAAATTTGAAATTCTCAAAAAATTTCTTGGACCATTACCTATTAGTAAATAGTTAGCTATTATCATCCCCTTTTAGACCGGAAAATTCTATTTGCACATTGAAAATTACTCTTGACGTACTGTTTTAAAATTTACAAATAATTACAAGTTTACCATTATTTTTTTGGACTAAGTTACCCTTATAAATCCCAATATAAAACTTATTAAAAATCTCCTGCACCGCCGCAAATGCACCCACTCCTCCACCCACCACCACTACCGCTCCCCAATCTCTCCGCCCCTGGGCTCCAAACGACACCAACGTCCTGGTGGGGTCCGCTGGCTACAACAACCGCTTCGTGGTCCGCGAGCTCGCCGCCCGCGGCTACAACGCCGTCACCGTCGTCCGCAGCCACTTGGGCAAATTATTTTCCCTTCACTCCGGCAAAGGCTTCAGCATCCAATTATTTTTCCTTCACTGTCGAAATTATTTTCGCCCGCCCGCAGCCACTTGGGCAAATTATTTTTCCTTCACTCCGGTAAAGGCTTCGGCAGCCAATTATTTTTCCTTCACTGTCGAAATTATTTTTGCCCTCAGACAAATTATTAGGGCAAAGGCTGCCGAAGGAGGTTAAAGAGAGTGAAGGGCAAAATTGGAAAATAATTTTTGCGCTGAGAGTAAATTGCTCATATTTCAAAACGGAAGTCTGGTGCAAAGAGTAACTAGGGTGTGAAGAGTAAATAACATGGTGCAAATAGAATTTCCCTTTTAGACCAAACTGCATTCTTTTTCTCTGATTCCTATTTTACCCTCGCCTCTCTCCTTAATTCAACACTCCTCTCCTTCACTAAATGAGCACACTCTTCACTTCACCACTCACTCTCTCCTTTCTGCAGGCTCTCTCTCTCTCTCTCTCTCTCTCTCTCTCTCTCTCTCTCTCTCTCTCTCTCTCTCGTGCCCTCACTCCCTCTCTTCATCCTGTCCTCTCTCTCTCTCACTCTCTCTCTCTCTCTCTCTTTCTCTCTACTTTTAGCTTCATAACACTAAGTAAGAAATAAGGTTGTAGTTGTGCTTGGTGTCGAGTTTCTCTTCTTCTTCCTCATCACAACTTGATGTTGCAGCTATGCTTGGTGTGCAGCAGGTGCAGCAGCAAGCACAGCAACAAACTGCTGCAGCTGTTATGCTTGGTGTGCAGCAGGTGCAACAACAAGCACAGCTGCCGCTACTTACTTGCTATGCAGCAGCAAGCAGCAGCAAGCAGGCAGCAATGAAGTGATATATAAAAAAACAATAACCAAAGATTAGCACCCTAAATCGATTATGTAATCTTCTAAAACTATTTTCCAGTAACTGAATAAGAATAATGGTGAGACAAATCCAAATTTCATGTTATCATCTGAAAAGAAGACAATACATGCAGAATAATTTCCATGCCCTGGCAACAAAACGAGGACTGCAGTTTGCAATATAGGCATGTATACGAATCAGCATGCAATAGAATATGCAATGCACATACACTATATATCCACACCAATGTCCATAATATTAAATTTTAGTACTTAATACAATACAACATTGTTTTGAAATTGACAGTTCAACCTTTTCTTTAAACTTCAGCAATACAATTAAACATGAAACATCATAAACTGATAATATATAGTTTCAATGGTTCAACAATGCTTTATAACAAACAAGCGTAAAGGATTTCAGAACTAAGGAGAATATTATGAGGAAGCCATTAAAAAAAAAATCTCCGATTAGCTTTTGTTTAAAATTGTTGGGTTCATTCCTGTGCAGCAGCAACAAGCAGCAACAAACAGGCAGCAGCAGCAAGTAGGCTCCAAATTTATTAATCTGTAAACCTGAATGAAAATCATAATGTCAGAAAAATAAAACATTAAAATCAATATGTAAAAAACTTAATTCATTATCTCTCTTTTGTTGTTAGTTAATAAAATCTGTCATCCCCCGCATTATCTCCAATTACACTGCTCATTGACCAGGTGAATACCAAAAAACTACAAAATAAATAGATAGCTACTATTTAATATTTAACATAATATTAATCCAACTAGCTTTGAGCCTACAAATAAATAACTTATAAATCTTTTTAAGTTGTATACAAATCAATGATTTAAGATTTCACATACAATAAACTATTTGCTAATATGCACGATATATGACTGATCTACTCTATAATTCAATAATCTATTCACTAGAAAATTGTTTCTACAGTCTCCTTGTCCCTTTTCTCACTGTCTCACATCACAGAACCCTATTGAATCTATTACAAGAAAAAATTGTACAACTAAATAAATGTTAGGAAGGTATCATATCAATTCAATCTCATCTCAATATCTACACAACATTATGCAGAGAGAAGTGAATCCAATTATCACACACCATTACAGTGGAATAAAAAAGAAACATTTTCAACTAAACAAATGTTAGGAATGTATCATATCAATTCAATCTCATCTCGTCATCTACACAATATTATGTAGAGAGAAGTGAATCCAATTATCACACACCATTACAGTGGAGGAAAAAAAGCATTTTTTTCCCTTTAAAATAACAAAACTTTTGATAGAATTAACAAATCCCCAACACAATAGAGATCAACTAGTAGTCTTAACCCTAATTTCACCCCCACAATCAATCGATCTCTTGCTATAATTATCCTTAATTAAGTCAACAAAGAAAAATGGAATCAAAAGTTTAAATTTGCAACATACCAAGCATATCTTGCTGCTGTCGCTCCCAAATCGCAGCAGCTCCTTGGCCGAGTTCAGCGCCACCCTGTGACGGGCGAGGGTCCTTGCCACCTTGCGGTAGATTGAAATCCTAGCATCCTTGATCTCCTCCAGCATAGGGGCGAACAGGTTAATCCTCCTCGCCAAACTGCACAGCTGCTTTCTGTACGGGTTCCTATAATTGCAGATCGATGCGATCTCCTCCACCGTCCCCATTATCCCGTTCATGACTGCAGATCCCGCCGCCTCCTCCTCCTCTTTCTCCTCTCACTTCAGTTGGGTTGGGGGGCAGTTTGGTCTTTTTACGACACGTGCAAATCATGTGATCCGCCCACTAACTCCCTGTTAACTTCGTTAGGTTGTCTAGCTAGTTTTTTGAGAGTTTCAAACTCCAGCGATATTAAGTTACAGACCCATATACTACAGAGGGTCTGACTGTGATTAATCCTAAAAGTTATACTACAAAATAATAATGGATGTAATTTATTATGGCAACTTATTATCAAACTATAGCTAAGTACCATACGATGCAACTGTAGTATAAGTTCTCAATGCTAAACAAGAAATGGTCAACTAGATCCTTACATGGTAGGTCTTACCTATCATATAGTTTTTCCAAACCCCATGTCAAGAATACATGATGCATATGATTTATCTGGACCTCATGTCATGTACATATCTTAAGCGTTCACATGTCCGTTATTCAGAAATCGAGAATCAATTATCATGCCAAGTCTGGAATATATACACGTTTACTGATAAACCATGTAATTTCATATTTATGCATTGTCATCATGTTCCATGTATCGTGTCCATCATGTATTATACATGTGGTTACCAAGCAATCATTGTCATGTATTATATAACATAATATCTTTATGCATCACACACCATGTAATGCATCATGTCTATCATGTATGTGTCATGTAACATGTTACCTATATAAACCAAGTATTCGTGTCTTTCGTGCTCTTAGCCAAGTTTCATATTTTAGAGTCGTGTATCAGTGTCCTTATATAGTTATATTAATCCTAGTCTAAATATAGTAAAATCTTAGTTTGTTGAGTAACCCAATACTGATATCATAATCAATTTATAAGCCAAGTTGTTGTTGTAGTTACTGTTAATTATACCCAGTGGTGTCAAATGCTTATAATTAATAAATCAATGTTATTGTAAAGTTTTCATCTTCATTAGAGTAGGTGACCGCTGGCTGACAATCTCTCTGCCTCTTCTGGGCTCGAAAAATTCAATAACGAACTTCACGATTTTATCTACATACTATCATAGTTATCATGACCTGATCTCAAAATTAGGATCTAAACATCGAACAATACTTGCAGAATTATTTTCACGACCATCAGACATGAAAAGGTTGTTGGGTGGCGGCCAAGACCACTACACGACGGTATGTTCATGTCAGATAGATTCAAACATATATCTTGATTCCATACCCTAACTCTAAAGTTTCATTGTCATAAACAGAGATAATTGATCCAACAATAAAGAGAAATAGGGAAACTAGTATTACTCACTAAGATTTTCGCTCTAGTTTGCTGAAAATAATTAACCTAACTGAGCTCCTCTGACTTGGACTTGGGCCCAGTTTGTGTGCAGATGTGAAGAAAGAAACGTATTGGAAAATTTTGCTTGTGAAATAAGAAAATTTGGTCAAAGAATGGGTTTTGTTGGGAGTTTCTAGAGGGGCACACCTTTTTTCATAGTGAGCCCACTTTCACTAGTGAGTCAACCTTGTCTTTTGAAGAAAAATGACTTTTCTAGTGAGCACACTAAAAAAATCCAAAACTGTTCTTATTTTTACCATAGTGGATTTGGGACTTATCCACTATGGTGGATCCGGGACTGTAAGCACATTTTGATCTGGGACTGTAATTAACCTAACTGAGCACATTTTTTATCAATGTTTGGAGGTTGCGGTGAAGAACGAGTACACTTTTGATTTTACTATCGAAGGAGAACAGGGGCGGCGGCGGAAGAGTAATGACGGTGGAGTAGATGAGAGAGAGAATAGAGAGGTTAAAGATGAGGGCATTTTTGCCCTAAAATTTAAATGGCAAAGTTATAAATAAAAGCAAACTTTTAAGTGGGCTCACTAAGAAAAAAGGTGTGCTCCTTTGGAATTGTATGGGGTGTGCGCTTAGTCTTGAAATGAAATATGTGTATGTGGGCCTTTTATGAAATTAATTGGATTTTTGAATAATTTATTATTATTAATTATGATTGCTGGTCGACCTTCTTCATAAATTGTAAAATTAATAATGGATGAAAATATTATTGAGAGAAGTACTAAAAAATTATGGTATACTTTTTTTTTGTCTTTTTGTTTTTTTTAGTAAAGTCCTACAGATATAGATGAACTTTTTATTATCGAAACATTTTACTCTCTGAATGTCTCAATCCTCACTATCTCTGCTAACGAGTTTCCAAGGACAAGCAAGTGAGATTTTCACCTCTTATAAGAAATTAGTTCAATTTTCCACAACAAATTTCTTCACTCTTAAATGACTTTCTAAGCTTTCCGATCTGTTACAATGTGTTTGTTTGCATGCAAGTAACGTTATTTCCAATAACTTTATGTATTTGTTTAGTAAATAAGTATAATATAACTTATTTCTCCAATGATGATGTGATACTATATGGCACCTACTTTTCGACTTTAATTCACAAGAAATTTAGATGGAAGAAGAGTTGAAATTAAAAAAGAATAAATATTAATTTTTTATTATATTATATATTTTTTTCTCTTTTACTTTTTTCATAAGAATAATATTTATTTTGAAAGTTACTTCTACTTTCCATCTTTCCTTCCCAATTTTTATTAATTCTAACCAACCAAACACACCATTGTGTTGTGTTTGTTTCCCTCTCTCTCTCTGGGAATTTCTAAGGGAGCACGACACTTGTTTTAGTGAGCACACTTGTTTAGTGAACACATCTTCCTTTCTTCTTAAGAAAAGAAAGTATTTTTTTAGTGAACACACTAAAAATTACTGAAAATACTTCCTCCTTCCTTCTTGTTACCATGAACTCTCTTTCTCCTTCCTTTACGTGACCGACGACACCAAAAATATATTGTATCTGCTCTCTGCCTTCCGTCTTCCTCGATTTAGTCCGCTATTATACATTCCACAGCCATGTGCCATTTCCTTTGCTCCTGCAACTTCCTCCTCCTCAATCTTAGATAAATAGTACCGTCCGGAATCTAATATTGAATGGAAAATAATACCGTCCGAAATCTAATTCAAATGGAAAATAATACAATCTAAGATCTAACTCCGGAAATAAATATTTTTTTGAGAATAAAGTTGAAAATAATAACAATGTTATCTAAAATTTTTAATTACAAATTTATAATATAATTAAGAATTTTAGTGAAATGTGTTCCAAGAGGATGTGCTCCGTTGAAAATTCCCCTCTCAATCCTAATACATAAATCCTGATGTCTGTAAGCCAGATACATCACACCCACCTACACACCCTCACAAGGTCACTTCCGGGTCAAATTGAGGTGCGTCTAAAATCTCCTCCACAAAAAAAATCGAAATTATTTATGGAGACATCAGCGGTCAACGAGCGGAGTGTAAACAAAGCTTGTATTCACATGGCGCAACTGCAGCTGCACTCTGTCACCCTTCATCCCAATTCCCAATCTCAATCACTCATTTTCTGGGATTTTTTTATATAAAAAATCGAATCTTTTTCATTAGAATAAAAAAAATAAATAAAACCACAACTTTCTTCAATTGGCCACAAGAACAAAACAAGGGCTAAATCATAGCAAAGTGCCAAAAAGTCCCCACCTTTTCTTCTCTTATCTCCTCCTCTTTGAGCCTTTCTGGTGGAAGCAGCAACAAGTGGGCAACTTTTTTTTCTTTTTTCTTTTTTTTTTTTCCTCCTTTTGCTTTCTTCAACTTTTGGGCTTCTACGAGATGTTCTCTGGTTTGATCCAGCGGCAGGAAGCTTCGATTCCAACTCTGGAGGAGATTCACGGTGGGCCCAGCCTGGTGCTCACGGCAGATCCCAAGCCCAGGCTCCGATGGACGGCGGATCTCCACGAGCGCTTCGTCGACGCCGTCGCTCAGCTCGGTGGACCTGAAAGTCTGTGCTCCAATTCTTTGCTTTTCTTGCTAGATTCTGCTTAAAGATTGCATTTTGTGAAATGGGTACTTACTATTTTTCTTGGATTTTTGGTGGTTTGTGTCAAGTTGATTCCTTTGGGTCTTTCTTTTTTTTAATGTTTTTACGAGGATAATCTTGGTGTTAATTGTTTTAAGGGTATAGTTTATGAAGTGGGTAGTTGGTGATTTATGTTAAATTGATGTTTTTGGGGGGCTTTTTGTTTATTTTAGTTGCTGTTTGTGTGGAAACTCTTGCATCCAGGCTTTTGCATTGAGCCTGTAGTTTGTAATGTTTAGAAATGGACAAATGGGTACTCATTGTCAATGCTAGTGTTTTTGGGGAGTATAATTTTGATGTTATTTTATTAAAGCTGAAGTTTGATGGTTTCTTTATCAATTTTGATGGGTTGAGGCTTTGAAAAAAAAAAAAAAAAATACCGCGAGGTGAAGCCCATGATTCTGCCCATGGTTCTTTCAACCGGGAGCCTGTTAAAATACAAAACAATTTCCCTCAACCCTCGAGATTTGGTGCAGTTGAAAGGATTTCAAAGTATTGGATATGTAGAAATTACTTGTTTGTAGAACTATGGTCAAGATCGTTTATTTGTCAGTTTTTGCTCCTTTGATACTTGTAGTGATAACTGTGACATGTAATTTAGCACGTGTAGTCAGTACTGTTTCGATTAGTTTGTAGTGGGATGTTAATTTTGATAATTTGTTATAGCCTTCTTTTTGTATTTTATTGATAGCAGCTGATAGTTTGTGTAGCCCTTTTATGATTGTTTATCAGAGTTTTCTTCCTTCTTGTTTGATGAGCATACATTGCTCAGTTTGTTGCTTTTGTGGCTTGATGAACTTGAGCAGTTTGTCGCATTGGTGTTAAAGGACAGGATTCTATATTTTATTTTGTTTGTTGTGCTAATATGGCTCTGCTTCCATGGGTATTCCCAATGTTTAAAATAACGATAATGGCAATGTAATGTTTTATCTCTGTTAGGTTATATCGTCGCATATAGCGTAACATATAACATATGTTACACAATTTTTTATGTGTTTAATAAAAATAAATATAAAGTTATGCATAATCATTTTTATAAATTGGAAAATAAATTTAAAATTTCTGAGAAAAGAATATGAAAACAATCTATAACACACTGAATCTATATTAAAATTTATAACATGTTCACTATAATTTTCACAATTTATCTAAATCCGCAACTGTAATTTTGGCATTACCTAAACGTGAAAACAAGTTTTGAATTTATTTATTTCAATTAAGTTATTATTAATATTGTAATTTATGTATTGTAAATGCTCGATTTATTTGATTTGTAATTTTCCATTTAAGTCAAACTAAAAGTTAAATAGAATCAACAACAACATAGAAATTCCATTAACTGAATAAGAATTACAAGGAAACAATTGTAAATGAGCAAACTAGTAATTCTACAAGAAATCAAACAAATATACAACAAAACAATCAAGAAAAAAAACAACAATCAACTAACAATCGAAACAGATAATCAATGGTAATCTTGAAATTACTAAAAAAATAACAGAAAATAACATAAAAAATGCATTCTTACAGTGCACTAAGTTATTTTCGACTGTTAAATGACATTGGATTCCCATTAGGTTTCATAATGCAATATAGTGGGTTTCGTAACGGATTGTTTTCAACATTGAGTATTCATTAAACCGGACATTATCATATTAAGTATAAGACTTGTCGGTATTGTTTTGCTGTTTGTTTTTTATTTTATTCGTATAGTAGGTTTGTGAATCGCTGTTAGTTTTCCAATGTTTCAACCCAAAGATGTGGATTATGCGCCTGAGGAAACAATTTTCTTTGCAGAAGCGACGCCAAAAACCATCATGCGGACAATGGGCGTGAAGGGGCTTACTCTTTTTCACCTGAAGAGTCATCTCCAGGTATATGCACTTACTTTTAACTATAAACTTTTTGCATCAGCTTCATATCATAATGACATTTTTACTTTCTTGATTATTTTCCGGGCAATTTGATAGAACTGTTACAGAGTCGTGCTCACTGATTATTATTTTTTTAATATTTCCAGAAATACAGATTAGGTAAACAATCAGGCAAAGAGATGTCAGAGCAATCCAAAGATGGTATGATTATTATTGCCAATTATTCTTTTACTATCAGTTCTTTTTTCTCTTCTTTATTTCTAGCATATTTAACTCTCGTGTTGGCAACATGTTACAAGCACAAAGTACCACAAGCATAAATGACGAGACCTGTATAAGTTTGATCATCACGCTTGATATGTTCTACATTGTAAGCTGAACTTTGTTGAGTTATCTTCAAAATATTCAGCCCCAGCGCCCATTTGTCAGATAGAATAATGCTATTATCGATGGTGATTTAAATTTTTTCTTTTATTTCTTCCTGCTTTGTCTTCTCTTTTCTCATAACATAGAAGCGATATAAAAGTTGGAGTTACTACTATTTTACTCCATACTGTTTGTAGAAATAGATATTTGACATGAGATGCCAGCCTATTGAAGTCCTTGTCACTACACCAAAATTTTGAAGTTATGGTGAGAGTTGGAGAAAATTATCTTACATGGTCCCGCGGGTTGAGCGCTTATTTTTGGCCGAAACCTAGGCTTTACGCAGTGGTTTTTCGCCAGTGTGATTTGAAATTGGGTTTTTCTAATATCATATTGAAGTCCTTCCGTTACACCAAAACTCCGAAGTTACAAGAGTTGAGGGAATTATTTTGTATTCTAACATAGCATGTGCTTCCTTTTACATTATTGACAAAGACTTGGTTGAGATTGATTTTTTTTTTTTTTGCTTTTTTATGTTTTTGTTCAAAATCTCAGCTTCTTACCTTATGGAAGCCCCAATCAGCAGTGCTTTGTCTCCAAGAGTGCCTACACCAGACGTGAATGAGTATGAATCTTCAAGTTTAAATCGAGCCTGTAATTTAGAGACATTATTATGAATTTACATTAGCCTAGTGATTCAATGCGTCTTGTAGGGGCCAGGAAGTTAAAGAGGCACTTCGAGCTCAAATGGAAGTTCAAAGAAGACTACATGAACAAGTGGAGGTATGTTGCTTCCTTTATTCTGTCCCTTGTTTGCTTATCTTCGAGATCTTGAATTCTGTTATTTTATCCTCTCAGAGTTATGCATTTATGGACACCTCAATTTATTCAATTTTGTTAAGTCGCAAATATTTAAGAATAAAATGGTTAGCTTAAAACATGTTAAAGATAAATCTGTTATGAAAGGCTCTTTCCTAGTATTACCATGGCAACGCAGGCAGCATTGATCTAGAGCAAGATACGTGAATTAGTTGTAATCAACGTCTTGTTTTGATTTTTTCTGTCAATGTGGCTGCATGCAGTCTAAATCTTCGAGTACCTTGGATAGAGAGACGTACAAGGAGGTAAGTGAAGGACTTAGGAAGGCAAGCAGTTTAGAAGCTCATTCAGAGTGTAACGTCGTTGTGTTGTGGTTGAAGATGTGAATATTATCATTTAGTGCTGACCAAAGTTTGACCTGGAGTAGTTAACGTGTAAGGGACGAGAACTTATCGTCTCCTGTCTGTGTTTGTCATAGCTGTTGTCCCGTTATAGTTATTTTTATAGGTTCTATGTAGGCAATTCTGTGTAACTGGACCTCTAGCTATAGTTTTCTGCGTGTATGTGATGAAAAATTAATGAAAAAGTTGTCAACACCCCAGCAATTGAGTTTGCTGATGCGTGCCATTAAAAGGTAGATAACGACCTAAGGATCATAGGGTGAGAGGTTATTGGATATATCGGGCTTTATTAAATGCATGATCATGAGAGTGAATCCAACGATATAGCTGTCAACGCTGAAGAAGACATCACATTCTAGCCTGATCTGTAAGATATTTATTGTAAACTATTAGAATTATGATATTTAACTGTATAGTAGTTAAGCTATGGACAAATCAAGCATCCATCGTAACATCAAGTATCAACTTTTTCCAAGAAACCAGTATAGACTTTTTTTATGTTATGTAAACCCTCGTGAAGGTTCAAATTTCATAGAAATTCTTAGACGGTGTTAATAAAAAGATCACTAGATCGATCTAAGAAGGAAACAAGTATCTACTCTTCAACAATTATTGCAATGTTTAAAATAGCGATAATGGTAATGTAACGATTTGTCTTCGTTAGGTTACATCACATATAGCGTAATGCATAATGTAAGTTATGCAATTTTCAATTTATTTAATATAAATAAATAAAAAAACTATATGTAGATTTTTTTATAAATTAAAAATAAATTTAAACATTCAAAATAAGTAAAATCATATTATGGTAATAAGATCTTCTAAGTTCCTAGTAAGTTTCATAATAATTTTAACACTATATCTTTATAATTAATATTAAGTTTGCAACCATAATTTCAGTCATTACCCAAAAAAAGAGATTTTAAATTTATTTATTTCAGTTTCATTCATCACTAATGTTGCAATTTGTATTTTATAAGCTTAATTTATATTTTCTAATGCTCATTTTAGTTCAGCTGAGAGTCTAATAGAATCAATAATAACTAACAAAATTCATCAATCGGAGAGGAATTATAGCAAGCAATCGCAAATTAATAAACTATCAATTCCACAAGTACTCAAACAAACAAACAACAAGCATTGAAGTTAAAAATTGTAACAATCAATAACAAATAATCTACAGCAATATAGAAATTACTCAAAAATATAAATGTAAATAACGTATCATAATATAACGTAAATAGCGTAAAATAGCTTAAAAAGCGCACCGTTACGGTGCAATGAGTTATTTTATACTGTTAGATAATGTTGAACTTGCATTAGATATCACAACGCAATATAACGGTACTTGTTTGCTCTCTGTCCACCTAAAAACTTTCATGTAACACTAACGCTGAGCTTACATTAGATATCATAACTCAATATAACGGTACAATTTTCTTTTCTTGAACATCCATCAGGTCCAGAAGCACGTGCAGATCCGAATGGATGCGTACCACAAGTACATCGACTCATTGTTGGACAAGGCTTGCAAGATTGCACAGGAGCAGATCTCCTCTGCTGGCTTGAACAACCCGTTCATGTGCTCGCCTTCCTTCCCGCTCAGCCCATCTGCGTTCCGCCAGATATCCGTTGGTGGGATCAGCCTTCAGTCCCCCGGAGCCAAGTCTTCGCTCTCGTCCATCGGTGAGGGCCAGTTCTTCTATCACAAGTCCCCCGAACTGAAGCGCAAGCTGACATAAACCGGTTGCATCTCAGACGATATTTTATCTCTTTGCCATATTCTGGGAACAAAGAGAACTCGGAGAATTTTGAGGGAAAAGTCGCTTGGATGGAGAGAAGTTGTCATTGGTTATGTACTCTCTCTTCAACTAAACAAGAATTATTCTACCTTGATGCTCTCTTTTTACAAAGCAAGATTCTGGCTTTGTGTACTTTGCTTTTAGCTATTGTGTGCTCTGAGCTCAGATTCTTGAGTTTTATCTTGATGGTAGTATCTTGGCAAGGATGAGAGGATGCATGTAGTGACAACAAGGCCGTATGTATGCTAGGAGAACGGGTGGGGTCCAAAGTTCATTTCTTGGCCCTACTGTTTTAAATTTAGAGCTAGGTTTAATAGCAGTGGAACTCTTTTGTACTACAGAGTTAGTGTAATTTAGAGAAACACTAACTTTGAGGAAACGGAAAATTTACCGGCGGTGGTAAAGGGAGTTTCTTTACTAGTGCTTAGGTGGTCCAATAAATTAATTATACATAGTGCTACTCAAAGGGTGGTTAAGTGAGTTCTTTTATTTGTTATTTTGAATGATATCATAATGTCATATGTAATTATTTTATTGGGCTTTCTATACCATCATAATTATTTTATTGGGCTATCTAAGCTCTAGTGAAGGAACTCTTTTCACCATCGGTGAATTTCCCGTTTTCTCTATCAGTTTAGTTCCTGGACAGCTAACGTTGTTAGTCAATAATTTACTCTTTGCATCCATGTTTAAGTTAATTTGCACATGTTTTAATAAAATCTTCAAATTACCCTCCTTTAGATGTGTTTTGGGTAAGTTCTCAGTGAAGAAGGAAAGGTTAATTTGGGGATTTTATAATAAATATGCAATTTAAATTAAATATGGATGAAAATAGCAAACTATTAACTAATAACGTTTGGAGTATATTGACTAAATTGAAAATTTTAAACTTAAAAGATAATAAATTACATTATCTTTATATATACAATTATTAACCCATAGAACTAAAAGTGAAAGTTCAACTTCAAAGTTTTGAATATGAAGGACCAAAAAGTAGCTTTTGGAACCTTCCATTCTCATTCTCAGTGTTACTAGGCTATGGGATTAGGGGGAATCAAATGCTATTCTCTATTTGTTATTTAATATTTGTTTCAAAATCTTTTTAGCAATTATTTTAGTAAGGGAATAAAATCTTTGTATTTTCTTGAGATGGTGGAATTTGGGAAGGTATATTTGGTATTAGAGACTTCTACTTAAAGCATAAAATGGGTTGTATTAAGCATGAGCCCTTGCTTTATGAACAGTCTAAGAGCGAGAAACGGTACCCTTGTCTCGAGAGATGAGAATGGGTAGGACCAAGATTAGTTTTTAGCCTATCATACTTAAAAGTTTGAATTAAAAATAAAAATTGTATTTTCTTAATTTAAAATTTTGAAGTGGATGGACTAAGAACAGACCCTGAATCTGTTCATTCTCATCCCTACTACTTGTATGACTGCAGGTGATGTTGTTAGTTCTCTGCATGCTTTGGATTACCAAATCTAAAAACAATGCTAGCCTAAGAGATGAAGAAACAAATCTTCTTTATAAATAGTATTTATGTGCATACATTTGGTATAGAGTTCTAAGTTTAATTAGTTAATGGGTTTCTTGAACATATATTCTCTGAGAATTAATATTTTACTTATTTAATCCGTTTTTAACTTATGGATGTATTGAGATAGTGATAAATATAATTTTAATAAATTTGAACGAAATATATGCATGCAGTGAATGCGGTTTGAATATCCTAAAGTCTTTGGCAGAATAATAATAAAAGTTTAAATAGTTCATAATTAGTCACGGTTCCTCTCCCTCAGAAGGCTAGCTACAACATCCAATATATGAACATTGAGTTTAGATGTGGGACTAATAAGTTAGGATATCAAATTAAACGAACATATTTATTTGGTTTGATATGCCCTAGGATAATAAAATCACAATACTTTATAATTAGCTACTGTTTCTTCCCAAAAAATCTAGCTACGATAATTTAATGTTTTCATTGGAATCACTATAAACTACTCTAAGTTTTGTCTCACATTCGATATGGGACTACTAAGTTAGGATATTACATCATATATTATGGTGGTTACTCAAGATTGAAATTGTTGGGATTTTTCCACTGGAAATATACGAAATAAATAAAAGCATGCAACCAGTTAGAAGGTACTTCGCTATAACTCGTCATTGTAATTCCTCTGCCTTAGCTTAATGATCACGTGGCATCAAGTTTCTTAGTAACTTTGGAAATGAATTCTCCAATGTTTTTATATAATATCGCTAGAAAAAGAATTCTACATTTCCATAATTCCTAAACATTTCACCATATTTCAAAATGGGAAATTCTAAACCCGCACACCGCTTGTCTTAGGGAGCACCATTTGCTTAGTGAGCACCATCTCCATTTTAAAAAGAGATGGTTTTTCTGAATGAGCATAATATTATTCCAATTTTAACTTTTTCAAATCCACATTTCCGATTTCTTCTCACTCGTATCCTCTCAAATCTATCACTCTCTGTTTGCTCTCCTCTACTCGCCCCTTCCAGTGATTGGTCATACCCTCCCCTCGCTCATGCACCTGAAAAGGCCAGTTAGTTCCCTCATACTCTAACATGTCAGCCCCTCATGTAAATCGATCATCCACACGCTGTCAGCTTCATGTCTCTCTCACCAATCGCAACCTCCACTCCTCCTCTATTACTGTTTTGAACACCTTTATCATAATGCATGCCAGGTATAGGGACCTTAGCAGCACTTAATATATTCGACAAAATATCCGAACGTTATTAGACTTCCTAAATTTCAGCATCGCCGCACTCTTAAAGTGTTCTATAAAATGCTTGATTGAGATAAGAATGAAGAGTAATTTTGTCAAAAAAATTGATAAACTTTTAATCCTTTGCAAGCTAGGGTATGGTGCTTAGTACGTCAAGTGGTGTGCTCATTTAGAATTTCCCAATCCAAAATCTACCCACTGTTCACCTTTGCGATTACACTTTGAGACTTTATTCAGCCCGCCGAATTCTTCCCGAATTTTCGGACCACGGAACGCCCTGTCCCTCGTAACGGAATATTCGTTCAGAACGCCAACTCGGGGGCAGCACGGGCAGCACCAATCTCCTGCCCGCGGGGAACCAAACCCAAAAAATAAATAGATAAAAATAAAAACCACTCTCTCTCTCTCTCTCAAAGGAGACTGAGTGGCTCCGTGATTGGCCCGTTGCGCGTGGGATTCCGACGAATCTCTCTACTCTACGGTAAGAAAGCGGAAAATTTTGCAGTAATTATCATTTCTTTTTTAGACAATTTTTTTTTTTTTGAAAATTTCATATTTTTTCGTGCCTTTCCCTGTTTTAATACCGTCAAATCATTTACCCACAGTGGACTTCGCCAAATTTCGTATTGAAGTCGGATTCGGATGAAACTTGGGTATGTCTCCATTTCTTCAATCAATCCCTCTTTAGGTCAGATTTCGTGGTTTTTTATGTGAATTTGGTGAGTTTTGATAGGTATTTGAAGTAATTTCATTCCTTGACTTTGATTTCATATATTTTCTTTTAATGATCTTGAGCTGAACTTCAGCTAGGGTTCTCTTAAAGGCCTGACCTTGTCGCTTTTTATTTCTTTAAATGGAAAGCTAATTGAAAGATTTTCAATTGATGTTTTTCTTTTTTGGGGTTAAATTTGGGTCTGGTGAGTAAATAATTGATTGATTGTTACTTCTATAGTCAGTTGTAGTTCAAATTCTACAAGCGTCCACAGTTAGTGGAGTTAATGAACTTGAATTTAACTCCTTTTTACTAGACATGTTAATTGGTTTGCTTCTTGATATTTGAGTTACTGTGAATAGAAATGTTGAAGCTAGATAGTAATATGGTTCGTAATGAGTGTTCTTCATTAATTTGATAATTATGCAACATTTGGAGATGGAGAAGTGGGTTGTGATTGGCTCGGCAGTCCAAAGCTGTTGCTTTCGATTTGGCTACTAGAACTACTATATTTGGAATTTCTCACTAGTAATATTGAATGAGCCTGTGTATAGGAGATTTGAAGTGCAATGGAGAAGTTTCAGTGGAGGAAGATGGAGCGGTTTTCGGCTGATTGTTCTGTGATATTAAAAAAAAAAAAAAAAAAAAAAGCTACTGATAGCTTGAAGGATCACACAGAAAAGAATGTTAGAGGACCAGGCGTGGCACGGAGATCAAGAGTGAGGTGATGATGGAAAGATTTCAAGTTGAGAGGTTTCGTAAACCTTTTCTGATAATGGCACATGAATACACATCTAACTTGGCGGCATAATGAGTTTGATCAGCAAATGCCCCTCTGACGTAACCCCCAGCTCATTCAGAGAAGAGATGACTTTGATTAGCAACAACCATTTCAAGGGAGCACTAAGGTCGAGATGGTAAAGGAATCACCCTTTATTCTAGGAAGTTTGAATTTTGAAGTTTGCAAATACTAAGAAAATGATGATGATTGGAGATCATGAAAGAGTTCTATGGTCGAATCACGAGTCAAAATAGAGATCGAGATGGAATGAAATTGAATTCGTTGAAGGCTGTGCGGTAGTGTGACTTCAATGCCAAATTTGAAAATGATGAAGATTGAACTAGAAAAATTTATATTAGAAGAAGTTAAGAGATAGGGATGGCGAAAAATGTCGAATCCGATGGTGACTTTTCTTCCTCAGCGAGAAGGAACCCACGAAGCTCGCGGAAGGAGTCTTTTTCTATCAGAAAGGTTCTTTTTTCAATCAATCATGCCTCACCTAGATAAATTCAAATATTTTACACAATTCTTTTGGTTATGCCTGATCCTCTTGACTTTGTATATTGCTATAGAGAGTGATGGGGATGGAATACTTGGTATCAGCAGAATTCTCAAACTATAGAACCAACTTCTTTTGCACCAGGAGAACAAGATTCAGAGCAAGGATCCTAAGACTTTGGAATCTCTATCTACCAAAGGTTTTCGCACAAGTCTCCAAAGCATCAAACGAAGGTGTCGGCTAGTTCAGTAAGGATAATAAATGGCACCGCTCGAGCCCAATCCCACTGTGCCCTATCCCACTTCATCTGCAACCTGATCCCAAATCTCTAGTCTATCAAACTGTTCACTAGCTCGATACAGATCGGACGGAAATGGAACACTGAGTGTACAAGCAGGACTAGGCTTATTGGCCTACTATTGGTCAAAGCACCTTGCTGATTTGATAACCCTATCTTTCTGCAAGAGAATTGACTCTGAGGTTGAAGTAATTTCTCGGTGATCACAGGAACCATACTACTTTGTATTATAATAAGTTATTTTATCATCTCACATAATGGGTAGAGTCCGGCCCTTGCCGTCTTTCTGAAAAAACCCTTGAGCCTCCTTTGTGCCGCCTTCCTCATAGAAGCCGCCAGGTTGACCCCGAAAGTCACCGAATCTTCTCCATTTCGTGAGTAGTAGAGAAAACGTTTCCAACGTTGCCTTCATGGAATGAGCTGACAAGTGTATGAATGAAGTTAAGCTGTTCTTCATTGTTTCGTAGCCAGAGCAGACATGTGGAGTTCACGAATGGAGCTCTGAATCCTTTTTCCGACGATACAAGAATCACGTTAGTTTGAATTCAAAACAAGAAGTTACACCATTTTATTAAAGTGTGACACCGTAGGTGAATTTCTTCTCAAGGATATCGGTGATTTGACACTCTCTAAGTCACTGGTGACTACGCCAATAACTTAGTCTTCAACAACTAAAAGAAAGAGCTTCTGCATGTCAGTGGTGGCCTAGAGAGGGTCACCGATGGCCATACTAATTACTTGTCTTTCATAATCCAAAAGCAGCATCTCTAGACGTTGATGACTAGGTCACCCATGATCCATATCTAGTGACCCAAGTACATATTTTGAATGTGGGAAACCTTGGAGTCTAATCTCAATCATTGGTTCCTATTTTAATCTGATCTAAGAGATGAGATTAATTGGAGATTTATAAATCTAAGAAGACTCTACACATACCCTATGATCTCCAACTTTTGAGAGGATCGACGAAATTCACCATGTATCAAGAAAGAACCGTCACTAAGATCTTCAAATCAATGATATCTCTTGTTTCTTCATCAAATCTCTAGTGCCATGTTCAAAGGAGGTAGTTTCATGTCAAGCTCATCAAGGAGATGGTTCATATCACTGCAAGGAACTATTTGCTACGTTCTTACAATACCCCTCTAGCAAATTAGCCATTTTCGCATCCTTTTTGATATTCCGCGCAATATCACATCAAGATTGTTGCCGGATCATCAACGGGGTCAAAGAATTTCTATTTAGGCTTCCATAGTCATGGTTCCTAGGCTTATATAGGAACGTTATGATTTTTATTGATTGATTATAAAGTAAACTGTGTTTTCATATTATTTGAGAGTAAGACTGTGTATTCTTGCTCTTGTAATTGCTTAATTCTATAAAGCTTGTAATTTTCTTTTATTTTTATTAGTTTTGAATTTCTACCTAAAACAAAGTTAAGAACTATACATGTATGCTATTTGCTTTGTTGAAAGTTGAAAAGTGGCTGGATTAAGTGGAAAGGGGAAAAAATCATAAGAGGCCGATAAGGATTTATCATTTATCGTAGTTCTATATCAAGGAGAAATTGAAGATGTGTATTAAATTTTGTCAAGCTTTTGAAGAAGAATGTGCATAAGGAGATACGAAGATTATTAATCCAAAATTTTATGAAGAATTTAATTAAGATTATTAGAAAATGTAATTCAGTTCCAACTCAAGTTAGCAATTTAATTCTATTTAGAGTAGAAGTCGATTTCAAATTTAGTACTAGGACTTATTAGTTGGAGAAGTCTTTTAATTGACTAAAAGCGGGTTAGCTTAGTCGTTAATTCCCATACTTCAATAGAATGGTTTTAGGTTTAGCTCTCAGTAATGTCGTTGGGGGGGTTTAACTTGTGTAATAATTTGGCTACAGCCTTTATTATAAAAAAGAAGTCTTTTAATTGAGAGGTTTGAGCTATAGACAATTTGTATTAATTAGTGAATTGGTCATGAGCGAGAGCATTAGTACAAGTAAGGTTTGAGTTTATTTATTCCTATTAAAAGAGTAAAGAGGCTACTGATTAGTGTTGATAATCTAGAGATTGAATAAAGTCTAGATTTCTTCCTCCACAAGCAGTATCTTCTTTTGCTGAATGTTCCAAGGAAAATAATTACATCTTTAAGAAGTGTTCTGGATGAAGCATTAAGTTAGTTATTGCATGGTTAATTCCAATAACAATTGTTGTGAATTCGGTTATCAGATCAAGTATGTTTGGAATTTTTCACTAGTAATCTTGAATGAGCTTGTGTATAGAAGATTGGGAGCGTATGAAGAAATTTTACTAGTGAAAGGTGGAACATTTACTGAAGTTCAGATAAGTTCTCTATGAGATTTTTGAAATATGCTCTTGATAGCTTACTACTCTCAAAGAGGGCAAAGAATGACACTTGAGATTGTGTAGCCTAAACTTAGTGCTTTTGTATATCTTCAGTTATTAGCTACTTAAAAAAGCTACAGAAGTGCGGAATATTCAATAGATAATAAATAAATCACTAACCAATCAATCAAACAAGCACAGTCACATTCTTAAATCATCAAACAGATAGACATAATTTTTGGTGTGGAAAATCCAAATGGAGTGAAAAACCATAGAAGAACTGTACTATGAATTTTGGTTTTTATAACCACTTGTCTTACATTTGCTAGACAACCATAGTTAATCACAGTGATCCAAAAATATTTCTCTTTAGCTCTAGACAACCATGAATTATATCACAACCTTTAGTCACTCAAGTGATCTTTTCTTATTCAAGATTACTGTCACAAATCAATAATCAATGAGAAAAATCTAAATATCAAGAGTTTAGCATAGAACTATATGGTCAATATTTAAAAGCGGATGAAAAGTTAATCCCTGATCTTGAATCACAAGAATTCGTCAAGTTTTGATCATCATGAATCTTCTATCACTTTCTTTACTTGAGTCGTATCTTTTCTATCTATCTAGACCTTGAAAAAGATATTATATTTATAGAGTTTCTAAACTATTCAGTTAGCCTAAAATCCTTTTTTTAATCACATCCATCCATCTGCAATCCAACAACCCACTAGAGATAAGTTTCCATATAAACACCTCAAAATTTGAGTTGAATATAACTCTTAAATCCTAGAAATCCCGTATCTGCACATAAGCTGCAACTTGCGGTTCGTACAGCGACAGCCGTAGCTACCACTTGTAGCTATTGCCCTTTGTAGGAACACCCGCAGTTCGTAATGCCATCAACTGTAGTAGTTACGACACTACTCTGTTTTAGCCTTGTAGTGCTTCAACAAAACAATCATAACTTTTGATCCAAAAGTTTAATTGAGATAATTCAAGCGTCGTAAGAAAGAGAATTCAAAACTTTACTCCTTACAAAAAAAATTCTAATTATGTCTATTTTGTAGTCAAATCTAGGCTTGAAGTTGATATTTCTGTGTGATACAACATATATACTTTGTTTCCATAATGTTATTAAACTCAAATTCATTTCAAAACTTCTCTAAGTACATGGTCATCATGAATGGTTGTTTGGATCATTGTTTTGGTCACAAACTATCAATATAAGCTATAAAATTTATAAAACTACTTAATTGGAATTCTCATTCCTCAAGTATGGGATGTCTACTCTTGAGGGTTTACCAAGCAACTGATGTTTTAAAACTAGACAGCAGTCTCCTCTGGCTGCTTACCTAACCTTCTTTCTGTTGAAGTATTTGCAATGTAATTATACTGGTCATAGTAGAATTTACATAATACTCCAATAATATGGTTCTTATTACTCAACAAAGGGAAAAACATTTATTCTTATCATAAATCAACAAAGGGGAAAACATTTATTCTTATCATAAACCTTGACGCCAAAGTTTAATATCTCAGAAATGTATTGACTGACAACAATTAACAATATCAAAAGTATATACATGATATCAAAATCATATTAGCAATATTGGTATCAATATTATTAGGTTTCTGGTACATCAAATGTCAACGTGATATCCTTGTCGGCCAATATTTAAAACCTTAACATTTATTATGGGCATTCTATGCTTTGTGGTTATTTATGTTATACAAAGCAAAATTTTACTTAAGTTTGCTCAAATTTGTGGTCGAGAAATGCAAATGCTGTTTGGAAGTTGTGAATGCTCGACACTGCAGGCCTTGTGCTTTCAATTGTACTTGGGATCATGACCTCTTTAATTCATAATAAATCCCTTAACTACTAACTTATAAATTATTCTCATCATTTTGAAGTTAATAGCAACTTTGTAGCTGAATTGCTGAATAAAGAGTCCAAAACTCATTCATACCCTTGCTTCACGGAACTGACAATGCTGACAGAGACAAGATATGCTGACAAGCTGCATATCCAAAAAAGTAAATTGGATATCGTTCGATACGGGTGCCTGACACGTGGTCCGACACAAACCTGAATTGACCATAGAGGGATACATGCTACATAAGTTCATTCCCTTAATGAGTCAATACTGATAGTTGCAAGTTTGTCATGTAAATTAAGGAGTTCAAGTATGTCATATCTCTCTTACAATGTAGTTTTACCTTTTGATTCATAAGTTTTTGGTTATGATTCGTATTCGCAGAATTTAAAATTAGGTTTTTAATATCAGTTGTTATAAATATCACTCTCAATATCATTTCGGATTTGTAGCTGCCAAATACACGATATATTGTGTAATACAGGTCCAATATATGCCAATATTTTATGATATGTCTGATATTGTTGACTTCTATATCATAAGTGATCAATCGATACCGACTCTAATGTTTTAAACCTTAGTTAAAAGGACATTAGTTTGTTAAATTGATTGTAACAAAGGATCTCCTTAAAGAGTTATCAGGTGCAGAGCAATTCGTCACTTTTGCATCTGTGCTTCTTACTTGAGTGTGCTTTAAGACTGCAAAGAAGTGTTTTCAGGCTTTTAGCACTAGGTCCTTTCCTATCTGGTTTTTGTCGCTAGAGATTTAATGGGACACTTTTAAGCTTATTTTCCTTCAGCTTTCCGATAATCCACATCCTTCTCTACTACACGAGTATGACAGTGTGAATCCCTTGGTAGACCAATATAACACAAGTTCTAATTATTGAGCTTTTTCAAGCTCCTAGGTGCACTGCACTGCTATATAATCAATATCAAGCACATGTGCACTGAAGAACTGCTATATAATCTATATCTAGCATAGTTGTATAGGAATATAGCTTTAGCTTTAAACCCAACTACTGGAAGTGGAAGGATTTATTAAGCACTATCACCTTTGTGCTTTTATATCAATTGCTCTCAACATGGAAATTTTACAAGATACTACGGCTACTTAAGCTTTCAATTTTATAACTACTAAGAAGGATCTGTAAAGCTGATCACATATATTCATTCGATGACTTTCTGTAGTGAAACTGCTTTGCAACTTGATCCCACTACAGCCCTCTACACCTAGTGTTGAGAGTGGGCAGGCCCTAGGTCTAGCCTTTGGCCCACCCAATAGAAAATTTTCTATTGAAGTTATTCCACTTAGCTGGGCCTAGGGCTGGCTAATATGCCCATCCATTATTATCCCTACACTCGCCTCCAAAGGACTAAGGCCTAGTTTGGCAACATGGTCTCAGCTTATGAGACCATAGTTTCGTGTGATTAGAAGCTCAAAACTATAAAACTAAAACCTTGCTTTGCTTGGATGTCAAATAAGATTTCTGAAACCGTCATTTGGAAACCCTAAAGACTGAAACCATGATTTGGAAAACTCCACCGCGGCTAAATTTTTCCACAGTTTGAAAATTCTAATTTCACTTTTGTATACAAACTCTAGTTTCTTAAAACTTAAGTGAAATTAGAATTTTCAAAAACCTTGTTTAAGGTGGCACACATTAACATTTCATATAATAGGCAAGATTGAACTTATATTATCACACGAGAATGTTTAGTGAACAACCTAGAAGAAACTAAGCTATTGAATTGGTGAACTGGAAACTTTATGTTTACAGATTGCATATCCATAGCTGTCTTAGTAGAAAAGTCCATTATTAAAGAGTCATAGCTCATGAAACTGAGGGTGCTTAGAGGAATGTACCTGAGAAGCACGGATCATGAGAGAGGTCATGGATTCTTTGGACTTGGTTACATGACCAATTCATTCATAGTAGGATACAGAAAAATAGCAATGGGACAATAGAGAAAAAGGGGTTGGCCAACATGCCATGCCTCTTTCATTATTAGGAATGGTAATATAGATAAAGATATGTTAAACAGGTAACATGCATAGAAAAATCTTATTGACTACAGTATTTTTGATTAAAAGTATAAAAGAATAAGGTAACTAGATAGAACAGATAATATGCAGTTGTAGCTACCGTGTAGCTAATATCAGAAAAGGAGTTATTTATCGGAAAAGAAGTATGGGCATAAACTAATTCAAATTTTAATTCGATTAAAATCCTTGGAACCCGAACCAGTCAAATTAAAGAAAGAAATTTGGAGCAAAGCCTGATTTGATGCTAGCCCATGATGCCCCTTTTGGCATTACATTTTGGAGAGTTTCTTAGTTTTGCGTTGGGACATGTTTGACCTTTGGCAAATGATCCCTCATACATTATTTAAGCTGGACATGGCTCTAGCAAGTCCAACATGCACTCTATTACTATTATTTTAAATTTTGAGGTGAAACAACAGCATGTTGTCTGACACATGTTGCAATGAAGTGTCAATGTCCAAAATGTGCAAATGTGGATGCAAGGCAACTTTAAAGTGTCCATGCTTCATAACTTCTTAGGATCCTATTAATTATGCCATGCACTCTCATAAACCAAACACTCATCTTAGGATCCCATCAACCACGTTAAACACTCCACACGGGACATGTAACCACTAACACAATGAAGCCTTGTTATACTTCCTCCTTAAATCTGGCCAGAGCATGTCTCTGAAAAACTAGGGGAACATGATTCTGGAGTTTTATTCAAATCCAAGAAACTGTAGGTTGAATTGTATAGGACGACTTATGTAACTACTGATGGTTTAGGGATCAGAGTGTTGAGCTATACAACATGTCCAGAAATTAAGTGCACCGGCAATGATAATGCTAAGATAAACTTTTGGAAATCCATTGATGGATAAGAAAAGATACGAGTGAATGTAAGAAATTAGAGGTTGCTCTTATTGAAGAGAAATTATGGATAACAAATTGAGATGGTATGGACATGCGCAAGCGGAGGTACATGAATGTACTAGTTAGGAGAGGTGAAAAGATTATAGTTAATGGAACAAGGAGGCCAAGAGGTAAGGCTAAGCAAAATTGGATGAGGCAATTAAGAAGGGTAGGATGGTGGTTAATTTAAAATGAGTTGATGGTCCTTAACAGAATTGAATGGAAGAAAAGAATTGATGTACCTAAGCCTAAATATTTTGAATCAAGGTTTTATTGTTTTTGTTATGTGTTTCTATAATGGTTATGTTAGTTTTGATGTGGAATGTGATATATGCTTGTTTTGGCTGTGTATGATTGGTATCTTTTTTGAATCTAATATATGTGTTTCTATAATGGTTATGTTAGTTTTGATGTGGAATGTGATATATGCTTGTTTTGGTTGTGTATGATTGGTATCTTTTTTTAATCTAATATATGTTGTGTTCTACCACCGTCTTCACTGAGGTTCTACTCTTTCTAATGTAATAACTGACAACTTTCATAGTTTCCTCCACAGATAATGTAAGATGTATCAATCAAAACCTATTTCTAGTGTGGGCTCAGCTCATGGCAGTTCATTTGTTCAGGACTCGCAGTTAGAATTGAGTGGCAATTGTATGGGGCCTAATAATGGGCCTTCCAGCAGCAATAATCCTAATATGACATCAAGGCAGCGCTTAAGGTGGACACATGAGCTTCATGAACGTTTTGTGGATGCTGTGACACAGCTTGGTGGACCAGATAGTGAGTATTTTTGTTTCAACCTTCTGTTTAAAGTTTACTGTTGAGGACATAGTTATCTGTTGACTGCCTTTCTGTTTAGAAGTTTAACGTTACAGAGTATGAGACTGTTTTGCTAAAACTCTTCTTCATATTCTTTTTTTTCTAATTCCTGAAGAATAGAACTATATGGAGATGCCTATTTGCCTTGAACAGTTTTGTAAAACGTTCTGCGATAAGCTGAAACCACCAACCAAAAGGATGAATAAATCGTGTGAGAGTTTTTCACACACTATTACTTAACTTTCTCTGTATACAGGTAATTGATGAAATGCTTGGGCTAAGTAAATATTTTTTCTTAATTCTGCTTCATTAAGGGTCATCTTTTCTACCAAAATAGCAATTAACATATTCTTTAAAGAAAAAAGAAAAAGAAAAAACTATAGTTAAAGCTTCTGTTGGGGGTATGATATCATATGTATGTCATCATATATGAAAATTCCACCATGCACAGGACTCGCAAAATGTCACAAGTTGATTTTGAATTTTCATATTACATAGTAATTGTTAATGTTTAGAGTTTTTACCGTGTTGGAAAGGGACTGTGGCACTTTATTGTTCTTATAACTTGTTGGATAGCTTATTTCTTTCGATAGCAATTTGCTTTTGGCATGGATACAACATTCTAATTTTAACAAACTCTTTTGATCCTCTTAAGTCTGATCTACATCAATCATAGAGGCTACTATTTTTAGTTAAACCTTAAAAATTCTCTAATAGGCAACGTACATGTAGTTTTGCATTTAAAATTCGTTTTGTGTAAAAGGAAAATCTGCAAGGTAGAGTAAAAATATATAACGAAATTGAACTAGGTATTTCAGCTTTTACTTGAAGGTATTCTACCTACGAGTGAACATCTATGTGTATGTGTGTGTGCGCGTGTGTGTATATATATATATATATATATATATATATATATATATATATATATATATATATATATATATATATATATATAAGATGCTCCTTGCAATGTGGCTATCCCATTATAATTTATTGCCTTTTCCATGATACAGGAGCTACGCCTAAAGGTGTCCTCAGAGTGATGGGCATGCAAGGGTTGACTATATACCATGTCAAGAGCCACTTGCAGGTACTTGGCTTGCTAATTCTTATTTTTCTTCACCATTTGTGTTAATTTACTTTCTCGTTTTCTAATTCAATCTTTATGGTGACTCTAGAAATATCGGCTTGCAAAATACATACCAGAGTCTTCATCTGATGGTAATTGTTTACTGCTTTATGAACCCAAACTCAACCCAACACATGATTGTGCATTCTTTATCGTGCCTATAGAATAATGTTGTTTCTATTCAGCATCATGATTGAGTTTTTCTTGCTGTAGGTACAAGGGGCGAAAAGAAAGATCATGGAGATGTGCTTTCTGGTCTTGAAAGCTCCTCGTAAGTATATCTAATATTTATGCTCTTGTTACGAAAATGACTTTTGGCATGTACATTAGACCCTTCGCAGACCCTACAATACTTAAGCCTACTTATATTCCTGCAGTGAAACTGTGAATTTATAACTAAGTTACTGATACCTACTTATATTCCTTAAGTGATTTCATTTTTTTCTTTTTCGTTCTGTTTGGAACTATCCAAAACGCAGTTTAGCTGATCCATCAATTATGAAATGGTCTACTATGGTGGAGAGGTTGATTTATAGTTTAGTCATAGTTCAGCAAATTCTTTATTAAATTCAATCTTACTACTCCATTTAACCAATGTTGCCACTCACATTAAGGATGCGGAACACAAACTATGCAAGGAAGGACATCAAGCTATTTCCGATACATTCTGAAAGGTGCATAAAAGCCATGGAACCTCACCTTCATTATGAACAGAGAGAAGCATAGTGCTACTAGGGCTAGGGAACTATTTGTTCATATTCATGGCAGTTTGGTGGTAGAGGAGAGAGCTGGAGTGACAGAGGGGAGGAGCAAGGGTATGGGGGGTTGGCAATGGGAGGGCACGGGGTGAGGCTTGGGAGGTGCTAGCTAGGTTAGGAAGGAGAGGTTGGTTGATAGAGAGAAGGGCGGAGAGGGGGTGGCTGGGTGGCAGATGGGGGCACAATGGATAGTGACAGGGGGAGGGGGCGGGAGAGCAGGGGTAAGGAGGAGAAACTGGATGTATGTCATTAAAAATATTTAGGTTTTTAACTATTTTTGGGTGCCCTCAGAAATGGGGTGGTGTTAGCAATATGGTGGGTGCTTTTAGAAACTCTCGAATCCATTTGGGTCTGGTTGGAAACATGTTATGTTGGGTGGAATACAAATCTATGTCGAACTTGATTTAGAGCTTAATCCAATTATGTTCCATCCACTTCGATAGAGGACAAATGACAACTGATCGTCGTTGTTAATGAGGGAAGGTAGAGTTGGGTGGAGGGTCGGTGATTGACCGGAGAGTCTTGAAGCATCAGTTTAGAGAGGTGGCAGTGGTAAACTCTAGGGAAGCAAGCAATTGCGTTGGCGACAGGGCCTTCATCGACGTTCTAATTCTAATCGTTTGCAGGGGCTGATCAGGAGGGGAAAGACGTTGATCGGAAGGCGGAGTCTTCTATTTTCGATGGAGATGGTCGGGGAGTCAATGTTGATAGCGATTCTATTGGTCGACTATGGCAAGGTGGTTGACGAAACTTTAGATGTTGTAATCGATCGGACAGTTGCAGGAGGAGGCCGGATGGGGAGGATTGAGAGGAAGTCGACTGATAGGTCTTCATCAGTGATTGAGTAGTCGAAGGTGAAGATGACAACGTCATCAGATGAGGGTAGCAATTTGATCACATGTCTTGATCAATGATTAAATCAGCAACTCTGTGATTAGATTTGAGTGCAATCAATAGCATTGGCAGATATCGGGGCTCCAATGGGATATCAGGATAAAGGACAAATCTGATTGTTAGTTGATTGGATCAGATTGACAAAGGTACTGAGATGGGTTTCGATCGATGATGGCGATGATAGCGGTGATCGATGAGCCATGGGAGGAACAGTGGAGTCAGGTTCGTTTAATGAGGATAATCGAAGATTGTCAGCGGCACTCGGAGGATGGTGTTGCTGCTATCAATGATTTTGTTGTTGTTGATGCGGCTAAAGGTACGAAGAGTTGTAAGAAATGGTAAATTGAAGAAGATGATATTGATGGAGCTCCGATCTGGATGATGATGGGTTCTTCGATTTTTTTTTCTTCATTTTTTCCTATGTTTTCCTTCTCCTTTTTCTTTTATTTTTTTTTCTTTACGCTGTTTTTTTTAAAATGAAAAATAGAAACAAGAGATAGAAGATGAGAGGATGAATCTGGGGTTAGGGTTTGGTGAAAATTTGGTGAAGAATTGGATCTGAGTTGTGACACTAAATTTGATGCAGAATGGAAGTGATTTAGAGTTTTATGGTAGAAATTTTAGATTTTGTGGATGAAATAGGATTTGATAAAAAAAGGATAGATTCGGGCCTCACACAAGCCAAATTACATACCCACTCTTACAAATTTTTCAAAAAAAGATTTGATGGCAAACTAGCAAATCATGTGCCAATAAACTGGAATTTTCAAAATCAGTATCTCGTCTATTATTAAAGAACAAGTTTACAAGGATACGTATAGCAAACATCCTTGTATACAAAACATGCACACAAACTAAACCCTATCAAAATAGAATATCCAACTCTAAGAGTTCTAAATAAAATAAGAGACTAAAACTAATTGTAATCCCTAATCAATCTTAACCAATAATTGTCCCTATCATAGGCAATGGCTATGAGGTCATGATGTATTTTCTATAGTGAATGATACATAGATAAAGTTAGTTTACTATTTTAGTTTACCTGCAGAAGGTTGTAGATTACCATTATTCTGACTTGGATAATTGTCTTTCAAAGAAGAATACCCAAAAAAATGAAGTTCACTAAAGTGATTCAGTATTTTTTTTTTCTCTTTTAATCTTTTGACTTGTTCTTATTTAATCTGATTGTTGCTAGATTCATTTCTGCTGCTGCTACTGCTACTTCATCAACTCTTTACAAAACCAAATGTGACAATCAACTTGACTATGTTGACTAAACCAAATTCCATTAGTGACCCATGCATGTATTAGAAGCACAATTAGTTTCATAATTGGATTAAAACACATATATATGCCTTGGTAGTCATGGAAGGTTCTCTTTTTTGGTTTGACAGGCTATTTGTTGCTTTAGGTAGACAGTATAATATTTAGTAATTGGGATGAAATAAACTGAAAGATGAAGTGGTCTCATATCCCTCACTAAATTGCATGAAGCACAACGACTGAGTTTGGTTATAAAAAAAAGTAGGGAAAGATTGATAGGTTCTTATCTAAAAGCTAACCACATTATGACTGCAAGTCGATTATTTGACAATGAAGAATGTCCACCAGATTTGTGCTACTGCTCTTTAAAGAGGGTACTGCTTGCTAACTTGAATACAGATATTTGGCTAAATGCGTCTGTGCACACATTGTGTGTATGAATGAGGTCGCGTGCATACTGCATTCATACCACTTCTTGATGACATTTTGTCTTATTCTATATTCTTTTTATCTTATTATTAATGTAATGCTTTATTTGTTGTTCAGTGGAATGCAAATAACCGAGGCATTAAAGTTGCAGCTGGAAGTACAAAAGCGACTTCATGAACAACTAGAAGTAAGTTTTCTTTTTTGTTTATGATTTTGAAAGCTTTTATGGTCTAATAATCATGGCAGCACGATCCATCTTATTAAATAAGGCAATTACTATTCTGGCATAGTTTCCTGTTAATTGTTTGGCCACTAGTAAACCAGATCGTGGAAAAAATTTAGTCTCATGTTTGTGTTATTACAGAAAAAGGCAGTACCCTCTTTAGTTCTCTTAATTAGTTTTAAGATTATGATCTATGTCTTCTTAAATTTTAAAAACCAAATTTCAGGAGTTATGAGATTCATTTGTGCATGTATTAAGTAGATACAAGATGTATCCACCGAATAATATATGTATGTATATATACACACACGATAAAGGAGTGTTAAGATACTAATGGGAAAAAGATAAGAGTTCTTGTGGAAAACCGAAGTGCTGAAGAAGTGGGGAAAAAAAAAAATCTAAAAAAAAGAAAAAGAAAGAGTGAAATGGAGAGCAAAAAATAAAGAGCTGACCCGCCCGAAGTCATTGGGGGAAAAAAAAAATCCTGACACTAGATTTTTGAAATTGCGTCTGGTAAAACTTTGGGACCAAGCAAAGAACAAGTGATGTATCTCTTATTTTTGCCTTTAATGTGAGCATCACAACAACAAAAACAAAGGACACTTGTTAGGTTGTGCCATGGGTTGTCCCTACATAGTTTGGGTCCCAAGATTTTGACGAAACATAGAAATTCTAATAGCATGATATTTGTCTGAGATCATGATATTTCAGATATTTGATTTACCTTCCAAACAACAATTTAAAATTTAATATTTAAGATATCACAAAATTACATGATATCTCTTGATATTTGTTATCAAAATGGGGCCTAAGAAAGAGATATTTTTGGTTATTATATATATAGGAGAAAATTTGAAAAAAGGAATTTAGATACTCTAGAACTATCCTTTCTTAATTATCTATTTATTTAAGTCTTAATTTAAAAAACAACAAAATTTAGATTTGTAAAAGTTGATTTCTCCGCAAAGATTGATAAATTTTTTAAACTTAATTATAAATAATATCCTTTTTACGAGAATATAAATGTGGAGATAAAATCAGATGAAATAAATGAGATCTACAAGAGAAATTTAAATAAGAAAGCATATTTTACTTAAACAGCAAGGACCCTATCATTATATCTATAAGTTTTTTTTTTTTTGTTTGTTTTTTGTTTTTTTGTTTTTTTTGTTTTTTTTTTTTTGAGAATAATCAAATTCCGTTCCTGTTTTGGGAAAATTGGCAGATAAATTTTTTCCAACTGGTGTTTTATAAGTAGTATGGATATTTTGTGGCCATGATTCTTTTTTATTCCATATATTTTAGGCTGTTTGAACTCGTCACTGCTCAATTATGAATATCTAAAACCAAGTCTCATGTTTTAATGGGGTAACGTACACAAATGGATGATACAATTTCATACCCAATAATTTCCTCTATCATTCTTTTTTGGTTTTATTGGTGCTTACATGATTCAAATTTTCAGTTTGATTTATGATCCACTACAAATTATTGTACCGAAATTTGCGAGGTTAAATATGATAATTTTAATCTTGAAAATGTTTGACAGGTCCAAAGGCAGCTTCAACTAAGGATAGAAGCCCAAGGCAAGTATCTTAAGAAGATCATCGAGGAGCAGCAGCGGCTAAGTGGTGTGCTCTCTGAAACTCCTAGCGTGGCAGGTGTTCCTGGTCTTGTATCGTGCTCGGGTGGCCTAGACTCTGAGGAGAAGACGGATCCCTCAACCCCTGCACCAACCTCTGAATCACCTCGCCAGGATAAGCCTGCTGCTGCTGCCGCTGCCGCCGCTGCTGGTGATCACGGAGCCACTAAAGGGCTTTTCAAGTGCTTATCTCAGGACGAGTCATTCACATCTCGTCACGAACCACTGACCCCAGACTCCAGTGCCCGCAACACCTCGCCATCAGAGAGCCCAATGCACGGGCAACCTATAAAGAGGCAACGGAGCAGCAGCAATGGCAGTGGTGGATCAGGCCATGTTAAGGCAGAGCTTGTGCTTGCCCATCATATACTTGAGTCGAGCTCAGCCTCAGACTTCCAGCAACCCTGCTCAATTTTCCCAGCAGGTGGGAGCCAGTTCGACTCCTCTGGCACTTCAGTAGGGGACGAAGATTGACCAGCCAGTGCAGGAACTGACCTAATCTTATCAGATTTATGTAGTATTCATGCACACAGCTTGTTTTTATCTTAGAGATATATAATTGTCGGTAGGATGAGACTGTAACTTATATACCAATCTGCTGTGTTTGATGCTTGCACTGTTTCCACGGGCAGCGCATCGGCACTCAATGATCGTTAAGAAAGAGATATATCCATGTTCTTACAATCAGGATCTGAAATCTATACAGGGTCCATTATTCTAAGTTTGTATTGCGGTGATAGCTAAAGTTCAGAGACTTGCAGCAATGTGAACTTTGATCCTAATGTCTACATCATTGTGGAATTTGTTGATAGTATTGTGCTCACCCTGACTATGAATCAATATCACCTACACTGTAATATGTTTGAAAATTTCTATTGTTGTGATCCATCGCTTCCTAATATACATCACCCAGGTGCGTATCTGGCCTTTGTGTTATAATCATCATCATCGTTCCTGGAACCAACAAGACTAGTGATTGAATTATTGATGCCAACTCCGCAAAGATCGGTTCTGTTGGCCGCCTGCAGCTAGCCAATGTTTAAACTGTGAAACTATGTCAGCAATGGTTGGTGACTGCAACAAAACATTTACCCTGAAATTAGGTGCCAGAATGTACAACAATGCTTAACGATGAACATACATCAAAACCAACCAAAGAGGGCAGAGGCAGATGAACATACATCAAAACCAACCAAAGAGGGCAGAGGCAGAAGAACCTGGCATATGGCTGCCTCTCGACCACAACATCTCTCATGGTTTGGTGTAAAATTTTCAAGTAAAGCAAGCGACTCGAAATATTGATAAGTTAAAAAGCCAAGCAATAAACCCTCAAGAAGAGGAATTAGAAGTGCACACACAAGTTTTACTACCAATATTGAAATTCCTTGGTCTATTTACATCACTTATGTCCCCCAAATACAGGTAGTCGATCAGCTGAATCTCAAATTTCGAATCCCAGACTGCTGTTATTACAAAATATAGATGCATTATACCTTCAAAGGGATGTCATCGCAGTTATAACTATTGCAAACATTTGCTAAGCTAAAAAACGGAACAGCAGGTCGAGGAACTCATTCTTAGTCTTCATCATCATCTTCATTCTCATCAATCCCGACCCAGCGAGTAAAAGCAAAAAGAAACTCCTTGAAGGTGACCGTCCCATTTTTATCCCAGTCCATTTCTTCTGTTAAATTGAAAGATACGGTGGACTGTTAGTCAAATAATAATAATAAAAATAAAAAAAAATGCCCAAGTAGCACTAACTTACAGACTGCAATACACTGGTTTGATTCAAACAAATCATAAAAATCCATGCTGGAACCTATGCATGACAACTACAAGAGCAACATGACTTGATCTACAGTGTTGGTGTTTATGTGTTCCTCAGCTTGCTCAACATGGCCGATCATAATATTTTTGAAGACTCAGATAAGTTTGGAGGAAAAAGAACTTGAGGTACCAAAATAAATATATCTTTGATTGCACAAGGCCATATTGTTTTCAGTAAGCTCCAATGCACAAGACCGAGTGTGCAAGGATGTCCATGCACGAGGAAGAGAGAGGAGAACTAACCAAATCTCTTCACGGCTATGCGTCCTGAAGAACGTTCTCCTGCAGTAGTCTCATTAATCGCCTCTACCATCTCACTCTTGCTCACGTATCCATCCCTATTCTTGTCCAAGAATACGAAAGCGTTCACCAAAGTCTCGAAAGTTGCTTGAAGATCCGGGAACCCCATCTGATATTTCTACCAAGCAGGTCAAGGAAACATACAAAGTTCACATCAGGAAGTACTGCAGCTAGATGAATCTACAAATAGGAAATAAAACAGTAAATGCAAGGGAGAACTTTATCAACAAAAAAATTCAAACTATGTAGAGATGTCACAGAGGTGACCGTGGTCGAGTAAGTCTCCCGTCATTTATTTATCTAAACTAGCATATGAGGCATGAGCCCGATGCGCCTCCTCAACCTGTGAGTAGGGATTCTTAATTCCCTCAAGATGTTCAGTATTTCGAACGAGGGTTGTAACTTCTTTCAAATAAGAAAATTCAACTTCTTTTGCCATAACCTTATTTTAAATTACTACAGTAATTTTATTAACTTTTTTTAATAACTTATCCATTTCTCTATGATACTCTAACCGTCAAAGTTCTAAATGTACTCCCAGGTACTGACTTATTTCTATGTAGTATGCAGCAACATCAGAATTCCATATCAAAATAAATGTCAAGGATATAATGCACTGAAGCAACTACAAGAGTGCACTTAAATCATGAGTAGGCAACAGTAGACACGTAAAAGCCACTGGTAAGTATTTAACCAAGGAAATACTGGTGGTTTAATCGCAACTGGCAGGTCAATACGCAACCCAAGCATCACATCTTTTACAGGAACATATCTGATTTTCATGCTAACAATGCATTAATAATAGTAACGAACTTCCAGGATCAGCAAAGTAAAACCTTTTCTTCCATCTCAACTCCATTAAGAGTCATCTCCTCATTTAAATTAACAACTATAAATAATTTTTATTGCCTCCTTCAATATTGTTTATACCCACGTGGAGTCCTTCCTTGATCCATTAACTACGATCTTGTATCCTAACTGGCACATTTATTGGCTTTCATTGCACGTACCCACACTCTGTCAATTAGTTCTCCCGTCATCCTCAATGGCGCTATACCCATCTTCTTACTGATCACCAGTTTCATGTCCCTTGTCCTAGGACCTTGCTTCTCAATGGGTTAAGGTAAAGGTTAAGAGACTCAAAATAGTATTATGTTGCCAAACAACATTCTATTCTTTAATGGTTCAGATATTGAGGACCTATAGGTTGAATGATATTTGGAACCCAGATTAATGTTGTTAAATAAAGATGACTTGAACTAGTATAATTCTACTCATCCATCTCCGCATGCTTATTTCAGCTAGACCCATTCACAATTCCCCAACATTCTGATCCACAAATCGTTGCCAATCTTATATGCATCTTAAAGAATTTCTGCCTCAATTTCATGGGTATTCTACGATCACTTGATACTCCAAGCACTTTCCATAAGCACTCTGCTCTCTGCAATAAACTTTAATAATCAGTGTCTACATCTCCACTGAAATAAAAGGTCTCATTCTTCCAAATCATACTTATTAGGGAATAAAAACAGCATGTACTGAATATATATGATGACCATCCCATCTGTCGAGGGTCAGAGTTACAAGTTGCACCACTTATATGCCAATCTCCAAAAATAAGAACTAATCTATATTCTATTGAAAGAATGTGGCTTGTCTCCTTTCCATCCGACATTTTCTCTACCACTTGCTCTTAAATTTGTTCTGTACACAAAATAGTAGGATAAAATATCTATGTAGTCTCTTTTTGACAATGCAGCATACATTAATATCTTAGCTGGAAACAACCAACTCTCATGCACCTTCTACCTCAAACAGCACAATAAAAAACACAAAATTACTTATTCTAAATAGCTTTTCTGGGAAGAGAAATCAACCCTCAATTTGTGTGTACCTTGAACTACTTTAATTACTTAAGAAAAGAGAAAATGATAACTTTGTTGCAAAAGAAGTCCACAATAATTAGTTAAGAGTAGGGATTTTTCATAAAATAACTAAAGAGTAGACAAATATTGTATCGCGAAAGGTTTATGATACAACCAAAATAGGGACCCATCCGGGAAAGCATTCGGATGGTACTGAGCCATCATCTCTTGGTTAGTCCATATTAATGGGACAACCGATTATTCAGTATCTGTATCTGCTTGAGTGCTTAGCGGCATAACTGGTTCAGCACTAACATCTTGGTCAGGTCCTGCATAAGCACGGTACTTTCACGATACGAATCTATTTCTTCACCTATTAATTCAAAAATAAAATAAAATAAAATATTAACTAGACTTGATATATATGTGTATCCCTACTTGATATATTACTTGATTATCTATTATTTTCCATATATGCACATATACTTTTTATATCCACATTCATATTTTACTTGTTAGTTTATATTACACAATCTCTATATTTTATTGTTTTACTTGCCGGGTTTGATCCTGAGCTCCTCCACACACTCAGGTACTAAAGACGTTAGCGATGATCCGCCATTGCACGATCCATACTTTCTGGAGTAGGCCGAGCAACAGTAGATTCTTAGGCCTCCAATTTTGTATTTTTTGGTTCGGAATGTGTTACTCTTTTTGAGGGCTTAGACCTCAAAATTTTGTATCAATACTGTACTTGTTGCTTTTTGTTTTAGATATATTGTATATCTTTTTTTTTTATATGGCAGTAGATTAACTTCCAAGATTCTGTTAGATAAGTCGTATTTTAACTTTATTCATTCATGCTTTACATACTTCTTGGCCTCGTGCACATCAATTTATATGTGACCATTGATGACGCACTCCATTCCATACTTAGTGACGAGCGGGGCATTACAGTAACCTTTTCACATGGGAATCTCATCTTATTTGTTCAAAAGAAGGGAACTTCAACAAGACGAGAATCACACACTTGAAACATGCTTGCTAAACATTTCATGTAAATTCTAAACTTCGTGAAATCTCGTGTTCCTATGATTATTTTTGGTCATTCCAGACCCTTTGAGGACACACCATTACCACATCAAGTTATAAAACTATGAAGATATAATCCATTGCAATCCCAAAAAAACTGGGATGAAGATTCTTCTAATTGTTGTTTCACCGTTTAACTGCCATCACAGAGCTGGCACTTCTAGTAGAAAGTTGTCAAATCATGAGCTATAATTTATTACATATGAAGCATGGATAAGTTGATAACCTAAATAGACAAGCATGTGTAAAGATGCAGATTCACTTGTATATTCACAAAACTAGACATGTTCTGTAATCATATCATTGCTAGTAGCATGCTTCAGTACACCTAACACACGACACCCATGCTATGCATCCAAGGGAAACACCTAAGTTTTTATAAAATTCATTCACATTCAGTAAATAGTTGAATAAAACTAAAACTTGCATCAAACAATCAAACGTAAATATAGAATTAGCATTTAGCAACAGGTATTAGTAACCTATTGCCTCATGAAAACAATTTAACTCAACTTCTAGTAATTAAATTGCATAAACTACCTTAAATAATTTGCTCATATTAGCTAAACTAAAATTTGTTTATCATTTCTTCTCTCCTGAACTCTCTGATGTAGAGATGCCAAATCCAACACCTCTCCATCTAATCCCATGCACCCCATTCTTTTCCCCCGAAGTAGCAGTGAAATCTATATAACTTCTATACACAGAGAATCCCTATATCCTACTTCTAGGTATGTTTTATTGAATGACATCAATCAATTGTATTTGACAATGCATGTGTAGCAAATAAGTAGTAAATGAACAGGGAAAAAAAAAGAAGATGAAACCTCAAAGAATGTTCGTAGAAGTTTTTTTTTTTATAATTCTTCAAGTGATATTGAGTACAATGTTTAAAATAGCGATAACAGTAACGTAGCGTTTTGCCTCTGCTAGGTTATGTCGCATATAACGTAACGCATAACGTAGGTTATACAATTTCCTATTTATTTAATAAAAATAAATATAAACTATATAAAATAATTTTAATAAATTGAAATATAAATATAAAATATCTAAAAAAAAAAAGAATATAAAACCATTTTATAATCATAATCTATTCTAATTTTAAATTTTACAACAATTTTCACATTTATCTTCATAAATTATATTAAGTCTGCAACCCTAATTTCAGTCATTATTTAAACAGGAAAAAATATTCCAAATTTTTATTTTAGTTCCAGTTATTATTATTGTTATAATTTATATTTTATAATATTTAATTTATCTTATTTGTAATTGTTGATTTCAGTTCAGTTAAAAATTCAATATAATCACAAGTAAAATATTTCAGCAATCAGAGAGAAATTACAAGCGAATCAGAAAACAATCGCAAATTAACAGGTTAGCAATTCCATAAGCAATCAAACAAACCAACAACTAATTAAATAATAAAATTACAGTAATTTACTAATAATCAAAATAATAATAAACAACAATATAGAAATTACTAAAAGATAACTGTAAATAACATAACATAACGTAATTTAACGTAACGTTATGTAATATAACGTAAAATAACATAAAAAACGTACTGTTACGGTGCATTGAGTTATTTCTAGTTGTTACGTAGCATCGGGGTTCCGTTAGGTTACGTAACGCAATATAACGGGTTTCATAACGTGTTATTTTCAACATTGATTGAGTATATGAGAGGCATCCAGGCATTGAGAAAAATTTCCTCTGGCAGCTAAAATTCAACCTCCCTACCTTTCTACTTCAATTAGGTTCCATCGTATCAATCTTCATCTCTTAGGGTTCACATAAACTAATAGTCATGGTTCTAGGGTTCAGTTGACCCTCCATCAGTGGGTTTAAACCTCATGATATATGTTTATGATTTTCGATGTAGGTGGACTCTAGGAGACGAAGATCAACATGGTTGAGTCAAATCAAAGTAAAGAATAAGGAAAAATAGGGTCTTTGTCGCCGTTGGGAAATTTCCTCCAATGCCACTGGTAGCCATTAACCTCATACGAGAATAATGAGTATCCAATAGGTTAGTATTTTTCATAATTTATTTAAATTAAATTTCACCCTAAAATTGTTCTTATCAACATGCCTTAAAAAATGTAATAAGGCTTGAATTAGTACAGTTTAGGATACATCTTGAACATCAGTCGGCTCCTTGAGAAGATAAACAAGGCAGAGAAGGACAATGAACTCGTTAAATTTCATTCCCATGTCTTCATTTATATCACATGCCTCGAACAGATCATTGATCTCCTCTTCTGAAAAATTGATTTCCAGCTTCTGGAAACAATAGTTCAGTTCTTGTCGATCTATTGTACCATTGGAATCGACATCTGCAAGGATGTTATAAATTAAAATAGCCGCAGCAAAAATGAGCAGAAAAAGGGATTTTTGCTGATCTAAAAAACCACATATACACTAAAGTTTTCACCGGATGAACAGATCAAGGCCCTGAAATGACAAAACAAATAGTGTCATTCTGTGTCATAAGATTCCAATAATAACAGGCAGGATCATTTTTTGACCTAGCATTAAGAAAATTGTATTTTACTCAATGAAAAGGAAAATTTTATGAAACAGAATGCTTCAGTTAACTTGAAAATGAATTTGGTGTCTCTAAGCTGATGGATTCCAAAAAATGCCCTCTCATTTAGATGTTGAAATGAGCTATATTGCTGTTTGCAGTTTTGGTGTCAAGAAACTGTGCCATGTCATGCCCCTAATTTAGACAATTTTATTTTGGAGTGTGACAATGTCTTATACTATTTACCAACTGCTAGTTCTACTTCTAACAATATATGTAACATAGGCATACCATGAACAATAACGAGAGTTGCACTCCAATCTGCTATAAAGTTCTTATAATTGCTTGGGCAGGTCAACACAGAAAACAGCATATGTAGTAGTCAAGGGTGACACAGAGAAGAGTGGAAATTCGATTAGACAACTTCAGGTTACTGTAAAATGAAAAAATAAGTACGATATCTAGGACATTGGCTGCCCAATGTGTGGAGTGGCCATAGTATTACTGTCCTTAAGTCTAATATAAATGGGTAAAATGTTCCTAAGGTGACCCCTTATGCAAGTGCTAAGAAGTCGACCTAAAAGCACTCATGGTGGGTCATACATATGGATGATCTGTATTATTCATCATGAATTCGAAGTTCTAAAATATTTATGGAAACACCTTCGAAGCAGTTTACATGTGTTGCAGTCGCAAGCATCTGATCTATTTTCCTTTCAGTAACTAGGACTTCTTCACATAACCTTTATCACAACATACGGGACAAAGGAAAGCAAAATATTTCTAACCTTTATCACAACATACGGGACAAAGGAAAGCAAAATATTTCTAACCCTTTACTGTTCGTATGTGTATACCAAATGTTGAAATAATCTTGAGTTATGCCAATTTTCCAATATAAATCATATTTTTTTCCTGTTACGGAATTCGTACTGAGCAAGGTCAACCATATTGCTTGTATTTTGGAGCCTTCTTGAGCTTTAGAGGAAGATAACTCCTAGAATGGACACCTTTATGAGCTTTAGAAGAGGATAACTCCTAGAATGGATTATCTAAGTTCAAAATTAATAAACTTCATATATCTCCTTTCAATTAAGATATTATTCTTGGTAAAAATTTAACCATATTGTTTTGTTTTGGAGCCTTTTGTGAGTGTTAGAAGAAGATAACTCCCAGAACAGATTTCCTAAGTTCGAAATTAAACTTCATACATTACAACCTTATATGACTCTATGACAATTCTATATCTAGCTAGAACCGAGAACTTCATTGCGAAGAGTTAAGGTCATCCCAAGTATTATCCTCAAATCCACACATCCTTTAACATATGCCTGAGTCATCTCCTAAGAAAGTATTACCTCCACTAGATTCTTGGAAATGCAAAAAATGAGGCAATTAAAAGATAAATGGATCCTCGCTCTAGAATCCAACCACTAATCATCAGAGTAGAAGTAAATTTTACCGAGGCAATGACATTTCCTAACCACAAAAAGTTTGGGTGGTTCTCTTTAACCATTATGACCGCATCTTGACTTCGTCTAGGTTGGCTTCATCTTAGTAAGGGAATAACAGAGAATATTTTGCTTCATCTAGTTTGGCCATATGGGAAAATAAGGAGCATTTATTATGGCTAGGGTAAAAAAAGTTTGATGATTGTTGCTAATATAAGGGCATCAACATAGACAGTAAAATTTTAGTAAGATATCATGATATAAATAATACCTCACAACAAAATAAGCTAGAAATTTAGCAGGAAAATATCAAAGTGCGCTAGCAAGTAACGGTAGAAAACAAAACCCCAACAAACTTTCCTACTGGCTCCTGTGAAGGAGATAAGAATATGTAATTATTTATAGCAAGAACCAACTTCCAACTTATTCATTCGTTGTAAGATATGGAACTTTTAAGCTGGCAGAGATTAATAGGCTATAGAAAAATAATGTTGCCTCAATAAATATGGTAATTTGTCAACTTGAAAATTTTAATTCCACCAAGAAAATGAAGCAGCACAGGAATTAGGTGAATAATTTAAATAAGCATGTTACATGTTAGAATGGCTAATATATTAATGCTCATGGCAGAAAAAATTGAAATAAATATGATATGATTATTGGACAGCAAACTTCAAAACAAGAGTTTATAACAACCTAAAGCAAAAAATAAGTGTGTTTTATAATATTAAAAAAAAAAAAAAAACCTGAAGTACCAAGCACAAGCCAAATCAGAAGCATGATTTTCTAAGTTCATTGACAAATAATAAAAGGTCCAAAAAGAGAAGTAGTAGACTAATACTCAGGTAATTGCGACAACAAAGTTTACCTAGTAGAATAGAATTATGCCGAAATCACAACAACTGAGTTAAAAAAAAATGAGCAAACAAAGATTAAATGTACACTTCAAGTTCAGATGTGCAAAATTCGGAACAAAAGACAATTAGTTAATTAATTTCAACTAATTTCTAGATTCAAATTCTTTGAAACAATTAAACAAACAAGTAATTTATAACATCAAACTGCATAAAGAAAACGAAATAAACCCATGTAGGATGCTAAAACAAAGCAAGTGTGCCCAATGCAATCTGAACCCCAATTTCGCACGTGCTCATGAGACCTCAGACCCACAACAGTACAGTGATCCTGACAAAGACCAGATTGCAGAAGCTATCGAGGCTCACGAACACTACTTCAGGTAGCCAATAAAAAGGAAATTTGAGATTGCAAATGATAGATTGATTTTGGGATGACACTAACCTGCAATGACATCTTTTATAAGGCATCAAGCCCTCCATTAACATTACATACAAGTGATTCATTTTTACATTCCCCCCGTAAAAATTGAAACCAGAAACATTATTTGTTGATTAATTACTTGAAACCGAGAATATTATCTCAATAAATAACGAAAAGAAAAACCAATGAAGGTTGGAATACACTAATTAGATGTGATACCTTATAAGCTTTGAAAATAGAGAAGTCCTATAATTGATAAACTTAAAGTTCTGAAATTGTTTTGCTACAGTTTGGATATCTAATCAAAGAATTAAATCTAGACATAATTAGATGCTACATTTATCGAATATGCCATAGATAATAATGCAAATAGGTTATTGATTATTAACATTAGAATAACTATGAAATCATTGAGCCCCAAGATGCGACATATTTGAGGATACATTTAGTTTTAAGGCTAGACTTTATAGTGGTGCAAATTTGAGGATTGCAACTGTGAAAAATGGTAGGTTACAGTTTGCATGCTATTAGGCTATTTTTGAGCTTGCAAATCTGCTTATATTTAAAAAAAATTAAACTTTTATTGAAATTTATTTATAAAACGAATTATATAAAAGAGCAACTCTATTAGATGAGAAATGATAGGTTCCATGGGCCCTTTAAAGATTTAGATTTTTTTTGTCCTCATACATAACTTCACAAATAACTTCACTGAAGGCTTTGGCTTTATCATAGTAGAGAGACCAAGATGTGATCACAGTTTTAAATCGGATATTGGATCATATCAGACAGGGATTTCCTTATTGGATAGGGAAAATCAGACAATATATAAGAGATACATGCACATATTTGGCATGCACATCAAACAAAATATATGACATATTAGGAATACATGCTCATATCTGGCATGCACATCAAACAAAATATATGACATATGTAATATATATGACTTAAAAGATCCTAGATGCCACCCACATGAAAAAGAGGTGTAACAAATATATGACATATGTAATATATATGACTTAAAGATCCTAGATGTCACCCACATGAAAAAGAGGTGTAACATGCATATAAAGCCATTCAAGGACAACATATTTTCATGCTAACGAAACATAATAGAATAAATTATGGAATATATTCAATTATAAGTTCAAAACAAAATTTACAAAACAGCTGTGGTTAAGGAATTGACACAATAAAAACTATGAGACAACATCAGCAGTTGTGTTAAAAGTAACAATAAAAGCAAAAATAAAAGCGCACTAGTACAGATAATGTAATAGCAACAAGAAGACGAGCAACAGGAAGGTAAGAAGAATGAAAGAAGAAAAAGACTTTAAACAAAAGAATCCCGAAGTCCCAAATATAGTCTAAAGAAGTTGAAGCTTTTTAATGTATATCTTTACTGTTTTTAGCTCTCTGGCAGCATATAATAAATTCTCTAATTTTAATCGTAGTGATTTAGGAATCTGACTAATTTAGGTCAAAGGTAAAGGAATAGAATTTTTTTTCTTCTTATATGTAGAGACTTTGAGTATAAAAAATGAGTGCAAATCTGTTTCACAAAAAAAAAATCAAATTGAAAAAAAAATTCGTTTCGGCTGATATATCATGAGGATATAGGATCAATATCTCGGATGATATTACAAATATTGGTCAAATGTCCTTTTTTTCACCATGGCTGCCCCCTGAAAAGGAGGAATATATCGGACGTATCGGCTAATATTTAGAAGAATGGATATGATAGAAAATTAAGCAAATTAGGTTATTAACTTATCCCCAAAAAGTAGGTTACCAAGTCTCATGATTTGAAGTCCACTACAAATTGGTTACTGTTTCTCATGATGAAAAGTCTATTATGAGATCAGTCTCATATGGACCTTGTAAACAAGTTGTGGTTTCTAGGAGCATTGTTAAGGTTGAACTTATAGCCCACAGATGCCACTTCCTCATAAGCTGAAATGGTCGAAAAAGCTTATCTTTATGCTTTCCACCTTACAACCTCACTTGTAACAATATACACTCATCCACACTAAAATTAAACTAAATCTGTGGACATACCTAGCGGATATGAGCTCTGGACTTCGTAAATTTAGTAAAAGATATTGCAGACAAAAAAAAGATCTAAGACAGAAATCCTAGTTTCATTAAGTAGGAAGTGTCGATCCCATAAGTGAAGTCACAAATGCAAGAACCAAACCAATTAGGTTGGCAAGTTACTCCAAAGTGTAAGTTCAACATTGTGGAAACAAGCTAGTAGGATGATTCTCATCAACCAATGACGTAAAGTGTATTTCCTACTCACCTTAAGGTGAGATTGATCATATTATTTCGTCAGTTAGGTGGAGCTTATGCCCCTAATAAGCCCAACATATACATTCACAAATACCTAAATTGAATTTACACATGTGAGAAACCATGAAGGTCATGGTCATAGGACTAGGGCACACCCTTGTGAAAATGTAATGTGAGCATGGACTAAAAGGCAATAATCCTCCAATCTACTTAACCCAATAAACACGGTATACTATGTGCTTTTTATTAATATTTGCTAAAAGAGGTCCATCCTGCCACGCCCCTCGGATCGCATAAGATGCCACTAAGCATAGGTTTAAAGTTAAAAGCTCCACATGCCAAATTACGGTATAAGCTCATCCAACCAGCATCTGTATATATTTCATCTCTTGATTTTGTATTTTTTGACTTGATTTTCTTTTGGGGAATTATTGGTAGTTTGGACCTTTATACGTTCCTTGTTTTAAAAAAAATATATAATTTCATTAAATTGTATTATTAGGACTTGATTTTCTTTTGGAGGGAATTGTTGGTAGTTTGGACCTTTATAAGTTCTTCCTTTAAAAACATTTAACCTGTTGGTCATAACGGGTGACTTGGCGATTTAAGTTAAAAGGCCTTTTTGTTTTTTTATTATTTTCTTTGAGAGTCTTATTCATTCATTGGGAAGATAATGATATCGGTATCAAGAAATTAACCATCCGATTCAATGTTTTAAATATCGGCCACAATATTGATATTGCGACCGACATTGCATTTTGGAATACAAAATGCAATGATATAAGCAGTTTCATAGCATTTAGCGTTTTTGGAAAAATATCGGCACAATATCAGCTTGGACCTGATATAGCAGCAGCTATATCAAATGCAAAATAGCGGTCGCTATATATATTTCTTTTGCTTTATTTTTTTTATGTTAAGGATAAAAAGTAAGATGTTTTTTGTGTCAATTTGAAATCATGGACCATGGTTATAACTTTGCTAAGAGTTACTTTTTCTTCCAATATGATACCAAAATCAAAATGTGATGCCAAATTGTCAAAATAAGTATATCCTAAACTTATATATATATATATATATATATATATGATGCATTGTGTAGCTTCTTATAATGTATGCCTGAATTAAATTATTTATAGTGAAATGTGCATATATATTTACATTCCGATATTAACATCGGATATTTGAAAAATATGCTCGATAACCGCTATAAAATTTTTCAATCTGACATATAGCCAGTATTTAAAACCTTGATCCAATTAATTTTTTCAATTGCAATTTGTTTATGGTAGAAAATGTACTAGTTGATCATTAATTAATTTAATATTAAGGATGGGCTATAAAGGTATCTCTCCTCTCCTGTAATACTCAATTTTCCTTTTGTGTCTCGACAATATGAAGCAGTTTTGAATTAGACGCTAGATAGCTCAAAAACACAAGTTTCAGTCCTCCTCCTGAGTCATGGAACTGATACAGGCATTAGGTCTAGAGAAACCCACACAGAACTAGAGTTCAGCTTATGTAAAGACGGAATAAGCTTTCTCTATTACTCCACATATAGGATATTATTTCTCAAATTCTCTTTATACAATTTCATATTATAAATTTGAATATAAATTTAATTGAAATTAATTAGTTATTTATGTTTTATTCCTAATTTCTAAGGCACGTATGACAACTGTCTCTCATGTGACCACGTGTATTATATTTCCAATTCAAATTATGCAAAGTATATTTCCAGCATTATAGAATGAAATTTTTAACTTCATTTACTAGGATAATTCACGAAAATTTTATCATTGCAAGATTCCTAGAGGGCATACTTCTCTACTACAATAATGCCAAAGCCTCCACTAAAGTTTGTTGTAAAGCCTTTACACAAATGAAGAAAAGGACAATTTAAGTCCTCGATTAGAAAAGACATGTATTATCTATCATGTTAATACTTTATGAAAAAACTCAGTGTTGTAAAATTCAGTAGATTCAACACCATACTTAGACTCGGCCATCAAAGGTATAGAGATGTTGAAACTAGCTCCAAAACTCAAACAAGCAAAGTGCATGGTAAATGCAATCGATCACTCGACCGAGATCCAAATTTTGGAGTGGCCAAGTACACTGTCTGTTCAAGTGTTGGCACGAGTTCCTAGTCTAGCCCACTATTAATGGATTAAAAAAATTCTATTGGGTCCAAAACCAATTATTCTGAAACCAATCCGAGCCGCTACTATCATATTCTCGCCTAGAGAAATTAGAACTCGATTGGACCTGACTGAGACCTCATCTCTTGGAACTAATCACATAGCTTTATCTCTCTAAGTGATTGTCAGAATTTGGACTCCTCTTCCATCCTCTCAAAGAGTTAACACTTAGACTCCTCTTGCATCCTCTCAAAAAGGTTGTTGGAACTCACCTTACACCTAGTAAAGAGTAGAAGCTACCGGCAAAGAGAAGAATCTCTCTCGGGGGTCTATATAAAAAGGCAATCTGAGGCTTTAGATTTTCGTCCTCGATAGCAACCAAACTCCTCTTATCAAAAACTATAACTGGATAAGACCTCTCGGCTATGTTTTTCTTTGATCTAGATAGATGTTGGATCTTGTGAAGTTCGGATTTTGATTGGTTTAGCTTGTTGACTGGAAAATTACATATGGATTTTTAAAGATGGGATTTTTTTAAAGAAAAATGATTGGATTTTACTTGATGGATTGTTGAGTGACATGAGTTGATTTGAGCTTATTTACTGAAAATGGGGAACTAAAGTGGTTTCGGCTCTTTTTTTTTTTGAAAAAAGAAGTTTATTCCTTTTGGACGGATGCCCGAAGTTTGATTTTCGAAGTATTGTTCTATATTTAAACAGAAAAAAATCCAAATGGGCATACTTAAAAATTGTATTTTTGTTTTTTGGGTTGTTGAGTGACATATTAATAGGAGCTTCTTTTAATTAGTTTTGGTATTACTTTGCTGATAGAAGTGATAAAGTTATTCAAGTGAAAAGAAGTTTAGATATTTAATTATGACTTTTGTTGATTCACTAATTATTGTATGTTGTAAGTATGCAAGTACTAGCAAAAAATGCATGTTTTGTCTACTCTTAAATTAAATTTGAGCAAAACAAAAAATGTGCTAATTTAGTTAGCAAACAAATGATACTGGGACTTTTGGCATTAAAATTGTTTTAATACATTTATGTTATATTTATTTTTGAGTATATACATATTAAAAGATTACCATTCTGAATGAGCACTTCAAGTACTTGTCGAGTTTTCCAATATTAATCGCTCATTACTCATCTATTACAAAATCTTTTTTTAACAATCCACTTCACAAGTTTCAATAAAATTAAAAATAACCATTTGCTTTTGCATGTGTGCAAAACTAGTAATTTATATGCAAAGTGACATGTCAATCACCATAAGTGGAGGTGTATATGCAAAAAGGCGAATAACCAGAGTACGTGCATATTGAAAGTTAAGTACTATCCATGGTGAACTATATTTCTCCCATATTTTCTCCAAAGGTTACATTTTCTTACTTTAAATTTTGTAATGATGTATAGGGTGTTATGCATCCTTACAGAGATAAGAGCAGAGATAAATACCAAGTTAGAATTATAAAGACACATTAGAATCTAGAGGTTTTAGATTGAGTAGGTCTAAAACAGAGTATATGAAGTGTAAACTTAGTAAATACGGACCATAAACTATAATACTGTAAAACTGGATAGGTAAGAAATACAAATGAGCAGTCAGTTTAGATATTTGGGTTCTATTATTCAGAATGATGGAGAGATCGATAATGATATTAACTATAGGATACAAGCTGGCTGGTTGAAATGGAAGAGAACAACGGGAGTTTTATACTACCGTAACATTTTGTTAAAATTGAAGGAAAATTTTTATAGGATTGCTATTAGGCCAGCTTTATTATATGGTACGAAATGTTGGGCTATAAAGAAACGTCATTCACAGAAGATAAATGTAGCAGAGATATGCATACTCCGCTGGATATGCGGCAACACTAGGAGATGCGGCAACATTAGGAGAGATAAATTGAGAAATGAAGATATTCATACTAAAATAGGTGTAGCTCCCATCAATGAGAAGATGGGAGCAAATCACTTACGATGGTTTGGTCATGAGCAACGTAGGCCTACAAATGCACCAGTTCGACGAGAGGAGTTTATCAATGTAGGATAAATTAAAAGAACGAAAAAAAGACCGAAGAAAATATGGATGGAGGTAATACGAAAAGATATGGATTCTAGAGGTTTAAATGAGATATTACTTGATAGAAATGAATGGAGGACTATTAAAGTGATCGATCCGGTGTGATTATTTTTTTGGTTCATGTAGCCTACCCCAAATACTTGGGATAAAAGGCTTAGTTGTTGTTGTTGTTGTATAGGGTGCTATGCAAAGGATTATATGGCATGTAAATGCAAAAGAAAGCTTCCTTTGCTTTTTACCTTGACATGACTGTGTGTCTGAACTGGATTGCACACTTCCCACTTACTCCAGAAAATGCGAGTTAAGACATCTCCCACCGCACTTTCCATAGGGATATGGGCCAGTTAAAAATTTAAAGGAAGACTAGTGAGAAAAAATTATAAGCACTAGTGGGCCAGCAATGAGCTTGTCATGAACTAGTCAATTCTTTTTTTATGATTGAATCTATTTGCATTTTATGGAAACGATGGTACCCTACGTAGATGAAAATTTCTAACTCAAGCTGAACATGTACCAGACACATGTTCGACATCTACACTTCAAGGATACTCCCCGAACACATATCGAGGACTTCTTAGTCGTGTCTTTGTGATATACTTTTACATTAGGATCCTTCTTCTAACCCTTGTTAGACGCATTCACATTTTCTAAAATTTATGTTTACTTACGAGTTTGAGTTATATGCTAAGCTTTCATTTATATATCAAATACTACATGTATTAGTGGAACAACCAGCATAACTAGTTGATGCAAAAAAAAAAATTGACGATCTTATCTAGATTTTGCATTTCAAGATTGTAACCAAGAAAAAAAAAAATATTGTAATATTAGATGTCACCTTTTATTCCTTGTGCCTATTTGTCTAGTCTTATCCCCATACCCTACATTCTACTAACACAAACATGCCACGTGCAATATGACCACATTGTGTATGTACTCGTACCTATATCCATACTCATGTTTGGGTTTCACAGATGATGCCTATATTTGGAACATGGATTACATAAATTCATATGCAGTGGGGTCTTTTCTTCCTTTTGTTTTTCCTTAATGTACAATAAGACTGTTACAAATTTCTGGAGTCATGCTATCAATATATTTTAATTATGGGTATTTTATCAGTCAATTTTAGAACCCAATGATCATGTTTAACTAAGAGTTGGTTAAAGAATGTTGTGTCATATTGTTAACTGTATTATGCTTATAGAAGGTTGAATCTGATTGTAGAAGGAGGTGCATAATGAATGAATATGTTCCTAAGACTGGGCCGTCTAGCTATCTTCTTCCCCACTTTCTTGAATTCTTCGTTCTTCTTTCGTCTTCTTCACTTTACAGATCTCAACAGCAGTTTATATGTTCTCTTAAACAATTTTCTCCACTTGAAATAAAAGCTCCAAATCCCGGTTTGTACCACTGAAGGATATACAAGAAAAACAAGTTAAATCTCAGGTACGACAAAGGCCAACCTTCTATCATCACAAACATAATGATCAACACAACCAACTGCACAATGTGCACTATTTTTAGTCCCAAAACATAAGTTGTTACTGTTATAATCTTGGTGACTTGTACCAGTGGATATGCACAGCCCTCACATCATAGAGTCGGCATATTTTCCGAAGCTTCAAAAGATATGAAAGAGAAGTGATGAATAAGATGCAGCTTTGTGATAGCATGTGCTAGCTGCAGTAGCTCCAGACAGTTTTAAGGAAATCAAAATTTGTTTGAAGGCGCCGAATTTAAATCATTTTAGTAATTCTTTGAAGCCTCCATTGGGAGAAGGAAAATGTCTACTATGAACCTTCCTAGTCTTGTACAATTTTTTTTTCCAGGAAAAACCTCTAGCAGTGCTATAAATATGCTAAACTTTCTAATTATGAAACTGAAACCAGCAACGATGTAATTTCTTGATTCAAATTGAAGTCGATAAAGAGGTCCTTCATCAAATTTTTTTTTTCTTTTATTTCCTATTTTACTGAAAAATATGCAACACAATTCTATAAGGCCCTGCTTGGTAATAGGTTAAACCAACGATCAAGGGCTTCCTACCCAGATTTCTGTAGCCAGACGGTTATTTTGACTAAATGAGCTAAAATAAGCAGGGTTAATGAATTTGAGACTAAATGGAAATTTACTACCGTCTATACAGGCGAATCTGGGTTCTCTCTCAAAGAAGTACTTATCCGATTTTCTAGAAAAAAGTTACTGAAACGCTTTAAAATGCATGGAGTTAATTTGACCAAGGTTAAGTCCTTGACCACTTTTAAGCTAACTTGAACTTGCATGTGGCCTTAACTCAATTCCAAACAAGGCCTAAGATAATAGTAGCAAAAGCTGCCTCATAAGCTGATCAATAAAATGAGCAATCATGTAATGGTTGTTCAAGTCCAAATCCATCTCATCAAAGCAATCTTTTCCTGTGCTGATGTACAAAGATGAAAAGGATAAGTTGTATTCTCTTGACAGCAGTCTATTTGCTTTACAATGTTTACATAATGTCACTAGTGTTTATACATATAAAACATTTCAGGTCTGACTATTGTGAAAATTTTGTTAATTAACCTTGTTTCCTGACCATTCTAATTTCAGAAAAAGTGACCACCTTAAAGGTTGAAGAGGACTAAATCAAACAAACGAGTCCAAAGTAGTGAATTCTTCATCAACCAATATAGGACACAGATAAAGACTACCAGCATCATATAAGGAAACTTTTACAGCCTTATTCTCTCTCTTTTGATGTCAGGGTTCTCCTATAGTTTTTGAACACAGGGAAAAGCAAATCGAATTTATCCAAATGCTGGAAGCTGAATTTCAAACTAATCTGAATCGAGTGGAAAACTACTTACCAAATTCTTCAAAGATGGTCTTGCACTTTCTTAAGCTCTCATCGATTTTAGGAAATTTCAAAATGATGCTGTTGAATGATTTCATGGAACTCCCTTTTAATGCCCTTTTTTGCATTGCTTCAACCATCTTCACCTCAAGCTTTGACACTGGAGAGCTTTGCTTAATTGAGTCACTTATTCCAAGTACACCACCCATTTTGGTGATACAAGAACAGAGATATGCAGGAAATCAGCCACTTATTTACCTACATAATGATATCACTTGAGGATTTATGTAAACGAATACTGGCTCAATAATTGATGACTTGCACAAGATAAAAGATAAGTGGATAACACAAAATGAGTCAATTTTGTAAAACAATGAGACAAACAATATGCAAAATATAGGCCACTAAGGTAATACTTACCTATAGAATGGAGATAACTTAAGATTTTGTGTAAATGATAACCAACTGCTGAGCTGATAATATTATGCAACACAGACAGGAATACATGGTATACAAAAATAAGTCCTTAAAAGCACTTTTATTCTTATTTATTATATATTATATTAGCACAACCCTGCATGCACTGGGAGGGTGCAGAGATAGAATATCTCAAAATAAAAATTAGAAAATAATAGAAGAAAATAATGAAATTGCTAAGATATTCAGAACATTCTGGTATAACTTTTCCTTCGAATTAGCTTGTTTGTGCTTACATGATTTTTTATAAATGATGAGAAAATGTGAAAATATCAGCCTTCAGTAGTCCTGATGAATAACTTAGTTGTAGAAGTGTAACAAAGATGAGAATCATCAATATATATATATATATATATATATATATATATATATATATATATATATAAAGTAAATACGATGGTATACAAAATGCACAAGTTATCAGAGTCCAAGGATGGACATAACAAAGGATAGCCAGAGCTCTAGAACAAGCATCAAGTAAAAAAGTAGACATTAGCTTATATATTCATCTTTTTTATCTTATCCGCTGTTTCAGAATAAAACATGCATACACTTCAGCCAAATGCTGGATTCAAGTTAAGCGGGTCACATTGATGATCAAAGAAGTATAGTATCCATCAACAAAACCAAAATTGATGTAGTACCACAATTTTCCTCTTTCCCCTCTTAATTCTCATTAGCACATGGTTTTTCTTTCTCCCAATGAGAATACTTAGGATTTCTGTTCACAATAGCCAGAGGGAATAAGGGAAGAGAGGCTCCTAGTAAAAAGATTGAGGAAATAAGAAACCATCAGAGGAGTTATTGGACTGAATCTCTTTCCAAAAAGATAAATGATATACAAAACTAGAGTCTTTTTCACAAAATAACACTCTGTTTGGATTTGAGGATTTGGAAGGAAAGAAAAGAAATTCAAAGAAATCAAATAGACAGTTTGTTTGAATGGAAAGAATGGAGAGAGGAAAAACAACGGAAAAAAAGGAATGCCAAAATACCTCCAATGTTTCCCTCCAGAATCAGACAAAATTGGAGAGAAGAACACTACTTAACAAAAATTTTCAAAAACCACATATACCCTTTAATCTACAAAATGTTAAAACTAAGTGCCTTGTGTATCCTATAAAATACAAAAGAGCTTCATTTTTCTTGCCTCTTCAACTTTACTCTTTACTCCCTTATCTTTATTGCTGATATTTGGAATCATCCTAAGGTAGATATTTTCTCCTTTTCTCTTTTTCATCTTCAAGATATTAAAATTAAATTAGTTACTACTCGCATACTTAGATGTTCCTTTATCATTTTTGAATTAAATAGGATTGTAACATTGATATTACTTTTGGATATTTGAAACTTGTCGTTATTTTCTTTCTGTCATGTAGTTCGATATTTTTTTTTTGCTATTATGAATTAATGACTTTATATTATTGTTGCTATTGTAATTTCAAGAAATTTACTAGTATTCTATTTATTGTCTCTTAATCTTGTTGATATTTCAAGAACATTTTAAGGTTAACCTTGTTGCTCCGGTAAGGCTGGATATTTTATTTCTTGTTTTATTGTTATAAAAAATGATCAAGTTTACCAGAGTTTATGTTTCTCAGTTGCAAATTTCAAACCTCGTTCTAAGGTGTAAAGTTTAATTAGTGTTTCCCTTTTGGGACTATTTTTATCTAATTTAGCGCAAAAAATAAGAAAAGAAAATAAAATATAGGATGCGAAACAAAACAATAAACTGAATTATAAACAACAAAAAGGGAGCTCACCTGGCCCTCCAAAACTTCTCCAATTAGGTTCTCATTGAACGGTTGAATTCATATTTGAACATTATAAACTTTGAGCCAAATTTATGATATATTCACTAGTTCAAAATTATAAATTAAGTGAATGAAAAATGACTTCAAAGAAGAAACTATGACAAGGAAATAAACAAAAATATAGTCCCACATCGGTAAGAGTTGTAAAAGTGTGGGTTTATATAGAATTGTTTATTCTAGTATATTACTTGTGTAATAAGAAGAGAAACCTCCAAGCACCATAGATGGTGCTACGTATCATCCGCATGCACGTGTGCGAAGGCGCTTTGATGGTACGTACGCACTGCCGCGTGCGGTACGGGTTGCCTCTATTCTACCAAATGGGTTCATACTTGGATTCAGAGTGATATGTTGGAATTCATCCCATGGTTACCCGTTGCAATCTACCCATTAAAATCCAAACAATAATGATACGACTGTTAGCTGTTAAGACCCAAACTGAACTGATATGGTTGTTAGTCGTTAGGATCCAACCGTTTTAACAAATGGACATATCTGTTTAAGTTAAAGACATTTCGATTAAAACCGAACCTTTGTAACCGTTTGGTCTGAAGGCCTATAAATAGACTTGTCCAGTTTCATTACCAACACCAATTTTCTTGCATCTGAAGTTTCTCTTGCATTCTCATTCATACAACAAACAAAGAGGGTTCTTTAATTTTGATTTGTTAAAACAATTGGATTGCTACTTCCAACCATTATAGAGCAATCATTATATTCTAGGAGACTGACGTCCACTGAGATCCAGAAGCATATCTAGTGGAGGACGAATCAGTCTTAAGAAAATAGTATTCAACGCTATACTCGATTATCTTAACAGTAAAGTTTTCTAACTTACTTTATATGTTTTGTTTCTTTTTCTAAACTTCAAAACTGGTTTTATTTTATTTAGTCTGTTTGGATTTCTAACGTCTGCTTTTCCTAATTTAACAAACATAACAGTATTTAATCTATTAACAGTATTTCTTTCATACAAGAACTGCCAGAGAGACAAGAGAAACATGAGCAACAAGAAAATAGATCACATCAAAACATCAAAATTGACGTCTATGCAAAAGCTTCAATTCACTGATCATGCAATACAAATAAGAACACTATCCTTAGATTACAAGCCCACGAAAACTTAGAAAGATTCAGTGCCATTCATTCAAACCAAAACCTCATTACAGATACAAATTCATGCAAACGACAAAGATAACACGAGAAACCCATATTCGCGGAAAGAAAACTACACCATCAGGCGCAAAAATAACAAATGCCCAGAAAAATTAGGATCGATATGAGCAATTAGCATAAAAAAAGATGGGAACTTGCCTTGGTTTCAAGATTGCAATCGAAGCAGAGCCAACAAAATAAACCGATTAGGGCTTCAAGTTTATATTGATGAGATCGAAAGAGGTTAGGGGATCTGACGAAGCGAAGGGTGACGAGAAATGGGGATTTGGGAAAAGTTTTTTTTTTTTTTTTGTTGCAGATAACAATAAATATATAGATAAATTAAAAAGAAAAGGACTAAATAAAGATGGATTTGGTTTTTGATGAGAGCTTAGTTTAAGGCTTTGGAGCGTGATTACTGCGCAAGCTAACACGTGGAGTGTAAATAGAAATTGGGGCCATAGAGAAATCTCTAATTTATATTTAATTAATAAAAAGGCTGAACGAGATACAAAATAAAGCTGAATACGATCCCTTCTTCATGTAAGAAAGGGGAAATTCTAAATGCGCTATACATTTTACTTAGTGAGCACCGCATCCTATGGTAAAGTGATTTTCTACGTTGGGGTTAATGGTGCGCACTTAGAATTTCCTGTGATAAAGTGAATGATGGCGTTTGGTGCATATTCCCTTTTGAAGATTCAACTGTCAAGTGAAAGTGAAAGATGGTTTTGGGAGTATATTCCATTTTTGATTGATTCAAGGAAGCAAGTGCTAGAATTTTTATGACTTGAATGGATAGAGATTGGGAGAAGATGTGATAAGGTTTTACATAAACGAAGTTATTTTAAGTACTTAATCTTAATGTTACTGGTGTTTATCAACCACAATTAGAATTTGATGAATGCAGCAGACGTTAATTTTAGAAAGATTTTAATGACATAGTATAAGAAATAACTGTTAAATTATATTGTTTTATTGGTAGTGATCTCAGTGAATATGTAAGAATTAGTTGTAATGGGTTTAATAGTATATATGGCGAATTTAGTTTTGGAGATAGACATGCAGCATTTATTTTGATTTTAGATTTTGTTTTGTAGAGTTTATCATTTAATTTCTTATAGAAATATATCGATTTAGAGCTAAATAGATTTTCTTTTAACTAGGAAAATAGATAGAGATAGTTATATCGATTATAAAGTATTATTCAGATGAAAATATACGGAGCTCTTAATTTTAGGTGTTCAATTTAGGTGTTCAATATCATGCTTTTGCCAAAATACCCTAATTTACAGCATCCTGATATGCAATAATCTAAAATATTATAAATGAGCTACAAGAGTGACAAGAACATAAAAAATAGTAAACATCATTTCAATTCTACTGCAACTAATGAGCATAAGTACTTCGGAATGAGAATAGAAAGTTTACCATACTATTTGAAATTTTGAATTTAAAAATTATAATTTTCAGTACTTATTAAAAAGGATTAATTACAGTCAGACCTTATGTAATATTAAGAGTGTGTAACTTAACATCTTGAAATTTGAAACTCTCAAAAAATTTTCTGAACTGTTAACACTGTTGATGAGCGTTAGTTATCTTAACTCTCATTTTTTTACTAAAGTGTACTCATATTCCTCAAATTCTTATTCTATCATCATCTCTCCATTTAACCAGCGTGAGTAACTGAGAGAGAGAGAGAGGAGAAAGGAAGGGATGATGGTGAAATAGGAATTTGAGGGACAAAAATGCACTTTAGCAAAAAAAAAAGAGTGAAAATAACTAACTCTCACTAACTAACCGTTTTAACAGTCCAGAGAGTTTTGTTAAGAGTTTTAAACTTTAGAATGTTAAATTACACACCTCAAATACTATATTAGATCTGACTGTAATTAATCCTATTAAAAATTTAAAGGATTAATTACAATGAGACCCTTGTAGTATTGGGAATGTGTCACTTAACACCTCTGAAGTTTGAAACTCTCAAAAAACCCCTGAACTTAGTTATTTTCACTCTCCTTTTCTATTAAAGTGCACTCTTGTCCCTTAAAATTTATATTCTACGCTCATTTCTCAAATTCCTAGAAATTTGAGAGACAAGAGTGCACTTTAGTAAAAAATGAGAGTGAAAATAACTAAGTCCAAGAAGTTTTTTGAGAGTTTCAAACTTCAGGGGTGTTGAGTAACACACTCTCAATACTATAGGAAGTCTGACTGTAATTAACCCAAATTTAAATATGACAAGTTAAAAATTGATCATTAGACCTACCTATTTTCATCTCTAGCACTTACCAAACCTCAATAAATAGCCCTAGCCCCACAAGTAGCATCGACTGCAGCAAAAATACAAAAAATACAAACATGATTGTCTGGAGCAGCATGTAGCTCGAACTACAACCACAAGCATCATTTTTAAGAAGCAAGAGAGAGCTCCAATAACGACGGTTTTGGTAAGAACATACGATGTAATGAAATGCAAGCTGCAAGCTATCAACTACTTGCACTTCAACATCAGGAAATTGAACTTAGTTAAAGCTGACTATAGAAATGAAGGGCAAGATCATGATTTTAATGAAGAAGCGCATCGAATGAACACAGAACTTGCATTTTTCACATTTCTCACACATGAATCCACCTCCTCAAACAATTTAACACTGACATCAACCAAAAAAAAAAGTAAAACTAGCTCCCCCTTCAAGTTACTTGCTTCATGTCAGAATGCCCGCGCATCAACAGCCCGTAGAGAATCTCCGACAACGGGTAATGTTCGATAAATGAAATTGGAATACATCAAAAGAGCATCAAGAACACGATGTGTACTCAAATGTAGCCCTCAAATGTCTTAAAAGCTATACTAGACAGGAGTCATCTAGCGGAACACACCCCCCCCCATTTGCGTAGACCCATCAGCTACATACCTTAGATAGGGAAAACAATGGGAGAATTCTACACCGACTGACTGCTTTAGCAAACATATCTTTTGGTATGGTACAATGTTGGGCTCTGTTGTTGTTGTCTAGATCGACTGGTGCCTCTTGTGGTTGGGCCCTCGTCCAAGGAAGCAAAGCCTCAAGCGCTGGCTCAGCGTATCCCCTTTATCCAGCTTTCTTCGTGGTTTTTTCTTCTTTGGAGGGACCATTCCTTTTTTCTTCTCCTTCAACTTGGCGCCTGATTTGCCGTTCATTCGCCTAAGAGGCGATGCAAGCGCCCTGAATGCCTTCTGTACACCAAAGGAATTAAGAAGCAAATAGTAAATACTGCATATTAAAGAAGAGGGGCAATGGAACAGAAATCTCGGAGTAGAGAAGGATCAACCGAGGGATGGTGTTTCTTTGTTGGCTGATGCCCGGATTCCTCGCTACTTTCCTGTAAATGAGAACTATATTTAAGAGATGGGCATAGAATAAGCAAGGCCAGTTGAGCCTGCCGGTGGAGTTGCCTTGGTCTATGTTTTCGCTTGGGAATAATAGCAAAATAATAGCGAACTACTAGTAAAATGACAGATTGCAACTCCCAAGGAGAGTAATTTTCATAGAGTAGTTGAACAGCTAGATTTAGCAAACACCCTTTTCTTCCGGACTCGTAAATGGCTTAATGGGATAATTATGTGGAGAGGCAACCTGTTGTTTGCTGTTGGAAACCTCAGGGGACTCAGCTGGGGATGACACCCCGCTCCGATCACCTAAAGAGGAACACCTTCCCCAGCTCTCCCTGGGCGAGCTTGAATGGGAGCAACAATCCCCATCCTGGAAATCGATTTTGTCCTGGATAGAGGGAAAAAAATTAAGATGAAAGATAGAAATTAATCCAACCGTCACTGTTTAGCTCAAGATTTAAACAGAGACTGTCAGATTTCAATAATGATGCAAAAATTAATTTTTTTGTAAACCAAAGAAATGATGAAGTAGGATTACTTGTTTCTTTTTTTTCCTTTTCCTTTAAAACTCCCTTTACCACAGCAACATATTTAGTTTAAAAATGATGAAAATATTTTCCAGTAAAAATAAACCTACACAAAATTCAGCTAAGAGCTGTACTAACTTGTCATGGTCTTTTCTCCTTCTTTTTACACTTTTCATTTGTAATTTCATATTTTTCTTTTGGAGGGATACCCTTCATAGTATGTTGTTACATGTACACATCTGTTATCTAACTACTCTTGCCCATGCAGCATAATTAAAGTACCAAAGATGAGCAAGCATTCAAAGACTTGCAACTTCACAGAGTACACTTGTCCATTTATTTCGGACAGTTATCCTCAATTACGAGCCTTTTCAAATAATTTAAAAGGAATTGGGCTGGCTACATATAACTTCTCAATGTTATCCTTCAAGATTTTAAAATCCATTTTTTTAATTCCTTCTCTTGACAACTAGCATCTGGCACATGAACTATTTATGTAAATTGATAAGTAATAGAGAAGCTGAGAGAATAGTCATGTAAAAACTATACATGACATGACACTTGAGTGAAAGAGCATAAGGTTGGTACTCAGTGAGGTGAAGGGCGCTAAAATGTTGCAAACAGATGCTCAACAGCAACCAATAAATAACTCCTTATGAGCTAAAATGATCACCTGTGAATGGGAATCTTCAGAGGCATTGACACCCACATCAATTTGGGAATCAGCGGCTTCAAGAAGAAAATTCTGCATTTTCGCCACGATAATTAGAGAACTAAATCAAGGTAACAAATCTGATAGTCAGACAACTTACCACTTCATCTTTCGCCGACATGTTAGATACACTTTCTGTTAGCAACTCAACTACTGATTTTACAGTTGAACCTACAAGATAACCAACCACTCAGCCAAAGACCAATAATTTACACGCACATTTCTGACAACAATAAGTGAAATGCTGTTTCACTAACACCTCGATTCAGATGGGGTGAGGCCTATGGATCAGTCAAAAGATGTTCCATTGGCATATTTATAAGTGGGTGACCTTAAGCAGTTCTGAGAAAGATATCGACTAATAATGACAAAGTAGAATATCTTAAAATTTAGTGACCCTTGCCTGAACTGAGTGGAATGCCAGGGTGAGCAGCTGACGAACTTGGTGCACTGTTACCAGCTGAACGGAGACCAGCGATGATCTCATACAACAAACTCTGTAAACAAGCCATGCCAAGTTTACATACTAGCATATCTATATTTGTCGGCATCATTATCATCAACTTTGTCAGCATGAGAATGGAATTAATAAAACAAATGACTTCCCAGCTATTCAGTCAAATGATGCACCATAAAACCCCTCAAACAAAGATAATAAATATCACAAGAACAGTAATGAATGCCCCTGAAGCTTGCCTCGCATGGTAAAAGTCTGGGATGCGGACAGTGGGAAGATCCAAACTCAAATCATGATGTGCACACAAGCACAGATACAAAAAATAAAAGAAAGAAAGAAAGAAGGGTTACAGGAAACACCTCATCTGTACCAGCACCAACTCTCAGATCTCCCAAGTCATAGTACTTATCCACCTTATTTGAAGGCGTAGAAGAAACAGGAGGGGGGTGAAGAACATTGTAAAAGAAGATTGAAACAGAATCATAATAGAACTGTGGTCTAGGAGAGTTGTGATCACCCTCAAATTTGATAATGTTCTTATCTCCCTGAGAGAAAATCCAAACAGTGATTAATACACAATATGCTCATTTAACTACAATTCAAGTCATTATGACAAACACATCTTCTTAGAAACTCAACATGCTCAAGGTGTTGGCGCCGTAACCATGCTCAATAATCCAAAAAAAAAAAAAAAAAGATTCTAGATACTTACCGCATAAGATTTGTATATTCGATCAGAGTGATGGGGCTGAACAAAAATGTCCTCCGAAGCATGTCCAAATAATGCCGGAATAAAGCATTTGGGTGCAAACTGCCAACAAAAAGTTTATACCAAACATTTTTAAATAAAATTCACAAAGGTGCTATAGCCCATGCTATAAAGAGAGCCTGGAGGAGATTAAAAAAAAGGTAAATGATTGTATTACGTGATATACTTATAGGTTAATCACAGGAAGCACACTTTAACTAGAAGAAAGGTTTTACGTTGCATCAACTTCTAAGCTGTATCAATAACCATCATTAACTATTTTCAAGGAATATTGATTAGCATGCTGGGCATGATGGGCTGTAAGCTAAAAGCATTTGGGTGCAAACAAAAATGTCCTCCGAAGCATGTCCAAATAATGCCGGAATAAAGCATTTGGGTGCAAACTGCCAACAAAAAGTTTATACCAAACATTTTTAAATAAAATTCACAAAGGTGCTATAGCCCATGCTATAAAGAGAGCCTGGAGGAGATTAAAAAAAAGGTAAATGATTGTATTACGTGATATACTTATAGGTTAATCACAGGAAGCACACTTTAACTAGAAGAAAGGTTTTACGTTGCATCAACTTCTAAGCTGTATCAATAACCATCATTAACTATTTTCAAGGAATATTGATTAGCATGCTGGGCATGATGGGCTGTAAGCTAAAAGCCATGGACCACGTCATAAAGTTGGTGCTCATTAGTGCAGTGTGTAGTTGATGATTCATGAGCAAAAAGTGTACCTACAGTGAAGGGAGTATGTCACCTAACTTGCAATGACGTTTGATGCATATGAAAGTGAAATAATATGTTTGGTAGTATAATATAAACTAATGGTTGGCACCAATCCAACAAACAAAATCATGGAAATTAAAGTCAAGGAAACAGCAACATATATGTAACATATTTGTCACCATCTCTCCAAACAAAGTAATGGAAATTAAAATATTGATAGCATTTAAAAGGAGATAAGTGTCCATAGAACTAAAAACAATTTATATTTTAGTTTAAGAATGAGGCAATTTGCCTTACAAACTTGAGAAGGTTAATGAATAGACAATCCCAAGATTCCCAACAACACAACTGGGGTTTGTTGGTGGTAGTAGTATATGACAGTATGAGAGATGCATGGAAAACATGGATACAAGTGGAGAAATTGGAGCATTCGTCTTAGAGTTAGCAATATGAAATGGTCTTCTGCTAGCATATGCATATTTTGAAATGTGGCAAAGAATTTAGTTGTCTTATAAAAGTTAATCAAATTATTGTCAAATTGACATTTTTCTTGCAAGGATAGACAGGGCAGCATGCAAATATGGAAGTTACATTATGAAAATGCAAAAGAATAGGTAGTATAAGGAAGAGAATGGGGACTAAATACTGGAGCTTGATTGGTGAAAAGCTGTAATTCTTTAGGAATAAAATGATAAAAGAAGGAATATGAATGAAGAAATTAACATCATGTTGAACTATATTATATCCACTTTGTACAAGAAAGTGGAAAAAAAAAAGGCCATTCTAGAATATATAGAAAATGAGTTACTATCTACAAAAAAGTTGATGGTAAATAAGCAAGTTAAAGCAAGAAATGTGTAATAAAGATGGCAAAAGTGAGGTAAAGAAAATTTTAAAAAAGTATTGACAAATAGGAAACTTTTTTCCCATGAGATGAACAATGAAATATAAAGCATAGACCAATAGAGCCCTGGCAAATAAGAAACCTAATAAATAAGAATTGTAATTATCTTTATAAGTTGTCCAATAAGAATCAGCATAGGAGAAAAGTTAGATTAAGGCTATAAAATCCATAGTATGAATTACGGGCATCCCCAAACAACTAGGCTAACGGAAATTAAGGATAGCCAGAGTAAAATGAAACTAAGGAGCGCATATGGAAGTAATAATATACTTATTGGGGTTTGAGCATGTCTAGGAAATATGGGGTTAGTACAGCTAAATAAAATAAAAGGACCATGAGAAATGTATCTATTTATATAAATAAACGGGTCATGCAAAGATGTACAATTATTGCGAAATCAAACTAAGACCATATAACGAAAACTAAGAGGAAGAGTCATTTGCATATAAAAAGAAACTACAACTTTTGGAGAAAAATTTGTTTTCATTCTAGGGAGGTTTACCAAGGAAGACTAAGACAATTGACGTAATAAATTTCGAGAGAAGATAAACGATCTAGATATGGTTTATTTAATTTAGGAACAGAGTATTATTAAGTTTCTATACGAGTTATGTTGTGAGTTTAAGACAATAAATGAGTGTCAGCTATTTTAATGTGATTAGGAAGTGAACAATTGAGTAGCAACAAGCATAAGAAGTATTGTAGGGACAAATCAAATCCCTATCACTATAGGCTTACATCAATGATCAACTTCAAGTCCTTACTTCTAGATATTGATCCTTATTATATACATCCAAGATGAGGCCCCAATGGTAAATAATATCTGCCTAATAACATGTTATACGATAACATATACATGTCTATAGAGAAGCTAAGTTGCAAATGGTCAGGTTGGGGCATGAATCCAACCTTGGAAGACCATTGTCAATAGCCTAATTACTCATCTTTTTTTACTAAGTCCAATCAAATCTGAATTATTTAAGCGAGGCTTGAGATCTTATTGAATCTACATCAACCCAAGAGCTCGGTTGAAAGGGAGTCTATAGATGTAGTTGCCTCTTAATCGACATGAATCTGCAAGAGAGGAGATGGACAAATTTGATTGAACACCACAGCTTCATGTATGAAGAGTATGAGAGGAAGGAAAGAATGGAATAAAAAGCAGGGAATTCCTAAATGCTTCTTTCAGACTGTGTTTTAAAGAAATCCTCTCAGAAAGGAATGATAAACAGGACACATGGTACTACTTCTGTGTGTGGAAGAGTGCGAGGTTTGCTTCCAATGAAGGAAGGATAATTATCCAAGTTTCTTCATATTTAGTTGACAGAAAGATAGCAAATTAAAATATGAAACGAGACAGTTTGCCCATAAAAAAATGCATGTGTCCAATAGTCACAAACCTGCACAACATTAAGATCCATAATGTCAAATTTAGCTTTCTTCTGGATGACTCGGCGCATGTACTGTACAGCCATTTTGACCTAATGTGACACATTTCAAAAGATATTATCAAGACAATGAAATGTGAATGAAGACGCTTACTCGGTAGTGTAACCCATTTGCAGGTAAAATTTATACTCAGGCCTGTACAGGTTTCAAATTTATGCTCCTTTTTATTATAAAAGGACACTAGAACATGCATTTACACCACTAATAGGATATTTAGTTAATGATTAATTAACTTCTTTTGTTCAGGCTTTGGCAACATCAGATTCCTAAATAAACTTACAAAGAAAAAGAATAAGGTGTACCGTAAATTTAGGAAGTCGGATCTTGTAAACATGCACAAGCTCCATCATGAGATCATTTAAGTTGGAGAAAGAACTGTCCAATACCATGCCAGCAATTGAAGGGTCTTCAGCTCCATACAGAAGACTGCATCATATTCACAAGACTAAGGCATCAATGACAAGCAAATATTTGCACGAAAAGATTCAAAAGAATATGTAATCGGATGGAAACCTCAAATGCAATCTAAGCAAGACTGTAAAAGTGGTCAGATTCATATTTATTGGCTCTAGATCATAAATTTAGCAACTCAAGCAAAGATTAGCATGAAGAAAAACTAACAAGATTATCCATACCATCAAGGATTCAAGCTAATGATAAAGGACAACCAAGTATGTCAACAAAAACCACAGTGCCTTTATCCAAACTATTGGTATCAGTTACAGTGATTCTTATCTTCAATTCATGTCTATTGATGTCATTTACTCAATTAAATAACAACTACATATCTTCTAGATATCCCAACACATAATATCTTAGGCCTACCTCTGGTAATTGTCTCTCCGTTGACTAAAGATCCTACAACTCACCCAACCGGAGCATTTGCAGCATCTGTTACCAACCATCTCAATTGGATCTCCCATGTTTTATCATCATACCTTGACGTTCTACGGATGTACTCGTACATTATCATGTCTCATGTTTCTCATCACATGGCCAGTCATCCATCTCAACATTCTATTTCTGTCACACATTTTTTGGGTATATCATTTCTTAATTGTACAGCATTCTGACCCTTATAATCAACTATATTTTATCAGAATAAAGCCACAATGTTTAATATTGAAAATTACCTCCCATATGAATTTTGATTTAGATGTTACATATTACTGCTCTTCTCCTGTACATATTTTCCTTATAAAAGATAAAAGAATTATGTTTAAAGCCAAATCATCCATTCCCATTGGCTATTCAAGGCAACAAGCAACCTCTGTCTTCCATCATGTCATCCAAAATGTTTCCGAAATGGAGTTCAACAATGCACCCTCTAACTGTGAGCCTGCTGGTAAAGATGGGTTGAGGATTAGATGTTAGCAGAAATGGGAAATGGATGTATAGTCATCAGCAGCAGTTGTCATCACAACTATGACTTATTCGCCCTTTCCTTCTTTTACAATATATATAGGACATGTTATACTAAAACCAGGATACAGTTCTAAGATAACTTTGCCATATCCTTTACAATACTATAACGAACAGCACAACTGTAAACCCATATGAGGAAAAATGGGTTAATGACTTTAGGAAGAAAACCTACCGTGACAGGGGGATGCTCAGACTGTGAAATACCTCTAAATTGAAACACCAATGCACAATAATTAAGATTAATTAATGTGAGGATTCCCAAACAGGAGAAGTATGTTTGGGAAGTAAAACAACTTTAACATTACAGATATCTCAGGCACTAATTCTACAGTAGTTAAGCACCTCGTGACAGAACCCATGGATCGCCCCCAGAGCCCTATGCAAGAAACTTGTTTACTGTTCCGCAGATATGAGACTACAGTTTTAAGATCATCTTTCTGAAAAGTAGATCATCAGAGAATATCATATATATGAGAACTTCAGCCAATTTCAGAAGACATACTGGCAGGACCATTGAGAAAAACTTTAAATACCTCATGCCAGCCAAGGCTGACATAATCACCGCCAGATAGTCCGGAGCCTGAAAAGTCAAGAGTAAAGACAGTAATATTTGAAGGAAGAAGGATGACAGCTGCTTCATTTGCATCTGCTCTACAGCCACTGCATTCGTACATAGAAGAAAACAAAGCAACCTTCAGATTCTGAAGTAAATGAGAAGGAAAACTAGTGCCATGTGAAAGAGAAACAGTGCCCCTTGCTGACAAACAGACCTAAACAAAGAGAGGTTGGAAATTAAAAAAAAAAAAAAAAAAAAAAAAAAAAACCCAGGGGGCAGCCATGGGTGTGGGGTTAAATGGAGGCCAATATTGATATTAAAAGTAGAAACGAAATAAAACACCATATTTACAAATAAATTGTAAATGGGAACTTGAATAATTTCAGTATAATATCAATATGTATTGTTCTGCAAGACAATTCCAACTCCAACATTGCTGCCTACCCAACAGTGCACTCAAACTAAGTAGCAAGGGGAATCAAGATGTCAAGGAAATTGACTTACCTATTTCCATGGCAGTAAATAACACAGGGGAGATCGGTGTTTTCTGGGACAACTGAGGGAACATAATGACTACACTGCAAAGTATGACCTCTCGCATTTGTGAGCTGTTAAATTTAAAGATAAACTTTTAGGCAAGTTAGCAAATACTTGGAGACAAGATGCTATGTCATCATGAACGGTAGAAAAGACAGAAGAAACCTCGACAACTGATCTCCGTACTTGCCTCCAAATCTAGGCGTCTGTATTTCCTGCCTGCTAGAGTGAACTCTGATTCCCATAGATACTGGTCCGGGTTATACTCTGCCCTGCACATCACCGTATTAATAAACAGTGGCCCAAATAGTTGAATGCATAAATCATGCATGATAATGATAATGATAGTGTTCTCACAATTTTTGTGTGTGGACTTTTTTATTCTAGGAAGCATGAGCACAAACACAAATTCAGATATAGAAACGGGACACAGCATTTGTGAAAAAATGAGAATACGAACACGGTAAGGATACGGAAAAACTATAAATATAAGTATATATATTCTTCTATTATTAACATAATAATTTTACTAAAAAAATCCAAAAAGAAATCACTAACAATGTACGGGTTCGTGTCTCTTTATTCTTTTACAAAGAAAAGTCTCATTATCAACCACGCATCTTTCTAGTTCACTCAATATGCAAAAAAATAAAATGTCGTGATGATAGCGGATTACAAATCAACGTACAATGTGGATACAAAAAATTATTTTTTCAAACAAAGACACCAAATTAGACTTATGAAACTGACTAGGTATAAATAGCAGACTATTTAAGTCCTTTTTTTTCTAGTCACAACTAATAAGAAGTTTGGACATAGCAATGACATGACATTTTTTCCTTCAATTTATTGGACACGCCGCGTGGCATGTCCAACACGGTTTTGGTATGCCTATGGCGCATCTGCAGCATCCTCCCCAATGGATTGTCCATGCTTCTTAGTTTTTATTTTTATTTTACTTTTTTTTGTGGAAGGTGTTGCTGTTGTTGTTGTCGGGGCAGGGTGTGCTGATAGCATACAAGATCAAAGTTTAATGTTGAATGACGACGCAGGGCAGTTTGATGATCCTATTACACATGACAACTCCATATGTTATTAGTGCAATCACAATAACATAAAGTGGTAGACTTGACAACATTTTCACAAAGATAAAGAGTAAAAACTTGCTAAGAACTGTAAGGATAAGATTGAAATAAAATTTCTAGCAAAAATCAGGGGGAATATCACTGCCAGTATCCATGCTAGCAGAAAATGAAGCATTTTGGATACCTAAACCCACAGCCATTTCAATCAGAAAGAGAGCCAGAATATATGATGGTTCGAATTTTAAATGTAAAATCAACTCGTAAGAAAAATAATAGTTAAGAGTCCTGATATATATAAAGATTAATAAATTGGGCCAAACTTTCCACCCAAAAATGTAGGCCCAAAATAATTAAATACACAGTTGATAGACAACCCAACATCCACATTGCTGGTTATTATCAGCAACATCCGTGATCCCTGAATGCAAAATAATAACAATTTAAGTCACTATCCACAGAAGTCAACAGAGAGACGAATAAGTAAAGTAGACATAGAGGTTTAAATGTGAAAGAGAGAAAATTAGAGGTAATTAGGTCATTACGATATATGAGTTCGAGAAGGCCCAGAAAGACCTAGATGCAAATGTCTCCCTTCCTTTCCGCTGAACACACTTTACTCTCCTATCTAGCAATCATTTCTGAAAGCACAACGATACCTTCACTTTCGCTACTTAACATACTGTTTTAACCATTTATTTCATACTTTCACCCAGCCACTCTCCAGCAGAGTTTCATGATTACTCCACCCATAGATTCCTTACACTTTCAACAAATTGTTCGGTATTGGGGAGGAAAGAAAAAAATGAATTCAAATCTATGTTACGTGGACACAACCATGCCAATATGGACATTCTACACTGACACACAACAAATTTTAAAAAATATACACGAAATATGTGGCTGATGCATGTGTCCGATATGACATGGCCTCCCAGTGGTATCCATGCTATGCAGCAGTTCTTATTCAATAACACTGTTTTAGTTTTCTGCAAAAGAAGAATGAAAACAATGACTATACTGCAATAAGACATTTTATTCCTTATCCAAACATTTTCCATGTTAAAAATTAAATCTAAAACTTCTACAGCAGCTGTTAACAAGATTTGATGCATTAGGTAGTTAGTCATTTCAGAATTGTTTGTAACCTCGCTCTCATAAAGTAAAGCTGGCACTTTATTAAGAACTGCAACCACAAGGCGACATGGATGGTAAGCAACCAAAGTTTACACAAACAAAGATAAAGATGTGATGCATTATGATTTCATGTATGCATGCATAGAGACTAAAACATCAAGTAAATATTAGCAAGATTAAATGCTTCATAATGTAACTCAAAAAACATCATGTATGCATGTATAGATACTAAAACTAATGCATACATGTATATAACAAGATTAGCATTTTAATAATGGAAAGCAATCAATGCAAATACCAAAATATGAAGAAAAATGAAGATTTAAACCAAAGATAAATAAATAGCTAGAAGGGCATGTCAGATCATAAGGATAGAGATTAAGACACGAACCTAGGAGGGCGTATTACAAAGTTAATAAATTGATCAATCATTTTCCTTCCTCAGAGTGACTCCACCTTGTGCAACCAAACGGCGGAGTCTCTGAGAACATTAAGCTCTCAAAAATCCAACATTTCCAAACTTGATGTACCTGAAATTAATGCAAAGGAAGTTTTGGCAAAATTAGAACTAAAAAATATACATGCTTGGTAACTTTAATTTGGAAACTGGGTAAGAATAGAAAAGGAGAGAAGAGCATTGAAGAATTAATTTTATGTTTTTGGAAGCATTTCTCTGATCATCCAACATTCCACGTCTAAATACCACTCTGTTCCACAGATTAAAAGTTCAAGCCCCTTTTGACTCTTAAAGTCCAACCACTATTTGTACTTAAACTTACTAAAAATGGGTGAGATACTGTAATTTACAGCAGAATTTTTGAAGAATGAACTGCTAATACATGGCATGCATAAATAACACTTCCCAAATTTACACACAATTGCGTTAAACATTTCAATGGTTCCAAACTCCAAGAATGTTGTTCCTCCAAACTTCCAAATTGCCTCCTTTTTAAATATAGACCACTTACAATAGAACCAACAAATTCTGATTTTTAACACAATTTCACCACCAAGATCACAAACGAAAACCTTAAACCATCACCAATAATCTTAAAATAAACTCGGTTCCTGATCCGATAGCACAACTGCATAGTTTCTATCTCAATTTGAAGCAAAGCGCTTCAAATTCAGCATTTTTTCTATATTAAAATTAAAAAATGCTAATTTACAAGCAAACTTTCTTTAAATTTAATAACTTAAATTGCCTCTTTTGAATAAAATGCAACAATTTACAACAAGTTCTCCTCAATTCACCCTTTAATTCACCAAAAAAAAAAAAATCAATTTCCTACCAAATCCTCAAATCCAAAGCAAAAACCCTAAAGAATACGGACACGCAAAAGAACATTCTCAAATTTTGCCCTACAACATTGCCCGAAAACATCACAAAAAGAGTTACACTTACTTCAAATTTGTTGCAAAATCTCCCAAATCAAGACTCAAATTTCAAAACCACCGCCAAATTAGCCTCAAACCTCGAACAAGGGCGGACTTTTCACGCGCTCGTCTCCTCCAAGCTCAACCCTTCACCAGATCCACAGATCCGAAGCTCGAACTGCTCGCCGGAGGCCGAGAGGGGGAGGCCAGAAACCCTAGAGACCCAGAGCGGGGCGGAGATTCGCGGAGTCGGTGGGCGAGAAGAAGGGGATCAGGTGGCGAGCGAGAAGCGACGATTCACGTGAGGGCGAAAGCAAATATCGGAGGAGAGAGAAACGCGAGGAATTAGGTTTTTTTTAGGAATAAGAAACATTCTTTTTTTTATGTTGTTTATAATTTTTAATGGCGAGAGAGAGAGAGAGAGAGAGAGAGGGGAAACGAGCTTGAATTGGACCGACGCTTCCATGGGGGAGTCACGAGTTGCCAATTGCGATCCAGCTATGAATTGCATTAATTATCTTATAATTATCCATTTTTTAAAAGAGAAAAAAATTAATGAACTCAGGAAAATTCTAAATATGCCCGCTTTTTTTTTTCTGTTTTTTTGCCAAGTGCCCCACTTTCTAAGTTTACCCACTTAATATTTCAACGGTTAATACGAAGTTATTCCTGATTCTTTCGTTGCGGTCTTAATATTTCAACGGTTTTCTAACTGAACGTATTATACCAAATCTGTTTTCTAACTTATTCGCTCTATTTCCTCCATATTTTCATATCAGAACGAAGTTTAAATATTTAACTAAAAATATTATATATTTACTTTTAAAAACTAAGAAAGTAAAAAATTAACTTAAAAAATGTGGTTATTTAAGAAAATAAAAATCAGTTTTTGAATTTGAGAATTTATGTTGAGATAAAGAGAAGAAGAGGGAGAAGTTGTTAGACTAAGGATACTTCTTGGATTACGTGGAAATAGAATATAACAAAAAGGTGAGAATATCTTAATCCAATTTATGATGGCAAATTAATAATAATAATAAACATTTTCAATGAGCACATTTAGAATTTCCCATGAACTTATTCCTAAATTTTGGATACTATCTTATTATGATTATATTTCAAGTTATACCTAAAAAAATGTGAGTACTTTGTTATTTCAAATATCTCTAATTATACTGATTATACTGATTTAGAATTATATGCAATTAGGATCAAATTATATATTCTCTTATATTTACCTTTTATATTTGTCTCTTTCATCTATAAAAGAATGACCACTATAACGTTTTATAAACACATCAGAGTACAAAGTGATTTTTCATTATCTCATAGTTCTTAAATTTATCATGGTATCAGAGCCAAGTTGAGATGTGATGGTGTTTGCATTACTCGCTGGCGTCGGTGTTGGCTCTATTGCGAGCACAGCCCTTACTCCACCCCCTGCGTGTCAACTTCACTCTTTCGCTGTTGCCGGCTGCAACTCCTAGATTTATGATGGGTCCGGCTCCGCCGTCATTGCTATGTTTAAGTGGCACCTTCGGCGTCTCCATCTCGCGCTCTATCTGCTGCTCTATCGCCAAAATCTAATATGTCGTCTTCGACTCCTTCTCCGTCGTCACCGCCATATTCAAAAGTGCAGATTTTGTTATCTCTATCTCCTCTTCCGATAACTCTGTCTGTTTATTTGTCGTCGCCTCCTGTGATAGAGATCTTGTCTGTTGCTTTGTCGCCAAAATCTAGTGTGGACTCTTGCTCCATCATCATCGCCATGTTCAAAAGTGCAGCCTTTGTAATCTCTGTCTTCTCTTCCGGTGGCTCTGTGTGTTACTCCGTCGCCGCCTCCTGTGCCAGATATCATGTTTGTTGCTCTGTCGCTGAAATCTAGTGTGTTATTTTTGGCTTCTATTCCGTCGCCACTGTCATCTTCAATGATGCAGCCTTTGTCATATCTGTCTGCTCTTTCGGTGACTCCGTCTGTTATTCCGTCGTCGTCTCCTGTGCCAGAGATTCTGTTTACTGTTCATCCACCTGGTCACCATCATGATCTCATTTTCAAACTCAAATTGGCATTTTCAAAACCATCTTGAGTTTGTGAGGGATATTAAAATATCTCACTAATTTAGAATATCTTCCTAAATTAGTATATTTGACAAATTCTCTAATTTATTAGGATATCTCAAGATATCTTCCTAAATTAGTATATTTGTCAAATATCTCTAATTATGCTGATTATACTAATTTAGAATTATATGCAATTATGATCAAATTATATATTCTCTTATCTTTACATTTTATATTCGTTTCCTTCATCTATAAAAGGATAGTCATTATAGTATTTTATAAACACATCAAAATACAAAGTTATTCTTCATTCTTTCTCTGAGATCATAGATTTATCAAATATAAAATATTACGACTATTCAAAGCAGAATATCTAACCGTCTAATAAATTAGTCGATGATTAAAAAAAATTTAGTGAACTGAAGATAGCACAAACTCAACTTAATTTGTAGTCAACTCTCAATAATATTTTCAAGCATTAAAAAATAGCGCAGAAACTTATAGTCGTATTATAGAAATGCAATCCGTCATCGCTTTAGTATTGCCAAACTTGATCGATAAGTTTACTGAGCCAATATGAATATAAAACAGAGATTGGGCTGAGACTGACTTGAATCTGATTTAGATGAAGCCAGTATGTTATCAAAATGCGAAAACTCGATTAAGTACTTGGAGTAAAATTATTAGATAATGAATGGAAAATACTCAAAAAGATACATATATAGAGATTTTACAAGGTTTGGCCGAGAGGAATCTCGGACCGGCAACCTTTATAGAAAGTTAGTCATTTGGCATAATCTTTACTGAAGAGAACAAGGATTACAATATCTCAATGTCTCTCTCTTTTCTCCCATGAAATTACAAGATCTTATATATCGAGTAGGCAGTGAACATGTCTATCTTCGGGGTCAAAATGTGTATTTATAGTATTTGGTGGTGGAGTTACAGTTGAATTTGGATTCATGGAGTTTTTTAATATGAGATGAATTATATTATCTTTGAGAGAAAATTCTTTATTGTAGTTCAATCTGATTTTCTTGTCTTTTGAAGGTGAAATTTTCTTCTCTTTAGATGATCCTGATTGATAAATGAGTCTGAATTGAAATTAGTTAAGCATTTTAGGCTTCGTAAGCATAATGGACCCTTGTTTGATGGGCCTTCTTCTTTCGGGCTTGGGCCGACTAATATACGCGTCAACAATAACTTTCCATTTTGAGTTCATTCCCATGAGTTTTTGGATTATCTTGCATTTTTTCTGGCTTAGCCTACTTGTCAGTTCACCACAGTGGTGACTGGTTATGAAGTCTTGAATTTTCTCTTTAATTACCATCTCAATCTTGTAACTAGAGCGCAAAGACTGTCTCAAGCTTCACCCTTTGATCCGCATATCCTAATTATATGGTTGAGATCTATTGTCAACTTGAATTTAAATCAATCCTATTGATTGTTGGGGAGACAAATTGTCAAATCCGTTTTGCCGTCTTTTGGAGCTTCTGCCCTTTGTTGGTGACTATTAAATTGTAGCGAAGGGTTAATACCATTAGCCATGGAGGAAGAGACTATATTCAAGCTTGGTAACCCGAAGAGCTCAGCCAATCTTTTTGTATGTCTCTGTAGGTGATAACACTAACGTCGTTGATAAATAGATATCAACTCTCACCTTGAATCAAATTGTTCGATGATTTTTTTTATCGGGTTATCCAAAGAAGTTGTTTGGTTCTCAACTATTTTCTATTTTTTCAAAGGAACTGAAAAATACTATGAGCTTTTTGTCTCATAGGTACCAACTCTCACTTTGGAGAGTTCAAGAACCCGAATGACTCTAAGTGCTTTATATGAGTATCAGCATTACCGAGTGAAAGGGTTTCGAATCTGGGGCCTTACCCTTTATATGTGTGTTAGTCCATTTCGATGGAAGAGTGTGCTCGAAATAGAGAATAAGCCATGGTCCAATTAGGATAGCCGAGTTCTCTTTTTTGTTTCAAAACGGAGCAATTGTACTTTTCTTTGAATTGTAATGAACAATTAACTTGTAATCGCTTTTGAATGAATGAAGAATTTGGTTATGTTGATTACTTGTGAAACCATTTACTTGTTATGAATTGAGTAATTTGAGGCCACTCTTGCAATTATAGTAACTCACTTTTAGATATCAGAGATCACTAAGAACTTTTATAGGCATGAAACCGAGTACTTAATGGCACCAAGCCGAGTACTGAGTACAGTACGGAATTGAGTTGGATATTCGTTGTATATCTATTGGGCATTTACCAAGATATGATCTTTCTGAGTAAGGTTTTGAGGCGGTTGACTTCCTGATTTCTAGGTATTACAACTACTTGAAGTGAGTTATTTCACCGTGTTGGACTATTGTCGCATTCTACTGTATTGCCAAGTGAGCTGAGTTCTCACATGACTTCTCATTTTATCAGAGCATATATTACTAGTGGCAAAAGGTTTTGTGGCATTCACCTTAAGGCTAGGTACTTGCCTATTGGACTGTCTTTGTGCTCTTTCATGGTCACCTAAAAAGCAACATTCCACGAGACTTTCGTCTCAGCCTTTGTGGTTGATGGTAAAATGTCCTCCGTTCGCATATGTCTCCAATAACCTAGAGTTTAGCGAGAGAAGAGAGCCTCCAGAGTCTGGACTAGTAATGACGTTCGCCTTAGTGAGATGGGTCAATCACATCGTTTAACTCAGAGTTTTACAAGTTGTTTACTAGAGACGAGTCAGTTTTATCGATTGACCAAGTAGGTCTTCTTTCTTGATCAACCTTATGTTTTTGGGTCGTGACTGGTTGTTCTGCTTAAAAAATAAAAACTAATGAAAACTGAGAAAAGACGATGACTTTATAATATCAAGAGATTATAAAAGTGAGTATACTCAGTTTCGCTCATAATACATGAAAATTCACTCAAGACAATCTCTCAACAAAATGCACTTTTCTCGCTAAATAGCCACTTCTTCACTCAAGACAATCTTTCAACAAATTGCACTTTTCTTTCTAGATAGCCACTTCTCACTCAAGACAATCTCTCAACACAATGCAACGTTGTTGAACATGGTTGTGTTAGGGAATAAGCATAAGGGAGCACAAAGGGCTATGTTGGAATTAACACCACCCCCTTCTCCTGCGACGATCTTCCCGTTAAGGTCTACTCTGGATGCACCATCAAAGTATAGCTATCAAGGGGCTCATCGCATGAGGTAATGCTGGCTTTGAGTATTTTCTCAGATACCCACGTATAACTCAGAAGATGGTGACACTAAGTGATCTGCAATTAATTCCACAATAGATTGTTCTTTCATGACTTTCTGATGTACGGATTTAATATCTTAATATCATACTGTGAAAGGAGAATGACTCGTTTTGCTAACTTAAGTTAGTAAGGAAGATTGCGCATGAGGATCTACAAGGGTTTGATCATCAATATAACATGATCTGTCTGACTAGCCAAATAACAACACACCTTCAACAAAGACAAGAACCGAATACTCTTTCTCCATAAGGTTGTAGCGATGCTCAGTCCCAATCATCGTCCTTCTCAGGTAGTAGATGGCTTGCCTTTATTATTCACCTAGATGAGTAGAGTGACTAGGGCATGATCTATAGCCCTTACATAGATGAAGAACGGATTATCCGTTACTAATTAAAGTAGACAAAAAAATTAGGCTTCATGAGATAGATCTTGTTATGAGTCTACTAACATGCGTCGTCCCATGCAAATGGCACACCTTTCTTCATCAGCGTCGAGAACGTCTAGCATTTTCTGGATAGGTTTGCAATGAATCTCCGTGTTGAATTCATTCACTAATTTGAACCTTAAATTGAGCCAATTCACTAGTTCAAATTAAATGAATTAAGTGAATTGAAATAGGCTTCAAAAGTTGAGTACATAGCAAAGGAACAAAAAGGGAAGATGAAAAGATAGTCCCACATGGGATAGGGGAATGTAAAGATGTGGGTTTAAATATGATAGCTTGCTCCTTTACTTTGCTTATGTAAGAAGAGGAAAACCTTGAGCACCACGGGTGGTGCTACGCACCGCCCGCACCCGCACGCGCATGCGCACGCGCGTGTGCGAGGGCGAATGGGCGTTTAGGGCGCATTGGGCGCTTTAGAGGCGCAAACGGCCAACTGTTGCGACTGTTGAAATCTCAACCGTTGCGACTGTTGAAAACCTATAAATAGGGTCTGGGTCAGTATTTCAAACTACACGTTTTTTCTTTTCTGCCTCTTCTTCTGCAGACAGAAGATCCTGAATTTCTGTCTACAGAAGAACTCTGTTCGTCAATTCAATAAGTCCAGTCCTGCATAACATAAACCAGAGAGAACCTTTATCAGATTCGCGGCTTCCTTCCCTCTGCAGATCGATCGTTGTATCCTGAGAGATCGACGTCCAAGAAATCCAGAAGCAAACAGTGGAGGACGAATCGATTTTAAGGAGATAGTGTCCAACACTAGTCTCGTTCTTCATCCAATCTACTTCTTGTCATCATCCAGTCTTCTCCAGTCTTCCTGCAAGCTTCTGAACCAGGTTTTTCATAATCCAGTTTCTTATTTTTCTGATTAGGATAGTATACTAGATAAAGAAGAACAGTTTGATGATTTTTCTTTAAACAGTCTTCTTCTACTTCAAAACTGGAAATATATATAGACATAAACCTAATTACAGATAACAGTATCAATTCTGTGTATTTGCCCTCTTGTGTTAATCTAAAACATATCTGTATGCTTCAATCTGCAACCATAGAATTAGTAACCTCCACTTTACATATACTGTCATAATATATTAGAAGACTTAAAATCACCAACAATCTTAAAATCGATTATTGCATGTTTTAGATTAACTTTTTAAGAATACAGTTTAAACATTTTTAGTTTGAACCTACATTCTTAACATCGAGTTTCGTACTTGTTTTAGATTAATTTTTAAGAATAGAGTTTAAACTTTTTTGTTTAGAACCTACATTCTTAAAAACTGATTTTTTAAATTCTGTCACAATACCATCAATCAGAGTACTGTTATCAATTAGAACTCTGTTATAATAGTATTTAATCTTTAAACTGATATTTCGTTTTAGATTAAGAATACTGTCATCAATCACTAGTAATCTAGATTGCTTCTGGAAAATTTCTATTTGGTGATTTGGAGACAAGTAATCTTAATTGCTTCTGAAAAAAGGATAGTTAATTTTTGTTTTGTAATTTGGAGTGATTTTCAGTTTTATTAGAAAGTTAAAATTTATTACAAGACATTAAGATAGATAAATTTTAATATTTGTAGATGACTACTACATCTGATATGTCCACTGTGATAACTCCTGTCATGGTTACTCCAACTGTGCCTTCAAGCCAGTACGAGAAACCAGAGAAGTTCAGTGGCTCAGATTTTAAGAGATGGCAACAGAAAATGTTGTTCTATCTCACTACAATGAATCTGGCCAAGTACTTGAAGGAGATTGTGCCTACTCTTGTTGAAGATGATCAACAATCTGTGAAGGCGGTTGAAGTATGGAAACATGCGGACTTCTTGAGTAAAAACTATATCCTCAATGATTTGGACAATATACTGTATAATGTATATAGTTCAGTTGCTACTGCTAAGGAACTCTGGGAGTCCTTAGACAAGAAATATAATACAGAAGATGCCGGCTCTAAAAAATATGTAGTCGGTAAGTTTCTGGATTATAAAATGGTTGATTCTAAAAATGTAATCAACCAAGTACAAGATCTTCAAGTGATCATTCATGAAATTCATGCTGAAGGTATGACTATTAGTGAATCTTTTCAAGTGGCTGCAATAATTAAAAAATTGCCACCATCTTGGAAAGAATTTAGATATTACCTAAAGCATAAACGAAAAGAAATGACACTTGAAGATCTAATTGTACGATTGAGGATTGAAGAAGATAACCGCCTTTCTGAAAAGAAAATTGGAAATCCATACAATGTTTCTAAAGCTAATGTTATGGAAAATTCCAATAAGTCTAATGACAGGAAGAGAAAGCACAATAGTGAAGACTCTAAGAGTGGTAACTCGAAGAGATTCAATGGCAAGTGCTACAACTGTGACAAGCCTGGACATCGTGCAAAAGACTGTCGTGTGCGAAAGGCACCAGATTCTTCGAAGAAGAAGAAGAAGCATCCTAATGCACATTTGGCAGAAGAAGAAAATTTTTGTGCAAATGTAGATGTAAATTGTACATCTGTTGTCTCAGAGGTTAACCTAGTTGGTGGCAACTCTAAAAAATGGTGGGTGGACACTGGAGCCACTCGCCACATTTGCGCCAACAAGTGGATGTTCTCCACATATGATTCTGTGGAAGGAGAACTACTCTACATGGGTAACTCTGCAACCTCCAAGGTTGAAGGACGAGGCAATATTGTACTGAAAATGACTTCGGGAAAAGAACTTACTCTTACTGATGTACTTCATGTACCAGATGTCCGCAAGAATCTGGTCTCTGGTTCAGTCTTGAGTAAGAAAGGTTTTAGGCTTGTGTTTGAGTCTGATAAATTTATACTCATAAAGAATGGTGTATATGTAGGTAAGGGATATATGACCAATGGTCTGTTTAAAATAAATGTAATGACCATTGCCCCTAACGTTATCAATAAAATTGATTCTTCTATTTATATGACTGAGTCACCTTTTATTTGGCATGGTAGATTAGGACATGTTAATTATTATACTTTACAAAGATTAATAAATTTGAATATGTTGCCTAATTTCAATATAAACTTTGAAAATAAATGTGAAATATGTGTTTAATCAAAAATTACTAAGCTTTCATTTCACTCTATAGAACGTAGTACTGAACCTTTAGAATTAATTCATACAGATGTATGTGATTTAAAATCTATTCAAACTAGAGGTGGAAAGAAGTACTTTATTACGTTTATAGATGATTGTACTAGATATTGTTATGTATATCTACCTAGAATAAAAGATGAGGCAATTGAAATGTTTATACAATACAAAAATGAAGTTGAGAATCAACTTAGCAAAAAGATAAAAATGTTAAGAAGTGATAGAGGTGGTGAATATGAGTCACCATTTGCACAAATTTGTGCAGAATATGGTATTATACATCAAACAACTGCTCCTTACACTCCACAGCAAAATAGAATTGCTGAGCGTAAGAACAGAACTTTAAAAGAAATGATGAATGTCATGTTAATAAGTTCTGGTTTACCCCAGAACATGTGGGGGGAAGCTCTGCTTTCTGCCAATTATATTCTCAACAAAATACCCCAAAAGAAACTTGAGAAAACACCTTATGAATTATGGACAGGTTGAGCACCTAGTTATAAATTCTTAAGAGTGTGGGGGTGTCTAGCTAAGGTTGCAATTCCTACTCCGAAAAGGACTAAAATTGGACCTAAAACTATTGATTGTATATTCATTGGATATGCGCATAATAGCAGTGCTTATCGTTTCTTTGTCTTTAACTCTGATCATCCAGAGATACATAAGTACTCTATTATTGAATCTAGGAATGCTGTATTATTTGAGAATGTATTTCCTAGTAAAGAACATGAATCAAGTTCTCTGAAAAGGACTTGTGATGAAATTCTAAGAGATACAGAATCTGATTCTGTAAATAAAACTAATGAGGATGAATGTAGACGAAGCAAAAGGGCCAGAGTTACTAAAACATTTGGTCCGGATTTTCTAACATATATATTAGAAAAAAACCTCAAACTTATAAAGAGGCTATGTCTACTCCTGAAGCTCGTTTTTGGAAAGAAGCTGTAAATAGTAAAATTGAATCAATTATTCAAAATCACACCTGGGAACTTGTGGATCTTCCTCCAGGAAGTAAACCATTAGGATATAAATGGATCTTTAAAAGAAAGATAAAACCTGATGGGTCTATAGATAAATACAAAGCTAGACTTGTAATAAAAGGCTATAGACAAAAGGAAGGTATTGACTATTTTGATACATATTCACCTGTAACAAGAATAACATCCATAAGATTAATAATTGCTTTTGCTGCATTATATAATCTTGAGCTTCATCAAATGGATGTAAAAATAGCATTTTTAAATGGTGAATTAGATGAAGAAATCTACTTGGAACAACCTGAAGGGTTTGTAGTTCCAGGTAAAGAAAAGAAGGTGTGTAGACTTGTTAAGTCTCTTTATGGACTTAAACAAGCACCTAAATAATGGCATGATAAGTTTGACCAAGTTATGTTGTCAAATGGATTTCGCTATAATGAATGCGATAAATGTGTATATGTAAAAGGGGATATGCACAACTATGTTATTATATGTTTATATGTGGATGACATGATTATCACCGGTAGCACAGTGACTCTAATTAAAGAAGTAAAAATCATGTTAACACGGAAATTTGATATGAAAGACTTAGGTATTGCAGATATTATTCTTGGTATTAAAATCACCAAGATATCTGATGGATATACCTTATCCCAGTCACATTATATCGAGAAGATACTCGAAAAATTTGACAAGGGAAATACTGATATAGCTAAGACACCTGTAGATATGAGTCTACATCTTACAAAGAATATAGGTGCTAGTATATCACAGTTAGAATATTCTCAGATCATTGGCAGTCTTATGTATTTAATAAACTTCACAAGACCTGATATAGCATACTCAGTAAGCAAACTGAGTAAGTTTACAAGTAATCCAGGGGAGAACCACTGGAAAGCAATAGTTAGAGTACTCAAATATTTGAGGTACACTACTAACTATGGGTTGCACTATACAAGATATCCAGCAGTGATTGAAGGATACACTGATGCTAACTGGATTACCGATTCAAAAGATATCAAATCCACAAGTGGATATATCTTTACTATTGGAGGAGCAGCCATCTCTTGGAAATCTTCTAAACAAACATGTATAGCCAGATCCACTATGGAATCTGAGTTTATAGCTTTAGATAAAGCTGGAGAAGAAGCAGAATGGCTTCGAAACTTTTTAGAAGATATTCCAATGTGGCCTAAACCTGTGTCAGCAATATGCATCCATTGCGATAATCAATCAGCAATTGGAAGGGCACAAAATATATTATATAATGGAAAGTCACAACATATACGTCGTAGGCATGAAACTGTAAGACAGCTGCTTACAAACGGAATAATATCTCTTGATTATATAAAATCAAAAGATAATATTGCAGATCCATTAACAAAAGGCTTGACTAGAGATCAAGTATATAAGTTGTCGAGGGGAATGTGATTACAGCCTACTAAAGAGTAACTCCATAATGGCAACCCAACCTAGCTGACTGGAGATCCCAAGATCTAGGTTCAAAGGGACAACCGAATTGTGGGGGAACTCGAAAGAATCACTGAGGAAAATATTTCCTATCTCATTTCTATGGTAAAATAGTGATTACCAGCAATGTGTTAGGATAAGCCAAGCTTTTAATGATCCTTATATCTTAGAAATCTAAGTGGAGTATGGCAGGATACTCTTGATAAGAGATCACCTATGTGAGTGAGAAGGGGCCGCTTCTATGAGAATGAGAAAGGCTAAGTTCTCTAAGAGCACTCACAGAATTACCAGGTTGTCCAAGGCCAAAATGGACATAACATAGAATCTGATAAAGTTGAAAGAAATCGTGTGAATATTATTGTCTTAGTTTACATCAAAAACTGAACAGTTCAAAAACATCGTGTTCACTGGTTAGCAAGTAAACTCGATAATATTTCACTAGGGAAGGTTCAAAGCCAAAAGCCACCTCTCCCGATGCGGTAACTTTCTATTACACTCTCTGGTTATTTGCATTAGAGTCTAAGCCATTTCATTCATGTGGGGGATTGTTGAATTCATTCACTAATTTGAACCTTAAATTGAGCTAATTCACTAGTTCAAATTAAATGAATTAAGTGAATTGAAATAGGCTTCAAAAGTTGAGTACATAGCAAAGGAACAAAAAGGGAAGATGAAAAGATAGTCCCACATGGGATAGGGGAATGTAAGGATGTGGGTTTAAATATTATAGCTTGCTCCTTTACTTTGCTTATGTAAGAAGAGGAAAATCTTGAGCACCACGGGTGGTGCTACGCACCGCCCGCACGCGCACGTGCATGCGCACGCGCGTGTGCGAGGGCGAATGGGCATTTAGGGCGCATTGGGCGCTTTAGAGGCACACTTCGCACGTACGCAACGTCGCGAGGAGCTGAGGAGCCTTTGATTTTTGGTGCTATTGGATTCGGGTTGCCTCTATTGGGTTCAGAACTGAATGAATTCGACCTACACCCGCCCCACCAGTCCAGAGTCGTTGAAGTCCAACGGTCGGCGGTCCAACAGTCACCGGCCGCCGTCAACGGGGGCCGTTAAACGGTCACAACTGTTGAAACGGTCAACTGTTACGACTGTTGAAAACCTATAAATAGGGTCTGGGCCAGTATTTCAAACTACACGTTTTTTCTTTTCTGCCTCTTCTTCTGCAGACAGAAGTTCCTGAATTTCTGTCTACAGAAGAACTCTGTTCATCAATTCAATAAGTCCAGTCCTGCATAACATAAACCAGAGAGAACCTTTATCAGATTCGCCAGAGCAGAGGGATTGCGGCTTCCTTCCCTCTGCAGATCGATCGTTGTATCCTGGGAGATCGACGTCCAAGAAATCCAGAAGCAAACAGTAGAGGACGAATCGATTTTAAGGAGATAGTGTCCAACACTAGCCTCGATCTTCATCCAATCTACTTCCTGTCATCATCCAGTCTTCTTCCAGTTTTCCTGCAAGCTTCTGAACCAGTTTTTTCATAATCCAGTTTTTTATTTTTCTGATTAGAATAGTATACTAGATAAAGAAGAACAGTTTGATGATTTTTCTTTAAACAGTCTTATTCTACTTCAAAACTGGAAATATATATAGACATAAACCTAATTACAGATAACAGTATCAATTCTGTGTATCTGCCCTCTTGTGTTAATCTAAAACATATCTGTATGCTTCAATCTGCAACCATAGAATTAGTAACCTCCACTTTACATATACTGTCATAATATATTAGAAGACTTAAAATCACCAACACTCCGGACATAAATAAGTCTGTTGCAATCCATTGAGTTTTTGAGATTCCATTGAGTTTTTGAGATTTTTCAGAGGCTACATTTTCTAAACAACGTAAATCGTGTATGAATTAAGATACTATCTTACCTTATCACTTTTGTGAGTCCTTATTATACTTGTTTCTTAAGGCTCCATTATGATAAGAAATTCCTAGTAAAAATTTCATTACACACGCATGCATGAATGCATTTACGTACGCATGCATGCTTACCACGGGCATACACACACATATTACACACACATCGATTGACACAAAAGCCACATACATTTCACAATCAACAACTCATTCACATTAAGAAGAAACAATCCAATCCGTATACATAGTATATTACCTCATGAAAAGTATTATCTTACCAGTGCAGGTATCAATTTTATATCGAAATGGATACATAGTAGTTCAGATCAAGAGTAAGTGTAATACTCTATCTTGAATAGTTCCAAATTGGGTGTGAAAAAAGTGTTGGTATAGTTTATGAATCCATAAAATAATCATAACTAACTTTTTTGACAGAAGAATTCATAATTAATTATAAATTATTTTGATTCTTATTATTCAATCGGAGACTTAATATATTTCCAAAAAACATTGTCAATGTTCAGCTATCCAAATTCTGAACAGAGGCATTATAAGTGATAACAAAATATGACACCAAACAAAAATGTGTGGAACTAAATGCTGCATGGAGCTAACTACTATATGGAATAAAGTGCTGCACAGATATAGTGGTTCCCACATTTTAAATCTGTGGGAGATATCTCTAATATTTATGGGGTCTACATATAAAATCCCATAATCTTTTGTCGTCTGGTAAAATATTAATGTCTTACTGTGACACTTTAATGAATACATCAAATATTAAAAGTGGAAAGAATGTAATGTTCCTAACTCAATAGTCCCATATTGGGTACTAAACAAATGTAGTGGCTCCTACATTTCAAATTTGTGGAGCCACTTTTTAAACTCTATGAGGCCACATCTAAAATCCCTGAATCCTACAGTTCCTTGTGAAGTTTTAGTGTACTACTGTACTATTCTGACGAGAATGTCGAATCCTAAATGCGGGGAAGGGCCAAGTGTAATTTCCCTAACCTGAATAACATCACATTGGGTACAAGATAAGCGTTAGTATGGTTTAACTATTGATATTGTATCAGATACTTAGTATATTCCTACGATAATATTTTACCAGTGTTCTACAGCCCAGATTTCGAATGGAGAGTGTTACAACAAGTAAAAAAGATTTAGATGTAAGCACTCTTAAAGTGAAAGTCTAAAGTGAGTTTCCTTTCTACAAAAGAAAACGGACATTCAATTTAAAGTGAGTAAACAGAATTCTATTCTCGATCTCATAGAACATTTAGAATTTTGTGGAAAGCCATATACTATGAAAGTCATACGTACGTCTTGGAGGGAGATTTTTCATATCTTTCAAAATCCACCTTACAATATGGGGTCAAAAAAACCACAATAAGTGATCTGTTTTTAGCCCTTATAAAAAAGAAAACTAATTTTTAAATCTCTTTTATGCTCATGTCACATCAAGATACTGCAGAAGAGCACACTGTAAAATCTGATCCAATTTATCGTAATCAATTAGTTAAAATAACCTAACCATAAGAAGTATGCAGGCATATGTTATCAATAATGTTTTTTTTTTGTGGGTCCAGATGTGATATATTATAGTTTTAAGTAATCGTTTAAACCTTAATATACCTTTATATATTTAAAAAAATATTTTTTACATATATAATTGCAAGTGCAATAATATGAGCCAGTTACAAAAGAGAGAACATTAAAAATCGAAAATTTAATTACAAAACATGTTCACCTGTTTCCCAAACACTGAACCTATCTCCAAATGCATATTTACCTTAGAATCTTTTTTCCTCCGCTTAATTATACTCAGATCCTCTATAGTATGGGAGTATATAATAACTTATCGCCTCTAAAGTTTTAAACTCACTTAAACCTTCAGTACCGCAGAAAAATTATTTTTATTTAAACTTTCTTGTCAGTTTTAAACTTTAAAACTGATAAATTATATATTTCTCGTAACATAATAGTTTAAATGTAATTAATTAATTTTTTTTAAAAAAGTATTTTTTTTAAAAAATTAATTCCACCGACTCCTCAAAAATCCCATCCAATCCGTATTCCACTGTTTGACCGCAGTCAGCCTACCCCTCACGCGACACCGAATAAAGCAGCCAATCTTTCCTTGTTAAAGTGTACATCCAAACTCACCAATGTTTCAACCCCTAACAAAACACCCAATCACTGTTCTGTGGGCCAACCTTCAGCGGGGCCTACACTATCGGCGGAGTTTCAGTGCATAGTTCGGTGGATTCAGAATAGACCTTGGAAGGTCACGCCGCACGCAACCTTCCAGATCTTTCTATTTCGCATCGGACGGTTGAGAACTCTGCAAACCTACGTGTCAACATCAGCACCTTAAAAAACTACTGAAATAATATTTAGGAGTCGGCGGATAAATTGGGGGAGAAGCCGTTTCAGATTTCATTTTTCTTTTTTAATTTTTATTTTGGCGAAAGAAGGGCGAAGATAGGAATCTCTCAGCGAGTGTTCGGTGCGATTACGTTGTCGATCGTTTGATTTCTAGGGTTTTGGGCGATCGAATTTGGGGATTTCGCGTTTGTGGGTAGGGTTTTTTTTGTTTTCCGTCTGTTTTTTTGAGTTTTTTGTTTACTTCTTGATTGAAGGGTTTCGATTTTTTGAATTTGGTTTTTTGGGGGATTTGGGGATATGGTTGTAGAAGTTAGTTCTTTTTTTGGTATTTGATCTGAAATTTGATGAGATTTTGTTGTTTGAGGTCAGGAATTTGTTTGATTGATTGGCGATGGCTTCGAAGAGGATTTTGAAGGAGTTGAAGGACCTGCAGAAGGATCCTCCCACATCATGCAGTGCAGGTTTGTTCTAACTCTTATTTTTTTCTTTGAATTCTTTTGCTTAAGGGGTAAACATTAGGGGGGAAAAAGATTTTTTTAAAAATAAAATTCTTGAATTTAAAAAATTTTAGGGGAAAAGTTGATGTTATTCTCAAAACGGTGTTATAGAAGAAAAAAAAATTAAGATGAGTGTATGCTGCCTGGGCCATGAAAACTATGGGAACTGAAAGTTGAAAAACAAAGGAAAGGGTGGGGGGGGGGGGGGGGGGGATTGAGACTTGAGAGGGAACCAATCAGGTGATTTGAGATGAGTTTGTCACTTGTATAATAAAGTGATTAGAATATCTGTGGCGTTTAGCTCTTTAGGCATGTATGGCAATTGGTAATGTGGTTTTTTGTTTGAATCTAATGTTGGTAAAGGTTATGAGTCATCAAAATATGTGAAAAGTAAGCTATAGCTTCGTATAATAAGAAAATAAGTTAATAATTATATTTTTATTTAGAGTGTTTATGCATATTCCTGGAAGTCTTTCAATGGTATGTTCTTTTGGCCTAAATTCCATCTCCCAATGTGGTGGAGTTATATAATTTACTGTAACTAGCCTACACCTACGAGTTATTGTTTGGGATACAAGGATCAATGCAGTGCAGTGACAGGAATAATCCATAACACTGTAGACTAATAAAAATAATCACAAATCTATTTGATCAATCTTAATAGATTCAAGGGAGCAGTCTTGCCAAGAAGTCTAAAGTGATCTATGCAGGTCTCATTACAAGAACTGTGTGAGCACGAAAAACATGACCCTGAAGTAAAATAGCAAGTCTCGCTATCCTCGCATTTGCAAAGAAAAATATGGGTCTATGACCCTCGTTTTTAAAAAATGCAGCTCTTGTGATTTTCATGTTTTCAAGAGAAAAATGCAGGTTTACGACTTCTGCATTGGAAAAAAAAATGCAGGTCTCATCTAGCTACCCGTATTATGCATGGTTTTGACTGTTTTACATGCAATAATTAAAGCAATTCCACTTAATTTGAAACTTTGATCCTTGCCACGGAGGGATCTAAAGGGTCAGTTAATCCAAAGACTCCTGTAAGTAGTCCTTGAAAAGGCTACGCAAGGATTGGCTTCTTGAACACGAAAATTTTTCGTTACATGGTGGTTGGCTTCTTGCATCTTCGACTTGGAGGCTGGGCTTGGCTTCATGCTTGAGGCTTTTCCATTAGAGATTGTTCTCTTTTGATTTGAGATTTATTCTCTTTTGTTAGATATTTAGTCTCTTTGAATTAGCTCCTCAAGAGCTCCTTTATGACTGTTGGAAGGTCAAAGAGATTATTATTTTTGTTAGAATTCCTCAAAAACAGAAGACTCAAGTCTTAATGTCGGATTGTCAACGGAAAGTAAGATCGTTTTTCATTATAACATCAAGAATCCAACACTAAATAAAGGGGGAATTATGTCTACTCTCATCACTTTTCTTGTAAAGAAGAATACTTGTATAACTATTATTTTAAATCAATAAAGAAGTTGCAAAGCAGATTATTTGTGTGAACAAATATATTCTAGTCTCATTCATTTTCATTAAGGCATGAACCAAAAGGTGTGAAAACCATGGTATTTCAGCTAGTCTCAATTATTATTCCTTATTCACTTTCATAGCATGGCATCACATGAAAACATTTAGTAAGGCTTTAATTACAAGATTTTTGACTTGGATCTAAAGCTTCAGCTTGATTTGTTTGCATTAGTGAGCCATAAGTTGTGTGAAACACTGTTAATAAGCAGGTTTTTAGTCCAAGTAGTATTTATAATTGGAAAAAAGTGTGTCTACATGGAGAATTATATGGAAGTAGTCCTAATTCCTAACATAGGAGGTCTGTGAACAATGCATATAGTTCATTGTGATTTTCACATTCTAGAGTGGCATTGTCAAAAAAAGTATGCAATGTCAATATATTTTGACTATTAGCTGGTAGTTGCAAAATGAAAGGTTTTCCTACAATACAGCAAATGACGTCAATTGCGAGAATGAAGAAGTGGCTAAATTTTACGGGACCATTAATAGGGGGCTAATGGTTCATATTATCAAAATAGACTTAGATGTTGGGATTAGGGCTGCTTTCATGGATAATTCTATTTGGATACGCCTTAGACACTTGAAATAACACAAACATATTGAAAGATATAATAGATCTCCCTCCAAGGCATATTTTATACTATTGTCTTGGACTTCAATCTAAGTTTTTGGAAATGTTCCTTAACCTTATTTTACTTTCCATATTTTTTAGGCCCTGTTGCAGAGGATATGTTCCATTGGCAAGCGACCATTATGGGACCTGCAGATAGCCCCTTCGCTGGGGGTGTCTTCCTGGTGACGATTCACTTCCCACCAGACTACCCTTTTAAACCTCCCAAGGTGATGCCTCGTTTAAACCCCCAGGGTAAATTTCTTTTAAACCCCCCAAGGTAATTTCCAGTCAGCAGTGGATACACTATTCTGATAGTGGCTCCGTATTGCTGGGAATTTTGTAAACTACATTGAATAAATTATTATGTACTGAAATTTCATCCTTTGATTATTTCTTATTTTAATTATGGAGTGTTTTTGTTATGCTATCTGGCGCAGGTTTATCCAGCCACTTGAGTATGCTATTTAAACACAAAATTGTGGAGTGAGAAGTAAAATCTATTTTCAGTCATTGGCAGTTTTTTTTTAAAACCATATATTAGAATTGTTGGTGTAATCTAAATGACCAATAATAGAAAGTGATCACTTCTATGGGTTGTTCATGACTTGGGTCTTATGATGACTACGAATATTATTATTACAGATTATTATTATGCTGATCATCATGGTTTCATTTTAAACGGTTTCAGAAGTATTATTTGGTCTATAAGAATTTTATCATGTTTTTCCCCTTGTTAGTTTAAATATAGTTATTTAGCTTATGGTACTGTAGAGTGAGAATCATGTTCTGAGTGGTGCCAATCCAAGTTATTACGCTTTTGACTTACCATCTATATATAATCTTATTGGCAGAAAAATCTTAATATCATGATGCAATGGTTGTTGGTTTTTTGACAGCCAGTTCACAAAAATACAAATCTAAACTATTTTTTTAATGAGACATGTTGCTTCTTCCAACTTTCAGTTCCTAGTTCATTTCATCTTTATTTAGATTATCTAGATTGCCAAAAACAGAAAAAGAAGTAATAATGGAATGAATAGTTTTCTTGTATGCTGTCTGTCTGTCATTTATTTTGGGCATATTGTAGATCAAGTTGAGGGGAACGTGTTTGCAATTCTAAATGGTTCGAATTTGATGGAGCAAGTTGCATCAATATCCTTCTAGAAGCAGTGGATCTATCTCATTTTCTACTTGTTATGATTGTGCAATTGTTTCTTGTTTTGCCACTGTGCATCTGGTTTTATACCTATGCAAACAGTTAATTCTGTCCAGGCCTAAGTAAGTTCGTCAACTGATTCAATTCTAGTCTCTCTATCACCGTTGCCTCCATCTTATCTTTATTTATTCTGACTTGGTTGCTGTGACTGATTGTGTTGTGTTCACACCCGTCGTCGTTGCAATTTGTTTAACTTCTAGCTTACTGTCTGTAGGTCTCCTTCCGCACCAAGGTTTTCCATCCCAACATAAACAATAATGGAAGCATTTGCCTTGATATTCTTAAAGAGCAGTGGAGCCCAGCTCTGACAATCTCCAAGGTATTTTTGGTTTGTTAATTTTAGTGAAGGGTTTATTCCATGGATGGAAAGAGTATGACCTATGTGTTAATTCCCATCTGAATCAGGTGTTGCTGTCTATATGTTCTCTGCTTACCGACCCCAACCCTGATGACCCGTTGGTACCTGAGATTGCTCATATGTACAAGACTGATAGAGCCAAGTACGAATCCACAGCCCGCTCCTGGACGCAGAAGTATGCAATGGGTTGAGAAGCTGCTTATTAAAAGTGAGACATTACCTTATGCTGCCGCCTTCTGTGCTTAGTCTAAATAATGATAATACTTGGTTTTAAGGTGGGCGTATTAAAAATGAGACATTACCTTATGCTGCTGCCCTCTGTGCTAAGTGACTAAATAATGATAATACTTGGTTCTGAGTTGTCCTAATTGACTCAGTTGGGTCTCCGTTTCAATTTTTTTTTTTTTTTTTTTTTTTATTTTAATTGTCTTTCCAGTGTTTGCAGAAGAGGTTCTGGTTCAACTGACTCAGTTGGGTCTCCTTTTCATTTTTTTTTTTTAATTGTCTTTTTAGTGTTTGCAGAAGAGCTTCTGGTTCCTGTGCCAGGTGCTTCTTTGACATGCTGTAGTGTCAACTATGTGGTTTGTTAATATGCCCTATGTTATGGTGCTGTTGAAGCTTTGAGAATGTATGTCTATGTGTGCGTGTTTTTTTCTCCCTTTTTGGGCGGGTATGAATATGGTGCTTTAGTGAACAATGTCACCTCTGCAACTTCTGTTCTTTTGAATTGTAGGAATTTGATTGGGCCAGTAAAATGTCGAGACAAAGTACAAGTATCATCCTCAACCAGGTTGGTCTCATGTTTTGATTTTGTTTACTGTTTTGCTGCTTCTCTACATTTGTATCTTGGTTTAAGAAGTGCAGCGAAATGATGGGCTATTTGCACTTGTTTTTTTGGTTGCTCACATCTTAGATGCTGCTGTAGGTCTTTGTTGCATTGGGTTCTTGAGGGGAAAAAATTGTTTCTTGATCGTTGAACATGCCAAACCCATCAATGGTAGGTTGTATATGGCGGAATCGTCATAATATCAATTTGTTAAGAGTCATCGTCATGAAACCTCTATTGCCATGGCAAAAGTATGGCACCGGTAGTCTTTTCCAGAGAAATAATACAAGTTTAGGTATTAGGGTAGAAGAACAAGTTGCAAATTGTTCGCTCTTATGACTTAGCTCGCTTGAGCTTGCGCGTTAAATTATGCTGGTGACTGATTGAGGAAGACGGTTGAGTTCCGGCCCTTGTAGGAGATTCAAACTTTGGTGGGACTGGTGATAGCATTTATTAATTAATATTGGGAAACAAATAAAAGAAGGAAAAAGTTAAATTGTAAGATTTCTTAATACATGATATAATAAACATATACAAATAATCATGTACGAAGGAAATTATTATAGATGACAGGCTTATTGCAAGCATGGAAAACCCCAAATCCAGTGAATGGTAAAGTGTTCAGAGTCAAAAGTCTGATCTTTATAACTTTTTCACCAAGTTCCCTTTGTCTAGACGCTTTTAGGTCTTATATTCGTACATCTTTTTTTGATTTGAGAGAAAATTTAAAAAGAAAAAAAATGTAGAAGGAAAGTAAAAGAAAATACGCTATAATTTTCTTTTTCTCTTTCTTTATTCTAACATAGAGAAAATGAGAGAAAAATATTATTTTGGTTGGAGGGAAAAATGAAGGGGAAAAAAATAAATACGGGAGTAAATGTTTGCTATTGTTTGGTTTGAGAGAAAATTTAAAAAGAAAGAAAATATCTTCTTGCAATTTTCCATCTTCTTTTCTTTCCTTTTCTTTTTCCTCTTCTGTTTCTTTTTTCTTTCTTTCATTTTCTATCAAACTTAATACAGCCTTACATAATAATAATCTTCGTTGATAAGCAAAAGGAAGCTCCATAGCATGTAGCCAGAAAATAAGCTCTCAGTAGGGGGACAGAAGCTCTTGGATTGGATTGTGTTGAACCGTGACATTTACCATTAGATTGTGTTGAACTTCATTATAAATTTTCTCCATGCACGCCCGCGAATGGAATTAAGTCGAGCCGAATATCTTATAGACGGCTTGATCTGAGAATGTTGTACAGCCAACAACTGCAAAAAGCCCCTACAGTATTGATTCGAAAAATTTCAACCCACACATCCACATCGGCATCGGAGAGGGGGAGGGACTTTGAACATAATCGGTAGTACGCATCACATTCATTACCTCCGATTGCCTATGATTCTGAATAATTGAGTATACGAGGCATATGCACCACGAGGTGAAGCCTTGTTCTTGTTCTTGGGCCTTATAGCGGCCCAAATCTCTCTATGTTACCAAGCGAAACTATTTCAAATATAGATATTTAAGAAAATACAAAATTATATATATATATATATATATATATTAAAGAAAATACAAAATTTAAAAAAAAAAACAGAAAATTAGGTTGGCTGATTCCAATTTTCAGATTTTTTTGAAATTTCTAAATAAGTTATTGTTATAGATACTAGAATCTTGCACCATATAAATGTATGTATAGCCTAGATTTGCTATTTCGAAAAATTTTCCTGTTTTTGAGGAATATTATTACCCACTCTCACAATCTCGCTATATTACTAAGCAAAACTATCTAAAAATTGTTCAATTTAAAAATTAAATAGTTAAAAAAAGGAAGGAAATTTGGATGGGGTATTCCTATTTTTTTAAGAATTTTAAATTTTTTATAAAAACAAATAAAAAAAACAATATGTATCCAACTTCCTTAAAAATAGGAATCCCTACTAAATATGGCTGGTTGTAAACTAAGAAAATAAAAATAGACATTCATATATGAGTTAAATTCATTTTAATTTGTTAACTTCTAAAATAAAATTAAAATAAAATCAAAAATGGTTTTCCAAAGTTTTAGGAATAAGTTTCAACAGCTAACCCTACAACTGCATCATCTCTCCCTATAAATATTTACTTTCATATATTTCTTTTAAATATTTTTCAGTCAATTACAATAATAGCATATTTCCGTACAATGAGATTTCTATAGCATACATAGATACGAAGAAAAAGAACTATTCTACAGATCACATCCTATTGAATTTCTCTACTTTCTCGTTTTTCCATATGCAATTTTTTTTTTTTTTCAAATTTTAATATGTAAATGTTCGTGCACTCCTAATGTTGGGTCGTGTATTCTTATTGACAATGAGAAAATATTAAAAACATAAGCTAAAACTATAACTTATTTATTAATATTTACTTAGTCAGTGACTATGAGTTTATAGATCTATATAATTAATTTAAGTCTTAAGAAAAAATAAAAATGAGGTACACTAACAACTTATATTCTTATGACTAGGAAAAAAAAAGAAAGAAAAACTTATAAAATTTATAGGTTAAATATTAGATGCATCCAATTCTTTAAATTTAAGAATTAGGTTTTTCTTTATGGTACTCAGTTTTAATGAATAGTTGCATATATTTTGTCAAGAACTAACTACAAGTTAGTTAAAATTTAATTATTTAAATTTTTATTACTTTTTTTATTTTGTTAAGAACTAACTACAAGTGAGCAATAACTTAAGAAATTGCTAAACAATTCTTTGCAATTCAATATTTTAATAAATGATTATCGAATATAATTATAAAATTTTCAAGAATTCAAATTTAGCCACCCTATTTGGAAAACATTCTAACATTTTCAAAAGTTTAGTACATTTATTTGAATAATGTTACAAGAATCGAAATATATCAAATTTTTTGGTCTTGTTTGTCAAATGTATTTTTAGGATAATAAGTAAATAAAACTTAAAAAAAAAATTCTATGAAAATATTTTATAAAAACTTTTCAACTACTTTATTATCATATTTCTTTACTTTTACTATTGGTATCTTTCTATATTACCAACATGGAAAATATAGATTTTCAAATATAATTTATCCAAATTGAGAATATCCGTATACTACTAAGCAAAATTCATTTTGGAAATTAAGATTTAAAAATAAAAAAAATTCGATAAACCCCAGAAATTGGATTTCTAGGATCCTCAACGTGCATGAAAAGTTGGGGAATTTTTTCCCTATCTTTTTTTATCTCCTATATTATTAATTAAGAAAAAGTGAGAGATAAGATTTTAATTTATAAATAGATAATTAGAAAAAAAAGAGAGAGAAAAAAAAAAAAAAAAACTCTACTGAGCTGTCTAGAAATTTTGTGGATGGAAGTTAGTTATAACTAATTAGGGGTTTTTACATATATGTCCCTTACATCTTTAAAAATTAGAATTTAGTCTCCCTAAATCTTCATATTTATAATTTAGTCCCCATATCCATTAAGTTACTACAATTTAGTTCATCAGCCATATTTTTTGTCCGAATTTCCCGTTTACTCCTGAGTTACTCCACTTTAGTTATTCTTTTTATCTTTTGGTTCCCTCTCCATTCTTCTCTTCTCTCTCTCTCTTCCTTCTTCTTATTAGATTTTCTTGAGTTACTTCATTTTAGAAATTAATTGGGAGGGAAAAGAGATAAGAGAAGAATGGAGAGGGAAATCCAATAAAAAGAGGAAGAGATGAGGAAGAGGAAAGGAATAATTAAAGTGAAGTAACTCAGGGGTATAAAGGAAAATTCGGACAAAAAATATGGCTGGGGACTAAATTGTGTTAAATTAAAGGATTTGGAGGACTAAATTATAAATATGAAGATTTGTGAACTAAATTCTAATTTTTAAATATGTCAGGGACAAATATGTAAAACCCCCAACTAATTATTGTTTTCTCTCTATATTTTTAAAGATATTTCTCTTTTAACAACTTTTAGAAAATTTTGATGATACATTTCTAATTTTTAAGAGTTTTAGAAGTTTTTAAAAGAAATAAATATCTAAAGAAATAAGACAGGATTAACTTCCGCTTACAAAATCAAGAATCACCATGCTGTAAGTTTTTAAAAGATTTATCTTTTTTTAATTACTTTTATTATTTTAATATTTGTATTTACAAAATAAACAACACATATGTATACTTTGTTAGTCTTTGGTTTTATGCAGATTAGAAAAATGCAAGAAGTAATGGAAGTGTTTAATAAAATGATGAATTGAGAAATTATTATTCTTAGTGTTGTGACATTCGATATATTAATAAATGCTCTGCATAAGTGAAAACAACGCTGCAATATATTTAAATCAATTTATCGTAATTTAAAAGAATTAATTCCATTCCAACTGTTCTAAATAAGCCCATCCAAATGTTTCCAAGTATTTGTGAAGATTCCCACTAGTCTTTGTTACTAATGGAAAAAAGAGAGAGAAACTTTTCAATTTAGAAATAAAAATAAAAAATAAAAAATGAAAAATTTTGGGGGATTTCATAAATTTTCAGATTCTTTAAATTTTATAAAACATAATGTAACTACTATCCTAAAAAATGATGGATTGATTTTAAGAAAAATACTTTGTATAATAACCATCTTTTCCTTTTTTGTGGAGAAATTTAAAAACTTCTCTCTCTATTTCCATTACCGTAACATACTCCTCATCATGTCATCTCATCGTTACCCTCTTATTTCTCAAAGTAAAAATTTCGCAATTAGAACCTCGATGATTGTGGCACCAGTTTATCGAGTGGTGATTACAGTTAAATTTGCTCTCTTGTTTTAATCTTTATTATTTTTGTTTTCATTCTTGATTTTGTTAGGAATTGGAAATTTAAAGGATTTAGACTGATAATCTGTTTGGAAATTCCGAGTTACAAGTTTGAAATTTCTTGGTACAAGTTTATTATTTTCTTTTGTCACCTTGTCTTTTACTCTGGTCGAGAACTACTTCATTTTATTCAATTTATTTAATTTGTCAAAAAATTAGAGTTGAAAAAATATTTGATTTATTCAATTTATATGATTTATTCGATTTATATGATTTATACAATTTATTTGATTTTTTCGATTTTTTCGATTTTATAAGATTTATATGATTTATACAATTTATTCGATTTATTCGGTTTATTCGATTTATAGGATTTATACAATTTATACAGTTTATTCGATTTATATAGTTTATTCAATTTATTTGATTTATAATATTTATAAAAGTTGTTTGATTTATTCGATTTATAAGATTTAATTTATTATGTATATTTGATTTTTTTAATTATAAGATTTATACAACTTATTCAATTTATTCGACTACGATTTATATAATTTATTCAATTTATTATATTTATAAGTTTTATATGATTTATACAATTTGTTCGATTCAAACCGATTTATTCAATTTATCTAGTTTAATCACTTTATTTAATTTATAGGATTTATTTAATTTATTCAATTTCTTCAATTTACTTGATTATTTAAATTTTTTTTATTTTTAAGATTTATACAATTTATGTTATTTATTCGATTTATATGGTTTATTCATTTAATTCGGTTTATAAGATTTATACGATTTATATAATTTGTTTGATTTATAAGATTTGATCGATTTATTCAATTTATTTAGTTTATTCCATTTATTCAATTTATAGGATCGATGTATGTGGTTATTCAATTTATTCGATTTATGCAATATATTTGATTTATTTGGTTTATTTGATTTATATAATTTATTCGATATATTAACATTTATTAAATGTTCTTTTTGTTTGCATTAATATTGCAAATATTTACTCGAATAAAAAATACATATAAGTTTATTGTTGTTATACAATAATGAAAATTATATAATTTGTTCGATTTATGTGATTTATTCAATTTATTTGATTTATAAGATATATTTTATTTATATAATCTATTCAATTTATAGGATTTATTGAATTTATTCAATTTATAAAATTTATACAATTTATAAAATTTATACGATTTATATAATTTATTTGATTTATAAGATTTATCGATTTATTTCAATTTTTTTGATTTATTCAATTTATACGGTTTATTTGATTTATTCAATTTATAGGATTTATATAATTTATTTAATTTAATTTATTCGATTTATAAGATTTATATAATTTATATATTTCAATTTACTCAATTTATATGATTTATTCAATTTATTTAATTTACAATATTTAAACGATTTACTATAATTTATTCGATCTATTCGATTTATAAGATTTAATCGATTTATTCAATTTTTTTTAATTTAGTTGATTTATTTAATTAATATGATTTATACAATTTTTTTCGATATATATAGTTATTCAATTTATTTATTTATACGATTTATTCAATTTCTTCTATTTGAACAATTTATTTGATTTACACAATTTATTTGATACATTATTATTTATTCAAATCTTCTTTATGTTTCCATTAATGCTGCAAATATTTACTCGAAAATTTAATAGATAATAATATTGCTTTATTTTTCTCAATTTTTTTTATATATTTCCTCGAAAATTTATATAAGCTTATTGTTGTTATAAATAATGAAAATTATATAATTTGTTTGATTTACTGGTTGATTCAATTTATTTGATTTATATACGATTTATACAAGTTATTCGATTTATACAATTGATTTATTCGATTTTTATAATTTATTAAATTTATTCGATTCATAGTATTTATAATAATTTATTCGATTTATAAGATTTTATACAATTTGTTCAACTTATTCGATTTATAAGATTTTATACAATTTGTTCAACTTATTCGATTTATAAGATTTAATCTATTTATTCAATTTATCTGATTTATTCGATTGATTCAATTTATAGAATTTATATAATTTATTCGACTTATTTGGTTTATATGGTTATTCAATTTATAAATAATTTATACAATTTATTCAATTCATATGGTTTCTGCAATTTATTTGACTGCAATTTATTTGATTATAAGATTTATACTATTTACTACAATTTGTTCAATTTAACGATTTATAAGATTTAATCGACTTATATAATTTTTTCGTTTATTCGATTTATTCAGTTTATAGGATTTATATAATTTATTCGATTTACTCAATTTATATGCTTATGCGATTTATTTGATTTATACGATTTATCTAATTTATTTGGTTTATTCAATTTACACAATTTGTTTGATAATATTTATTCAATTTTCTTTTGTGTTTCTATTAATGCTGCAAATATTTACTCGAATAATTTATAATAGATGATAATATCGCTTTATTATCCTTAATTTTTTCATATATTTCCTAGAAAATTCATATATGCTTATTGTTGTTGTACAATAATGAAAATTATCACGCAAAAAATTATTTAAATTTTTAAAAATTTTATTTGGATATGTAAATATTTTTGCATTGAATAAAACTAAAATTATATATATATATATATATATATATATATATATATATATATATATATATATATATATATATATATATATATATATATAATACAAACTAATTTATAATCACTAAATGCAAAACAATAAGGAGTTCACGATTAAGTATTAAATGACCTCTCAAAATTGACACTTTGATTTATATAATAATAAAAATCATTTCAAGTGATTTGAAACTTAACTTATAATCCAGCATAGTTCATAATCAAATTTCAAAAATAATTTTTTTCTTCACTTTAATTTCTTAGAAAGTTCTAGATTAATGTAAGCTTCCTTCACATGATTATAGATTATCTTTTTTTATGATTTTGAAATCCTTTTCATTGCTAAATAAATAAATAAATAATTTTTTAGCAAAACTTATTACTTCTTTTTTAGTTGCATTCTATTTTGTTCCCAATTTAATGGGATATTCTATTTGCACACGGAAATTTACTCTTCACGCACTGTTTTAAAACTTATAAATAATTACAAGTTTGCCAATTATTTTTTGACTAAGTTACCATTTGTCACCCATCAACCTTCTCACCCCCAGCCTTCACCCGCATCCTCCTCTCCCCTCCTTCCACCTCCAACCCCCATCTCCCCATCCTCCTCTCCTCCGCTGCCTGACTCCTCCTTCGCCTCTCTCCCCGTAGCACCCTCTCTCACAACTCCATCGAACGTCCCGTCGTCGCCTCTCCCATCTCCGTCGGTTTCCTCGCCGGTCCCGACCTCCCCTCTGGCCCCACCAACCTCCTCACATCCGGCCCCACCCACATCCTCCCCTCTCCTCCCTCCACCTCAAACCCCCATCTTTCCATCCTCCTCTCCTCCGTCGCCCGACTCCTCCTTCTTCCCTCTCCCCGCAACACCTCTCCCACAATCCCATCGAACCCCCTGCCGCCACCTACCTCCTCTTCGTTGGTTTCCTCGCCAGTCCCGACCTTCCCTTTGGCTCCACCAACCTTCTCACCCCTGGTCCCACCTACATCCTCCCATCCCCTCTTTCCACCTCCAACCCCCATCTTCCCATCCTCCTTCCCTCTGCCACCGGACTCTTCCTCCTGTCCTCTCCCCGCAGCACCATCTCCCACAATCTCATCAAACTCTCCGTCGCCTCCTCCTCCCCTCTCTGTCCTCTTTAAAATGGAGAGTTAAAGTTGGAAAAAAATTTAGGTGTAGAGAGTAAAATGGTGGTATTTCTAAATAGAGATTTAGTGTAAAGAGTAACCAGGCCATTAAGAGTAAATTGCCTTGCGCTAAAAGAAATTCCCCAATTTAATCTACATTGGTGAGATTCTTTTTTAAATATACTGACAAAAGTTAAAGTTGTTACCTAACCTTAAAATTTTTTATATTCATGACAAAATTATTACAGATATGACATTCTGCCAACTTTTACTAAAGTTATAAATTTCTTTATAAGCATACGATCATAAGATCAAATCTCGCTTACAGTAATTAACGAGCGACTAGGTTAATTAGAGATGGTATGTTTTTGTTTAAAAACCATTGCTAAGTATGGTTATTAAATATAACATATTTCATTTCAATTTTCCAAGAACAAACATTTGCGTGGGTTTCCACCCGTTTATATTCTATAGGAAAGGTAAATACAATTATTACAAGTAGAAAATCCTGCAAAATGTCTGGAAATATTTAGAGGTATTTATTTTAGGAAAGTGGAATAAAATTTCTACTTTTATGTTACGATTTTTAAGTACATCTAAATATATTTTATATATGCTTTCAAGAATAAGTGAATCTAAATTTATTCTTGAAAATTTACAAATTCTTGAAATAATATACAAAATATATTTAGATCTACTTAAAAATCATAACATGAAAAGCAAATTTCATTTAACTTTTCTAAAATAAAACATCTCTAAATATTTCTAAGTATTTGTGCGGGTTTTATTTAGTAGTAGCACTACATTTGCAACACAATAAGCATTTTTCTTTTTTGATTTTAATTGTGTGTTACGATTAAAATGAAATGAAATTAGTCATATTAAAATGTCATAATTCATGCATATAACAGAATTTCTAATACGATATAATCTTGCACCTTATAAATGTATGTATGTGTGACCTAGATTTGTTATTTTGAAAAACTTTTCTATTTTTGATGAATATAAACTACCCACTCTCACAATTCAATAACTCCTTTGCAACCACCCATTTATTGTTATAATTAAATTGTCATATATTAACTTTAGTTGAAATGTAAAATATAAAAAATACTTTTGATCTAAAGTAATACTAAAATTTATTTATTTAATATATTGGAAAAACTTTTATTTTTTTAATTTTTTTTGATTTGGTTAGGAATTACTCCAAGTGAGTAATAAGCTTATAAATTGCTAAATATCATTAATATTTCAGATTCCATTTGTTCATTTTCCATCATAGTAAAATAAATAGCATTACTGAACTCTGATATTATACAAATAAAACAAAAACACTAACTTTGATTAAAGTCTTTATGTTTTGAAATTATTCATTCTTTTAGAAAATGATATAATCTTTCTATATTCCTAAGCAAAACTATTTTCTAGAATTTGTTGAATAATAAGAAAAATCAAAATAAAGGAGAAAAATAGGTCTTTTCAATTTTCAAGAATTTTTGAATTTTTAACTACGGAGCTAAATAATAATGTCATCTTAAAATTTTCAAATGTATGATCTTTTAATATACAAGTGTATCATTAGATTTATTCATTATCATCACTTAGTTATAGATTGATGCAAAGAGTTATCCTAATTATTAAAAATAACTATTTTAATCATTATTAAAATTAGCAAAATTAGGGTTACCACAAATACTAACAAATAAAATTATGATATTTGGATATAAACTTACCATCTGAAAATTTAACTTAAAAAATTACTTAAAACTTTTAATCTATTCTTTTTTCATAGGATACTAAAATAATTTCTCTAAAATTCTATTTATTTATTTGACTATTATCTTCATATGAATAAATATATTAGGAAAAAAAAACAGTAAAATAACAAAATGATATGGTCATTCCAATGTGTATTCTTGATTTTTGGAAATAAAAATATGCAAATAGGAAGAGAAACTTAGTGTTTTTAACTCTCCAATAAAAAATAGTAACCACCAATAGAGGTGTTTTTATTAAAAAAAAAAAAATCCAATCTAAGTAAAAGACTAATAGTAAAAATATTATTATAACACGAATTATCCATTTATCAAAATAAAATATAACATGTTACTTGTGAGAATTGACTATTGATAAATAAATGATAAAAATATTAAGAGATTCCAAGTTTAAAATTAGACTATTACCTGTGAGAACTGACTTATGGATAAAGGAATGATAAGATAATAAGAGATTCCATGTTTAAAATTAGAGTATATTCTTAACTTAATAAAATATTTCATTTGAAACAAGCCTTAATATTGTATTTTAAATATCTTTATTATTGAAAGAATATAATACATTTAGATTTATTTATTTTAACGTAAAATATTATACATTTAGATTTCTTATCCAAATATTTCCAAGCATTTGCACATGTTTTCCACCTATGCTTATCCTAAGAAATTGGGTAAATGGGTAATTTACCCTTACTCATGTGGGAAATTCTATTTGAGCACATTATTTTCCTTAGGGAGTCGATCTCCTAAAGTTGTAAAAATTACAAGCTTGTCATTTCTTTTTTTACCTTGTTTTTTGCCCATGTTGGGGACTAATTCCCAATGATGTTAAATCTGCTCGGGAATAAAAATTGCTCAGAAGATTAATCCACAATTAAGAAAAGTGGTCTCACTAAGCGAAATGGTGTGCATTTAACACTAAGGATGAATGTTAGGTCAGAATCATCAGAGCTCGGCGAAATCTGATCGATTCCGACTCAGAGGAGGAGGCGAAACTCCGACCATCATGGTCAACGAAATCCGATCGAATTCCGATTGACTCTGGATCGGTCAGATGCGGTTGGAATCTAATGGTATCGATAAGAGCTTTTATATATAAAAAAATGGAGAGGAAAATCTTTCGTAGTGAGAGAGAGGGAGAGGTAGAGTGAGAGAGAGAAGGAGAGAGAGAAGGAGAGGGAGAGAGAGAGAGAGAGAGAGAGAGAGAGAGAGAGAGAAGGGAAGCATAGGGAGAGGGAGGGGGAGAGAGAGAGGAGAGAGAGAGAGAGAGAGAGCACTCCATCTTTTAATCCAATCGATTAGGAAACGATGAATTGATGAATTGATTCCATGCTCCTTCTTTTAATCCGACCCAATAAGTGGGATCTGGCCCATATAAAATGGGAAGTCTACAGACACCAACGGAAACACCTTGCCGATCGAACTCTGACTCCAGCTGATTGCTATTCTATGTACTCAATTCTGACCGACCAAATCTGATCAGAACCAGACGGAATGGTCAGAGCAAGCGAAGATGAGTGTTCATCTCTACTCAACGCACTGGTTTTGTAAGTTACGAGAGATCTTAGGTTCAAGATGGGGCTACAACCATTGTTTAAAAAAAAAATGACGAAATCTACACACATTTTTCATACTCTCATGTACAAATCAGAGCTACTATTAGTAGCAATGCTTTCTGGTCCTACCCCGTTTCAAAGTCTCAAACATCTCTGGCAAGAATCGAGCGCACCCTGCTAAGTTGTCCCAAATCCATTTCCTCTCAGCTCTGTTTGATTCGAGAGGAAGTGAAGCGAAGAGAGAGAGATAGAGAGAGCAAGAGAGAGAGAGAAGGAAATAAGGGGAAAAATAAAAGAAAAATAGAGGGAAATAGGTGATTTTATCTAACATTTCTTGCTCACTTTCTCAATGCCAAAAAATTGCAAGGGAGAGAAGTCTTCACTTCCCCTGTTCACTTTCTCACATGTAGAGAGGGTAATGGACATGTCCACAGGCTAAATTTTAATACACCTTATATAAAATTTTAAATTAAAAATAAAAATTTCTTTTTTCTAATTTCAAAATTTGTACATGGAGAATCAAAATTTGACCCTGAACGCGTCTATTATCATTCCTACTCACATGTATCCAAACAACTCAAAATGGGAAGTGATTGTCAACTCAGTTACCACTAGAGATCCATCGACATACCGACCAGATCCGTTAGGCCAACTATGATCGGTACCAACAGTAGTCGAGAGAGAATGCAGCCGGAGTACCATCGCAATCGAGAGAGAATTTAATCTTATAGTTGAAAGTTAAGCAGTCGAAATCGATTCAAGTCTTGTATTTAGAAGTATAAGCGGTTGGAGTCTTGTAGTTGGAAGCATAAGTAGCCAAAATCGATCGGAATGCAATTCGAAGTTGGTCAGATCAGCAGATCAATTGCTTTCCTAATAAATGTTCCAGTATGTATTTCGTTGAAAATAAAGATTCTGTTTTGCTCACTTGTCTTCTTTTTTTAATGTCATTTATTATTAAAATAACTACTCCTGCATGCATTTTGTTGAAAATAGAATGTACCTTTACTAACTTGGTTTTTACTTTAACTTAATAAATAATCTTTCTCTGTTTTCATGCATTTGGGATTTAGCCACAGGCATTTATTTATTTTTCTAAATGTTTAAAGCCAAGGGGAACAAGTAGGGCTGAGCATCGGTTGGTTCGGTTCGGATTTGGATGGAAAAATTCCAACCGAAAACGGAACCGAATTTCCAAATCCGAAATCAAAACCGACCGAAATCTACTAATAACCGAAACCGAAATCGAAAATTCGGTTCGGCTCGGTCGGTTTTCGATTTTTTGAGCCTGCAGCCCATAAGCTCACTAGAATTAACAAAAAAATGTAAGCGGCCCAGTTTTAAAAAACCGAAACCGAATTGGGAAGAGAGAGAGGGAGGGAGAGAGAGGGGGAAGAGAGAAACTATAGAAGTGGATTAACGGGTCGGGTATTTATATAGATTGGTTTTTTTTGTCGGTTTCGATTGGCACTAACACCACCAAAATCCAACCCAATATCTTAGGTTTTTTATCCGAACCGAACCGAAAACTGAACTAACCAAACCGATCGGTTTGGTTCGGATCGGTTTAGCGGTTCGATTCGATTTTTTCTAAAATTTGCTCACCCCTGGGAACAAGCTTCAAATCAACAATTAATATATACCTTGCTACGTGTTTTACCATTATTTATTTATTTTCTTACTCGTCTTCTACACTATTATTGCCTCTCCCCATGCCCTTTTTTCATAACACTCTACGATATTATACAATGGCAGGGGAGCCAGACTACCACAACCTTCTCCTACTGTCTCTCCCATTCCTTAAATACTATGCTGCTGGGCTAATCTCTCTTCATCAGAGGTGTGAGAGCCTCCTACCGGCTTCGTCGAAGTCCGATCACATCCAGCCTATCCTCCAATAGTCGGAGTTCGATCGAATTTTAGCTGAGTAGAGCGGTCGAAGACCTACCTCCGTTTAATTGGAGTTGATCGTATTTCTCCGAAATCTGACAAATCCGACCAAACTATCACACATCAAACTTCACTCCTCCACTGCCACTCATCAACCGAAAAATTCTATTTGAGCACACCACTTCGCTCAGTTAGCCCACTTCCTAAAATTATAAAAAATTGCAAATTTGCAACTTATCTCTCTGCTCTGGTCGGAAATCAATCCTAAACAATCTTAATCCCGTTCGAAGATTAATCCCCAAAGGACTTACGAGCAATCTGGTGTGCTCAGATAGAACTTCCCTACATCAACCCTCACTCCTTCCCACAATGTCATACCAAACAGACCCATCCAAGATGGGCTTTCCTTTATAGTACAATGCACTTTTCCACCGTCCCTTGACCAACCTTTTTCAAACACACCATAATAACCTAGAGAAAATGAAGGAAAGTATCATCTAATGTTACTACCACATGGAATCGTCATAGGAAAATAGGGTTTGAAGCAAAGTGTTTGTGTGTGTGTGTGTGTTTTTTTTTTTTTTTTTTTCGCTCTAATTTTTCCATCAAAAATAGCCGAAGCTACCTATTAGACGAAAAGTAGTATTTTTATCCTCTAAATTACTGACTCAACTGTTGAAAATCAACTCCAAGACAATCAACAAGTATTCACTCGACATATGCAAGAAATACAATTGAATACACATACGATAAGTATACAATTTATATATGTCTCCAGGTCTATCAACTCCAAGATACAATGAGCTTCAAATTGAATTGGGATACATCTTCTGGTTCAGAAAGGCAAACTATGAACATTGGATACCTATCAAGTAATATCAACCCATGCCAATTTACCATGGTTGTCACTAACAAAGCAAGGTCCTCATTTACTTACCATATTTGATTGTTCACGCTAACAATACACTAATCTACGAAGCGATGAACTAAGAACTTTCTAAAATGTAAAACCAATACAATTGCTTTTTCTTTAGTGACAGGAAATTCTATTCACGCACACCATGCCGCTGAAGACATCCACCTTTGAAACTTTCAAAATAATTACAAGTTTGCCATCATGTTTTTTCGGACTAAGTTGCTTTTTCACGGTCCACTGATTGGTTATTAATACCCGACCTAATTGAATAGCCATTGGATATTAACATCCAATCAATTTTAATTTGGATCGCATACTAATTATCCAACCATGATGAAATGGGATGGCAAAAGAAAACGGGGGGAGGGGTGGGGGGGGTTAGAATTGGCAAAAAAAAGAGGTTTGAGTAAATATGAGATGATGGTCATGAGCAAAGTGGTGTGCGTGAATAGAATTTGAGCAAAGCCATGTGCGTGAATAGAATTTCATTTCAGTGACATTGTTTACAGTAAATTCGAAATGACTCTTCTGACACGATTATAAAATGCCTAAAACTATGAGCAGAAGGGGTTCTATTAACCAAAGTTTTTAGACAGGATTGACCCTCTCTCAACATTCCTCTTTAAGTTCACCATGTCAGATCCAGACCATTACGCAGTGAGCTAGTGTCAGCAAAGTTGAAAGCCTTTAGCCTCCAACTTTGGTTTTGTCTTCTCCATGGGCATTTCCTCTAAAAATTGTCCTGATGTTAAAGGTTGGAGAAGACATGAGAGATCTATGTGTTGAAGTGAAAACGGAGGAGGAAAAAAGCAGAGGAAGAACTTGAGAAAAGGAATGGGAAGCTTACAGAAAAGCCCAAGCGCATGCACAGCAGTTGATCATTGAGGGGGCACAAAACATAATATGTCAGTTATGTGAGTAACCAGTGAACGGTTATTTAATGGAGGGGTAGGTAGTTGCAAACGTGTCAACAAGTTGGTGGGTATCTAAAGTTTATGGTAGTTTAATGTTTTTAGCCGTTTGTTTATCATTCCTTATTCCAAAATTTTATTTATATACCAGTTAAAATTTACCATGCCAACATATTAGAAATATATTATTTGCTTATCCGAGCACAACACACAATGTGCTTATTCCATGAAGCACGTAAATACCACTACCAAATGGTACCACAACTGGGAAAAGAAAACATGAACCTTTTCCAAGTTATACAATGTTCAGCAAAAGATCATACACTATGAGATTTTTCAAAGAGGGTCAACAGTTGAACACGAATCAATTTAGTTCACTCCATTGAATGACATGAAATTGTTAAAACTTGTAGTACAGCACTATGTGATAATAAGATTATAATCCTTTTCCAAATATTATGCCAAAGGATAAACTATATATGCAAGTAATATAGGATGCTTTTCTAAAGCCATGCCATATATGCGACCTACAAGATAACAAGCAGATATCATTGTTCTAGGCAAATTATTCCATCAGAAATGTGACAAAGAAGTGCAGGAGTTGTAGCAACCTCCGTGCTGAATTCAGTTCATAATACCTAAAGCGGTGTTTAATAACTAACATAAGAATTTGCACAACTTCGAAACTACAGTGATATCCAATTGATAAACTATCCATTACAAAAACAAACAAACAAAAAGAAAAATAGTTATAAAGTGAAGGTGTTGCGAGCCAGATATAAAGTTCTCAATAGCAAGAAAGGAAACAAGGGAACTTAGACAAAAACCGCTACAACCTAGATTTAACAAAGCTTAAAGGCATATTGAAACAAGTCTTTGAAGAACGAGTAGAAAACGAGTTGAACTTCCCATACCACTTTAGAATGAAATAGGTGATGCAAGGTATCTGTGAAACCACTGCAGCCGGATGAAAAGCGAACTTCTAGTCAATCTTCACGGATGAGAAGAGGTAGTGAACAAAATAGAACGACACCAAGAACCCAATAGTGCCAGTAGATAACATAATAGCAAACGCCATGATGAGAGAATACCCAAGGTAGAGAATAGCTGATATAGGCCCACTCAAGCTCCTAAGCTCAAATACCAAGTAATTGATGGAATATAGGAACACGTACAGAGCAACTGAGCCTGAAGCAAAGAAAGCCTTCCACCACCACCTCCAGTCCTCCACACACAGATGCATGTAAGTCAGTACAACAGAGACTTCGGCACAAACAACAATAAGCAAGAGGAGGACCACAAAGAGGAAACCAAACACATAATAGAAGCTCCCCAGCCAAATGCTTGACAATATGAAAAAGAGTTCGATGAAGAGGGTTCCGAAAGGGAGAGTGCCAGCTCCAAGAACAAGAAGCCAAGATGGATATTTGCGAGCAGGAATTTCTCTTGGAATTTGATTGGTTCGTACTGGGAATTGGATGGGTTCGGACTGGGTGCCAATGAATCCTCCCAGAAGGGTGAGGGGAACCGAGATGCAGAACCAAAGGGCCAGAAGGATGAAGTACAGTGAGATGGGGATGGCCCCTGTACTCTTGCTCCCCCAAAGTATGAAATTTAATGCAGTTAGGATGACAAATACAATCCCTGGGAAGAAGCAAGCAATGCACCAAGCAACACCCCTCCAACCCTCAGAACTTTGTTTGATTGTCCTCCACAGCCGGACCCCAAAGTAACCAGCCACAATCCCAAGGAAAAGATAGAGAATGATCATCCCAGTCAAGAGCATGCCCCGAGATGCTGGTGACATGAAGCCAAGAGCTGCAAAAACAATTGTTACCACTGCCATTCCCAGAATCTGAACCCCATCACCAACCATTACACAGAGCAGTTTAGAGTGAGTGGGCTCTCTAAAGACATCACCAACAACAAGCTTCCACCCTGAGAGCTCCTCATTCATCTGAGCCTGCGCTTCTTTGTCCAGCTCCTCATACCTTGTCAGGTCCCTACGGACGGTCCTCAGGAATATAACAAAGACTATGCCTGCGAGGAAGAAGATAACCATCAGAGAGTTCATGATAGAGAACCAGTGGACCTTTGCACCCTCCATCTTCAAATAAGCATCCCATCGAGAAGGCCATCTAATGTCACTCTTTACAAACTCCACTTCATAAGTAAATGTAATTCTCTCTTGCTCCCGGATCAACTGACACTTGTCAAGCTCCAAGGGGCAGCTCACAGGATCAACCTTGTCATACATGTTGAGCTTAGACATGGCATCGGCGTCTCTCTTAACACTGCAGGGGATGACCTCAAATCCAACAATCTCATAACCAGACATCTTTTTCTTATCAGTCTCCGTGACCACGGCCAACCCTTCTTCCCCAGTACCAAGAATCTCCACACCACTTCCCTCGTACTCATGAACCAAAACCTTGAACTTTAAATGGTTGATGATATAATCCTCGCTACTGCTGGTGGTCGGCGTATATCCAACAGGGAATCCAGTCCACTGAATAGTGACTCCATTCTGCTGAGTAAATCTCATTGCAGGTAGGTTGTCGAGAATCATATTAACCTGATAAAGATCACGGGTTCTCTGTTTCAAGAGCTTGACCTCGACCTCGTTCAAAGGGGGGGTAGTGCAGAGGTACAGCGACTCATTGGCATTGACATGGAATCTGTATGGGGAGTTATCAATCTGATCCCCCATCAGAAGCTCTCCCAAGTTTTCAGCACTTTTCTTGATCCCGCCTTTGGGTTGGCAGTAGGGGAGGCTGTAGTAGCTGAACGGGAGCTCGGTCTCGATGGATGTGAGGGAATTCACTTTAACATTTATGGACTCGCCCTGAGAGTATGTACGCATGTAACTCCCAGGGAGATAAAATCCATTGCATGGGTTTGTTGTTGCAGTCAGAAGAAGAAGGAAAAAGAAAACTGCCGGCGATGGTATTTGAGAACAAGATCCCACCATTGTTTAATAAAAGCTCCTTGGTTACAGAAGGTATTCTAAAGATCTAAGCTTTTTTTCCCCCAAAGACCAAATCTAAAACCAAATAGAGAAAAACAACACTAAATCAGATACCAAGCCAAAAATGCTGATCTATTAAACCTTATATAATGGAGATTTTTGAGTGAGTGAATAAATAACCTAAGAGAAAATGCAGAATTAAGATGAAACGATTATAACTTTGCTAGGGATTTTGATCCGATGATGATGAATATAAAAAAAGTCATATTTAGAAATTTCAGCAAGTAATAACAAAATCACAGTTAGAGATTTTACCAATCGGAGTTGAAGCCTTACTCAACTTTGATCCATTCAATAACAAATTCATAGTCTTTAGAAGCCAACTAAATACAGCAAATTTACCTAAAACTAGAAGGGGAAAAAATAAAAAAAATAAAAAGCTAAAAACAGGGGAAAAAGGAATCACCTTCAAAATCTATCTCCTGGCTTCAGATTCTAATCTCCTCGCTTCAGATCTCATATCCGACATCGATCTCCAACACCTTTTCGATCTCAATCCCCTTGGGATCTCTTCTTCGATCGAGATCTCGATCTCGTATTGCTAGTTTAGGGACCTAGGGTTAGTGAGAAAGAGAGGGGGAGAGAGAGAGAGAGATTTGGTCGGTTTTTTAATCACCCTCGACTCGAATGGAGAGAGATCTTTAAAAAACTTATCGGGTCGGGTAACGTTCAACCGGGTTAGTACATAAGCATTCCTCAACCCGTTTACTCATTAAATAACCAACGGCCAGGATTAATTCTCATTCCAAAGGGTAATTTCCAAAGGAGCACACCTTTTTTCCCAGTGAGCCCACCTTTTTTTTAAAATGGAGATTTTTTTTTTCTAGTGAGCCCATCTAAAATTACAAAAACTATATTTTTCTATTTTTTTTCCAACATTGCAGTAAGTTCCGGACTAAACAGTCCAGATCCTCTATGGTGGATCCGGACGTACCAATCTCGGATCTAACTTATCAGATCCAGACTATCTAGTCTGAATCAAGGAGACTATAGTAGATTCAAATCCATCTTTCCTATTTCGCTCCTCAACGTTGTCTGCGATAGCTCTTTCACCGTATGGCCGCACGAATGACATTGCTCATTTCATATGACGCGAGTTTAGAATTCACAATCTGAAACAAAAATCAATAAAAAATTCTATTTTCCCCAACAAAAAAAAGTCCTAAATTTACATACTCTAACGTAAACAATCCCATCGATGAGGACGGTGATGTTGTCGCTGGAGATGACGACTAGTTGGAGATGTGGATGAACTACTCATTGAGAGAGTGAACTTAGATTTCCTTGTCGACGATTAGGATGAGAAAGTGGATTCCTCCCTCTATGGTTTAATAGTATCTTGGATCAAAGTCGTCGCGGCAGTCGGTCCTAAAATGACGGAGGAGAGCAAGGGAGGCGGCGGAGGAGGAGATGAGAGAGAGAATAGAGAGATTGAACATAAGAGTATTTTTGACTTAAAATTTAAATGACAAAATTGTAAATAAAAGTAAATTTTTAAGTGGACTCACAGTCAAAAATGGTGTGCCCCTCTAGAAACTCCCTACCAATGAGGGGAAATTCTAAATGCGCACCATATTAAATTAGTGAGCACCATTTTTCCCTATCTTGTAAATCACTTTACTATACAGTATGTGGTGCTCACTATTAAAATGTGGTGTGCATTTAGAATTCCCAACCCCACCCCAAAGAGTGAGATCGCTAAAGCCTTCTCTCTCTTCTCGCAGTAGCCAAGCTTCTGCTCAACCCTCACATTTTTTTCTCTACCGAAGCTCTTCAAACAAAAACCCCCAAAAAGGTGCGATTTTTATTTCTCCATTCTCTTTACTTAACGAATTTATTCAGTAGTTTTCTTCCTAATTTTGTAATAATTTCTAGTAATTGTTAGCAAATTGCTGACGCTCGATCGTTTGTTCGAATTCATTGCCCGCTATTAGTAATAGAGATTTGTTTATTTTGTTGAATGATATAGTGAAATGTTCTTCAGATGTTTAAATCATGGTTTATTTTGCATTTTGGATGGTATGTTTATATCAATATATATCAATTTGTCCATAAATTTTGGAATTTTCAGAGGAAATGTTGTGTTTTTACTTAGATTTTCTAGGATGGCTTGTTCGAGGGGTGCCAGAAGATCGGCGGTGTTCCTATTTAAGGAAATGAGCATTTGTAGGCGGCAGCTTGGCCGGAGTTGAGGCCAGAGAGGTGGCTGAGTTGCCAGCCTCTTTCAGTTCTGTGCCCTTAAGAAGGTTTAGTACGGAAGTCATAGCCGCAGAGCAGATGAATCTCATTAGGCAACTTAGAGAGAGAAAGAGTGCCCCCATTAAAGACGTCAAATCGGCTCTTGTTAGTTGTAACTGGCACATTGAGGCTGCACAGAAGGACCTGAGGAAGAGAGGGGTGGTGCTGGCTTCGAAGAAGTCTTCGCGGACCGCTGCCAAGGGTTTGCTTGCAGTAGCGCAGGCGGAGGAAAAGGCTGTTGTGATTGAAATTAATGGTGAGACGGGCTTTGTTGCAAGGAATGACATATTTCAGCACTTGGTTAGTGTTGTCTTTATCATTATTGTTGTTATCATTAAAATTGTAAATGTTGTGCATCATTCGACTTTGACTAGAACTCAGTAATGGCGATTGAGTAGTGTTTGGATGTGCATTTGGCTTAAAATCATGTTAAGTAGCCTTGTTTTTCTAGGAAAAAGATTATTATTCTTATTATTTACTAAGGCTATGTTTGGTTTAGAAGAAAATGGAAGAATGGAAAAGAAATGGAAAGGGAAAGAGAAAAGGAAAGAAAAGGAAAAAGAAATAAAATTCTTTTTGTTGTTTGGTATGAAAAGAAACTAAAAGCGAAAATTTAAGAAAAAATAAAGTAATTAAGGGAAAAAAACTTTCTCCAAACTCCCTCTATTAAGGGAAAATAAAGTAATTAAGTGAAAAGTAAGAAATTAAGGGAAAAAAACTTTCTCCAAACTCCCTCTATTCTTCTAATATGATTCCATGAGACAGAAATACAAAGTGACATTTTCTCTTATTCTCTCTAGAATATAAGAGAGAAAAATAGAGAGAAAATTTATCATTTATTTTGTCTTACTTTCTTTCAACTTTCTTTTCCTCGAAATTTTATTCCAAACCAAACAATGGAAACTAACTTTCTTTCTTATTTTCTTTTCTTGTCTTGTGTTTTCCCTCAAACCAAACAGAGACTAAGAGTCGATCTGTGTATGACAATGATAGTTAATAATGTATTTTCCTTCTGATAAATAACATCTTCTTTTTGTTACTCATTTTACCAGTTTACAAAAAATCAATTCGAATATGAAATTAGCTATATATCTACACATGCTTCAACCAACATTCTTGATTGCTGCATAAAAGCATTACATTACTATTTATTTATTTATTTTAGTAATTATTACATGTCTCTTGCAGGCTTCATCTTTGGCAAGGACAGCTTTATTAGCAGAGCGTCCTACTCCACAAATTCAAGAAGCCTTTCCGTTGGGCTCTGAATATTTGGAGGTAAGCTGGTACTACCGATTTCCAAAATTCTACATTGAGCAGTTAGATATCAGCCTTTTGGCTAAAAGAACTTGTTTCTTTGTAAGATTACTTCTTTAGGAACTATTTATACTTCATAATTGTGTTTTGTGTTCCTCTGCTGTATGCCACCCCTTTAGCACATGAGAATCTCATCTCATATGGCTTTTGGGGTATATTTTACCTTTGAGGCTAAGATGAACACATTTTCGCATGGCAGATGTTCTTATCTTTTCTTTGTCTAAACTCTCCCAGCTAGAAGATGATGGACTGCATGTTTGTTGTATTAGTTTTAGTAGCATGATCTACAAGGTTAGCCTTTCTTCCTGTCAAATGACCTTCTCGATTTTACATGCCAACTAATGGAGGCCTGATTTGACGTTGACAACTATGATTTTTTGTTATCCTTTTTGAAGCTTTCCTATCTTCTATTTATAGTTGAAGTCTGAGAGGAGTCTGAGGATATATAGTTCACCCTGTGATATGTTACAACTTAATTTTCCTTTCCTCTCTATGTATGTTAGTAAACAACCTGTTAAAGTAAGAAATGTTTTTTCCCGCTTAATTTCTTTTACTTATTCAGAATTCCATAGGGCCTTCAAAAGAGGTAGTCTGGCCTTCTTTTATGGTTTCTTCCTATGTTGCCACATTCTCTATTTTCATATTTTATAATAAACTAAGTAGAACAGACACTTATATTCTCAGTTTATATCATGTCGAACACCGTATCGGACACAAAACTTTTTGACTTGTCATTGTGGTCTTGTATGTATTTCACAATTTGTGGTGTTTCTGGTAATCATTTCATGTCGCATCCATGTCAGTATGTTAGTACAACCTAGGTAATAATGGGAGCTTGCACTTTGCAGTAGTCTTGAGGTTATTAGGATGGAGCAAAATTACTGTTTGATGCAACATCAAGTTTGGCTAGTCCTCTTTATGCTACCTCTAGAATATCTTTTCATACTTGGTATGCACTCTGCCATACAGTGTCGATCTAATTTTTAAATGGGCCATGTTCAATGAGTAGAACCTTCATTATATAGGCATCATAGGTTGATTAGATATGAATACGGAAATACATCATGGAGTAATAAAATAAAGTATTATTTTGCATCTTGACCACCCCAAGTTCTTATTTTACTGTAAAGCAATCACTGTTTATTGCTTATGCAAGTGATTGCAGTAGCGAAATATTTCTTGTTTTGTTTTGTAGAATTTGAAAATTACTCTGGACCATCCAAAATTATATGGAGAGACTATGGCACAAAGTGCAATTACGGAAGTGGCAGCAATGGTTGGTGAGAACATACAGCTTCGAAGAGGTTTTATGTTGTCGACATCTTCGCATGGTGTTGTCTGCTTTTACCTCCATACATGCACTCAACCAGGTTCCCTTGTTAACTTTTTGCTTATTTTTAGAAACATTGTTGACATTGTTTCCTATTCTAGGGTATTGGCATCTGTAGATTTAGACTTGATATAATCGACACTGGTCTCACAGTACAAGTAGGGTCCTCTTTGGGTCCAGTTGTGGCCTAATCCAAAGTGAAAGCACATGTATTTCTTATCCATGTGCATCAAATTTAGCTAAAAAGTGCTTATTTTTTATCACCAGATATAAGGAATGTCAAACAATATCTTAATATGTTAATTTCTTACAAGCTTAATGTTGACATATGAGGTGTATATTTATTCAGGTTTTTTTATCATCTTATACAAGGAATGCCATGATGTAGTCTAATCTTGTCACCTCCTTCAACATTCAGTAGATTGACTTAATGCATCTCACTCCTTGTATTAAAACTTTGTATATGTTCACTTCTTTCCTAGTCTGACCAATTATTCTGTTAGTTCATTCTGGTTTTAGATTTAAAAAGGGGGCAGAATCTATATCTAGATATTTTTCATTTGTCTGATATCGACCATCTGTTAATTGATTGATAGGAACACATCTGAGAGGATTCATGTTTGATGAGTGGCAACAATTTTTGGGACTGTAGAATTGTCAATCACTGCAGCGAGCAATTAGGCTCATAATATTCAAGCAGGAAAATTCTGTTGCATATGATGTAGTGGAGGAATCTAGGAAGCACAGAGTTTGAATCATAGACACGTGTATGGGTACAGATATAGATACTGAACACGTCATATTCGTAATGTATAGGATACAAGGATATGCACATACAAAAAAAAGTGACATCTAAAACTATAATTTTTAAATGCATAATTTAGAAGAGATCATTGTTGCTTTTTTATCCACTAGTATCAAGTTGCCCTTCTATATACAAACAAAATTAAACATATAACTTGAACTTGTAATATAACTTGAACTTGTAAAGTAAAAAAATATTGTGATAAATGTGCACGTGTTCAAAAAATGTCCAAAAAGTGTCTTGACTGAAAAATAATTATCAAATAGAAGGCACGATTAAGAAGATTTGATTCATGTCCGAAGAGTGTCAATATGTTGTTGTCAGACACATATGGTAATGTGTACAGCTAATATTAGAAGTAACTGTCTAAATAGGTAGGTGTAAATTAATTAATGAATTCTCAAAATTTTATTTATATATTGTTTTGTGTAAGCTGTATTATGCTGGAATTTTTGCTAGTAGAGTTATGTGTAAGCAGAAAATTCCATAACATCATGAGCATGGTGCTTTGAGTTCTTCAACTACTAAGATCTATTCACCTCACCATAAAGCTCGTAAATGTCTTAAACTGGCTACTGTCTCATGAAAGTAAACACTCCTAGCATTCCTCTGACAAATGAAGTGGAAATACAATCTGCACAACCTATTATACAACATGCTTTACCTTTTTTGGAGAATAACGATGGGCTATATTCCCCCCATGTTTATTAATAAATTATAATGAAACTAAAAGTTCATAATACATATATATTAACCCCCCTAATAGGAGAGTTAGTTCTACTATTGTATGCCATGATATGATTACAATGATTACATTGCAAAGATCGAATTACAGGCTACGTCCTTGTCAAATGTAAGCATTGCTCAACCTTGTTACTGTCTGCCAATGTACTACTCGTCTGGCTGGCTCTCTTCGCCCTCTTTGTCTCTTGGCTGCAGCTCTAGTTTTCTGCACGTATCACATCATGCTTCTGGAGCTGTAATTATATCTGTAGCTGCTAGCTCTAGACCTGTTAGCAGAAGCATATAATGATGTATCCGTATAGTAAGAGATAACACAAAATTATTTTTATTGTTAAAGATTCTGTTATTCCTCTCTAACCATAGCTGCCATCAATAAGAACCCACCCTCTCCCCGTGCCTTTCATTCTTATTCTTTTGCTTTTTGATATCGTCTCCTGCAATGGTTTTTTAATTTGGATTCTTGTATCCTCCCCGGTTGTACATTGTTTCCCATGTTTTGGTTGCGTATGAGCATTTAATGAACAAACATGCATTGCTTTAAGACTTGAAGCAACACTCAAGCATGTTACTAAATTACTTGAATCCATAAATGGTTCCTCTTGCCCCCAAGTTGTTAAGTATAACAAGTGAATCTTTTCTCACACATGATAATGACTTATTGTGGAGTTTGCACGGTTAATAACTCCTCATAGTGCCAATAATTCATCCTTATCGTGGATTATTAGTTTGGATAGTTTCACTTGGATTAGGACTTTTTATGGGATTCTGTCTTTCAATGCTATTGGTATGAACTAGGACTTGGACTCCATCCTAAACTTCAATATTTAGTGTTATTTGTTTGGACTTGGACTTTGTTTTTTAATATTATTGGTTGTTGGGAGTAGGACTTGGATAATTCCCTGAAATTTCAGATTGTTTCCGATCATGTGTATTTGGATAGTCCAAGTCTCCCAAAGAAGATCATGTGAAAAGTCTTGGATATTTTTTTTCTTTGACTCTCTCTCCCCTTTTCTCTTTATCTCTCATAAATGCTAACAAAAAATATATTAGTACCAAAATAAAACGTGTTATCATAATATAATTGATTATTTAGTGCTATTTTTTGGTCTATTTAACATAGTGAAAATAATAAGTAATGCATAATCAAAATTCATAGTCATATTATTGTTTATTTATTATTAATTAATTTTATTAACAATTACAATTATTTAATATTATAATATAATATTTTAGTCTCATAAATTAATAATAAATTAATAAAAAATAAAAAAAATATTTTAATAAGCAAGTAATTTAAATAATGGCTTTATGGAAATTATTGCATTATTTTATAAAAATATTATTATCACTGTTTCACTTTATTTGTTTTTTAAGCTTATTGCACATTGTTAATGATGAGCAATTACTCTAATATTAAAGTTATTAATTTCTCAACTATATCCCTAAGTAAGAATATAAAGAACAAAAGAGTAGAGCTCACTTATTTATTATTACCCCATTAATTAGCTTATAAAGAACAAAAGAGTAGAGCTCACTTATTTATTATTACCCCATTAATTAGCTTATAAAGAACAAAAGAGTAGAGCTCACTTATTTATTATTACCCCATTAATTAGCTTAAACATGGAAAGACAATAATGACTGAACTTGGAAACATCAAATTTTCAATTATTTTGAAACAAAAAATATCTCAAAAACTACAAATGGAGTATACGATAAAATAAGCAATTAATGCATTATGTGTTTTTATATTAATTAGTTTAATGAAATTAATCAATATAATATGTTAATCATTTTTTAGTTTTTCTTCACTATAAATTGTAAAAGTATTACTTCTTAGTAAAAAATGATAATGTAAGTTGATTTTACCATCTATACCATTAGCTTATGATAGAATAACTTTGAGGGTGTTATCTTAAAAAGTTCAACATATTGTCCAAGTCCTAGCCCAATTGTCCAACTAGATATCCAAGTTCTAGTGAAATTGTCTATTAGTCCCGTTGAACTCCTTCCCAAGTGTCCATGCCTTTGTCCAATTGTTCAAGAAATTGTCCGAGTGTACAATTTTTTTGAACCAAATGAAACTTTGCAGACCAATAGCCTCTCTTAGGGAAGGACACCCCACAAGTTTGACATAATATCCCAAAGCCAGCAGCTGCTTTCCAAGATGGTCTGTACATTATCTTCTTCATTCTCTGGCTCATCACATAGTCCATGCCTCATTGCATCAAGCTCCATCCCATCCAGTCTTTGTTCATAGACCTGACTTCTCCATAAGCCCCTCTGTGCTCTAATTATGAATCACCATTCTGCTGGTTCATAGTCTTCTCAAGTTGATATGCTCCTGGCTGCTGTCCCAGATGATGACAGCATCCCATCAAACTCTGCTTCATGTATCTGTTTCAAATTTGCAATAGCATTCACCTCCTTGAGGACTGTGTCTCTTTTCATGCAGATTTAGTCCTTCATCATGACTTGGCCATGTCACTCCTTGATGGAATTAAGCAATGGTGCAACTCCTCTTGCATGTAGATTTGAAAGCAATTGTTTTCTAACAATAAAAGTAAACTACTTATCATTTATGAAAGCATCCATGGTGAGGTCTTCTTCATTTGTCTTTGAGACAATCATTTGGCAAATCTATAGCATTTCCATGTCATGAAATCCTATCTACAAGGCATGTTTAATATGTTGACTTGAAGATGTATCCCCTTGCCTGTGTATATAGCCTTTCTACAGGAAGAAAAATAAATAAAAAACCTATCAGCCTTGCCACATGAGATATCAATTATCTGTATGCTTATCTCTCACCTGTGTTATTGGACGTTGAATAACTTCTTAAAAGTCTATTATACATGATGTATAGCACTTTCACTACTTTTCAGATGATTTGTTCATAAAATCATGCACTTCCCGCTATTGACACTCACTACTGTAATTGCGAAGGGACTATCTTACTCGTATGAGCCCATGAAAATGTTATATTTCTGGTCAGTTTGTGGGCAGTTTTTCATGCAAGAGTTGGTATCATCTAGTATTTGCCAACTCTTCTCATGTTCCTGCTTTCATTGCCCCCATAAGAGTCGGTTGAGCTCCTGATATTCTGATTTCTAAAAATGTTATTGACAATGTGAATATATTGCTTTCAGTACTTCTCAAAATATAGTGATGAGCACTACAAAATGTATCATCTTCTGTTCAAAGAAAACATCATGTGATGGCTTCAGTGCTACAGGATTGTATTCCTTTGACAAATTATCTCTGGCATGGTTACGTTATCAACCTTGTCTGCAATAACTAAGGAGCAGAATGATTTTGTAATGGATCAACTTTTAGCATATATGCCCTATTTGATTTTATACATTTCTGAGTTCTTTATTAGTAACTACCAACTCTTCCAATTTGGCAAATTTTGACATACAAAATCTTCTTGAATAGCCTTTTTGTAGTAGTAACTTTATCAATGTTACCAAATTCGCGGTATGTTTTGGTTTATGGTATATGTACAGGTACATGGTATATGCTAATTGATATGTGGTAGGAAGAAGGTAGGCTTAACTAGATAGGTATTCAGGGTCGTCATGGTACCGGGAGAGCATTTTTAAACTCATTTCAATAAGTATGCATATATGATTCCTGAACATGTGTAGAAAAAGCTATACTAAAGCTTATAACATCAAAAAACCTCATCAAATCAACTTGCCATTAGTTCTCTTCGTTTATTTTCTGGCCGCTAGTTTTTGGTGATCTAGATGTGGATGTGCGACAAATCGGTATGCAGGGACTAGATCTCGGTATAATGAGGTGAGTGAATTAGGTAACAATGAACCATAGTATAAATAGCATTCTATAGATGGGGTGTTAGTCCTCAAGTATAAAAAACGAAGTCTAATATTTCAATCATATATGCTTCATTGTCCTTATAAAAGATACTGCAAGATTGGCTCATTGAGCAAGCAACAAACTACCTGACTCTTTCAAACTTGCAACAACATTTGTCAATCATTAACATTTCCCTATGTTGCTTCTTTTATTCCTGTCCCAAATTACCTCAATATTAAATGTACGAAAAAAGAGAATTTCAAAGAATTCATTCTCAGGAGTCATTCCAGAATTCATTTATTACAGGCTGTAGTATCTGATATCATTACATGAATTTTTAGTGCCTATTACTTACTAAATAACGATGTTATTTTCATCTACAGCATCCACTAGCTATAGGCATTGTCACAATCATCCAATCTTTCTGTGAGAAAATGAAAATGGGTTGTTATGGAGTATGGACAGAGTTGAGAATGCTCCAGCAAAATTTTTAGGTTGGTGAACAAATTTGTCACCAATTATCAACTTGATCCGATCACTTTTTTGAGCGGGTGCCAAATTCTTTTCCAAGAAAACAATGGCAATAAACTTTCTTGTATCTTAAAACTCTAGAAAGCTAGCAGTAGTAATTGATCCATCTTCTGTGTCGCAATTCTTGGTTATAATCAAGGAGCAAGTCTTCCATTTTTTTTTTTTTTTTTTTTTTTTTTGAAATGAGAGTTTTCCATATTTTAGAAATCTTGAAATGAAGTGGTAGTGGGTTCTGTGTTGCGAACTCACAATTCCTGATTGCTAATCAAGGAGCAGGACCTCCTAATCCTGACTTATGAGACATCTAGATGAAGACTAAACTTGAAAGATTCACAGAAGGGAAAATTTTTGGCGTAGGATGAGCTAAAAGAGCCAAACAAATTTACATCCCAACAGAACACAATAAATTATTGACTAAATGGTTTTTATCACGTACATCAATAAATTATTGACTAAATGCTTTTTAGACATGCATATGTATTAACCTGAATAACTTTGATAGGTAAATAATCTTTTCCTTTTTAATGTTCTTGTAACTTTTATATTTCACACATATAGAATTAGGTTTGTAACATATTTTGCCACTCCATTAAAATCTAAGTCATTTCTATGGACATGCTCTTTAAAATTCAAATTTTGTTATCAAAAGTGTCTTTTTATCTCAGGTTTGGGTCGTGTATTGCTGGATTACTAACTCTTGAAGCTGAGGACAGCAATGCATCACTTGAAGCTCTACAACGGGTTGGTTCGTCAATAGCCATGCACATAGTAGCAGCAAAACCATTGTTTTTGTCTAAGGAACATGTTTCTTCTGAAGCAATAGAAAGTGAACGTGACATCCTCAAAACACAGGTAATCAATTAATATGTGAATGCAAAACTCTATTTTAATTTTTGGTGATTTATAATGGAATCAGAATTGTCGATTCCACAAGTTATCCTGTGTGTGTGAAATTACAAGTTACAGGCTTCTGGGCCATGGAAAACCAACCCCCCTTGCAACCTACAACAAACACTCAAAAATCATTTACAATATTCTATTAGGTAGGAGTTTAATTGATGGAGGATAGCGTAGAATTCTTGATTATCCTACAATGTTATGTAATGATGGCTTAGATGACTTAACTTTTCTAAAATAGCTGATTGTTCACATGATTAGGCGAAGAAGTTATGAAATTCTTATCACCGGCTGTTTGCTGGTGATCCAATTTGCTTCCACATTTTAGGTTCTTGGCTTCTTGCCATATTGTAATTGTTAATTATAGAACTTTAAACATATCTTATTTCTCATGGAGGCCTAAAAGATTTTAATTCATAATAACTCTAGTAAACTTGTCTTGCTTCATGAAAGTGGCATTTGATTTTTGGTTATTGTTGTTTGATCATAGTAGAGTTGAAACCTGAAGCTTCTCCTTTGCATTTTATAAGCACCTATATCAACCCTAGAGGGAGTAAGTAGGATTGATTACCAATCTAATACTAACTTTTGAAGCTGAAGAACTAGAAATCAAGCTCAATAAAATAATTGCAACTTTGTAAAGAGAGATAAGGAGAAGAGGGAGTTGGAGATGCTTTGATGTTTTATAAAGGCTCCTCTTACCTGGAGTACATCTCTTGCCATGATTCCTTGTGGACTTTGATCCACTATCATTTGCTTTCATGGGCTGAAGCGTAGACCTCATGAAAACATCAGCCAATCTCCACCTAAGAGATTAGATTTTGTTGCCTAGATCTCCTAACCTGAGGCCATTAGGACATCAACCAAATACCAAAATACATTGAGATTCTCCTATGATGACAGCACTTGAATGCTAGATAAGAAAATTACAAATACTATAGGATCGAGACTAATAAAGATTCTAGCTTGGGCTCGTACTTACCAAAAATGAATGATCTTTGAATGATATGAAATTTCATGTCCCGCAAAAACTGGAATAAAAACACTACCAGTCTGTCCTCTCTCAAAATAGATATGAAATGATATGTATTAGTGGAAAGAGAGTGAAAAAGTAAAAAGAGTGTAGGCCACTTATGAAGCATGGACATGCCAAATCTGGCTTCATGTATATGTTGGTCATGAGATATAGGACATGAGATATATGTTGGACATGGACATGCCAAATCTGGCTTCATGTATACGTTGGACAATGTGAAATATTCGTGTCTGACTCACAGTCAATGCGAAACATCTGTGTTCATCTTGCGGTCAATGCAGAAACAAACGAGGGCACGGTCAATTTACTTTCTATTTTTTCAAATTTCGTATTATTTAATATAATTTCAATTAAATGTTCTTGGATGGAGGAATTCTACTGTTTTATTCCATGAATGAAGAAACTTAACTAATTAAATTTTTATTTTTTTTAATGGAGGAATTCTACTGTTTAAAATATTCTTGCTTTTACTTGATTAGGCAAGATTGATTTACCGTACTGCTTCCCTTTCTCTCCCAGAAGTGCCGGGTGAGATAGGCGACAGGGGGATGGCTTCCGACGCCGGCCCGGCCGCGAGGAATCGACGAGATCTTTGCCGGTGCTGACTTGGATCTCGGGTGACGGAATGACGGCGGCCAGAAGCGACGAGCGGATTTTTCGCGGTCGAAGAAACGTAATAATGTAACTTAGTTAATGAACATACTTGTGTTTATTATAAATAAATATTTTATGGCTATAATTTTTTAGTTGATATATTATATTTTTCTTTATATATATATATATATATATATATATATATATATATGAAAATATTGATTGTTGTGTTCATCTATCCTACTTAGGATTTTGTTGTGCCCTATGTCCATGTCATATTCGTATCTCGTAGTACCACTTTGTACAATATCGGTGCCTGAAGCTGAAAGAATACAATAGGACACATGCTCAATTACCTTTTGGGCGATTGCTCTGTTCCAAGCAGGTGCATGTGACTAGGTGCCCGTTCATGGTGTAGGAGCCACTGTTCCAAGTAGGTGGATGGACAACTCATTGTGGGTCAATAAAAATTCAAATGGTCAGAATTTTGTTCGTGTGCATAGACCACGTGTCAGTTAGACACTATTTGGCACTACTGCGAACAGGTGCCATAACTTGGATGCTTGACTAGAACAATAAACTCTCTATCCTAACGGGCAACTGAGGCCTAGTTACCTGATGTGCTGCATGCTTTTGAACAAGCCCACATGGGTCAATCTCTGTCTTTCTAAGTAGAGATATGGTAGAAAATGTTTAGAACATATTTGGACTTTAGGAAATGAGCAATTTGAAATGGAGATTTTGAATCCAAATTGAAGTGATCATGCAATATCGAAGTCTTCTAGAATGATGACATGCAAATGATTATGTTGACCTAGCCTGTGCTAAGATACAATAATATAAATTACGTATACCTTTACACTTTGGTCCTTAAGATCTTCAGTTATAGCGTACAACTAAGTCCATCCAATGTAGCAATGTGGCATAATCCTGGAGTTTGCTCTTCATGATATATATTTCAAACTTGAAGCTTGTAAGATCTAATAAGCCTCAACCTCCTTAATTTGTCGATTGCCTTGTTATAATCAATCTTTGCAATGTAGCTCTTTTCTATCCAACTTTCAATAGATGGGTGCTTTAGCCGGTACAATAAAAAACACTTGATGGGGATTAATACCCCTAGTACTAAACTAATGAGTTGTTACATCATATCACACATATAAAGTCAAGATATTCTGTTGCTGAAGACTTGGTTCTTCTGCTAAATATGCTACACATATCTTGGATGCATAATTTTTGTTGTAGGAAAATATAAATAAAATTCATAAAAAGTTGGACATTCTACCGTCCAAAATGAGAAGGTTATTAAACTGATTTGGGAAAGTTGTCTCTCCTAACCTGGTACTCATGTAAACTTACCCTATTGCAAATGCCTATGATTCCTTGGATCATGAAAACTTTACAGATTCAATTCGCTTACCATCTTTTTGTTGGGGAGAACGTCGGGTCCAACCGGAAGCATAATGGGCCTAAACATAAAGCTAAGAAGCAGTCTGACCCAAAAGGATAAGCTGTTAGGTCAAGACCCAAATTTTGTATTTAAACTCGTGGGCTTTTTTGTCCTATCCGATGTGAAACTATACTCACATTTGAACAACTAATAATCTCCCTCTTCATTGTGAGTATACCAACTTATTTTTGGCAACCACCCATGTGGAGGCAGACACGTGGGAAACCAAACCCAAAGTTAACCCGACCAACTTAATTTTGCCAACCATTCATGTGGAGGCAGGCACATGGAAAATCAAACCCAAAATTAACTCGACTAATTCGGGTTTCAATCATCGGGTTCACTCCATCTTAGGCCATAACCTAGACTCTTGACCCGACGACAACTTGACCCGAACCTGAACTTTGATACTAATTATTGGGGAGAGCGTCGGGTCCAACCGGAAGCATGATGGGCTTAAATACAAAACTGAGAACCAGTTTGACCCAAAATCTTAAGCTGTTAGGTTAAGGTCCCAACTTTGTATTTAAATCCATGGATTTTTTTGTTCTATCCGATGTGGGACTATACTCATATATGAACAACTAACACTTTTATATTGGATCTCATTTAAACAGGCCCATTTCAAACTTTTAGCCTACATTTCTCACTTAGATTTCAGAGAACAATATGAAAAAGATTCTCATTGTCTGGCTAACTTTAATTTCCCTAGACCTAATATAAAAGTATCTCACTTCAAACCCTTACTCTGAATTTCTCATGTAGATTTCATACAAAATAATCAGAGAGGCAAGAAAAAGAACCGCATGTTGTCTGCTTAAGTTTATGCCAAATGTCAGAAAAAATAATTCCAATTCATTTCTCTCTCTCTCTCTCTCTCACACACACACACATACGCACGCACGCACACACGTATTATGATAGCAAGTCAAGGCCTACCAGGATAAAAAAAAAACAAAGAAAAAGATATCATTTAGCGTTGACTTGTCTCCATTGGAGGTGAACATTGGGTTCTGACCATTTTATTGTGGCTTGTGCAAATTTGACCTACCTAATATGGGAATCTGCTTTGATGAAATGCTTCCGACAAAGAGAATGGTCTTTTAGCAGTTTCCATTGCTTACCACATAGAAATTTTCTCCATCAATTTTATGAAGATGCCATTAATCGGTTCTGGTCTTGAATGCTCGGTTACTATTGGACCAAGAGGAGACAAAAATGATTCTAATTTGCAAGTTACACAAAGCTTCTGTCAAAAGTTTGAACTTTGGAGTGGATGTTGTCAACACATTGAATTGATGCTCGAGATTTTATACCAAATGGACTGCATATTCAACAACAATTTAGGTTTGTTTATGCATCTTTGCACATACATTTCTCGATTGTCTTTCAGAAGTAAACACTATTATGTTCAGTCTTCTCTCTGTGTCCTCATTGGAAAATGATGCCTTTTCTCCATAATAAGTCAACTTGCATTTTACGATAGTTCCACTCATTATATTTTCCTCTACCAAGTGTTTGCTATGCCTTCTACGATATTTTTTACTGGAATGAAACCAGTTTGATATTCCTCTACCAAGTGTGGCCATAGTCTATTTGCCAAGACTTTGGAGACTATTTTGATTGGGCTGTTAAGCAAGGCTATTGGTCTGAATTCTCCTATCAATGTTGCTCTCTCTTTTTTTGGATAAGGACTGTTTGAGTAATTCAACCTCACCAATTTTGTTGACTCTTCCTCCATTTCTCACGTCAATTCAATAAAGTCTTATTTCCCAGAAGGTCTTGAAGAATTTCTACCGTTAGACTCCATATTGCCTCACTTAATTTCGTTTTTGGTGAACTCGGCCTCCAGAGTTTGTAGATCTGGAGTTTCCTCCCATATGGTGGGATTCAGTCTGATGGGGTGTTGACCTTGCTGCCAAACAAGTCCTTGAAGTAGTTATCCATGTGTCTATGTATCTCTTCTTCCGTTGCAATGACCTTACCGCAGTCCTGTAGCGAGTGTATGTGGTTCATTTTTCTTTGTGCGTTGGCGATTTTATGGAAGAATGTCGTGTTCCTATCTCCCGACTTAATCCAATTACATCTCGCTTTTTGGCTCTACATCATTTCCTCCTCCTGATATGTCCCGTGTATATCCAACCTATGTTTGTTTCAGTCGTTGATATCTTGCATCAGGTAGTGCACCCAGTTCCTCCTCCAGTGGATTTTCTATGCCTAAAGTAATTGTCTAGGGTAAACAAAGATCACATGCATTGACTGATTTTTTTTTTATTTAGCTGGAAAAAATTATATCTTGCAGCCACATAAGTTGTAAGTAAAAAGTGTTGAAATTCCTTGGTATTTTTCATTTTTAAGCTTATATATGTGTGTAGATCAAGATGACCAGTGCAGATCATTCATCTGATGGCCCATAGGAAGGCTCCCTACAAGCGTATGCAATATAAGAAACTAAATTCCTTATTTCTCTAATTTACATGGTACAACAGATGAGAGCGGTATTTCAGTGATTGAATAGGTGTTCTGATTGGTGCACCAGTGATTAAAGAACCAAGAAACAGAATAAGCTCCAATATGATGCACCAGAGATTAAAGAACAAAGAAAAGAATAAGCTCCAATATGAACAATTCAATTATACTTTGGGATGGAAGTGAAGTTGTTCTTGGAGGAAGAGTTGGAGCAAAGATTCTTCTAAATTACTTGGAGGAAGAGTTGGAGCAAAAACAAATGGTAGAAGGGTCAAGATAATCTTTGAAACTGATATGTGAGCTTCAAAACACTAATAAGCATGAAAGCGTAGACTTCCCTTAAAAAAAATTAGCTTCACAAAAAAATATTTTAAGCTTCCCACAAAATAGTAGCTTATTGTAAGCTTCGTAGGTTAAATATTTATATTATAGGCTATATAGAAAATTGTGGCACACATTACGCTCCAAAGCTCTTGAAAGCCAGCTTCATAGAGAGCTTTTAACAACACTGGCATACATATATAATCTGCATTGTGCAACTTCTGGTATTAGCCCTTCGGTTGAAACCCCCTATGGGAAACTGGAAAGTTATGAGAATCGACACTGATATGACGAGCTTTCCATGGAGTAGCTGGACCTTTAGTGCACTGTGCGTGGTGAAACGCATGGATAGGATTAAATTAACCTGCTTAAATAGAGCACCAGCTTATGGCAACGTAAGAAATAGGTTTGATTTAATTCCTAGTAGAATTTTATGAGTTATTCCTAGAAGATGATTTCTGACAAAAAGGTGTACTTAGGCTGCAAATGTACAACTTGCGTCCCTCAAACAATGGAAATATGCTATAGTGACTGCATCTAGAACCAAAAAACATTGTTTGATTTGACAAATTTTATGTATTGCAACCTGTGGCATGGAGCATTGTGGATCATAATGCCCATAATTCTATGAAGCCATTCTAAATAGATAAGTAGAAGAATTGACATGATAGTATGATTGAAGCTACAGGGAAATGCATTTAGACGTTTAACTTTGGTGGCTTGCATGTAAGTTGCTCAGGCAAGACCTGTTCCAGAGAACATAATAAAATGGATTTGATTCCTTGCACTTTTAACTAAGCTACATATGCTCACAAAAGAAGGGACATGGTGGTGGTATTTGTGATTTTTAGTTGTTGTTATATATATATATATAGTGGAATGGACATGGTTACGTGAGTCAATAGTAAAAGTTTAATGATCCCATTAATTTTTTCCAGATTGTTTTTAGGATCATGATCTCTAGCTCTGTAGCTTCTTTAGGATCAAATTCCATGGATTTTGAAATTTATTTGCCTTTTTATCAAGTTGATATAAAATGTTGTATTCATTAAAAACCGTTAATTTTGTTTTTACTTGATAGAAGACCATGTCAAAACTAAAACCCAAGAAATATGGTATGAGTAAAACCTAGGAGGTCGAGATCATAATTCAAAAGAAATTTTCTTAAAAAAATTTATTAGAGATTGTGGAAATGGACTGCAGCCTAGGTAACTTTCGTGAGTCTGCAACACATTTCCATTATTCTCATGTGTGTGTGTCTGTACATTTTGAGGCTTTTCTTTTCTTTTCGTGGGGGGTGCTTCTTGAAGGAACTAAACTTTACCGTCATTTCATAACAATGGCCTGGTAACCAGACCCAAACCTGGGATTTTCCATATCCAACCTGATAGAGATGAGATTAGTTATTTAGTTGGATTTGATTTGATTTAATTTGATTAGAAATTTAGTTAGATTTTGGATTTTTAGAGATTTGTTATTATCTTGTTGTTTTAGAATTCTCTATATATATGGCTTGTAAAATCCTAATTTAAAATATAGAGTGAAATATGATTTTTTTTGAGAGCATGTGATTTGCTTTATCAAATCTTTTCTCGAGTGCTTCGTGAGAGAGTGGGCGTGTGACTCGCCTGCGTGTGAGGTCCAAACCCTAATTTATCCTCCAAAATCTTAGGTTCTTTCCCAATTTTCCAGCATAAATCCTAAATCGCTTTCGTCCTGCGTCAAATTGGTATCAGAGTTAAAGTTCCCCATCTTCACATATCAGAGTCCAAATACATCTCCATCTTCTTATCTTTTCATCTTTTTTTTAGATTTGAGAGAAAAAAATCAGAAAAAAAACTGAAAAAAAATCTGACAGTAGATCGGATCTGAAAAAAAGAGCAAAAAAAAAGAAAAGAAAAAGAAGAGAGAAACAGATAAAAAAAAGAGAAAAAAAAATCGAGTGAGAAAAAAAAAGAAGAGAGAGAGATAAAAAAAAAGAGAAAAAAAATCGAGTGAAAAAGAGTAAAAAAAATAGAGAGAGAAAGAAAGAAAAAAAAACCAAATTTCCCCTCTCTTTCTCCCGCAGTAGCAGCAACATAGCAACAAGCAGCAAGCAGTAGCAGCAAGAAGCAGCAGCGCAACAACAAGCAGTAGCAGCGCAACAAGCAACAACAGCAAGCAGCAACAGCCACAACAGCAATAAGCAACAACAACAAGCAACAACAGCAGCAGCTACAACAACAGCAGCAACAACAAGCAACAACATCAGCAAATCAACACCTATAGAGCACCCTCACCACTGCAGCGCCCTCCCACCGCCTGCAACCCGACCGAACCCGATTTGCTTCAAATGACATTGGATTGGGTCTAGCAAAGCAGATTTGAACTATTTGCAAGGTGACAAATCCGTTAAGGAGAATTCAGACCCTTTAAAAGTTTTTGAGAGTGATTTTAAAGCCATTTTGAGTTCGGTTCGCATCGGATTCGAGATATAATCGACACATTCCAATTTTGGTATTTTCTGAACTTGATTTAAATATGAGATTCATATATTGCGGAAAATACATCAATACTGATGTCGATTTTAAACAAGTGGAGTATAATATATATGATGCAGTCCCATATTTTCATATTTATAATGATCCTAATAGTTATAATAATTGGGAGAGCAATTTGAAGTAATTTTTCCGTTACTTTCCGTTGACTTCAGAGCAGAAATACAATTATGCCAAATTAAAGTTGGTTAGAAAAGCTTCTGATTGGTAGCTCAACAACTATAAATCTCGTCCAACTTGGAATCGTTTGCAGTTTTTTCTTCGTGCACGGTATGCTCCGCATCTTGTCTTTAAACAGTGCTCTAAATGTGAAGGATATGGACACTCGGCTCATCAGTGTCCTATCAAATGTTCGACATGTGGAGAATTTTGGCATTATTAATATCAGTGTCGTTCGAATAGTACAGATATCGACACACCAGCTTTCGAAAATTTAGGTGATTATATTATGGTTGAGACCGAAGCCATCATAGAGCCCATCATACGTCCAAAAGTTATTGATCCAGTTTTTCTGCCGAAGCCAACTACAGAAATATTCATTTGCCCTGTTCATGAGGATCATGTTTTCAGTGACTTTCTAGCTCACATTTCAAATTCTTCATTTTTTATAGAAGCGACAGATTTTGACTTCTCTTCAGATCTTCTACAATTGTTATTGTCGCCACTATGGAAATGTCAGATAGCATACATTTTGCTTCTAAACTGTTCGATTTTCTTATATTTAGTTCGGTGGAAAGGTTTGCCAGATCTCGAGAAAATTGACCAATTTCAGTTGACCGTGCTTGATTTTTTTCTTATCGCTATTCACCAGGTGGTGAATATTTCCAAGCGCGGGAGAATTGATAGAGATGATATTAGTTATTTAGTTGGATTTGATTTGTTTTAATTTGATTAGGAATTTAGTTAGATTTTGAATTTTTAGAGATTTGTTATTATCTTGTTGTTTTAGAATTCTCTATATATATGGCTTGTAAAACTCTAATTTAAAATATAGAGTGAAATATGATTTCTTTTGAGAGCATTTGATTTGCTTTATCAAATCTTTTCTCGAGTGATTCGTGAAAAATTGGGCGTGTGATTCGCCTGAGCGTGAAGTCCAAATCCTAATTTATCCTCCAAAATCTTAAGTTCTTCCCCAATTTCATACCACAAACCCTAAATCGCTTCCGTCCTGTGTCACAACCCCACTTCTTTGCCTTTGAACCGGGACACAATGGCAATGGAACCTTCCATATGTTGTCCTCATTTTACCATATAGCATCAAGATTGCACTAGAGTGCAAGAGTGTGCGAAGAGGAGAAGCCATATTCAATAATTTGATTTGATACTGGAAAAGAAAATATTAAGCATTTGTTGATTTTCTTTATGACTGTATGTGCTCAGCCATACATCAACTCTATATATAAAGTGAAACTGGCATATGATATGCCAACCGGAGATGGTAGTTGTATCCTTCACGAAGGTAGAATGAGAAGAATTAGATCTCTTGGCATCTACGGGACTTGTGGTATTTTTGTTTATTTACTTGAGCCTCTATAGCTGAACCTATTTTGATCTGGAAATAATTTGAAGATAATGAGGATATATGTCCACGATTGACATGCTATCTTTGGCTTTGGATGATACAACTGCTTTTTATGCCGAGCCCAATTTTCTGTAGGCATTAGCAGATCGGCAATGTGCCAAATACAATCTAATACGGGCAATTCGGCCAATACTGTGTACCTATCAACATCAACTGATTATTCAAACCCAGGTTTTAAATATTGTCTGATAGCTATGTATCTCGAGTACTATATCTCATATTTTGAGGTATTTGATATGATATACACCTGCTGTACTAGTAATTCATATGTTTTCCCAATATATCAATTATTAGGATTTGTAACACTATAAACCATCAGCTGATAACGCTAAAATAAGATAAACAACTATGGTTGTTAACCTCTCTAATGTTCAATGATGATGAAATGTGAGAACAGAGGTTTATGCTATAAAAAAAAAAAAGATCAGCATTTTGATTCCTTCGAGTTAGATGGCCTTTTTGTATGCAATCATCTCCATTTTATTGATTTCTTTCACCATCTTAAGATGAACTGCTTGTACCACCACATAATTGAGTCTGTGTTTTTCTTTACAGAGACGAAGCCTCTGATGCACCTGATGCTGTAGCTAAGCCTGCATAGTTAAAAATTCCAAGCTTCAACTTAATAGTTGCAATTGATAATACTCGAGGGTAAGAGATTCAATTATCTCCACTGCATCACAGAGTTCATTGTTAGAAGAATTGGTTGATTTTTTTTTTTTTACCACTTTGTTGGGTTGATATGTATTTAAAACATTTAAATGTAGTTTTGTTAAGTGAGAGTATTATGATTGGGAATAAGCTGGATTTGTAGTTGTGACATCTTTTTCGACAAAGTTCAGATTTTGAGCAAATGTGTTCTGTTCTGTTGCAACTTATTCAAAGCAAATTATTGATGTAATATTGGTTAACACTTCTTGATTCTTCCTTGAAATCACTTGTGTAATATGTTTGGTTCTAAAATATGTTTATGTTACATATCCACTCTCTTCAATTTTTAGGAACAGATTGATTATGTCAGAAGAAGATGCATTGGTGTTATGTGACAATTTACTTAACCTTTTAGTTTTTAACATCAACTTGCTGGGGCTTTATGTAGTAGTATATTTTTTAAATTGCAATTAAATACGTACTTGGTAGAACTTGAATTGGATTGTTTTGATACCATTTTGAAGGTCCCTTCTATTGTATCAAAACTCTAAAGTTGCGGTGGTGATTGAGGGAATTTGTTTCTTTGCACTATTTTTTCCTTTCTTTGTCACTCAATTATAGTTTTTGTAAATCCATTTCGTGATATATGATAAATGAATCAAAGCATTATGCCAACTCAGCACTTCCGTGAGCTGTTTGGATGTTTGAAGTAGAGGAAGTAGGGAAGAAAATTAAAAATAGTTTCTAAAATAAAAGCTTAGTAAGAATCATTTTTATATAATTCTAGTGTTTGTGTATAAAATCTTTGGAAGTAAAAAAGTAGACAAGAAAGTAGAAATAGTATTATTTTATTATTTAATAAAAATATAATAATAATAATATTTTATTTGTTACACGCACTTGATTGGAAAATAATTGTAAGAGGTGAATAAAATATATTATTTCTCTTCAAAATGAAGTGAAGAGAAAAGTGAAACTAAGATTGTCATGTAAGATCTACATCATTCTAGTGAAAATAACTTTTTATTTTTATTTTGTCCAAACAAACAAATGAAATAGTTGAAGTAGTCCTACGCCCATCTTACTTTTATATAAACAAACACATCCTAGGTGTACTGTCTTTGGAAGATTCTTTATATACATTAAAAAATAATTTTCATGATTTTTTAAGCAACTAATCATGACTTACATTAAAAAATGATTTTCGTGATTTTTTTTTAAGCAACTAATCATGACCTCAGAAGAAAACTAGAAATTGTTCACCGGATTTTCGATGACAATGAAGCATTGCACTTCATTCACATCCAAAACTTTGCAATATTTATAATTATATCAGTAATATAATTAGATAAAAATAACCCTTCTATTATACTAGCTACACTCCCTTCCCTTGCCCCAAATCTTAGCTCTTCTTCTTAGCTTGCCCACATTCAAATCCCATGTTCTTCTTCTCTCTAACTCTAAATTCAAAAATTATTTTTAAAATCTCAAAGAAAATAGAGATTGTTAAATGGAGAGAGTCCACCGTAAGTTTTTTTTTTAAATTTTAGAACCTGGACAGTTTTTAGCAGAAGTACCATCGGTCCGCCTCAAGATTTATAACTCCACCTTAATATTACTGATTGCTCAAGATTTTGCTGAGATTGTTGCTGCCCATATTTCCCTCTCCTAATCATCACTGATTGTTCGAGACTTGGCTGAGATCCGCCACTATTTCACTCACTGACGATTAAGTTACATATGTATCTAAGTTTAATATGTAGTTGTCTTGTTTTCTAGGACCTTCCTGCAGCAGATGATCCACAATAGATTTGCTGATCAGTTTACAGCTACTATGACTTGGGCATATTAGCTATTGTAAATTATATATCCTATTGTTTTGGATACAGAAACTGAGGAAAATAGAAGTGAGCTTACAACTATGCAAGTTATCTGAGCTGCAGTTCATTTCCACTGTCCCTAATATATTATTTTTTAAGAATTTCCTTTGGATTATGATCACGACCTTTTAACTATTTTCAATGAATAAATATTTTGTATCTACTTGATGAAAGTATAAATGAATTTCAAACTTTATGAAATTTGATTTTATTAAAATTAAGAAGATAGAAATTCCAAAATCATGAAGAGAGGATGAGATGAAGAGAGGATGAGACTCATGATTGTTGTTGTTGTTGATGATGATGATTTATTTCCAACCTCTTGATTCCAAAGTAAACCATGTGGGGGTTCTTAATTAAGCAGAGATCAAACTTAATTATAGTTTATAGTTGACTAGCAAAGTAAATAAAATTAGACAAATACATGTATTTTTTTCCATCTAATTAAGATCAAATTATACTTTATAGTTGGGTGTGTGGGTTGTCCCATGATGTGTCGCTTGATCCGACTAGATTTTATTAGGAGCTTACTTTGGATAGGGGACACTTCATCTCTTTTTTTTTTTTTTTTTTTTTGATTTTTTAGTAATTATTTGATTTGTTTTGGGAGGGGGAGATTTCCACCCTACCGGGAGATATATCAGGCGTAGTAGTGTATTATCTTAACTCGAATAATAAGTGTTATTTAAAATAATTCTCATAAATTTATAAATTAATTGTAAATAAAATTTTTGACGGAGGAATCCGTAGTTTATAAATAATTATTTTATTGAAAGTTTCTCAAAGTTCTTTTATCAAGTCTTAAAAAAAGAAGGAAGAAAAAAAATTGACAAGTCCTTGCACTTTTCTAAACTTCATGATTTGTGCACATGTCTCTTGCTTAATTAATTCATACACAAATACAGCTAATGATGGGCTCATGCCTTGTTAAGCAATCATATGTCCACGTGGGGACTAAAAATTAATTAAAATCTATTAACTTTGCTGAAACGAGATCTATGGGTATTTACTGATTTGTCCCTCAAATCTTTATATATTATGATTTTGTCCCTCAAATCTTCTTATTTAGGATTTTGTCCCCCAAATCTCATAAGTTACAACAATTTAGTCTCCCTCTCTAACTTTCCTTAACACAGTTAAATATTTAACCATTTTACCCCTCTTTTCCTCTTCTATTTTCCTCCTCTCTTCTTCTTCTTCTTCTCTCTTCCTCCTCTCTTCTCTTTTTCTTCATTATTTCTCCTCTCTTAAGTTACAAAAGGGGAAGAAAGGAGGAAAAGAAAAGGAGAAGAGAGAATGAATAATGAAGAAAAAGGAGAAGAAAGGAGGAAGAGAGAAGAAGAAGAGAGGAGGAAAATAGAAGAGGAAAAGAAGGGTAAAATGGTCAAATATTCAACTGTGTTGGGGAAAGTTAGAGAGGGAGACTAAATTGTTGTAACTTATGAGATTTGGGGATAAAATCCTAAATATGAAGATTTGGGGGACAAAATCATAATATATAAAGATTTGAGGGACAAACCAGTAAATACTCCTTAAAATTAAATAGAAAAAAAAAGGAATTAATAAGAAAGGATTCTATACATTGAAGAATTTCATTTTTTTTTTCTCCAAAAATATTAATTTCATCAAGGATAATTGTTTTTAGTGAGAGCAAGACGGTCTGCCGGTAAGATTCTAAGTCAAAATCTGAATGGAACTATATAATTAGTGGAGTGGAGTGTGAGTATTTATGTTTAAGAGAAAAAAAAAAAAAAAAAAACCAAAAATACAACATCTTTTATGCTAGGGGAATCAAAATAAAGAATGAGAAAAAATAAAATAAAAAGTTTGAGAAGTTTTACAAATAACATCTCGCATAAAACATTTCAGCTAACAAAAAAAACATAAATAAATAAATAAAGTGTTTGACTTTGATCCGCTTATAAATTATAATTCATCTCACTTTGCACGTCCAAGTGAACTCAGAAATCAAGTTAGATACTAATAAAAAAAAAGGGATATTTACTGGTTTGTCCCTCAATCTTTATATATTATGATTTTGCCCCTCAAATATTCATATTTAGAATTTTGCCCTCCAAATCTCATAAGTTACAACAATTTTGCCTCCTTCTCTAACGCAGTTAAATATTTGACCATTTTACCCCTCTTTTCTTCTTCTATTTTCCTCCTCTCTTCGTCTTCTCTCTTCCTCCTCTCTTCTCCTTTTCTTCATTATTTCTCCTCTCTTCTTTCTCCTCTCTTCTTTCAGTATTTAATTGTGTTAGGGAAGAGAGGAGAAGAGAGGAGAAAGAAGAGAGGAGAAATAATGAAGAAATGAAAAGATAGGAGGAAGAGAGAAGAAGAAGAGAGGAGGAAAATAAAAGAGGAAAAGATGGGTAAAATGGTCAAATATTTAACTGTGTTAGAGAAGGGGGCAAGATTGTTGTAACTTATGAGATTTGGAGGGCAAAATTCTAAATATGAAGATTTGGGGGGCAAAATCATAATATATAAAGATTTGAGGGACAATCCAGTAAATAACCCTAAAAAAATTTATTTCCATCAGCTGATATGATAATAAATTATATATAAAGTTTAGAACTTCTAACTTATATTGATATCCATAAATAATTTATTGCAAATTCATAATATTATATATTACTATATCAAACATACTGGTACTGTAAAAAACCATATTGCAACGTATGTTTTAAGATCTGATTTTTTTTTTCAATATATATCAATATCTTAAGATCAAAAGAGAAGGTGACGTCTAAATTAAATTAGAATTTATTAAAAATAAAAGAAAATAGAAAACATTTTTTTTTTTTTAAAAAGAGCGGTTATTTAACGGTGCCGCGTGCGGTACATGTCTTGGTCTCGCCGAAAGCCAAATAATCCCCCTTATGATTCTAATAATGTCTTCTTTTTTTTTTTTTTTTTTTAAAAGACACAAATTTTAAGCAATAGTGTGGGCCCCACTTGACCCAACGGCCCAACCCAAGTTTGGGTAGTTTGCACTGCATTAGCTGCCACTTTCTTTATCTTTTCAGAGCGAAAAGGAAGGAAAGAAAAAAAAAAAAAAAAAAGGTATTTACTGATTTGTCCCTCAAATCTTTATATATTATGATTTAGTCCCTCAATCTTCATATTTAAAATTTAGTCTCCAAATCTCCTAAGTTACTACAATTTAGTCCCCTCCTTAATTTTTGACCTGATGTTACCATTTTACCCTTCCTTATTCATTCTCTCTCTTCCTCATCTGTTCTCTTTTTCTTCATTATTCCTTCTCTCTTCTCCTTTCTCTTTTTCTTCATTATTCCTTCTCTCTTCTCCTTTCTCTTCCTTCTCTCTTCCTCCTCTTTTCTTCATTGGGATAAGAGAGGAAGAAGAGAGAAGGAGAAGAGAGGAGGAATAATGAAGAAAAGAAGAAGAGAGTAGGAAGAGAAGAGAGCAAGAAGAGAGAATGAATAAGGAAAGGTAAAATGGTAATATCAGGCCAAAAATTAGGGAGATGGACTAAATTGTAGTAACTTAGGAGATTTGGGGTCTAAATCCTAAATATGAAGATTTGGGGGACTAAATCATAATATATAAAACCAGTAAATACCCAAAAAAAAATTGTTTTATTCTTGTACTGCTGTAAGTTCAATTTGAACCTTCCACGAGTAAGAATTTGCATCTTATACATAATTAATCAAACAAGGGAGTTTCTAGATGAACACACCACTAGTCTACCGTAAAATATTACAAGTTTGCTACTTCATTTCGTGACCTTATTTTTTGCTCTGGACGGGATTAATCCCTAAACGCTGCTAAAACTGTTCGGAACTAATTCTTGAAAGATTTGAAAGTCATTCGAAAACTAATCCAGGCTTAAAAAATGTGTGCTCATTAAGATAAGTGGTGTGCTGGCTTAGAAATTCCCACAAACAAGCTATATATATATATATATATAGGATTGCCTTTTTTTTTTTTTAATTTCCTTTTTAGATTTCAGCAAATGACTATTTTTTTTTGAAGAGAGGAGTTAGAGGACTCTTGCTAATTGCTATAAACAAAATGGGTAGTCCATGATGCAACAATATTGTATTGTCTTCTATTAGTAATTACTTAATAGGGAAAAAATGCATTCGCAAAAAAGAAAAAAAAAACAACTTTGCAATACAAAAAATAAAATATCTTTTTTTTACATAAATTTAAACATTTGGTATAATCAATCAAGTTTAATAAATGACATCTTAATATTTTTTTTAAGAAAAAAGGGACTTCTAATTAATTATGGACGAAAACTTCTAAAAATGATACTTAGTGGACCCAAGCATTGGAATCAAGAGGCAAAGTGTACCTCAAAATTGTGGGTAAAAGTTATTCAACAATTGCTCGTTAAAGGTGCAGCGGATGAAGCATCTCTATTGAGGATGTAGAGGCTCATGTTTCTACTATTTAACTCCTATATAAAATTATGATGTTGATAGTAGGGCTGAGCATAAAACCGAAAAAACCGAAGCGAACCGCAAAACCGAAGCGAACCGAACCGATCGGTTCGGTTTATTCGGTTTTCGGTTCGGTTCGGCTTAAAAACCGAAATTATTATTCGGTTTCGGGTCGGGTTTCGGTGGCTTTAGCTCCAACCGAAACCGACCGAAAAAATCGAACTTTTAGAATTATACCTTATTTTTTTTCTTTGATTTATTTCTAATGTGTTTTTCTTTTAAATTTTTAATGAAAAATATGTGATTGTTATTTTCATAAGTAGAAAAAGAAAAAAATGGAAAGAAAATTATTATTTTTTCTATAAAAAACATGCATTTATCACATAATTAATTTCAAACCCTAAAAACCGAAAACCGAACCGAACCGAACCGAAAATTCGGTTCGGTTTTCGGTTTTCATTTTTTTTCAGTTGGTTCGGTTTTATAAGTTCGGTTCGGTTTTCGGTTGGGATTTTTTTCCAAAAAATCGAACCAAACCGACCGATACTCACCCCTAGTTGATAGTAGTACATGTTTGTTTCTATAATATATATAAGTATAATAATTATAGTGTAAAATTTAGATTTCTTTTTAGGGGTATTTACTGGTTTGTCCCACAAATCTTTATATATTATGATTTTGTCCCTCAAATCTTCATATTTAGGATTTTGTCCCCCAAATCTCATAAGTTACAACAATTTAGTCCCCCTCTCTAACTTTCCCTAACACAGTTAAATATTTAACCATTTTACCCCTCTTGTCCTCTTCTATTTTCCTCCTCTCTTATTCTTCTCTCTTCCTCCTCTCTTCTCATTTTCTTCATTATTTCTCCTCTCTTCCTCCTCTCTTAAGTTACAAAAGGAGAAGAGATGAGTAAAAGAGAAGGAGAAGAGAGGAAAAAGAGAAGAGAAATAATAAAGAAAAAGAGAAGAGAGGAGGAAGAGAGAAGAAGAAGAGAGGAGGAAGAGAGAAGAAGAAGAGAAGGGTAAAATGGTCAAATATTTAACTGTGTTAGGGAAAGTTAGAGAGGGGGACTAAATTGTTGTAACTTATGAGATTGAGGGACAAAATCCTAAATATGAAGATTTGGGGGACAAAATCATAATATATAAAGATTTGAGGGACAAATCAGTAAATACCCCTTCTTTTTAATAATTCTTAATATAATAAAAAATAATAAGATAAGCAAGTCATTTTTTTTTTCACAGAAAAATAACTTCAGCATCACCCCTGCAAGAGAGGGTGGAAATTTCAAAAAATAAAATATCATTCTTAGGTAATCACTTGTACCAATAATCACTTGTAATTACTATTTTCATATGCCAAGCAGCTTTAGCTCCAGTGGCATCATTCTACTTCAATTTGCAAGAGTTTATGAGTTCGACTCTAAGTGGTGAGTTTGACTAGAAAAAAAAATACAATGAGAATACTACAATTCTTTTTATATAAATCAATCAACTGATTATTAAACTTAAGATCAAAATATATATGATTGAATCTTCTCTTTTAGATAAGATTCTTGTACATATTGGTTAACGGCACTAAGGCCATTCCTAATTTTTTAGGAAGTTCTTCCAAATTTTCTTTTATTTCTTGCATTCTCTCAATTATTACTATGATAGATTATATACAATTGTTTAGCACTAGGCAGACCAATTAACCGTCTCCTTCATTTTTTTTTTTTTTAAAAAACTTAATATCTATAAATTATATGAGTCTATCCCTCCCCCAAATTTCGAGTCTACCTCTTTATAAGTCTGAAGAGTAAAGATTAAAACTTGTTTTTGGCCCAGCGAAATTGCATTTTTACAATTTCCTCTTTAGAAAATCTTTTTTCAATCTATCGGTAGAATTTAGGCCTTCATTTTTTATCCAGTGGATAGTAGTTGACTGTTGTTTCATAACTTGCAGATGCATTTTCTCTTGTTATTTTAAAACAAAAATTGAGCGCATATTAGTTAATATTAAGGTTATGGAATATTTCATCGAATTATGTTGCAATCATATATTGATCTGTAAACTTATAATTTTATTACTGAATTCATATTATTATAGTAAAGAATTCTTGTTGAGTTTGGGGTCCATACCTGTACCTTTGCACCCCTACTGTCAAGACAACTCGATTTCCAAATAACTTCGCCCTCTGGCTTGGGTTGTTTGCCGGTTTCTCAATTATTTTAAATATATCTCTCTAAGATGGATTCCAAATTTTTAAGATTCTTTTATGAAATTATGATATAATATTGTTGTACAACTTTTTAGGAATGGCTCATATTTTCTTTTCCTTTCTCTTCAATGTTACTCCTATAAATTTAAGGATTAATTACACCTACACTCCCTGTAGTATTGAGATGTATAACTTATCATTCTTAAAGTTTAAAACTCTCACTTAGTCTCTCTAGACCGTAGAAAAAAGCTGTGAGGAAAACTCAAACGAAAATATTTTTTCCGCTGTCCAGAGGGTCTAAGTGAGAGTTTAAAACTTTAAGAGTGATAAGTTATACAGCTAGGAGTCTGAATGTAATTAATTCTAAATTTAAATACTTTGGTCTTAAGGAAGCTCAAAAATATAATATCCTTACTTTAAGTTTCATGCTAGGCTCCAATTTCTCTTGGCACAATCACGTTGAGTAGGAGTTAGTGAATAAAATCTCTGGTCAATATTCTATTTTAGAAACAAATCGCCAGTCAAATTAAGGTTAAAAAACTTATCATTTGACTTTACTACTTAATTTCTATTAAATACAGTTATATAGTTGGCTCATCAAGAAAACTCCAAGAAATATAGAATTTTTTTTATAAAAAATGTCTCATTAAAAAAAAAAACACCATTTTTGTGCAAACAATTGCGTGCGTCAGCATGAGAAGGTGGCAGGGACAAAAAAGAATATTCTCTTGTTGACCGTTGACCACAAATTCTACGGACACCATCCCCCAAAACGACACCCCACAACAAATTCAATAAAAGGTAAGGTGCTAAATGCAAAACGACAAAGAATGACAGCGCAGTGTGGTGTGCTAACTGAGAACTAATCAAAGAATATTTTTGGGAATTTCTAAATGAGCACAGCATTTATCTTAGTGAGCCTACTCTTGAATTTATAGAAATTTAAAAGTCTGTTATTTATTTTTAAGTTAAAATTACCTTTGTCTTTTACCTCACACTAACTCCTTCCAGCAAAGAGAGAGGGAGAGAAAGAGAGAGGTGAGAAAAACAGACGACAAGAGAAAAAAAAAAAAAGACAACTGCGAAAGCGAGTAGAGGGTTAAGGATTGGAGTGTGTGAGAGATGAGGGAGGAAGGAGATGGGAGAGATGAGAACGAAAGGTGATAGGGACAGTGGAAGACGACAAGAGAAAAAAAAAACAACTGCGAAAGCGAGTAGAGGGTTAAGGGTTGGAGTGTGTGAGAGATGAGAGAGGAAGGAGATGGGAGATATGAGAAGGAAAGGTGATAGGGGCAGTGGAAGAAAAATCCTCTCTTTCGAAGAGAGAAAAAAAAAGGTGGGCTCACCATGAAAGGTATGCTCGTTAAGATCAGTGGTGTGCTCGTTTAGAAATTCCCATATTCTTTTTGACTGTTCACTACATACTTTTTCTTTTGACGCAACTCCCCAAAACGACCCCACAGCAACAAATTAAAAAATGTAAGGTGCTAACTGCAAAAGAATAAAGAATGACACGCGACTGATGCAAGCACACTCAAACAGGTAGCGTGCAGTGTGCTCGAATCTTCTACAGCCCTTTTCCTGCAATTTTTAGAGAGAGAGAGAGAGAGAGAGAGAGAGAGAAATCAAAAACTCAAGAAGAGCTCTAGTCTAGAGAGAGAAAGTGAGCAGCAGCGAACGGATCCGATCCAAACCCTCTCTCTCTCTCTCTCTCTCTCTCTCTAAATCGATCGAGGTAGCTCAACTCCTTGCCCTTTCTTGCCTTTGATTATTAGTATCTCGATTGAATGCTCTGAGGATGATTTAATTTAAGATATTATTGGCACTAAATGAGGTTTTTATTGCAAATTTTTTTTATGGGTATTTAAGAATGCCATTACGCTGCGCATTATAGTAACGTCTGGACAAAATGCAGGTCAAAATCGAAGGGTATATGCAAGAAAAAAGAGTTCTTGTTTTTTTTTTTTTTAAAATTTTTTAAATTTTAGTTTTTGCTTGCATTGAAGAGTAGAGAATTGGAGAAATTTTTTGCAGGATTTATTTTCGATGTGGGATGTCAAAGCTTTCATCTTGGAATGCTTATTTCGAGAATTCGTGATAAATTTTTGTAAAGCCTAATGTGAGCTTCAATACCATTTTTTTTTTCTTTTTTAAAATCTCAATTGTTAGGCGTTGATTCTTTAGATCTTCGATTGATTGTCGCAGAAAATTTGAAGGTTTTATAATCAAATGCTCATATATTTCAAAAAAAAAAACTCTTTTCTTTCGTGTGAATTAATGTTGTTTTCTTTTTTAAATTTTATGTATACTTAGTGGTTTATTGTTCTGTTCAATTTATTTTTATGTTCCCTTTTTTTTTTTCCCTTTGATTGTGAATCTATTGTTTATTTTTAATTTCTAAATTTATAATTACTTCTGTTTTTTTATAGTTGATAATTCCTTGAATCGGAGAAAAAGATGGGTGTTTCCTCAGAGAAAATATCAGGTAGAACTTAATCTCTTCGTAGAGAAGTATATTATTTGATAAATAAATCAAGAACGATCAAGTAGAATATTACATTAAGCTGATTAACTTTGTTGAAGTTTGCCATGTCGAAGGTGTTGAAGGATTGCCAGTTTTAGAAGAACGAAAGGAGAGGAGATCCGATGTGGACAATTCGGAAGACGAGAGAAGACGAACGAGGAATTGGTCTTTGAAGAAGAAAGCACTAAATGCTTCTAACAAACTTACTCACTCTCTTAAGAGAAGAGGGAAGAGGAAAGTTGATGTTAGAGCTTCCTCGGTTTCGATAGAGGATCTAAGGGATGCTGGAGAGGAGAGCGAAGTCTATGCCTTCCGGCAAGAGCTCATCGCTAGAAATTTGCTGCCGGATAGGCATGATGACTATCACACAATGCTCAGGTTTGTTCACTAACCTCTTTGACTAAAAGCGATCCGTGGATCTAGCATATATTTTCGTTTTCTATTTTAGTCCTAACTGTTATAGTAAAAATTTGTAACGTTAATTTTGAAGGATTGCATCAAAATGCAGGTTTTTGCTAAAATTTGTCACCTGACACCTAGTAGTCTGTTCTCTACTTTGTAGCCGGTTAAATCGAAAATCAAACTGTCCTTAAAATGCCAAAACCTCATCATCAATTTTTATAGTGCTTCTGATCAAATGCAATAGATTATGCAGCAGAAGCTCTGTGGAAAGATCAGACAAATTCTAAATTGATTTTGTACTTGATACCAATCCTTTGTTTTTTTGTTTATTTATTTTGTTATATAACATCAGTCGTTCATTTAGGTGCTAAATGTCAAGTTCAGGAACAGGAAATATGAGCAAGCAAAGGTTTCTTCACGAATCTTAGAAAGCCAGTTAGTCAGAAACTTTGGTTTGTCGGCGATCCAGTTTAGGCTTATGCAGTCAAGGAGGAACCTTCCTTTTTCTTTTTTGTTTTGTTTTTCCTTTTTTGCAGTACTCCAAATTTGCGCTAGATTAAGAAGAGTCAGATGTTTACTTTAGAATATTGAATTCCAACAGAGGCATTATGTGTAGTGGAGAACCAAAGAAGTGAGAAATTTTCCCCAAAGCTAAAGCCCCAAAATGGGGCTTTATAAATCAAGATTCGCACTAAGATCAAATATTATGAAACATAGGTAACAGAATTTGTATGGTTCGGAGTATTTACACATCAAAATTGGATTCACCTTGTTTTTAACACCATTTCTTAATGAGATACACTCTAAATGTTATGGAACTCCAGAAATAGCATATGTAGAGGGCATTACTTGTATGCCAAAGTTGGATTACCTTGTTGTTGAAAGATATTCTTTTCTCACATAAGAAAACTTAAAGGTTTTTGTGTAGTTACATATTCTAGTTCACAACAAACGCAATGAATTCTCATGGTTGTTGTTACATCATGGGACTGGATCCATACACCTCAATGATCCTTCTCCCTTTTTTCTTTTGGGTTTAGGGGTGGAGGTGGGTAAGCATACTCCTCTATTCTTGAGATGTAGATACAATTCATATTTTCTCACCCTTCTACTTCTGGTTGTGCAGATTTTTGAAAGCAAGGAAATTCGATATTGAGAAGGCAATCCAAATGTGGGAGGAGATGCTTCACTGGAGACAGGAGTTTGGAACAGACACTATCCTGGAGGTGAGGCCCCCACTCACTTATGCCAGTATATCGTCATTTATAGAAATGATACTCTTGTGCTAACCATATTGATGCAACATTTTGGTCAGCGGATTCCATAATTCCATTATAATTAAGGGATGTGAAATTACTAGGTACTCTAATTTTGTCTTTGTCCCTCTCCTGTAAGTGACATGGAACAAATTCATAGTTAGAGTACATTTCTTATATTACTACTAGTCGGTGTTTTTTTATTATCATTGAAAGTGTGCAAATGTTTGCACGTATGTGGATCTCATTTAAGAATGCATAACAACTTGTCATAGTCCTTACATGGTTGCAGGCGCACAGCTTTCCAAGATTTTGGCTTTTTCAATTTGAATTTGAATGCTTCTTAGCTACTTCTGCTCTACAACTCACAACAGACTGTAATTTACTGTTTTTAATATTTATTTACTTCTCAATCTTCTGCTGTGTACTCATTATAGTTCTTCCTTTCTGACTCCCGTAGTCTTCACTGTTTAGCGGATACATTTTGCTGGTTGAATTTATTGGCAGACCAATGTACACATTTTCTTCCGTTTCAGTACTAGTAGAAAAACTGGAGTGGTTCCTCGAAAATAAAAAAGAGGAAATATTAGTTCATAGCAGAAAATTTGAGGAATTTTGTCTAAAGAACTTAGAGATACATGGAATTGTTTTACCAATTTACCAAGTTATATCATTAAAAATGTCCAAAATTTAGCAGCATACATGTATTTCTGTTGCAAGGATTTCGAGTTTGGGGAGCTGGAGGAAGTACTGCGCTATTATCCCCAGGGATACCATGGAGTTGACAAAGAGGGGAGACCAATCTATATAGAGAGGCTTGGGAAAGCTGAGCCCAATAAGCTAATGAACATTACTACAGTTGAACGCTATATAAAGTATCATGTGCAGGAGTTTGAGAGAGCCTTTCATGAAAAATTTCCAGCATGTTCCGTTGCGGCCAAAAGACACATTGATTCGTCAACTACTATATTAGATGTTCATGGCATTGTAAGTGGATGCCCAAACCCTTAACTGATATGATGTCTTCTAAGTAAAAATTATTATTCTTTTGGTTAGATTCGTATTTTACTCTCTGTAGTTTTTCAGAATTAATATGAAATTTGATTATAATTCAGGGTTTCAAAAACTTCAGCAAGACAGCAAGAGATCTCTTGCTGAATATGCAGAAAATAGACGGTGATTACTACCCTGAGGTACTTTTATTATGCCACTAACAATGCGTTTATCTTTTATAATTTAATGTTCAGAAACATCTTTGCTTATTTCTTTATGCAGACTCTAAATCAGATGTTCATTGTTAATGCTGGTCATGGTTTCAAGCTGCTTTGGAACACTGTAAGAGGATTCCTTGATCCCAAGACTGCTGCAAAGATACATGTAAGAGGCATACTTAGATAGTACAATTTATATAGTGTCTGCATTTTTTATGGCACAAGTGTACTAACATATTTTTAAGCAGGTTCTAGGGACCAAATTTCAAAGTAGGTTACTTGAGGCTATAGATGCATGGTTAGTGTGTTCCACTTATCATCTCACTTTCTGTTGATGGTTCCATAAATTACATGCTTTTGCTGTTGCAGCCAATTACCAGACTTCCTGGGTGGCTCCTGCATTTGTCCTGGTGAGGGAGGATGTCTTAGATCTAATAAAGGACCGTGGAATGATCCTTATATCATGAAGGTCAGCGCTATGTTTCATAATTCTGAAAATTTGTATTAGATCAAGTATTGTTCTTAAGAGAAGGAGAAAAACAGGAATAATCACATGTATACTTACTTAAATCTTCTCTCTTAGCTTGTACATAATGCTGAAGCAACATTTATAAGGCCAATAACACGGACACCAGATGGAGAAGTAAGGAGTGGGTACTGTACTAGACTATATCCTTCTAAGGTAAGATTTTCTTCGTATCAAGCATTCAATGCTGTTTGATTCCATCAGTCATCTATAGTCCACACTTCAAAATAGCTTTACTTTAGTGCCTTACCGAATGATAGGGAAGAATCAGTGATACGTCAACAGCCGAATCAGGATCAGACATGGATGATCTTGGTTCTCCTGATGTTCCGAGGACTTCAGAGTATTCTCGTTTAGCTCCAGTTCGTGAAGAAGTAAGTCTAACTGATGTTTGTCTTGTTTCTAATTGAGACCAAGTCAACTAGTTTTTTTGGATGAGTTTATTAGTCAAGTCAAAATAACTTGTATTCATTTACTTCAAAAAAAAAAAAAAAAAAAACTTGTATTCATTAATTCTGTAAAAATCGTTCTCTCCTTTATATGGATTGGTTCTTAAGGACTTGTATTCATTAATTCTGTAAAAACTTGATTTAAAAAAAATGTATTCAAAATGTTTTAAAAATATGACTGTTAAACATTTTAAAATGTATTCAAAATGATCCTTCACAGTAAAACAAGTTTTCACAGTATGACTGTTAAACATTTAAACAAGTTTTCAAAGTGTATTCAAAATGTTTTACAGTGCCCTAGTAAAACATTTTATACATTAATTCTGTAAAAACTTGTATTCATTAATTCTGTAAAAATCGTTCTGTAAAAATCATTTTCCTTTTAGAGAACAAGGATCTCCATATGATCCTTCACAGTTTGAGCACTTTACTACTGCCCTAGAGACACATGCATAAATCTTCTAAACCTGGTATTAATAACCTTTTGGATTAGAAGGATTTGCCCAAGAGAGAGGGCGTGCCACAACTTCGAAGACTGTTTTGCTTGTAGAGAAGGAGAACAAAGTTTTTTGTGTGGTCATATTTATCTCTTCGATAAAACCTTAGGCAACGCTCTATATATATATATATATATATATATATATATATATATATATATATATATATATATATATATATATTATGATAGGAGTTTCTTTCTCATACAGCGGCATTTTAATGTGCTCAATTCCAATTCTACATGCATCTTTTCTTTGTTGTGTACCTTTGTGCATGTTGTATCTTAAAGGTCATACTGAAAAGTGAGCGGTGAAGCAATTAACAACCACCCCTTCAACATATAAGTAGTTAATGTCAGTAGCAATGTTTTACTAGGGCACTGTGGGAATAGTACGTAAAATGTATAAAATATGACTGTTATCTCTGTGATTTCCACAGGTCAGGGCACGTGATTCCACGGCTTACTACAGCTGTGATGACCAGTTTGTTGTGGTTGATAAAGCTGTAGACTTCGGTACAAGAGGAGCAGACTCTGCTGCAAAGGCATCCATAAAACTGAAAAACCAGACAAATCCATACACCAATCCGACTTCACATACATTAGGTATTTACTGCTGATTCCTGATCTAATTCATCACCCAATCTGGATGAGTTCGTATCTTTTAATTTTTTCTGTGCTTACCAGTTGATTTGACAGGTTATCTTGAAGTTCTATTTTTTACTCAATGTGTTTTTCATTGTTAAATAAATATCAATGTATTATCATGTGAAGTTTGTTAGAACAGTGAGGAAAATTACAAGACTATGCAGTGAATTTTACTTGAAATGGAAGTAGCTTTTAAAATTTTGGATGTATAGTTATTGCGCGTTCTCTAACAAGTTTTTTTTTTAGTATAAATAGTGGGTAATCCCCTCGTGTTCCATTAATCACATTTTAACGAAATAGGCTACAAAAGATTGCATATATAGTCCCTCTCACATGAATGGACAGTAAAATAAAATAAAATTACGATAGTGCCTAAGGAGAACTATTATAATGATTTTGTGGGACAAGGACTTATTATATCTACTAGCACTATAATACCAATAACGCGTGGAGCTGAACCGAGATTCTCGTCTATCATCCGCCTTGTTGCCTTGAATACACTATAGAATAATCGATTATAATCACTCTTTCTATTTTAGACTCTATAACTTTTCGGTACTCCCATGGGGGCGCTGTCACAATCCAGAGTACCAAATTTGTTTACGATTATGATACTCTCTGTAGAGGCTTGGGCTTCATCCTCACCAATTTGTCTTACAAAACAATCTTCTTTGGCTGGTCTGCTATTACTTTGCGGCCTACATCTATACAATCTTTTCATAGACAGTTGGATTGTATATCTTTACCTTCCATTAGATTACTCTTCAGCATGTCAGCCTGCGATATCGACCATTTCAAATAATTATACATTCCGACAAGCTCCCAATGTAAGCAAGCAATGTCAAATAGATCTGTTAGGCTAGGGGCTTGGGTGTTATTTTGTGCATATCTGATTTGAAAAGCATAGAGGTAATCATTTCTGAGCTATACTACATAAGATTGTTATCAAAGGGTAGTACCCACCTCATGAGGGGGCTTATTATTCTCCATTGGCTCCATTGCTTAGTCAATAGAGCCATTAACTGCAAGTAGGACTGACAAGTGAGTCGTGCTAGCCAGGCTCAAGCCTGGCACAGTCAGGCCAAAGACGGGCCATGCTTGGCATGGCACACTATTTTTCACTATAGGGCCTGGCCTAATTATCGTGTCTCCGTCTCTAGTTCGAGTCGTGTTTAGGCAGGTCAACTCAAGGATTTTTAAATAGAATAAAAATATAAAAAAAAGGTAAATTCATTTTTTACCTTAGGTAAATTTGGAAAAATACTAAGAAATTAGAAATATGGGTCAAAATTGTCGTAAGTTGTGAAATGTAAATAGAAAAGCTTTATTAGTGATCAAATAGAATAGATAAATTGATACAAATATAATCAAAGTATAGATTAAAAAAATTGTAAATTTATTACCAATACTTTTGGAATTGTATTTGCAAAAAAATTACCACTCTTCTAATATGTTATTTTTATTCTTCAGAACTTTCAACCTTCAAATATCTTTTCTCCACTGAATAGCTAATTTTTTTTCTTCGTTTGGGTAGCCCTCCATTTCATCTTGAATTTTTTGGTCTTTGACCAATACTTTTGGAATTGTATTTGCAAAAAAATTACCACTCTTCTAATATGTTATTTTTATTCTTCAGAACTTTCAACCTTCAAATATCTTTTCTCCACTGAATAGCTAATTTTTTTTCTTTGTTTGGGTAGCTGTCCATTTCATCTTGAATTTTTTGGTCTTTGTTTCTATCTTGTATATCCAACTAGTCCTTCAAACGTATGCACCATGCTAACAACAAAATGGATCCTTTAATTTTCAACATCTCATTATTCTCTTAAAGAGTTCATACATGATTATTTATAAAGCAAATTATGTGTACCACACATACAAATAAATCAAAATTTAACGGTAAAAATAAAATCCTAATCAAGTCTAATCAAATCTAAGAAAATCTCTAATCACATTTGGGACCTTTGTTCAAATATAATAAAATTCTTAATCAAATTCAGATCTTTTTTTTTTCCCAAATTTAATCAAGTCTGATAAAATTCCTAATTAAATTCAGAACTTTATTGTCTTCATAAGTTTGTTATCTTTTAGCACTCATAAAAGCAAATGGTTTGGAATCTTATCCCTCCTTTTGTTTGATTCTCTTTTTATTTGTCCCCATACCGATTGGTATCATATTGGCTATCGATTCTTTAGGAAAAATCAAGCCATCTAATTGTCTTTGTTGATAAACCCCCTTTTTTATTTTCCTACATAAAACATCTCCTCTATTGAATGTTCTAAAGATAAATCAAACAATCTAATTGTTTTTTAAGAAAAAAAATTGATGAGAACACTTATTTAAGTTTTTGCATTTTATTCCTTACATAACTCGACTCAGCCCTTTTTTATTTGTTCCTTTTGTATTTGTTTTCCTACAGAAATCATCATGACTCTTGAGTTTTAATTTTTCTTAAGAAAAATTATACTGTCTAATAGATTTTACTAATAAACCATCTCTATTTGTTTCTCCACTGAAACCATCTTGACTGTTGATTTTTTAAAAATAACTCAAACCTTGAATTTTGTGTTGAGTTTTCATTTTCGTTATATTAGTTTTATATTCTAATGACATGTGCAATGCACGTGCACCTTGTCAAGTATGGCCATAATTGGCCCATGTCTTAGTAAAACGAATTAAGCCCACATGGACCTACTGCATTCCAAACTCAACCTAGACTTGTTAAGTACAGTATGTTTAATCATAGTTCCATTATGCATAGTGCCTTTGTTGCCATCATCATCACAAAGAGCACCATACATCTAACACCTATCATAAAATGGGATCAACACTTACTAAGCCATCATTCTCATCAAATGGTATTATCTATATATATATACTAACTCTGCAGAGGAGGGCTCCAAAATTGAGGTTGAAGAAAATTTTAGAGCCACATATCAACCTCCTGACTTAATGTCAAATATTTACTGAAAAAACTATGATCAAGAGTGTCAAACCAAACAAGGCAATGCACCTACCTCACCTTGTTGCTGTTTAATCCTATGCAACAGATGAGCAAGCATCTGAAATTAACCCAGGATGCTGAGAAGAACGAGTTCAGAAGGAGATAGTACTGTAAGTTTCTTTATAGGGCAAGGCTGGCATCTTTGAATGGAGGAACCAATTATATACACATTCCTAAATCAAAGTATAGCATACATACCAGTTCTCTTGTCCTCTCAAAGTTAAGCTTTTTGGGTTGTGGAATAATATTTGGATACAAATAACTTGAGCATTATCTAATTGGATGATCGAGAATTATTTAATGACACAGAGTTATTTTTGGCTGTTTGCCATCTTCACATTATACTCGACAATTTCTGATAGAAAATCTTGATTTCTTTGTGTATTGTTTCAGGTAGGACAAATGAGAGGCGCATTACCGTTGAGGATGATCCAGACGGAAGGAATTCGAGATTTCTTGCAATGGTGTTAAATCTGTTTATGGTGTTTTTTTTCAAATTGTTATCTTTCTTTCGGATTCTAAATTGTAGAAGGGAAGCAAGGTCTGTCAACATCCATCCTTTAGATACACTAAACCCCAATCCTGATCCCACTCACAACACTGATGTTGAAAATATTACGGAAGATCATGTACGTCCTTGTTTAGAACGACTTCAAAGGCTTGAGACTCTATGCAGTGAGATTAGCAGCAGGCGTGCAGAGATCCCTTTGGAGAAAGATTGTGCACTCCTGGACTCATGGAACAGGATAAAAACTATTGAGTGTGACCTTAAGAAGACAAAAAAGGTAAGCTTGCAGTTTGTTTATCTAGTGTCAGAAGTAAGATGTGCCAATCATATTTTTGTTACAGGAGTACAATTTTTTCTAATAAACACTGGCTGGTTGATCTCAGTGTAAAAAGAGCTGAGTATGTTATACTCCCATATAACTTTATGTCTTGGCCACATTCATGGAATACTTTGTTCTCAATTACCCAATCCTAAGACAATATATTGTGTTATTCCTGCTTATCTTCAATTCCTTGTGCATTTTTCTTTTCTACTGTTTTCTTACTTGCATGTAAGTTAACAGGTATTGCATTCCACGATCGTGAAGCAGATGCGAATTGCAGAATCATTAGAAGCAATGCAGTACTCCAGTATTCGGGTAAGCTGTTCATATGACAAGTAGTAATTGTTTCCTAATGTTTCTTTAATTTCATATTCATACTTATGATATTACGTTGCATGTCGTTTCCCAAATCTGGCAATTTTTTTGTGCTCAAATGCGTATTTGAAAAAACATAGGGTTTGATTCTTCTTTTCTTGAACTACAAATAAAAAGTCACCTCATAAAGGACGTTACTTGGGGGCAAAAAAAAAAAAGGTAAATTATCTGTTAAGTTCACTTAACATTCAGATGGCGAAGCTGCGACAAGGAATTGAACACGTGCATCTAAAATGTTGCTCGTCAATGTACTATTGGCATTTTTTTCGATAGTCAAGATTGTCAATGTAAAATTCCATTATTCTCGGTAGTAAACATTGCAATAGTCATCCCTGTGCTCAAGAATTGCACCCACCAGAAACTTTGTTCTTTTGCTTTCTGAATTTGATTTCTACAGGCACTTACAAGCGACATTCAAAATCTCAAAATTGATATCAATCGATGGTCTATGGTATCAGAAATCAGCCATATCGAGCGAATCATATCAGCATTAGAGATATATTGGCAACATTGACAATATTGCTACCAATATCATAGGTCATTATTAAAATACAAAATACCTAAATAACTGTTGATATTCACAATACTTAATCAATATCAGCTGATATTTAAAACTTTATTGCGGTAGTACAGAGCTAAAATGTACAATCTATTAAGATATTGGATTTGTATCTCGAATCCGTTGAATATGCAGATATGATTAGGGATCACGAAGAGTCTCAGTTTAGTTGGACTTGGATTAGCTAATGTGATGGTATTTTAATAGTTTGGACTTTGGAATACCAATTAGATAACGATAGTGCTATTATGATAAGAGTACTATATGTATATCTCTTGCATGTGATATAAGAGATGTGAGCAATTAATGGGAGGGAGAGTTTTTGTTATTATGAGATATGCGAGAGGTAAAGTGACAATAGGATCTCTTTTTGTAACATTTTTTTTCATAGTGGATATTTCTCTCGTTGCTGTGTGAACGTAGGCCGAAATTGGTTAACCGAGCCATAATAATTATTGTGTTCTTCTATTTCGTTTGCTCAGTATTGTAGTCTCGTTGGATTTGCAAGCTCGATTGAGGAAGGTAGGTGGAGGCATCAGAAAACCGGCGGAAACAAAAAGAAAATAAAAGAAAAAAACAGGGCTACAGGTGGTCAGTGACGGATAGCTAGCCGGTCAGTGATGCGACAGGGCGCGCCACAAGTGCATGCACCAGGCTGTGCAGGATGCGCACAGGTGTGCTCAGGACGTGCACGTGCACAAGGAGCAGCGTTGGTTTTGTGCGGATCGGTGCGATGGGGATTGACATGCGGGAGGCGGGCGCGTCGGTCAACCTGCCTAGGGAGGCGTGACGATCGTGATTTTTGGTGTTGATGGTTGGATCTTCTGTTTTGAGTTCAAACGATCGAGATCTGGAGAGGATAATTCTTTTGATATGATATTTGGTATTTGGACCATACACAAAACACCAGATCTGATCTAACTCATGCTACACGTAGATAGTGTTGTGTGATGTGTTGTTTGTCTTGGAACAATAAACACTAAAAGATTGGCCAAAAACTGATATGGGAGTTTGAGGCATAGATCAACGGTTGTGATTGGTCGGACCGTAGATCGAGGAATCGGTGTCCAATTAAGGTGATTCAGGTGTCGAATATTATGTTTATCAGCATTTTGAACGTAGTGATGGATGTGGATTGGACAAAATCCATTGCTTGGAGCAGATTTTGTGCAGATGTGATCGAGTGGGCAATATTGACTGGGATGATCGATGGTCGATGGTTAGTTGATTTCACGATGATGAGGTATGATATAGTACTTTATGGTGACGGATGCGAGTTACTTCGTGACATGGTATAGTACATGGTAATATATACTCATTGTCTCTAGAGATGGTTATGGTTTTTAGATCAAAGTGGAGTACGGTATAACGATCATGTTTGTCTGGTCTAAGTCACAAGAAGTGTTTGTGAGTGCTCAAGTGATCCTAATGTTTTGATCGAAGTGGAGCACGGTGTAATGATTGTGAGCGCTAGGTGAAGAATATGGTGTAGTAGTCGTGAGTGTCTAATGGAGTACAAGATAATAATTATGAGCACTCGGTAAAGAGCATGGTATAGTAATCATGAGTGGTACATGGAGCACGGTGTAGGGATTATGAGCACTTGGTGAAGACTTTGGTATAGTAATCGTGAATGTTCAAGAGAGTACATTTTAGTAATCATGAGTGATACAAATGCATGCATGCAATTAAATTTTTTGAAAAGTTCAAAGGTTTTTAGATTATTATATCATTTAGATTATTGTATTCTTCTAGAAAGTTGTAATGACTTTTAGATTAGTGTGTCATCTAGAATTGTATGGAATACTCCTAGTATCTTGTGATGCCTCCTAGAATTTTGAGTTGTTATTTATATATTTGAAACCTATAAATAGGGGTGAAGTCCATCTATTGTGGATGAAGTCTTATGAATTAAATCTATTTTCTATCTACAAGACTATCTTCTTATTTATCTGCACTTCCTAATAGGATTTATTTGATCCGAACGATATCAAGTGGTATCAGAGCATAGGTGCCTTCTTTTGAAGTATCAAGGGAGATCTTAAATTCTTTTCCCTTACAAATGTTGATGCAAGCATCAACTTTCCATAGCAGACCGATGCCCTTGACGATCTAATGGTGAAGATGATACTCATAGAGAGCGACTTTTGTGATATAGAGATCCAAGAGTTGTGACGACAAGTCCAAGAGTTCACTGAGAGATTGGCTCATCAAGAGCAATTCTCTAGTGAGCAGGAGGATAACACCACCGATGAGGAATATAACCCTTTTCATGATAAAGGCCATGATGAGAGTGACTCTTTCTCAACTCACAATTGATACCGTTATCATCAACAACCTAATCACATCAAGGCAGACATTTCCAAATTTGAAGGTAAAATGCAACCTAATATCATAGATTGGCTTAATACTGTTGAGCAAATTTTTTATTATAAGGAGATTCCTGCAAGATATAAAGTGAAGATTGTAGCAATCAAGCTACACAAGCATACTTCTATTTAGTGGGAGCGTCCCAAACTTTAAAGAGAAAAAGAAGGACGAAGAAAGATTTGTACTTGGGAAAGAATGAAGTAAGAACTCTGCAAGAAGTACCTCGCTGAAGGATATCTTTAAGAAGCCTATTTTGATTTGCAATAATTCACTCAAAGAGCAAAATCTGTGGAGGAGTACACGAAGGAGTTTGATAATCTCGTGTTTCGTTGTGGGGTATCCAAACCCAAGGAGCAAACTATAGCATGCTATCCTGGAGGATAGAAATGTGACATTTATGATAAGGTACAATTTCAACCTTATGTAATTCTGAATGATGTTGTTAAGCTCTCCATAAAAGTAGAATGCCAACTCTCACAATGGCGAGATAAGTTTTTAACTTATATTCCTGGAGGTTGAAGTTTCAAAGTTGATAATAACTGGGGGAGTGCATCTCAAACTCAAGCTCCCAATTAAGTTTCGAAGGCAAAAAAAAGATGCTTCCTCTTCTTTTTCTCGGTTATCTACTTCTCGCCCTCAATGTTTTAAATGTCATGATTTTGAACATTTGGCTGTCGACTGTCCAAATAGAAGACTTGTTTCCCTTGTGAAAGAAGTTGAAAATCAAGAGAAAGAGATGGAGCCTATTTACGATGAATCTGAAGATGCAATCACTTATAGTGATCATACTAAAGCATTTGTAATTCGTCAAAGTCTCAATTCTATGCAAAGTAAAGATGAGAACATGTGGTTTCGACACATCTTCCATACCCGTTGTACTGCATATGACAAAATTTGCAATGTTATCATTGATGGAGGAAGCTGCGAAAATTGTGTTTTTAGGGAGATGATTGACAAGTTGAAATTCAAGACCGAACCACACTTTGTGGATGAAATCCCCCGAGAAGAGTTATATATTGAATAGTATTTTTGTTTATAAATTTTCAAGTCATTCCAACGAATTTTAGCTTTTATAATTAGACCTTGAACAATGTTACTAACCAGCAAGCTCGTGTTTGGCTTCTTGTAGTGGCTTTTTGCTAAAAGATGAGGGGAAATCTGACGTAAGATGTCGGAGAAGCGAAATATACGAGATCACAAACGTAGATTGTTCACGGCTAAATGTTAATTGAGGCGAAAGCTTTATAAGCCTTTTGTAAAGATCCCTATCTTCCATTGTGTAGGTGGGTAAAGTGATTATAATTGCAATCACTTTTGTTGCAAGTAACACTTCTCACTATTTGATTGCACCACAGTTGCAAATATTTGCAATCGTATTGCAACCATTTACGCATTTGCAATAATTGCAGTTGAAAAAAAAAAAATTGGCCGGTTAAGGATAGATTAGTATAATTAAACATGGGATTAACACATTGTATTACCAAAGGGAATGTACATTGGTTTTGCAATGGAAATTTGGAACCGTGCTAATCATGTTTTTATTGAATAGTATTTTTGCTTATAAATGGTTCAAAAAAGAAAATGAGATAAAAGTTTCACATCGTTGTCTCATCCATTTTTCAATTGGAAAAAATTACCATGGTGAAATATGGTGCAATGTAATTCCTATGGATACTTGTCATTTGATTTTGGAGCGACCATGGCTATTTGATAGAAAAGTAATACATGATGGATACAAAAATACTTACACTTTACATAAAGTTAGTATAAAGGTGATCCTTGGACCCTCTAAAAATGACAGGACATCCAAATCCTATAAGGGAGAGAGGGAAATGTCTTCTTATCCATGGTGGATTTTGAACGTGAAGTGAAAGAAGCCTCTCAAGTATATGCTCTATTGATGATGGAATCAAATCCAGATGGTAGTTTGTTGCCGCCGGAAATACTAGCTCTTTTGTAGGAATTTCAAAATATTATTCCTAAAGAAATTCTTTCAGGCCTTCTACCAATGAGAAGAATTCAACATTGTATCAATATTGTACCTGGCGCAATCCTTCCAAATAGGGCAGCATATAGAATCAGTCCAAAAGAGCATGAAAAATTGCAAAGGCAAGTTAATGATTTGGTGGCTAAAAAATTGATACATGAGAGCATGAGTCCTTGCGCCGTACCAGCTTTACTTGTACCAAAGAAGGATAGAACTTGGCACATGTGCATTGATAGTCGAGCTATCAATAGAATCACAATCAAGTACCATTTTCCAATTCCTCGCCTCGATGACGTGCTAGATCAACTAACCGGTGCATGTATCTTCTCTAAGCTTGATCTCCGAAGTGGATACCATCAAATTAGAATGAGGAAGGGCGATGAATGGAAGACGATATTCAAAACAAGAGACGGTTTTTATGAGTGGTTTTTGATGCTATTCGGGCTCTCTAATGCTCGAAGCACTTTCATGCGTCTTATGAATTATGTCTTTAAACACTTTATAGGAAAATTTGTTGTCGTTTACTTTGATAACATTTTGGTCTATAGTAGGGATTGGACACAATATTTAGAGCACCTTCGACAAGTTTTCAATAAACTGCAAGATGAGAAACTCTGTCAACCTCTCCAAATATGACTTGCGGATCGAAAGTCTTATCTTCTTGGGTTATGTTATATTCTCAAAAGACATCAAGGTAGATCCAAGAAAGATATCACTAGTTGGCCAATACCCCGCAACATTCATGATGTTAGAAGTTTTCATGGTTTAGTCTCTTTTTATACAAGATTCATAAAACATTTTAGTTCAATCATGATAGTTGTCATTGATTGTCTAAAAGGTGGTTCATTTCAATGGACGAAGGAAGCTCAAGAAAGTTTTGAGAATTTTAAGGAGTTAATAATTGAAACTCCTATCCTTGTTTTACCAGATTTTGAAAAGATTTTTGAGGTTGATTGTGGTGTCTCAAATGTGGGCATCGGAGCAGTGTTTAGACAAGAAGGCCAATTAATTGCTTTCTTCAGTGTGAAACTTGGAGATGGAAGGAAGAACTACTCAACATATGATGAAGAGTTCTATGATATTGTCGAAGCTCTTCATTTTTGGAGGCATTATCTTGTTAGCAAAGAATTTGTTCTCTGCTCCAATCATAAAGCCTTGCGATTTCTCGATGGTCAATACAAACTTAGTGCAAGACATGCTAATACTTTTACTTTTATTATCCGTCATAAAGCTAGATCACTTAATCAAGTTGTTGATGCTTTAAGTCGAAGACATACTCTAGTCTCGACCTCTACTCTAATGATGATCACTCTAGTAAAATTTGGGCTTAATGTTGCAAAGCTGCATTTGAAGACTAACACATTCAAGAAAGCTACTTGTTCAAAGATAATCAATTATGTCTCGCAGAATGTTCTCTTCTGCAACTCATTATCAAAGAAGCTCATGAAGGAGGACTTGGAGGACATTTTGACCGAGTCAAAACTCTTATGCTTATTAAAGAAAACTTTTTGGTCAAAAGTGGAAAAACATGCCGAGCGACTTGTTAAGCATTGTCGAACGTGTCATCATATTGCAAAGAGTCGAGCTCAAAATACAGGTCTTTATACTCCATTGCTAGTGCCTCAAGCTCCATAGGAGGATGTTACCCTTGATTTTGTGCTTGGCTTTCCTCGAACTCAAAGAGGTAACGATTCGGTCATGGTGGTTGTTGATCGATTTTCTAAAATGGCACATTTTGTACCTTGTGAGAAGACTTATGATACGGCAAAGATTGCTAATCTTTATTTTTTTAGAGATCGTCAAGCTTCATGGGATTCCTAAAACATTTACTTTTGACAGAGAATCTAAATTTATTGGGCATTTTTGGAGGACTCTTTGGGCAAAATTGGATACCAAACTTCAATTTAGTTTTTCTCATCATACTCAAACTGAAATGGTGGATAGAAGCCCTAGTAATCTCATCCGAAGTTATATAGGGAACAACTAAAAGCAATGGTACTCAATTCTTCCTCAAGCAGAGTTTGCTCACAATCATTCTATTAGTGCTACTACTGGTGTTAGTCCATTTGAAGTTGTTTATAGGACTAATCCTCATGGTTCACTTGATCTAGTACCTATGCCTACTACTAATCGATTTAGTAGTGAGGCAGAAGCAAGAGCTAAGGAGATACAGAAAATGCATGCCGAGATTCGAGCCTAGATTGAGAAAAGTAACAAAAAGTATAAGGAAAAGGCCGACAGCTGTAGACGTCAAGTTTCTTTTAAGAAATGTGATCTTGTAGAGATTCATCTCTGCAAGGAGCGCTTTCCTACCAGGCGCTATGGCAAGCTTCAGGATCGAGCCGATGGTCTTTTTTAAGTTCTCAAGAAAATTGGAGAAAATACTTATCAAGTTGATTTGCCTCGTGACTTTGGTGTTTCAGCCACTTTTAATGTTTCTGATCTTATCCCGTTTCATGCAGAAGAGATGGACAACTCGAGGACAAGTTGAGCTTTAATCGGGGGAGAGTGATATAGATGCATGCATGCAATTAAATTTCTTGGAAAGTTCAAAAGTTTTTAGATTATTGTGTCATTTAGATTATTGTGTTATTCTAAAAAGTTGCAATGACTTCTACATTAGTGTGTCATCTAAAATTATGTGGAAAACTTCTAGTAACTTGTGATAACTCTTAGGATTCTGATTCATTATTTATGTGTTTGAAACCTATAAATAGGGTTGAAGTTTATGTATTGTGGATGAAATCTTATGAATAAAATCTATTTTCTATGTACAAGTCTCTTCTTGTTTATCTCCACTTCCTGATAGAATTTGTTTGATCCGAACTGTATCAATGAGTGCTCAGAGAGAAGTATGGTTTAGTGATCAGGAGTGCTCGAGTATGGAGACAGTGATGATTGTACATGTTGTTCTCGGTAGGTGGAGCATAGTGTATGTTCATGGGTGTTTGCAAAATGGATGGCAAGAACAAAGTTTTTCTAAGATGCATATCTTATCGGATACGAGTCAAGGTGGAGATTGTTGGGTTAGTATCTCAAATCTATTGAATATCAAGATGTGATTAGGAATCACGAAGAGTCTCAGTTCACTTGGACTTGGATCAACTGATGATATTTTAATTGGTTTGGAATATAATAGTGTTATTGTGATATGAGCATTATGTGTATATTTCTTGTATGTGATATGAGAGAGGTAAGCAATTGATGGGAGATAGAGTTTTTGTTATTATGAGAGATGTGAGAGGTAAAGAGATAATTGGATCTTTTTTTGTAACTTTTTTCCCCATAGTGGGTATTTCTCTCGTTGCTACGTGGACGTAGGTCGAAATTGATCGACCAAACTCGTTAATTATTGTATTCTTCTTCTTGTGTGTTTATTTTCTATCTTGCTTCGTCGGTTTGGTGATCTCGTGGGATTTGCGAGACCGGTGTAGGGGATTCGATCCCCAATACTCCACGAGATTTTCAACAATCATTTTTTAGTGATTAATATGCAGCACTATGAATGTTCCTAATCTGTTTCTTTTGTTTTTAAAACAAAATTTCCCTTCAATGATTCCTACCTCTTAGACATGAACATGCTTTGACAAAGATCACATTCTCAGTTTATTCTGGATAGCAGTTTTTAAACTTTGTCTATTTATTGTCAGTATAAATTTATCGAAGAGAAGCTGATGACCAGTTTTTTTTCAACTTTGTTCAGAGAAGGAGATTTTGCTGAAAAGCAAAAGATGTAGTTGGATTATCAAGTTGACATCAACAGACACGAGCATACTTTTGTGGACATTATCAAAGTACACAAATGGTTTACGGGAGATTTGCTCAAGGAATCAGGTTGAACATCGCGTAAGTGAGCCAGCTTCACTTTTATGTGTCTGTATCTCATATTTCCTTCCATTGGAGGACACAATCAGGTTGACAAACAGTCTCTCTCTTCGTCCAATTTCTAACTTGTGTGTCATATGCCTTCACGCCTCCCACCTGCTGACAGTTTGACAAACAGAAATGAATATTACCTGAAAGATCGTAAGAGTTCAGTTCACCAATGCAGGATATATCTTCCTTTTATTTTTATTTTTTTAAAATTTTTTTTTTAAATTTTAAGAGCAGAACGCTTGTATGTTTCTTTTTTCCTGTCATTTTTTTCTGAATTTGTGATCGGAGAGTGGATGTTTCAGAGATATTCTGCTGCAAATATGGTGTATAAATATACATTCTACAGGTGATCCATACGATTTTGGATGGCTCAAACATTTTGAACGCTCCTTTGATTGTTTAAATTTGTTTATGTTAAACTGACAAAATTCCAGAATATACGATAATAGAAATTATTTAGTGGATTTGTGATTGATCATTATGGTTCAATTTTTTTTGTTTGGCTATTCACATTTAAGCCTCCTGTATTTTCGGCATTTGCAGTGTCTGTGAAAATTAAAATTATTTCTAACATGGATTCTAGCATGTGATGAGCTATGGTCATGCAAGACAAATTTCAAAGTTGACGACCAGAGCTATCGATGATGAAGAGGATGAGGCAATAAGTAAAAAAATTTCTAAACCTCAGGAAAAGAGGTCCAAAATAACTACAAACTCCTTAAAGGCTATTTAAGCAAATGGTTAGCTCGACCCCAGAATTCGAAAATCTTTAAAGATTATCCCTGTTATTATTGGGGATTAAAACGAAGAACGAGATGATGAAGATAGAAGAAACAAGAAATCTGCTTCGGTTGCAGACAAGTGACCTACATAATCAAAGATGAGTTCTCAACATGAAGGGTCTATGAGCCAAGCTATCTTTAAAGAAAGATGCTTGATGGAATTGAACCCATATTTTGATTTTGCTTATACTTTATTTTATTTAGAGATATTTACTGGTTTGTCCCTCAAATCTTTATATATTATGATTTAGTCCCTCAAATCTTCATATTTAGTATTTAGTCTCTCAAATCTCCTAAGTTACTACAATTTAGTCCATTTCTCTAACTTCCGTTAACAATGTTTAATTTTTGACCTGATATTACCATTTTACTCCTCCTTATTCATTTTTTCTCTATCTCCTCTCTTCTCCGCCTCTCTTTCTCCTCTCTTCTCATTTTCTTCATTATTCTTCATCTCTTCTCCTTTCTCTTCCTTTTCTCTTCCTTCTCTTTTCTTCATTGGGAGAAGAGAGAAGGAAGAGAGAAGGAGAATAGAGGAGGAATAATGAAGAAAAGGAAAAGAGAGGAGGAAGAGAGAAGGGGAATAGAGGAGGAAGAGAAAGAATGAATAAGGAGGGGTAAAATGGTAATATCAAGTCAAGATTTGGAGGACTAAATTCTAAATATGAAGATTTGGAGGACTAAATTCTAAATATGAAGATTTGGAGGACTAAATCATAATATATAAAGATGGGAGGGACAAACCAGTAAACACCCCTTTTATTTACAAGGTTTTGGAGATTTAGATTCCCGAGTTTTAGCTTTTATTTACTCGTAAAGATTCTATAAATGAGGGAAGGTCTAAATGAGCACACTGCAGATGTTAGTGAACATCTTTGTTTTAGCATTAGCAGCATTCATGGATTAATCCAGGCTAAGGTAAAAAAAATAAGATCATGACAAACTTATAAATTTTTACCACATAAGAAGGTGTGCTCACTACTGAGAGCAGTGACATGTTCATTTAGAAACTCCCTGCTAAACGTTCAATCATTCGAGCTACTACTACTGTACTATTACGTTTTACTCCTTTTGCAGCACAAAAAATTGCTTTACCTAAAAATTAAAAAAAATTAAAAAAAAAAATTTTGATTTGCCACAGCCTTTGTTTAAAAAATAAAAAACCCCTACAGTAAGAGAAGGTGGAAAATTAAATAATATATGCCTAACGTCCACAGCAATAAAAATTCAAAGCAGCTAGCCATAAATAACGAAACTCATATACATATCTTATAAAATCGTCATAATTTCAACAACAAATATAACACACAGTTTTTACTCTATGCTGTAAATACATGTATCATACACCGCTTCTTTTACATTCTATTATTATTACACATCACACATACAAATATTTTTCACAGAAACTGTATGATGAGAGCAGTTTAATTATAATCGACTTGTTAATGTGCCCTTATATACATCTCACAACAATATTCATATCAACAACATCATGCTTCCAACATAATGCTTTCCCATCCCCATGATGAAAATAATGAGCAAAACAAGAGCTGCCCGCGTCTGTTGCTTCATCAGAAGACAGCTGAATCTGGTACACCACCACCAAGTACTATGTCGAACCACGGCTCTCCATCACCACCGTGGGCTCATGAGTGGCTGTGCGTTCTGCCGTGACTTATGGCGAAACTGCTTCCTTGTCACGCACCATGATTGAGAGAAAGTGCTGACCTGCAATGCATGCTAGATGAGTACCTCTTCTTCTTCCTTTTTCAGTTGTTAATTTATTTTATCATTTGAATGGAGACCATAGATGCAATAACTGAAATAATATATAGAACATTTGGACATGTAGCACCTGAGTCTCTGACACTGCGAGTTAATGACAAAAAAGAGAATTGCATTTACTAACACGTGTACAAAGATTCAAGGCAGTCGTGATTGTCCAAACTATCATTTCTCTTGTGGTTTATTATCTTAAGAATATATATTATCTTAAAGATGGTTTTTTTTAAGGCAAAACAAGCTGCCGACGTTGAATGGAGACTATTTTAGACCGTGGTGAATGTCCAAAAATAACATACAGCAGTAACTCAAATCAATTTCACGGATGTCAAAAAGTCTATACTTAATCTGTTGCAATTTCTCTTAACAAAATGGCAAGGTGCAGGCTGCAGAGTGATGTTTTTGACAGATACACAAAACAACGAGTTGTGCAGTTATATATCTGCAATGTAATCATGTATCACTCAATAGTAGCAAGATAATGACCTATATTGAAATTCCAAGGAAACAAAAAACATCCTATCTCCTGTGATCACTAAAATGCTAATTGCTGTTTATCCTTAAAACTTATTGACGACAGGTGTTACAGATAAGAATCTTTATGGGCATGGTGAATAATAGCTGACATTAACAGATATATTTTTTTTTTTGGGCTTAGATTTACTACTGACAGTAAATAATTGCTGATTTATCTATTAACGCAGGTCTTTCAGGTGCTTACATTACTGACAATCTTTGCTCCAAACCAGGCCGAGTCAGCTCCATAGGGAGGGGGAATGACTTTAACACCTTCAGATATGGATGAAGGCAGCTGTTTGCAGACTTCTTTCTCTAATCTCTCTGAAATAGTCACACAACAGGCAACAAAGTTCAACTCAAGTATCAAGAAACGTTCTTCATAAATCATGTGAATTGAATGCATGTACATGAATATGTTGGTCTAGCACTACAAGTTACCACTGCCAACGTACCTGGCAATCCAGGTAAGCATGCAGTTCCACCTGCCAAAACTATAGTTTTAAACCATCCATCATTGGCTAATTCTGCATTAGCACAATGATCCATACAAAGAGCTAAAGCTCGATGCAAACCCATAGCATGTCTACAAGACAAAAAAGGGAAGAAAAAACATAAGCATAACTAATAAGGCTTTATACCAAGGTTTTAAATATCAGCTGAAATCAATATATATCGCATATAATTGTATCGGATTTTGAGGTTTCCGATTCATGACATGGTATAATTCAATATTGTTGATATTTCCGATATTCCTGATACGCCCAATATTACGACTTTGATACCATTAATGATCGGCAGATACTGATATTTTAAACCTTGCATTTTACATATACATGGGGGCAGATCTACCCAAACAAAGAATTATATAACATACAACTGAGGAATAAAGTTAATGCCATAAAACTTTGTTACAAAGACAAACTTTGGAGAGAAAAAAAAATAGAAAATTAAAAGATTCGTTCCATCTATCCTCATTAAAAGCAGCATGTGAACTCTCAGAGTAAAAAACCAAGGTTAGAAAACTCAGGTTTCAGTTTTGGAGTTTCTGAGAAAATCAGGTTTCGTGTTGTTTTAATAGTTACGTTTTTAGCTTCGGTTAGCATGATGAATCCCTTGAACTGAACCAGGACTTGCTCCCGTCATTCTACTAGATTAACCTATTTGTTCTTCCATAAATGGTGCCTACTGCCCTCACTGTTCTTCTTAGTTCTGTTGCCTCCTCATCCTCATTAACATCTTCATCTGAACTTCCATTTTTACGTATGCTCCCTAGTTCTTCTTGTATTCTCTTTCTTTCTATATAATATCTCCTTATCTTTTTTCTTTAACAAAATATGTGCTTTCAACAATCTCTTTACTGTTTATTGTTACCATTTTACATGGTGATACAACCACAATAATATCAGGTAAATATTCTTTAAAGCCAGGGTCCGTATATTTGTTTCCATAATAGTTACTATGCACATGCCTATGATATCTTCTATCGTTTTACCATAATTCCACCGGGATTGTCAAGCCATATCTCAACTAAATTTTCAGAATTCTCCCAGAAAATAATATTAAAATGATAGCTTATCTTACACTTTTAATTTTTAATATTCTGCCTAACTAAATTTTCTAAAGTTTTTACATGCATTAATTTGTAAATATATTTTTATACTGAAATAAATTTACACTTCTTACTTTTTTTATTTACAATAATTATTAAAATTGATTTAGCATATATTAATCTTTTTAAGAGTAATACTGACATGGACTAATTATTTTTTTTAACATGTAACTTCATTCCAAATACAATCCATTCTTCTAATTAAGACTTAAAACTTTGAAAGAGGCCAAGATAAGCCCATGTGGCAACATACAATAAGTTCATTCCAACATGCAAATGACAAAATAGCTATGTTGAGTGGTGGAACTATGGGAAAATGGTGGAAAATATGATCATAAGCATGTATAATGCAATTGCTTCTGGAACAAAATGCATTGGAGGGTCACTCGCCTATAGGAACATTCATCTGGTATTAGTGGGGATATATATATATATATATATATATATATATATATATATATATATATATATATATATATATATAACACACACACACACACACACATAAAAGAATGCAAAGGAAGTAAAAAAAAAAAAAAACTTGTTGAAAATATACATTTTGTCAAAGAACAGAGATAAGCAGATAGTTAAATTTGAAAAGGGGGGGACCAAAAAAGAGAATACAAAAAGAGTTAATAAGCGCACTTAGAGATGCAAACTCAGATGAAAATACTAATGAAGAAGTTATGAGGGAGCAGAACTAAGAAGAGTTATAAGGGAAAGTAGGAAAACATGCATGGAAGAATAAATAGGTAGATCTAGAAGGATGATGGGAGCATGCTGGTTCAACTCCAGGAATTCAAAATATTAAGGCAAAAATCAAAACGAGATTACTGACAGCACACATCTAATTTTCTAGGAATCTTTGAAACCAAAACTAAGTTCTCAAACCATGATACACACCTATCAACTCTCTTGACTACCGCACATATAGGCTTCCCACAGTTTATCTTCAATAGGAGCACATTGTGATTTCATATAAGTACAATCATTTTTCATCCAATCTCTTAGCGTATTTCCACTCATACACCTCATTATTCTCATTTCCGATAGACTCATTTTTTTTTACGTACTTTTTTCCCATAAAGCATTCATGGTCTTATAGCTGTTCTGAAGAATTTCCACTTCAATTTCACAGGTACCCTACAATCACAAAGAATTTCAGAAGCATCCACTTTAACCAGCCTGTCTGATTCTATGGACTAGACACCTAGTAGCTACAATATGATTTCAACAAAAGTTCAGTTACAAGTAAACTGTTAGAACAGCATACTGAATAAGATGAAACTGAAATATGTGAGAGCACACTTACACCCCTCCAATTTGGGGCTGGAAAAGGATTTCCGCAGCTTGGAAGCGCTCCTTTGATAAAGTAAATAAACCCTCACCAGAAACTTCACATGATGCTCGTGTATCTTTACATAGCTCTGTATTGTAATCTGCAGTTACATAACACAGTTTCTGGATAACCACCAAAAAACAAATAAAGAGGTTATAAATATGACTTTCTATACTGCAATAACCGAAAAGATGAAACTAATTAAATAGTTTTAATGGATAAATTCATGTGATCTATTAAACATCACAGCCTACAACAGACAGATGCAAGATGAGAAATATTATTTGTGAACCCCAAACTTCAATCAAATTACCAATGTGTATCGATCAGATATTGCATTTGAACATAATTTTACATGTATGATATACTGAAAGCACAATCACATTATGAACATCATTTACGGCCTTCTTAAAGTGATTTAGCCATACCTCTTTAATTGTCCTAACAGTGTATAATGACTCAAAGTTTATATTTCTCTGCTGCAATAGCTCTCTGAGATAACCAGTAAGTTTTAAGGCACCCAGTCCAACAACTTCAACACCCACTTCATGCATCACCCTGCCTTGAAGAACTGTCAAAATGCAAATACTTTGTAAGCATATAATTGATGCCATTATGGACCATAGTCTAATACAGGAAATCTAACCACCAAAAGTGATCTTTGATTATAATGAGGGCGGAACAAAAATCTAACTCAAGAATATATCTTACCAACCAGACCACATGTACTGCTATGGGCCCAACGATTGTGGGTGTTAAGTAAGATTTGTGTGTGAAACTGGGGGTTAGAAGAGAATTACTATTTAACAAAGTTATGTCAGTTCATGAAGAACCACTCCTCCTGAAAAATCACAATAACCATGGTTTGCAACATCAAATTATTATCTTTAACATGTAAGAAATTATTCTCTTGCTGCTCCTAAGGAAAAGTGTGAATTAAAACTAAATCATTTATCACAAAGAAACTACATTAATGACAGATCTTCCATCTAATCAACACAATCAATATGTAGTAGAAGTACTTCTATAAATAATCTTACCCGTACTGGACGTTTTCGAAACCGACATATTTTGGACACTTCTTGAACATATTCGAACACTTCTTACCCACGCCAGTGCCCTCAATTTTCTAATATATTTCTCAACTCAAAGACTTCTCCTAGCCAAAAATTGATGAGACCAGTCGTGTTAGACATGACACCTACTTCTCCTAGCCAAAAATTGATGAGACCAGTCGTGTTAGACATGACACCTATGTTCCCATTTGTGATATTTATAAATATATAAACCTCTATTTAGATTAAAAAAATATTCTCAAGATAAAGTATAATATACCACCCTTTTAACAACAAGTAGATAGTCTATGGTTTATTTTACTATTCTGACTTCTTCATTTTATGAGTAATAACTCAAACATGTATTTATATAAGTTAGATATAAATATACTTTCTAAAATGCATATATATATGTGTGTGTGTGTGTGTGTGTGTGTGTGTGTGTGTGAGAGAGAGAGAGAGAGAGAGAGAATAATGGAAATGAGCTGACAGCTCATGCAAATTACCTGAGCTGCGGATCATTTTCACTTTCTCCAATAAATTCTTTAAAAAAACTTCTTTTGGATTATGATCTAGAGTCCCTAAGATTCACTTATACCCAATTTCTTGGATTTTAGTTTTAATTTGGTCCTCCATCAAGTTAACACAAAATTAATGGTTTTCAATGAATAAAACATTTTATATCCACTTGATAAAAAGGTAAATGAAATCCAAAATTCATGAAATTTGATTTTAAAGAAGTTAAGGAGGTAGAGATCCTAATTTTAGAAAAGAAATTGAAGAAAAATCCTTAGATCACTATAATTTCACCGCTAGCTTACGTAAGTTTTTTTGAGCTGGTGGACACACACATATGTATAGCAGTGTCCTTGTGTCTAGCTATTGGAGGGTTATCGTGTCTTACACCCCATGTTAGTGTTAGAAGATATGTGTTCTGTTAAAATACAAAATAATTTTCCTCAACCCTCACTACAAATTCAGAGTTTTGGTGCAATGGAAGGGACTTTCAACATGGTATCAGAGCAACCCAGGTTCAAATCCTGTCAGGCGTGCATTTAATTGCGGGTTTTAAAAAAAATATACCTGCGTAAAACCCAGGTTTCTGCCCAAAATGGGCCTGCAGGGACGTGTTAAAATACAAAATAATTTTCCTCAACCCTCACCACAACTTCGGAATTTTGTTGCAGTGGAAGGGCCTTTCAACATGTTCATACCCCCACAGATCATTGTTAAGAGACTTCTTGGACCCCACAGATCATTGTTAAGAGACTTCTCTGTCCAAGATTTCTCACACTTTTTTGTTTATTTTACATGTTTGAGTTACATATTTAAATCCATTTATACATCAAATCTATTTAGTATGTGTTTAGCCGTGTCTCCATACCATACGTTCTAAACATTTGACGTGAGTTATACCCGTGTTTGCGCTTCATAGACAATCAACAACATAGAAATATGTAAGTTTACATTGATAAAATGCTTTAGTACATAAAACACACATAAAGTACTACAGTAAACTTGTTTGTGAAATGAAACTTTCAACTGAGGCTGCTTCAAATCAGCTGTTGGTATAAGTTATATATGAGAATCCTATGGCAGGGCTGATCAAGATGACAATGACTGACCCTCTTCAACGTGGCACACATATTTGCTCACCTTTACTCACCTTTGTGCTACATGCTGGCTGATTAGTGTACATTGAGCTAAGTTCAGATGGTTTCATAAGACGTTTTAGTGTAATATTTGCAAAAATAATAATAATAACTTTTCAGGATTTTGCTAATCGGATCAGGAAATAATCCAGGTTGGATGCTTTATTATACCAAAATAATGCACCAGAAATCTGCCAATTAAATATTGTTATCACTTGAAGGTATCATCAATTACAGTGTGACAATAAAAAAAACATAAACTGAGTTTCAATAGGCAATCAAGATAAGGGTACATTGAAGACTAGTTTTTCACCTGACATAGGCAAATATATGTATCAGAATAGAGTTTTTTTTTTTTTTGTGGGGGGGTGGTTGTGGTGAGTGGGGGTGCACACAGACCAACCCACATTCTCATGCACACCATTACTGGCAGTCGTTGCAGCTATTATTAACCATTGTATATTGAAGTAACGAAAAGAGAATGGAGATACCCTTGCAAGAAATATTGTGCACCTTTCAAATGCTTTCAGTGGCAAAGATCTAAACAAAGGGATCTCTAAAAGCCAATTTCCACAGAATGGTTTTGCTTAAAAAGTCCTGCGACCTTACATATATCCAGTACTAATGAGCACAAGTTAAGGTGCAAAGGATAACTCACTAGGGACAATTGAGGTGACATGAAAACCAATGTTGACAACAATTCCAGCAGTACGTCTTGCAGCATACAGAGCTAATACTGCCTGAGATATTTAAGGTCAAAAGGTTACAGAGGAATAAATATAAGCAGTATAAGACGAAAGAAAAAGAAAGGGAGAGAAGATTATTTAAATTTCAGTATATAACAGAAATAGTCGTAGTATTTTAAGTACCAATCACGTACAATCCTACAAAAATCAGCTGATAGATCATGTGATATTAGAAAACAACCAGTTTACCACCTACAATATGTGTGAGTCGTGATATAGATAATATAGCTCATTGACATAATTCTAGATACAAATTTCTAAATCTTAATTTCTCTTTATTGCACTATCCAATTTAAGTGTGCAATACATAGCCATCTAGTATGTTGTACGATAATCAATAAAAATATAACATTTAATATATGTCCAAAGATTTTGGATATTTACAATGCCGTACACATGTATACATAAAAGTTTTGGATTGTTATATACAACTTCCGGAAGATTTGTAGTGGCACTTCTTCAAATGTGACTATGGATTATACTAGCCTACAATAGCCAGTTTTGATAGTTACCCTTAGCATGAATCTCCGCACCTTCAAGTGAACTTTGATATATACAAAACTTATTAAGAGTTGATACTTACTGGACAATAGGAGTCTATCTTTTTCTCCTTTTGTTGAGTGAGGTAGCTTTCGTTTATGTTTTACCTTTAGAATTATATTTGAATTTGACTTGGTGCAGGACGTGGCAGGGGCACTGGCGAGTCCAAAAGGCATAACAAAAAATCAAAAGGTTTTTCCGGAAAGCGTCGTCGCTTGCCATATAGGTCGTCTTTTGCTCGTTTCCTTCTGGCGTCAGAAGGAAAGAAGTCCAGGGAGAGCCCAACTTTCTTCGCCGAGTGTAGGTTTATCTTAGGAAGAAGTTAAATTGGATTAGGAATGATATTAAGTTACAATTTACAACTTTCCATAAACATGGTACTTTAAAGTAGCAATTCTCCTGGAGTATTTACTATTTCTCAACTACCAGTCATGTCTGAGCTGCAGATTCTGACTGAATCACATTCACACCGACTCCAACTACCGAATCATTTTACCTTCCTCTAGTACTTGAGGCGTACCTATAGAATCCACTACCGATGTTGAGCTATCCCCAAAACACTTTCCTTTCCCCCAGTGCTTGAAAAGATGGATCATGGCCTAGAGAAGTTGGTTAAGCTCAGGGAAACAGTGGTTACTATTGGTAAACTGAGAACAAGATTGCTCCACCTTCATTGACCACTCCTACTAAAGTACACCAACTATCAACCTTTTTGCCACGCATGTTGCTACATCATCAACTACCTCCTATTGACACCAATCCGACTCCAATAACGAGAAAGACCAAAATCTGAACTGGTAACTTGTCAACAAGGGCTTCTCCTTTAAGGAAGAACAGATGTCAAAAAACCTCCATATAGCAAAATTTCATATATAATGTTATATTACATTACATTATATTGTAAAATGGTTAATGAAAATCAAGGTCCCATGCTTTTTAGGATTTTTTGTGCGTTTAGAACAATTTTGGGGCCATATCATGCAGCACTTTGCGCCACCTCATCACTCCAACAATTTATCATCTGATTAGAGTTAGCTGGATTCCAACTGTAAGTCTCAAGTGAATATATATAAATAATTATTCTATATTTCCATTTGAAAAGAGAACCAAAAATAATTCAACTGTGAATTCTTAATTAATTAGGATTTTTACATTTCATAATTAAAATCTTGATTGACTAAAATTAAATAATTAATAATAAATCCTATATTCTCTCTATTTATATTTTGAAGTAATCTAAATCAATTTGTTTAAAAGTGATCTCAATTGATCAGATAAAAAGAATAGTACAAGAGAAGACAACCTCACAACAAAATTCAAAGACATTGATTATATGTTTGATTTAATAATTTATCTTCTATGATGATATATTTAATTTAACAATTTTTGAGTCTTCAATACTGTAGAACTGGTTTAAGCATGTTCACAAGAAAAAATATGTTTTGGTTTAGTAATAAATCCTTTGGGCTTTAAAGTACACATGATATGGTTAGAGGTTACTAATTAAATTTGAAATTTTTTCCCAGCAAACTTTGTAAAATTTTATCTATGTAGAAATATTTCACTTTTTAAAGAAAAAAGCAAGTTTTATCTAAGGTAAGATAAAAATAATTTGATTAATCAAGTCTGAATAGGAAAATAACCTTTACCAGCAATCCTCAAACAAAAAAGGAAACCAAAAAAGTAATAAAATGTTTATTGAAAATTAAATTAGCTTTTTTTAAAGAAAAGGATAGAGATTTCCCCAAAATTAAATTAGTTAATAATAATTTTGATATTAAATAATGTTTAGCTTAATTTACTATTCATATGCAAAAATCATACCATCTTAGAAGCACTCTTAATTTATCAACATTATATATTTTACACTCAGAATCTCATATAGATAACGTAAAGGTAAGTCGTGGTATAAACATAAATATAATCACCGCTTTCTTTTAAAACAATTGTGATTTAATTAGATTAGTCTTCGTTGAACATTGAAGGAATAAAACTTTTGAAAAATAAATCAAAATAGAAGATCACTTAGTTAAGTTATATTCTACTAATCACAAGAGAGTTGAATGAAAATGCAATTATTGAATGAAAATGCAATTAAGGGATAATTTATAGAAAAATTAGTTTGAAAAAAATATTGCTATAAGAGAGAATTGTTAAAAGAATAAATTGAAAAGTAGGGTCTGAAAAAGTAAGGAAAGTACATCCTTCAATTCTATTAATTCTTATTTATATTTTCTATTTATATGAAAGTTTAATTCTATGGAAAATATCACGGGAATCGAACTAATCTCTTTCAAAAGGGCATTAAGAAAATAAAATCAATATAAATAGCACAGGAAACGAACTAAGTAAACATAAATCCAATTTCTAGAATTTTTCATTCATAAAATCCAGCAGTAACTTAAGCAGAATTCATAAAATCTCATGGTAACTTAATTAGATCAATTAAAAAACAGTACCATTTATTATTATTTGTTATAGCTATTTTATTAGTATTTTTATATTTACTATCTAAAAAATATGAACAACCGGGATGTCGTCTCCGTATCGGACATGTGTCCAACAGAAACACACCACAGATAAATATAAAAATATATTTAAGGCACTGATGTTTTATATTTAATTTCTTTTTTTTTTTTTTTTTTTTTTGCATATTGTGCACAAGGCACTTGTTAGTGAAATAAATTTGGATAAGAGCTACTGCAGGAATTATCATTTTCTTCTTCCATCAAGTTAGCTTTGCTTATGTACGACTACTTTTGTAGTTATATTTAATTTTATTATGAGATTGTTTATCTTAACCTTGTAGTTGGATTAGGAATCAAACCAAACTATGGACTAGGACTCTATCCCACACGTGAAAACCTCACCAAGGAAATTGCACTTTTCAGTCCAACTCCACGAAATCAACAATGCGGCTTACAAAAGCACTGTAGAAATGGAATTGTTCGCAGCAGAAATTTGCTTTCCTTCCATTGAATAGGACTTAGATTACAACGTAAGTGAATAAGAAAAGAACAAATGAGAGGATTTATAATCTATCGCTTTCTTTTACAATGAAAAGCGAGTCATATGTGGCGATGGGATCTATCGAAATAGTTCCTTTGGACGATCTGACGACGATGGTCTTCTTGCTCTTAATGAAGAAGATGCCGGCCGATTTTGGATGATCTTTTCTGGTCTTGATTCGTTCAAGGCTCTCACGCATAACTCGAATTTCACAAAAATTTCCAAAAGATTCCCCAAGGTTTCCTCAAAGGGGTATTTACAGCCTTAGGTCAATATGAGAGTTTCTATTTAAATAGAATTTGTATTCATCAAGGATTCCAATCAAATATCTTAATTTTGATTTAAATCTATTTAGAGTTCTGATTGGACTTAATTTGGGTATTTGGATAAGCCCAAATCTTAATCTCAATCAATTTATGATTTCGGTTATCTGCTCACGCGGAGTTAATCGCATCAAAACGCGGAGCTAAGAGACCAGAACGCGGAGCTATTGATTAGCTCCGCGTTTTACTCATACGCGGGGCTAAGATAGCCAGGCGCGGAGCTACAGAGTTAGCTCCGCGTTCTGTTATGAAAAACCCCATTTTACTTGGAAATTTTCACTGCCAACAGAACCCCCTCCAAAGTTTTCAAAATGGCTTAGAACTTAAAAATTTTTGAAATATTTTGGATTTTCAAACTGAAACGCGGGGTTAGAATACCAAGTTATCTTCGCGTTTTGCATACTTGCGCGGAGCTAATAGCTTTGCGTTTCAATGGGTAACTGCTCAGTAATTGCTCTGATTCTCGCACCGAATACCAAGGGACGGGTTTTTTCATTTAAATAGAGTCTCTTCTTCCTCACTTCATTTGAAGAATCCAAGAATGCAGAGCTCAGGCAACCGGCGACAAGGCAACCCGAGCGACTTTGTTCCAAATCTTCCTTGATTTCTCGTCGATTTCAAGTTTTCTTCAAGATTAATGGCACCCAGGAGGAACACCTCATCACGCGCAACCTCATCGTCGGCGGCCGGCGCTAGCAGCGGCGGCAGCGGTCGAGGTAGTGGCCACAGCGGCGAGCCAGTCCATGCTGCGCCGATTGGAGGTAAAAATATCAACTTTTGAACTTTTTAGAACGATTTTGGGGTGACTTGGCTTGGTTTTAACCGGCCAATCGCTTCTTTGTCGGCGAGATCGCCGTTTTCCGGCCGTACGACTTGGGGAAGAAGAAAGGCCTCCGGCCTTCTTCTACGCGAAGCTATCGCATTATCCTCGCGTTTGAAACGCGGGGTTATTTTGACTAGTTGTCGTGTTTCATCGCGAAGCTATGAATTTTAGCTTCGCGTTCGTAAACGCGAGGCTATCTCGTTAACTTTGCGCGGAGTTATTTTTAACTTCGCGCGGTCTAATTTTTAGCTTCGCGCGAAGTTATTTTTAGCTTCGCGCGGTCTAATTTTTAGCTTCGCATTTTTATACTAAGAAGATTTTTCCAGATTTCTCAAATCTTTTTCTAACTCTTGATTCTTCCTTTGTAGTGGGGTATTCGGTGGACACTCTCCCTCATAGGCACTACTTTGGATTCGCTGGGGGTGCAGATCTGACGGCTCAATTCCGCTTCACAACCGTCCTTGCTGCATACAAGCCGGGCCTAAGGGAGCGCAGGGAGAAATTGATCAGGTACCACCCTGCTACTGCAAGAGAGATCATCACTGATGCCGCTTTCGAGGCCACCAATAGGGAAGTGTTGGAGAATCCCGCATTTTTGTTTGGGGATGCAATGGGGCAATCAGACCAGATCCTTTTTGAAGAGGAGTGTATGTGGCTTCATCAATCTGGTGACCTGCTGATGTTTCTGCCCAGCATGGAGCGTAGCTACCCTCTGATCTACCTTCAAAGGCTAGTCATGCACCGTGAATTGGAGTGGGGACTGAGCCAGGAGTACGACTGCGTCCCTACGGGCAAGTTAGGCGCACACGGGGCTTACCAAGATGGTCCCACAAGATGCATTACTGCATTGCTTCCGGAAAGAATCACTAAGGAACACCCAGTAGGAGAGGTCCCAATTCGCGCACGAACTTTTCTAAGTGAGTTCATGGCGCAAGGAGGCCAATACCCAGCCAATGACTTCAGGATGCCTAACTGGGTCTATTCTTCTGGCAACATGTGGTGGGCCCGCCTCATCCAATACATGCTAGATTCCCATGAACCAGTTCTGAGAGAGATTGGCTTATACAAAGCCATCAGAAATGTTCAGTTTGCGATTCCTCAGAGTGCCTATCACTTCTTCGGTCTCCTAGAGATGTACAACCCCGAGACTGGCACTTTCTTTACACCAGTGGGTGAGCTGGGACTTGCTCTCCACAAGATGTTTGAAGTGTCCGGGTTATCCATGGGCGAAGTCTCCTATGAAGAATACATCTCTACCACCGAAGAGCTAAATATGCTGAAGGCGAGAGATGAGCGCATCTACGCCACTTATTGGGAGATAATGTGTCATTACCGCATCTGCGCCGACATGGCAGGTGTGCGTAATCAGAGTATCGGTCACAAGAAATGGACTGATTACCTTTTTGCCAATTTGAACTCCAAAGAGAGTTCAGCAACAGTCCACGGCTATGCACCTGTTGACATCAAGGAGATCGATCGTCGTGTCGCCAAAACTCGTACCGTATTCTATACTGCTAAATCCAACGAAGGTGGATTCAACCCTGGCACCATCTTCAAAAGTTTCCATTACCAAGCTCAGTTCTCAGTATCCGATAGAGGTCTTATTGCTGGGTTTCTGATGCTGTGGTTGAAAAGGTGCGTCGTGCCGTCTTTGCCAAAAGAGGCAATTGCAATGAACGTGGTGTACCCAGCAGTTCTACTTGCATACGGCCGACCTTTCGGACTCCTTCCCGCCATGGTGTGCAACTTACAGAGTGGACTACGAGCGCCCTGTAATGGTTTTATTCCCGCCGATAAGGGGAAAGAAAAAGAAAAAGGCAAGTCGAAGGAGACCGCCAAGGCGAAAACTCCAAACCCCAGGGTGGAGATGCCCTATCCTTACTTGATGGCGTGGCTTGTCATGCACTGTCCCTCTTTGATGAGTGCGGCTGAACGCCCCCCAGCTGACAAACCATTCTTTGTGGAGCTATACGAACGCTCCTCATGGAAGAGTCACTATATGTCTCAAATCCGGAAGACACTCCGCCATCACCAAAATTACGAGATTTTCCGGTGCTTCTCCGACTTCCCCGATAGAGAATACGGGTCAAAATTCAAGGATATTTCGGGAGCAGACAATTTTACCGTCTTATCTTCAGGAGCGTTCTGGTGGCTCCTTAATATCCGACCCGGGCACTTGGTGTATCGTCAAGACACCATGTGTTATATCGAATCATACACCTCGACCGCTTCGCTCGCCAGTTTGGGTACTCCCAACTTTATGTGGGTAACCCAAACAAGAAACTAGCCTATGAAGAAAATCTGTATGAGGGCGCCCGCGGCTGGTTCCACTTTGTTGCTGGTGGAATCGAGGCTGAATTTGTCCTGCCTCAGAAGTCACCAGAGCTGGCCATGACTCTTAGCTTCTGCACGTGGTACAGCGTCGCCAATGCTGACGTGCCCAACTTCTCTATCAACCGGAGTTGTTGCAAAGAAATAGAAGCATTTTACTCTAGCCACAAGGGTGCTAAAAGAGTAAGAGTGAAAGGAATGGACGAATTCCTTGACGCGGCGGTCGACCCATCAGACGTCGGCGATTCTGATGATGATGATGATAATGGCGATGATGACGGCGCTGATGTTGGAGGTGCTCCCCAACCCATGGTCACTCGTTCCCGGAGTCCGACCGTCAAATGCCGCGGAGCCCCGAGAGGACCAACCTAAAAGAAGAAGAGGTTGGCCCCCGGGACCCTATTAGTCCCTCAAGAGGCGGCGGTCAAGTTTGCTTCAGACTTGCTCGCCTCAACTCTGCCAACAACTTCAGCAGAGGGTAGACCTGCTGAAGCTCCCAGTGCCCCTAATGCTCCGACTCGCCTGTCTACCCAAGAATCTGGTGAGCACACTACGGTGCATCTCTTAAGTGGCAAAACGGGTGCGCTCCTAGAGATTACAACGGCTCCTCCATCAAGTCCAACCACAGGACTTGTATCTCCTGATATGGTTCTCTCAGATTTTTTTTTTTACTGTATCTTCTATTCATTTTTCTATATTATATGTAACACTCTTTGTTTGTTTTCTGAGATGCAGGTAGTCAATTCCATTCTCCCATGCACTCAACTACCAGGGTAGAGTCTGAAGAACTGGTTGACTATTCTGGCACCACCGGGTCGGTGGGTGGTCTCGGTAGTTCGGCAGAGGAGTTTGGTGTGGACTATTTCACGCCAGCTCCTCTCTCTGTTCCTACTTCGGTCCCCTCAATCGATGAACTCGGGAGTGGTGAAGAACAGAGGTCGTCGTTGCGGCCGCAGCAAGAGAGGCTCCCCCATCCCCAAGTCTGCCATCTCCGACACCAATGGTCTGCTCTGAGGAAACTTTTCCAGTAGTAGTTGGTGTGCCCTCTACTCCTCAGCCAGCGATATTAACGTCGTCGACAATAATGGCTATTGAGACATTGGTGACTCCTCCAGCCCCAAGTCATCCGCCAACAGGGAATAAAGAGAATTTGAAGTTCTCGTTCGAAGCCACTTCTGCCACAGAAGGAGTTTCGAGTGAAAACACTCCATCGTCTACCTCTGCTGGTGGCGTTGCTCGAATGATCTGTACTAGTGATACTTCGCCTCGGGTTCCTAGTTCTGCTAAGTCTTTATTGGCTTTACTGGCCCCGCACGTAATGAGTCTGGTACAAGAATGGGCTTCTTCTTCCTCGACTCCAACGGACGCCACTTCTCCCCCGGTGACATCTTACTTAGCGATGCCTGCTTTAAACACAGACACTGTGGACCCTCTCGAAGAATTCTTCAACCACAATGTTAATGATTTTATGTGGTTACTAAGGAGATGTATCGGGATGATCCTGGACGGAAGAGATTTCTTTAATCTTGGACGTCCAATGTTGTCCAATTATCTGGATAATATCGAAATGATTGGGGGACGTGACCGAGCAGCTCCTTACCGGGCCCGCCTTGAAGTTTTAGAAGAGCAGGTGACCACGCTAAACACAGTTCGCCAAGCGGATATGGAAGAGATCACCGAGATCGAGTTGGCGTGGCTACGAGCAGAGTTAACAGCTCGTCAAGAGGAGTTGAGGCGACAGAAAGAAGGATGGTCGCAGGAGCTGGCGGAGCTACAGGCCAGCCAGGAGTCAATTCTCAGAGGGTTAGAGATGGTAGATTTTGAGATTGAGGGGAGTCAGGCCGCCATCCTTAGAGCCAGAGAGACTATCGCTAAGACTCGAGCTATTCTAGAAGCCAGCGAGTCTCGGCTAGGGGAATCCGTTAAGAAACGGGAAGAGCTGATCCTTCAACAAGGGCAGCTCGAGCAGGATGGCATAATAAGGAGCCGCACTATTGAAGAATCTCATCAGCGATTGACCCAACAACTTGCAATAAATGATGATGATTTACGCCGGCAGGCTCAACACTCCGTGGAGGAGACTCGTCGTCGAGTAATTGACGAGACGACAAATAAGTTGAAGCTTCTGGGCGATCCATAACTCCTTTTACTTTTATTCTTTTATTCTTTTTTTTATAAAGAACTTGTAATGACAGAAAGAACTCAATAATTCTTTGAATTCTTTTATTCTTTTGTAACTTTATTCTTTTGGTTTTACGAATAAAGATAATTCTTTTGATTCTTTTATCTGTTGGCTTCAAGAATTTGCTTGCACAATAAATAACTTGTCATGAAATCTGTTCATAGTTTTGGTAAAACAATCCAAGGCTCATCTGCGTAACTTAGACTGTTAATACCGACCGAGTTACAATTATTAATCTCGGTATAGCCCATTGAACAGAGCTAACTGATAGTTTGGTGAAAGCGTTTAAATACTTACACCAGGATAATCGGGTCAGGATCATTAACTTAGACAGAGGCACCTAATTGCACATATCTTAGTTTAATGGAGGCAATTCAAGACTCTGATGCGTAACTTAAACTGCACATGCCAAAATAATCTAGTGATGATTATTAGATTTCGACAGAGGCGCATAATTGCACATGCCTTACTTTGATAAAAAAAGCTCAAGTGCTCATTTGCGTAATTTGAACCGTCCACTCCAAGATGATCAAATCAGGATCATTAACTTAGACAGAGGCGCCTAATTGCACATGCCTTAGTTTAATAAAGAAGTTCAAGTGCTCATTTGCGTAACTTGAACAAGTGGATGGTTATACTTCTAGGGATATGAACCAGATGTGACAGTCACTCTGTCACCATTCTGGTTCATTAAGCATAGTATTTCTTCAGAAATTTGCCATTGATCGGCATCATCATCCTATCGTCATTCTGGTTCATTAAGCGATAGGCTCCAGTAGAGTATACTGTCTCCACGATGAACGGTCTTTCCCACTTGGGTTCAAATTTACCCTTAGTCTTGTGGGTTAGAATCATTGGCCTTTTAATAGCGAGAACCAAGTCTCCTTACTTAAAGGTCCTTGGTTTAACGCTCTTATTGAACGTTCGCGAGATTCGGGCTTTATACAACTCAATTTGTTGTTGAACCCGGAGATGTCTTTCATCCAACGCTTCTAATTCTCGCAGTCTTTGTTAATGGCGTTCTTCTGTCGTCATTTTTGTGGCTAGGGCCACTCTTAATGATGGTATCTGGATTTCAAGAGGCAAGACGGCCTCACTTCCATAAACCAAGGAGAAAGGGTAGCTTTTGTTGGGGTGCGAACAGTGGTGCGATAAGCCCACACTCTCCTACCTTTTCATCCCAATCCCGTTTGTTAGAAGAAACGAACTTCCGAATGAGTTTAATGATCGTCTTGTTGAAAACTTCGGCTAATCCATTTGCCGCGGGATTGTATGGTGTTGAAGCAATGTCTTTGATTCTGAATTTATCACAGAACTTTGAGAACCCCTGGCTGATGAATTGTGATTCATTATCATGAATGATCCTTCGGGGGACGCCAAAACGGTAAATGACATGATGCTTAATGAACTTAACCACATCCATCATTTTTACCTCTCTCATGGGCACGGCTTCGGCCCACCTTGAAAAATAATAAGTTATTACGAGAATAAACCGATGTCCCCTAGATTACGGGGGAGTTATTGGCCCTACAATATCTATTCCCCACGCCTCAAATGGCCAGCTAGTAATGGTATTGTGTAGGTACTCTGGGGGTTGATGAATAAAATTAGCATGTACTTGACATTCATGGCACAGTTTAGCGTATGCCACTGCATCTAATCATCTTCGGCCAGTAGTATCCTAGCCTTATGCGGTCCCTGAGTTTTGGACCGGGCTGATGAGCTCCACACACTCCATGTGTTTCTCTCAGCACTTCATCGGCTTCTGCCTTTGATATGCAGCGTAGCAGGAGACCGTCACTTGACCTTCTGTATAGAGTTTGAAGTGTCTGATCATAGTAAAATCTCCGGGCCTTCCTCTTTATAGAGGCAGCTTCCTTTGGATCCTCTGGCAACATCCCATATAAGGCATAATCCACAAACGGAAATCACCAATCACGGGATTTCAGAGTTAAGCCTGTCTGGCATGCTTCTTTAGTTTGGAAAAGAGTATCTGAATGGAGGAGTTCTCTCCTACCAATAGTGATACTTTTAGTTGCGCCTGGCGAGATTGCTAATGTTGCAGCTAATGCGGCGAGAGCGTCTGCATAGACATTCTCATTCCGCAGTATATGATAAATGTAAAACTGTTCGAAGTATTCTGCCAATTCAATAGCTAGTTGATGGTAGGGGATGAGGGCTTCATGTCTGACCTCATACTTTCCCGTCATCTGATTGACGATGAGTTTAGAGTCTCCATAAGCCTCTAGATAGTTCACCCCCAGCTGCAGAGCCATCTTTAAGCCAATAATGAGCGCGTTGTATTCCTCCACATTATTTGTATACGGCTCTGTTAATGAGTAACCGTTAGGCAGTATGTGTTTATGTGGGGATATCAGTACAACCCCCACTCCAGCAGCAGATCGTCTGGCAGCACCATCAAAAAACATCTGTCATGATCGTTCTTTGGTAGTTGTGTTAACTTCTGACGTCTGTTTGGAATTGGACCAAATTGGATGGTCTGCTAGGAAATCGGCGATCGCTTGTCCCTTCATTGCTTTTTGAGGAACAAAGTGTATATCATATGGCGATAGTAATAACGCCCATTTTGCCAATCGGTCGTTTAAAGATCCTGGTTTTGTCATCAGGATTTTCAAGTGATTAACCCGTGATATGACATGAATTGTTTATCCTGAAAGATAGTGTCGCATTTTCTGAACAGCGAACACTAGGGCTAAACACTCCTTTTCAATCGGAGTATACCGATGTTCGGTCCCGATCATTGTCCGGCTTAAGTAATAAAGGGCGTGTTCATGGCCGTGCTCATTATATTGAGCAAGTAATGCTCCTAACGCATTATCCATGGCCCTTACATATATAAGAAATGGCTGCCCAGAGACAGATGCCATGAGGACGGGCGGTTTGGTAAGGTATTCTTTGAGATCGTCAAACGCCTGTTGACATGCCTCATCCCATACAAAGGAAACCACCTTTTTCATGAGTTTGGAAAACGGCTGGTATCGTCCTTATAGGTTGGAGATACAGTGCCTGATATAGGTCAGTTTTTCTTGTAACCCCCTCAATTCTTTAAGATTGCGGGGAGGCGGCATCTCGTTGATCGCTTTTACTTTTTCAGGATCAAGGAAAATTCCTTCTGAGGTAACTACGAACCCAAGAAATTTTCCGCTGGACACCCCCATGAAAGACTTAGCGGGATTTATCTTCAAGTGATGTTCTCGCATAAGACCGAACACTGTTCTCAGATCCCGAAGATGGTCATCTTTGTTTTTGCTTTTGACCGCCAAGTCATCCACGTAACACTCTACCGTTTTTCGTAGATGTTCTTTAAATATTATGCTCATTGCACGTTGGTAGGTGGCGCCGGCGTTCTTCAATCCGAAAGGCATTACCGTATAACAGTATACCCCCAGCAGTGTTCTGAAAGTTGTATGCTTTTCATCATCCGGGTGCATCTTGATCTGATTGTAACCTGAGAAGCCATCCATAAAGGACATCCTCTCATAACCACAGGTGTTATCAATCATCACATCGGTGATTGGGAGTGGAAATTCATCCTTCGGGCATGCAGCATTTAGATCGCGAAAGTCGATGCATATCCGGATCTTACCGTTCTTCTTACGAACTGGCACTATATTAGCCACCCAATCGGGATGTTGCTCTTCTCGGATAAATTCCGATTTTATGAGCTTATTAACTTCAACGACTATTGCCTCCATCAGTTCCGACCGAAAACGCCTCTGTTGTTGTTTCACTGGCTTGGCATCTTCTTTGATATTTAGCCGATGTGTGGCAATCTGAGAATCAAGACCGGGCAGGTCTTCATAGCTCCATGCGAACACATCTATATACTCCTTGATAAGGGATGTAAGTTCCTCTTTTTCCAAGGGAGTCAGTGTGTTGCTTATAAAAATGGGTTTCGGGTTCTCTTCTGTTCCCATATTAACTTGTAATAGTTTATCCTCCGTAGGCGGGTCACGCTGTTCGAAGCGGACATCCCAAAGAGTGTCCATGTGTTTAGCCCAGGAATCATCTTGAACATCAATTGGTTCCTCGTCGCTTTCCGGTGCGGCTGAAACCATATTGGCTGTTAGAGATTGAAACCAAGCGCCAGTACTTAAATCCGAATCATGATCGATCGGATGTAAATCCTCGTTGGCCGAAGAGTTTTCTTCGTATTTGCACGGTGGCGAGGGAGTAGATACATAGCCCAACCCCCTGCGAGTCTTCTGGTAATAATCTGGACTCTTTCCTCTTGGTCTAAACGAGGGTATGAGATTTCGTCGTCCTTTCCCAAAGTTTAATCTCGGTTTCTGGGTAAAATTATAACCCATCTTTTTCATTATTTGCTGGGATTTTTGTTCATATAAGTGAAATTGAGGTGATATTTGTTCATCACTTTCACTGCTTTGTCTTTGGCTAGGTGACGTAATTACTTTGCCGAAGACGATCGGCTTTTGGGATACTTGTCGATGAGGTACTTCAAAGAAGTGACCTTGTCCCTTAGTTATGTTTGATCGGGAGAGGAGGGATGACCTAAGTGGCAAATGATATGCCGCCAGAACTTCAAGTTCGGACAGGCCATCCGCTTCGGTGGAAGTACAAGAAGGTTCAGATTCTGTAGCTACAGCAGGCTCGTAGACTAACTTTATATTTTCATTAATAATCCACTCATCCTCTGCTACATTAGCTACATTATTATCTAAATTTACTTTAAAATCAATGTGAGGGTTTATCTCATAGTCACCCCCATCATCCTCTTCGGGAGATTCGTACTCCGTGTCTGCCTCATTGCCGCTGTAGTCGGGTTCTTAAAGCTTTTTATGCTTGTCACAAGGGACCTCATGGACTAGTTTGTATAGCCTGACGTCCGTGAAGTAATTTTCTAGCCTCTTGAATGGTTGCCTATCTGCAACTAGTGTCCGTACTTCTCCTTGTTCGTCACAGTATTTCATACACTGGTGGAGAGTCGACGAGACTATCATATAGGCGTGGATCCAAGGCCGTCCCAGTAAAATGTTGTAGGAAGTGTCTGCGTCAATGACGTAGCATGTGACCTCCGTCCTCAAATTCCCGATTTGACATCGGAGTCGGATCTTTCCGAGGGTACAGCTATCATTGGCATTAAACCCATATATTGTAGTATTAGTTGATGTCAGGCGATGGGGAGAAATTTCCAATAACTGTGTCAACCTTCTGGGAATGACGCTTAGTGCAGACCCTGGATCAATTTGGATGCGATCCACCTTCGTGGATCCGACATATCCGGTGAAATATAAAGGCCTGTTGTGCTTTATATTTCTTACCTGCATATCTTCTGGAGAGAAAATAATTTGCGAGACCTGCCTCCTCACTTGATGACAGCGGGGGCAAGAGTCCTGCTCCTCGTCGGCTGGCTCGACAATCTGAGCTAAGAAAGATTCAGAGTCTGCCAAGACCTCTCTTAACACTTCGCGAGTTGATTTTGACAATCGCAACAACTCATAGAGCGTGACTCGAGCTGGAATGTTTGCCAACTGAGCTATTATGTCAAATTTGAAGGTAGCGTCCTTGACTCCATTTTTTCCAGGATTTTTCTGGAAACGAAACCCTTTCTGCTTTACTGACTTCGCGAGTTCCCCGTATATATTTTTCGGGTCTACTCTAGTATAATCTTTAAGGTAGGTTTTACCGGATCGAGTGCCGGAAGGGCCTGCATCATCTTGATGAGTGGCCATAGTTTTGGCCTCCTCTTCAGAGTCAGTAAATGCTTCTGTAACTATGTACTCTTCTTTTATTTTTGCGGAAATAGCATTACTAGTCCGCTTTCTCCTCTGGCTATTTGAGGTGGTCCACTGTTCATCTTGTAACAGATCAGGGTGGACCCACATGACTTCCCCTCTTTGTGTTGTTACAGGGACAAGTTCTTCTTGTGCCTTTTTATGCGGGTCATGGTTTTTCGTAACCAGCTTCCCCTCTGGTATTGGGGTCATGGGTTCCTACCACTAGGGTTGCCATATTGGCAGTGACCTTCTTTTGTTTCTCTTTTAGCATCAGGACTCCAGCTTCTATCAGTGCTTGGATTCTGTTCTTCAGATGGTAACAATCCCTGGTAGGGTGTCCGACATTCCTGTGCTAGAGACAATAGTTGGGGTCGTTGGTTTTACCGGCGTCCTCCGGTTTTCTATTCTCCGGGAGTTTCAACATTCCCTTCCTAAGGAGTAGATGAAAAAGTGTAGACGTTTGCTCTGCCTTAAAAGTATAAGTCCTTTCTTTCTGGGGCCTATTTTGTCTTATGCCTTTTTTATTTTGAGGTTTCGGGCTTGGAGGATTTGCCTTCTGTGGAGCGGCCTCTGATGCCATTGCCGCTTTCCCCTTATTCTTATGATTGCTTTGTGTATACGGCCTTCCAGTATTTCTGTTCCACGAGACTCCTCAACTCGGCAGATCAAATCCTCAGCTTGCTCTCCTTGTTTGAGCAAATCCATCCATGTCTTAGACTCTACGGCTCCCATTTTTAAGAGCACGTTGGTCTTGAGATTATGTCGACATGTCTCTACCAGAGTTTTCTGGACCATTCCGTGTTTGCAGTGCACAGATTTCTTCCGGAATCTTTCTATAAAGTCTTTTACTGTTTCTTGTTCCCCTTGTTTAGTTGCAAGGAGGGAATGAACCGTAATTTCGATATCATCCTCAAAGAAACGTGCGAGAAATTATTTCTCAACATCAAACCAGGTATTAATAGTACCTGGGAGCAGCTGCATAAACCAAGTGAAGGCAAGCCCTCGCAAGGTACTTACAAATACCTTGGTCATTACTGGGTCATTGCCCATCAAATGCCCTACTTGGAACAAAAAGTAGTAAATATGTTGACTGGGAGACCCTTTCCCGTCATATGGCTCCAATTTGAGCAGTTTGTATTTCTCAGGGTACGGTGCCAAATCCCATTCAGGCGGATATGGTCTTGAGACCCCTGATTCTTTCAACTCCTTCTTGTTCATTAGTGCTTCGAGTTGGCTTTGTAACTTCTCGATTTTCTCTTCATGAGGATCATGAAAAGAATATTTATCCTCGTCCTCAAGTGTCGAATAGGCTTTTTCTTCTTTATCTTCCTCGTTCATTTTGTTGAACGGAGTTTTTTTTCCCTTCTTGGTGTTATTCTCCACAATTTTTTGAGTATTCTCGATCACTTTTGAGAGCATCATTTTAAGATCCTCGATTGTCTTTTGTTGCTCCCGAATCATTTGTTCCTGGGCCTCAAATCTTTGATCGATATCGTCAGCTCTATCCATCATATGTGATGCTGATTTCTGTAGTTTAGACGATGCCGAAGAACGAGAGGCTATGGCCGAATTGTCACTATCGTCATCATAAGAACCTTTCACAAGTTTCTTATAGTTTCGGGCCGGAATAGTACCTTACTTAAGTCGGGTAAAATGATGAGGTTTTTCATCACTTGATTCTAAATCACCATTCTTTTCTATGTTTTTCTTTCCCTTTCCGACCATGTTAGAAGTTACAACTCTCCATTCTTTTCCTTCGGGAGTAGTTTTTGTCTTCTTGGCAGGATTTTTGTCCGACTCAGTTATCGGTCGAACACCGATACCCTGTTCTTCCTACAACAACAGCTATCCACTACAGCAGATATTGTTGTCATAAGCTGCTGGCAGTGACAAATAGGTTCAGATTGAACTTGATTTATACTTCTCTTCTTAGTTAAATACTCCCTGAGATCAGTGACTTTAGATATGGGGTGGTGGGGCCCACTCATCCATTGAGAGGGCCCAGTGGCCCACTAGAGCTTTCTGGAATCATTGGAGTCAAGTTCTAGTCTAACAGTGCAATGATCATGCCTGATTTTGTATTCAGGTTGATTTACGCGGAGCTGAGCAGTAGCTTCGCGTTTTGATACGCGGAGCTGAGAAGTAGCTTCGCATTTTGATACGCGGGGCTGAGAAATAGCCTCGAATTTGGATACGCTAGCCTCGCGTTTTACGCTGGATTGACGTCCTTGCAAAAGTTTATCTTCTGGAATTTTAGCCCCGCGTGGAAGAAAATTCTTGCACACTGGTTTACTCTTGCGATTAACGCAAGTCATAACTTCGCGTTTAGCGCGATTTTTGCGATTAACGCATATTTGCCAATCATCTTCGCGATTTACGCGGAGCTGAGGAGTCTTGCTATTAATGCAAGTATTACTAGCTTCGCGTTCATCGCTAAGCTCAGTATTAGTCTCACGTGGAGAATCACACGCTGGCTCTAATAAAACTTTATCCTCGCGATTAACGTGAGTGATAAAAATCTTGCGTTTATCGCAAGTTGTACTGGCTTCGCATTTATCGCTAAGCTCAGTATTAGCCTCGCGTGGAGAATCACACGCTGGCTCTAAGGAAACTTTATCCTCGCGATTAACGCGAGTGATAAAAATCTTGCGTTTATCGCAAGTTGTACTGGCTTCGCGTTTATCGCTAAGCTCAGTATTAGCCTCGCGTGGAGAATCACACACTGGCTCCAAGGAAACTTTATCCTCGCGATTAACGCCAGTGATAAAAATCTTGCGTTTATCGCAAGTTGTACTGGCTTCGCGTTTATCGCTAAGCTCAGTATTAGCCTCGCGTAGAGAATTACACGCTGGCTCCAAGGAAACTTTATCCTCGCGATTAATGCGAGTGATAAAAATTTTGCGTTTATCGCAAGTTGTACTGGCTTCGCGTTTATCGCTAAGCTCAGTATTAGCCTCGCGTGGAGAATCACACGCTGGCTCCAAGGAAACTTTATCCTCGCGATTAATGCGAGTGATAAAAATCTTGCGTTTATCGCAAGTTGTACTGGCTTCGCGTTTATCGCGATATTGGCTGGTCTTGCGATTAACGTGAGCCAGTTTGCAAGGGACTATAGCCTCGCGTTTTGTGAAGTTAGCCTCGCGTTCAATGCGGGCTTTGAGGGCCTTTCGCCTAACTCTCCGATTTCTATTTCGGAGTTGGGTTCTGGTCAATCCAGTTCCCAAGCTTTTTTCGGCAGTAAAGAGGCCATCCTCTGCTAGGATTTCCTGTCCAAATAACGGCTCTATGGCCGCGGTCTCCAAGGGTCCCCGTTTATCGGTGGATACCCGATTACCCGATCCTCGCGTATTGGAGCACACGCGATGATAGGGTCGCGTTTCGATCAGGTTACCTGATTCAGAGGAGAGATACTCCTCATACTTCTGCTGGTCGATTTCTACGACTAGCATATTCACGTCGGATCCGATCCTCTCGACGTCAGATTGCGCTACGATCTCTTCTTTGGTGAAAGAGACGTCTCCCACTGTGGTCGCCAGTTTGTTCGCAGCAGAAATTTGCTTTCCTTCCATTGAATACAACTTAGATTACAACGAAAGTGAACAACAAAAGAACAAACGAGAGAATTCATAATCTATCGCTCTCCCACTGTGGTCGCCAGTTTGTTCGCAGCAGAAATTTGCCTTTCTTCCATTGAATACAACTTAGATTACAACGTAAGTGAACAAGAAAAGAAAAAAAGAGAGGATTTATAATCTATCGCTCTTTTTTACAATGAAAAGTGGGTTCTATGTGGCGATGGGATCTATTGAAGTAGTTCCTTCGGACGATCTGACGACGATGGTCTTCTTGCTCTTGATGAAGAAGATGCCGGCCAACTTTGGATGATCTTTTCTGGTCTTGAATCGTTCAAAGCTCTCACGCGTAACTCGAACTTCAAAAAATTTTCCAAAAGATACCCCAAGGTTTCCTCAAAGGGGTATTTATAGCTTTAGGTCAATATGAGAGTTTCTATTTAAATAGAATTTGTATTCATCAAGGATTCCAATCAAATATCTTAGTTTTGATTTAAATCTCTTGATTTAGAGTTCTGATTGGACCTAATTTGGGTATTTGAATAAGCCTAAATCTTAATCTCAATCAATTTATGATTATGGTTATCTGCTCACGCGGAGTTAATCGCATCAAAACGCGGAGCTAAGAGACCAAAACGCGGAGCTGTTGATTAGCTTCTCGTTTTACTCATACGCGGGGCAAAGATAGCCAGGCGCGGAGCTACAGAGTTAGCTCAGCGTTCTGTTGTGGAAAACCCCATTTTACTTGGAAATTTTCACTGCCAACAGAAATGAGGTACAAGTGTTGGATATAGTGAATAGATTAAATACTGTTATATTGACTTGAATTAAACAAAAACCAGATATTGAAAATCCAAGCATGTAAAATAAAATTAAACAGATTGTAGATTTATAAGAAAGTGAATAAATAAATAAACCATATAAAAGCAAAAATTAGAAAGACATTACTGGAAACCGTTAAAACAGAAAAGTGAGTCTAGCTGAATGCTATGTCCTTAAGACCGATTCGCCCTCTACTATATAGACTTCTGGAACTCAATGAGCATCAGTCTCCCAGGATACAACAATCACACTACAATTAGAAAGAAGTAACAATCCAATTGCCCCCAACGAATCAAAAAACTATACTCTCTATTGTATATGAATGGAATGAATGCGTAATAAGATTCTATTATAAGAAAACGAATTTCTTCTTCTCTTCTTTTCTTCTATAAAATGCAAAGGCATGACCTATTTATAGACTTTTTAAGAAACACAACTTTTTGTGGCAAAATAGTGTGAATCGCATTGCTTGAAATTCAAATGGTGCATAAACAGTTACAACTGTTCAAGTAGTCACCCCTTCATGTTTATCTTTCAAACATATATTCATTGGCCAAGTAGTGTATGAACTATTGTAATCTTTCAAATGGTTACACCCGCTTATATTTGAATTATTACACAATTCAACCATTAACACTCGTTCTAATAGTCACACCAATGATTAAAATAACGATAACAGTAACGTAACGTTTTATCTCTGTTAGGTTATATAATAGCGTAACGTACGTATAACATAGGTTACACAATTTTCTATTTATTTAATAAAAATAAATATAAAACTATATAAAATAAATTTTATAAATTGAAAATTGAATTAAAAATTCTTTTAAAATATATAAAAAATTATATCCCAGTATTAATTCTAAATTTCTAACAAGTTTCACAGTAATTCTCATATTTATCTTCATAAATTAAATTGTATTCACACCCATAATTCCAGTCATCATCTAAATAAGAAAACAAGATTTCAAATTTATTTTCAATTTTATCAATATTGTAATTTATATTTTGTAATGCTCAATGTATATTATTTTAATTGTTTATGTTAGATTAACTGTGAATTCAATTTAATTAGCAAATAAGAAATTTCAGTAATTAGAAAGAAATTATAATAAAAAAAATTCAGTAATTGGAAAGGAATTATATCAAGTAAATAAGGATGTACAAGTTAACAATATCACAAGCAATCAAATAAGCAAATAACAAGCCGTCAAGTAAAAAAAACTATAGCAATTCGATAACAATCAAAATAATAATCGAAATCAATATAAAAACCAATTAAAAATTATTGTAAATAGCGTAACATAACGTAATTTAACATAACATAAAATAGCGTAAAATAACATAAAAAACGCACCATTACGGTGCATTGAGTTATTTTTGACTATTAAGTAACGTTGATTTTCTATTAGGTTTCATAACGCAACGGGTTTCATAACGCGTTATTTTCAACATTGGTCACACCCTTCGAACAGTCGCACTCATTCGAACAATCACACTCGTTCAAATAGTAGCACCCGTTCGGCCATTCACACGCGTTCATGTTTTGTTCTTTAAGCCAATTTACATTCACTCTATTCATGGATTTGAACAAGTGAATAAAATGTAATTGACAAATAGATTCTACTTAATTTTTAGCTCCAAAAAATTAACGAATTTAAAACATGAATTCTAACAACAAGAACATATCCAAAAGGAAGTACAGAAGGGTCTTAAGATTTTTGGCCACTATATACGAGCATAAAACAAAATTTCATCTACTTAACCAAGACCACTCTCTTGACCAATTGCAATTTAACTAAGCTAAAAAGAACACGAAAAATAAATAGTATGCATGTTTTTAATCATCCTCGAGTAGATATTAAATAATCAGTTATCTTTCCCCTTTAATAATAAGCAACAAATAAGTAACTATAACAAACACAATAAAATAAAGTTAATGTACATATCCATTGATTATTTTTGTAAAATCAGTGCCCTGTCCCTAAAATAAGGGTAAACCGGTGTAGCTAATACGTAAAATATTGCACTAAGCATCAACCATTCCATCATGCTCTAATAAAAATTAAAGGTATACAATTTGGTTAAAACCTAACTATGATTTGGTATGATAAATATAATGTAATTAAATCAGGAAGAATCAACTTTCTCCCTTCTTCATTAATTTGGGGAAAAGAAACCGTTTACCAGTTCGGAAAATAGACATCGAGGTTGTGACTTGATGAGCATAATTAAGTTGACATGTCCAAGCTGGTTGCTGGCACAACAGGGTGGTGCCTTACCACATCGCAGGCGCACGCACAGTAGCATTTGTGATGGTGCTTCAGAATTCCAATATACTGCGTCCAAGATCATAACGTGCTCGTTGGCAGACCACTACAATCCCATTCTTGAGTGAGCTGGAGTGCAACCATCTTATCCACCGAAAATGCATCAAACTATTGCTTTGGGTTGAAGCACTAAAAGAAAAAGGACCGAAAAACGTGGCGACATAGGAACTAAGGAAACCCAGAAGGGAGAAAGATAATGTACGGAATAAAAGATCCTTGTAATAGGCTAGACCAAAATCTAGCCAAGAGAGGGTAGCCTTTAAATTAACAGGTTGGGAAACCAAGAGAATGCTTCATATGTTCTTATATTCTTCCCGTAGGAGTAGCATAAAAAGAGGGATTAGCATTATTGACCTCATAAGAAACCAATAACACCTTCCTCGTTGGGGCTCTACACACTGGGAAAAGGTTTTCGTGGTGAAAAACCGGCCACTAGTTACAAAGTGAACATAAGGTCTCAAGAGAGCCTTCACAGTCAGGAGCAATGCAATTGCCCCCTCTCCATAAAGTACCCTTCCTATTTAGGAGGTTGAGACAAGAAATGGCTTGATGAACCATTCCGTTTGCCGTAAACCAGTCCCATTCACTTGTAACTCGTGGAGGCTATAAATACACAATGCCCCACTACTATCAAAGTAACGTGGGGTTAAAACACGAGTGCCTACCTCCAAGCCGAGAGTGCCTGTTCTATCAAGTAGGCTACTTTTATGAATGCAGTCCGGACTATGACCGTGCATATTTAAATATCTTTGATGTTATCATTTTGAAATGTCAGCTTCAACTGTTGTTTCACCTCCCAAAAAGCTAAACGAGCGCAGATGAGGAAGTAAGAGCAATAAAACAAAAAATCTCTTTCATTTCTTTATACTTAGGGGGCAAAGAGAAGTACTTATGCTACTGAGAAAGCGATCAGTTATCGTGAGGGTTCGACGATTTAGCCGAGCGCTAGCAAAGGGGAACCAAACATCAGTAGCAAAGCTGACAACATGACGTGTTAGTGAAGCATTATTCGCATAGCAAGGCGCTTTGAGTTAGCAAAGCATTGTACTAGGTGCTTCCGTGTACTTTGTCTTGCTTGTTACCTGAATATTGATTTGATAACAGACATATATACGTATATGATTCTGCCTTACTGGTTTATCGTATTTCGAATTGATTCTCACATAAAGTTACGTGAAACTATGGGTTATGGGGGAATGAAAGGGTGAACTTAATACCATATCGTGAAGACTTTAGTATAGGTTGCGCAGCCAAATAGGGGCCCATCCCTGGGAGCTCCTAGTTAGCACTGAGCCATCATCTTTGTTATTCCATTTTGTTGGAAAGACCGATTACTCGTTATGAGTATCTACTTGAGTGCATATCGATAAGGCTAGTTCAGCGCCAGTATCATAGCTGGTTCCAGTTATGCACGAGTACTTTCACAATAGAGTCTATTTCTTCATCAATTAGTTCCAAAAATAATTGCATGCACGCGCATTCTTGCTCGATATAATTACTTGATTATTTATATATATACATATTGTTTATATCTACATTCATATTTCACTTTTTAGTTTACGTTGTACAATCTCTACTTTATTTGTTTTACTTGTCGGGTCCCTGAGTTTCCCACACGCTCATGTACTAAAAATGATGAGTGTGACGATCTATCAGTGGATGACCCATACTTTCTGAAACCGAGAGCACTAGATTTCCTAAGCCTCTACTTTTATACTTTGGATTTAGTAGTATTATTTTTTTATGGGTTTAGTTGCCAACTTTCGTATCAATACTGTAATTGGTAAACTTGATACACCTGTTGTACTTTTTATTTTCTGTTAGAGGCATGGATATTTTGATTTTATATAATAGTAGACAAACTTCTAAGACCTTAGTAGGCGAGTTATATTTTAATTTTATTCATTTCTGTTGTTACTTATTTATTGGCCTCGTGCACATCAATTGGTGCGTACTTGTCGGTAGCACATTCTGTTCAATGCTTAGTGTGGAATGGGACATTACACGACCTTCGATGATCATCTTCGAAAAATGTGGATTGTTGTTTGTGGAAGACGATGAAGATGTTAGACTCCAATGGTGATGTACTCCTCAAAGATCAAGATCCATATTGTAACGCATTTTTGATAATGCACGAATGATGAAGGATCACTCTAAGTATAGATTTAATAGAGGTTTAATCATAGCTATCAGATCCAAAGAGTCTTATTATGATTTGGATCCGTTTGAAACTAATAAAAAACGATCCTTTCCTTCCAAATAAACACCCATATCTGCCACTGCTGACCTGAGCCACTATAAGGTCACCAATAGTCACTAGAGACTTTACCGAGGCGTAGCCTCTGGTTAGCTATGGTCATGGATGCCATCGGTGGATATAATAGTGGCTAGACTTAAGATTACTACAATCATGTGCGCACCAATAGGGTCATCGATGGGTCAGCCACTGATTGGGTCACCGGAAGTTCTGATTTTTCCAACCTATCCAACAAAGCTCCTCTTCAGTAAAACAATGATATTGTCTCTGTCCGAACTCCATTTTAGATGAACTTCACATCATTGTGAAGGAACTCTGCAACTTTGCAATTGACTCCATAGACTTGGTTCCTATCAAAACTTAAAGTTGTACCAGTATCATCCATCAATATGTCATATTGGTCATATTGCTTGACTTGTCTGTGCAACTATCTAACTTGAACATACTCCACCAAATATGTCATACTATAATTAGGTCATGAATGGACATACATCCCACACTTACGTCCAACTTTCTCTCATCAAGAGGGTCTTTCACTAATAGTATAGAATATCCTGCATCACAGCTCAATCCAATAAGTAGTTATAATACGCACTATAGTCTACCCAACTAGTCGTCCTATAAATAATCCTACATATAGTGTGTAAAGCTTAACCTCAGCTAGTATACCACAAATTATTCCCAACTTGTGTACGTTGTAAACCAACCATCAAACAATTGTGAAAAATAGAACTCGAGGACTTATATAATTAAACATCAATTAAGCCTTAAAATGCAAAGGTCTTAAAGCCCTTTCGATGTCGCCTTCAAAAGATGATTCGCTGAAGATCTAGGAAGATGGTGACATTGACACCAGGCTATAGCACTCCACAAAATCTAAATTGGAGTAGAAGTGCATCTTTGCAAATGTTGTGGTTAATGAAGAAGCTTGAAAATGATCTTGAAAGGCTCCTCCTATTTCTTCAATATTCTCCTCAAAATTCTTCTCTCAAAAGCACCTCTTTTCAATCTCCAACACGCATTAGGGCTTTTCCACCTTTTATAGTTGAGGTAAGCCTCCTTAAAGGATCCTATTCATAGAAGCAATAGATGGAATAATCTTGACCAACCAATCCTAAGCCAACTTATCAAGTATCCTTCCATATTTACGACAGTTGGGAAACAAACCCTAAGTAAAAGAATAAAATGTACCTCAAAACCTGAAGTAGTCAGGTCTTCCATCGCACCATCGATGGCACTCAAGTTACCACCAATGGCAAGTCACCAATTGATGGCAATAGCAAACTTATACAAAAAGGGTGCTAGCACGTAGATAGTCGTAACAAACGCTATCGATTGCAGTAGGAAAGGCTGACTTGCCGTAGCTAGGTGCCATCTATGGTAGTAGGAAAAACTGACTTGTTCAGTCCTGCTGCTCTTCAAAAAAAATGACATTCTCGCATGCTAACTCCAACTGAGTTGTTCTAGATACCATTTCGAAGATGATCAACTTTTAGTAGATTTCATCAATTATTTCAAGTTGTATTTTTGTCAAAAATACTCTTGAAGTTGCAACAGTAGCACATTACTAACTTCGTTCATCATCTTAATTCTTTTGCACATCCACTAAACCTACGCAAAACTCCACAAAGACTTATTATACTAACATATGAGTTTGTTATTTATTAAATCAAAGGTACTGTACGAACATACATCCAACAAAAGAGATAAAGAGGCGGGACGGGGGGGTTGTGTTGTGTGTGTGGGTGGGGGGGTGCCAGGGCCAAAACAATAGCTCCAATCATAGTGAAGAGTGAAGTAAGCAATGGATCGATTACTCATGTAAATATGGAAAGGGTCATGTACGGCGGGATTGATTCGACTGCATCGAACATAGTTTCAATGGATCAAAATATTCGTCTGGAGGGAGTAGCCGAAAATGGAGGGGAAAATGAAAAGAAAATGTAAAAGGGAAATTTATAAATCTGTTCAGGGGTATTCTGGTCAGAAAAATTAACACATATTGGGTCACATGCTAAAATCTAAACCCCAAATTACCTATCGCATAATGGAGTACCCTTATTTGAAGCAAAACTAAAAAAGCTAGGTATCCACTCTGAAACAAAATAACACAAGTACCCAAATGATTGGGCAAAAAAGCAGGTACCTATATTGGAATTAACCTATAATGGGCCATATTATTAGTTACCTTGCGAGCCCAACCCATGATACTGCAGATTGAGGTTGACCAAATGCATTGCTCTATTACAACTCATATTCAGATTTCAGACTTAAATCAGTGAATATTTTTATTGGAAATTGACTGAAATATGTTGTTTGATAGTTGAGGGCTGATATTTTTCCTTCTTCTCATCTCTTCTGAGCAAACCCCTAGAAAATACTTAAATAAAACTAAATGTTACGATTAAGCAAACCAAAGTTAGGGTGAAAAACTCATCAAAAGGGCAAAAGAAGAAAACTTTTTAGCAAAGGTTATGAGCATTCCTTGTATTTCAAAACTAGTTAAGGAAAATTGTTGCTGGTTGCAGAGGTGATATTATAACTTCAAATGAAGGAAAAAGGCGAGGGAGGTAGAAGAGACTGAAGTATTGAAACCATGTTGCAGTCAAGGTGATTGTTGATTTCCCTCTCTACCTTAAAATCAGATAATTCAATTATAAATAACAAACTTCATCCTTTTTTCTGGTCAAAGGTTGCATTGTCTAAGCAACAAGGTGCCATGCAAAATACAAATACGAGAGGATATAACAATATACTATCAATGCCTTAAAGTTAGAAACACAGTGTGTCCTGAGTGCACAATAAGCATTAAGAGAAAAAAAACACAAACAATTGCCCCATCTAAAGCACTTACTTGATCAAGGGCACAAACAGCAGGAGCATTCATATCAAAAAGGACAGCATGTATTGCATCTTTTAGTTGCCTCCTAGATGCCCTAGCAGATTCAGTATCTAGAGAGAGAGAGAGATAAAAAGAAATAAACCAAACATATCATCTATCTACGAACATATTTTTTAAGGCTAATCACTAACAATTTATACAAGAAGTTTCTATTTTATGATACGAAGAAGAATGCTCAAAAACACAGATTACGTTCCATCATAAGTTGCAGTTGAAATTAGTTGGTAGGCAAGACCAGGTGGCTCATATTGATATGATTATGCACAGTATTCTTATCATATGCACAAGAAGTACCAACCATCAGAATGACAGATTGGAATGGAGACAATAATTGGCTGAGATGATGGCTTCACTTGCATCCTGTGAATAAATTTTGTTAGAGTCGCAAAACATTCATCTGTGCAATCATGATATGCATTAATAATTAACTGATATTCAAAGTTTATATCATATACATCATATCAAAATGATCATCTTAAGACTACATCAACCATTAACTATTAGCATCCATCCCAGGAGGTCCACTTATGCAAAAACCATATTCATATGCACAACCTGTTTCTATCAACAATTAGAGATGCTCAAACCAACATCGAAAATAGCGTGTTACGTAACTCATTATATAGCTTTTTGATATCTAACAGAAACCCAATATCATCTATCAGTTGAAAATAACCCACTGCACAGTAACAATGTATTTTTTATGTTATTTTATGTTATTTTGGGTTATGTTGGATATTATGTTATATATTATAATTTTTAAGTGATTTTCAGATTGCTGATTATTTATTTTGATTGTTAGTTGATTACTACAATTTTTTCCTTAATTTTTTGTTGTTTGCTTATTCAATTGCATGTGGAATTTATTAGCTTGCTACTTTGCAATTATTTTCTTAGTTGTTTTGTAATTCCTCTTTAATTGTCAAAATTCCATACTTCTTGTTGATTCTATTGAACTATGAGTTCTGCAGAAATGAACAATTACAACTAAGATAAATTGAGCATTACAAAATACAAATTAAAGCATTGGTGATAACTAAAACTAAAATAAATAAATTTAAAACCCTTTTTTCTTGTTTGAGTGATGACTGAAACTACGGTTGCGAATTTAATATAATTTATAGGGGTAAATTTGAAAATTATTTTGAAATTTGTCAGAAACTTCGAATAGCTTCCCTGTGTTGTAGAAATTTTTTATTCATTTTTAGAATTTTTAAATTTATTTTTCAACTTATAAAACTATTATATATAGTTTTATTTTTATTTTCATTAAATAATTAGAAAATTGCATAACCTACTTTATCCATTGCGCTATATGCAATATAACCTAATGGAGGTAAAATGTTATGTTACTATTATCGTTATTATAAAAATTGGCTCAAACCACTACTTTTTAGCAAGTGTACAAGAGGCAAGGGTGTCAAACTCCACTTGCATCAAGCTACGGTTTTTAAAGGGGGAATTGCGATAGGGACAATCATGGCCTTCGTTTAAAACAAAACTAAAAACCAAAAACTAAAACAAAAAAACATTAGGAGCAAAAGACATGAGCATATGTATGAAGAAATTCAATCTACTTACACATATATACATGTATGTGTATTCATCATTTCACTCCCCCCCCAAACCACGTGCACACCATGCCACAATGCAGTTTGAGCTTGAAGACTATCAAATGAAAGTAACTAGAGTACTAATATTTAGTACCAATATATTAGATGGTTTAGATGTCGTGGAGAATGATAAATGATGATAAAAACAGTGGTTTAGATCTGCTTCTGTTCAGGCTCGCAACAGTCAATTGTGAATAGGAGAAGTTGCAGAGAGGGCACGATGAAGAATCTCAAAGAAAGAGAAAAGAAGAAAGGGAAGAACGGAAAACATCATGAGAGCACAATATGTAAACTAGAAATTCCGAAGAATGGTGCTTTTGCATGCTAATATTGACTTAGCATTAAAAAGGCTTAGTTGCTGTTGGTACTGCAATTTGAGTTGAAACTCAAAAAGGATAAAATTGGATGTAATATTTTGGTACCCCTCTTTTTAATGATTAGAAGAGTGCCAATTTGCCAATTGATTTCTTGTACATTCCCAAAATGGTGAATTTTATTATTTTTTTGCTTAGATCTACTTTCTAGAATAATCTAGAGTCTAATGACTTCTAAGCATAATAAGTTAGATGTAAGTTGGTTTGGATTATTTTGATAGTATCAGTGGTTTGGATTCTAATTAGAAGGTCCAAACAATAATTTCATTCCCACGTACTAATTGAAAACATTCACTTAGAAGCTGGTGATCATGGACAAAAAATGGTTAACTTATATGCTATTATGTTTAGACTATTTAGATATAGTATACAATATCTAAACCAGTGGACTTCAAATTTGATACTCTTGATATATATTTTTGAATTTGATAGAATTGCAGTCGAAAACTATAGTCAACACAGACAAACATATTAAATGGTAAAATTATTGTGTTTCATTAGTTGCTATGGCTGAAACTACGTGGTTTGGGCAACTACCTTGGGTGAGTTTTCGAGTCATTTGGCTCTCATTATTTAGGACTTTTTTGGAAGTGTTGAACAAGAATAAAGGGATGATAATCCATGAGATGGCAGACTGTGGGCCGCTAAAAAATCTCACTACAGAGATCACAATAGAAAATTCATGTGTGTGTTGAAGAGGTGGTTTGAAGCTACCATGGAAAATAAATAATCCACAAGAATGGTCCAGTTAGAGGCCTAACTGATCATCTGTACATAATCCAGTTGGGCCCTACCCAAGAACACAGGTCCCACTACAAGACCAAATTACTCTCCATTTAATAGACCCATAATCACTCCACAACGTTTCACTCCCACTTATTTAGCTTTTGCATTCTATTATCTTTACCTATATCGACCTCATATAGTCACTAACTTAAGAATTGGGAGGCCTATGACTGGGGCTTATACCCGACCCCTCGACATTCGCATTCCTTGTGCGGGCTTGGTAGCACTTTGAGGGTTGGCCAGCAGAGCATCATTGGCCCACCTATTCAACATCCACCTGATTCACGTCTGGTGTTAAGTTTCTTACGCAGAAACAGTAATGACACCATCACGAGTCAAATCACACACTGTACTTGCTGATGGACGGACGATATGGAGAACTGCCTCGGCATCCTAACGCTTACAAACAGACCATTCTCCTGCAAAGCAGGATCATTGAAACCCTGTACCCATTTTAAGTATGCAAAATTTCCTACAGAGCCAAATGGCTTTTCATTCCTTCAACTAGGAAATAATCAGAAATAAAGTATCTGAACCAAGCTATACTTGTATTAAAAGAATCAGACTTCAGAAACATCTTTGCAAAAACAAACAAGTCAAAAGGTTAGACTCATGCAAGTTTAAAAATTAACAGGGCAAGGAAAATTCAAAACTCAATCATTGAAACCCTGCATCCATTTAAAGTTTTTTTTTTTTGGAGAAAAAATTAAAAGGGGATGAATAAGACCTGCTATAGATTGTCGAGAAAAAATGCCGTAGTCTTGAGTACATTGGAGACTCAATGTTACCAAATTCCTGCCAACAAGGCAGACTTTAGAAGAGCCATACTAATCAAAGTATGAACTCAAAAGATTAAACAACAATATAACATAAAAGGCATAGAGCAGCAACTTTTATAAGATGCTGCAGTCATATTCTTGATATTTCATTTCAATTTGAAGTTTGGAGCAAATATGAGTAAACTTACCAAAAATGTTGCACAATGCCCAGATGGAATAGGATACTTACTCCAACCATATTTGCAATATCCTGATCCACCTTCACATGGTACATGCAGAAATACAGTTAAATAGCTCAAACTCCACAAGAAATAGGCTGCCTAAAACTATCTATATAACATAATATTGATTATATAACTGAACCTCTTGCACACATACAATTAGAAGATATTTCAACAAAATTCGGCGTGCACTATTCAGAATTTCAGGGTTTAAATAGAATTAATCAACAGATTCAACACTGGCAGAGTTCCGCATTGCGCAAAAAAGGATTACCAGGCATAGCAGTCACTGAACACCTAACTATTTATACATCAGATAAAATTAAAACCAATTAGTGGATAAGATAATATTAGGCAATAACAATAATCAATTGCTAACATTGGTGAGCCATCCTACAACATGTTTCTACTTTTGTATTATTAAATGGAATAAATTTCTTTTACCATGATTTTTTTCCAACTAAATCATAAATAGTAATAAAACCAGGTCTTCTATATTGTATTAATACCTAAAGTCCTATGTAACCTATTTAATGACATGAATGACAGATTCCTGGGTTTTTTTTTTTTTTTTAGCTAGTTGGTTATAATCTATTATGCTTTAGATATTGCAAGCTTACTGATGTAGCCCATTTTTCTACTATTTTATCATTAAATGGAATAAATTTCTTTTACCAGGACTTTTCCCCAACTAAATCATAAATAGTAATAAAACCAGGTCATCTGTATCGTATTAATACCTAAAGTCCTATGTAACCTATTTAATGACATGAATGACAAATTCCTGGTTATTATTTTTATTTGTTAGCTAGTTGGTTATAATCTATTATGCTTTAGATATTGCATGCTTACTGATGTAGCTTTATCCTGTGGCACCACTGGCTCAACTCCATTTGAGAAAGATCAGTAACCGAGAGACTGAGTAGGAGGGAAGAGACTAGCTCGACTCCATTGGAGGAAGAAGGGTAACCAAGAGACTAGGTAGGAGGGAAGGTTGTATAGATTGATTTTTATCTTCCACACTTATAGATTGATTTTTATCTTCCACACTTTTCTAAATTTATTTCCCTCCTTCAGTTCCTAATGGCTAGACATAAGACCTTTCTGCAAGTGTGAGTTTTTTGCAAATGCAACATCATAAATCACATTTGGGGAATGTATTCCAAGTATCATTCCTTCATGATTATCTAAAAGATATCCAGACGTTTTATCTCTAAATTTTTAATTTCATCAAGTAAATCTCTCTCCAATTTCCATATAGGAGTTACTTTACGCAACACCCCACTCATTAAAGGTCTTGAAATGGATTTGAGCTCTTACCTTTCAAATTGAATTTTTTTTTTTCAGTCTTTTTTATCAGCTTTGCCAAAGAATTATCAGCCAGATTAAAAAAAAAAATCAATTTTTTCACTGGCTGTCTTAGAGTACTTATTTCATCAGTCATTTCTGAAGCTGGTTCTTTTCTCAAAGAAAAAAGGAAAAAGAATTTCCACTGTCTTAATAATTACAGACCAACATGCATTTGGGTGAAAACAATAGACTCAAATTTCAAACTTTGGTCCAAATCTGTGTCATTTACATCAGAAACTTAGCAAGAAAAGGAGATGAAACTGTATTAAATAAACAATGATGGCAGAGGAGATGTTACATCGACAGAAAAATTCTAATAAATAAACCTAAGGCTCAACATAGTGATGCAATCAGACTGGTGGATCCAAGTCACAAACTAGAGTGGCACTCATTTATAAGTAGCCTCTTCCAAACTTCTCCCGAATACACACTCCTAAATGACAGCACTTTGGGAAAAGCGTAACCCAAAAGCGAATATCATGGACTGTTGAAGCTTCATGGACAAGGCTTAGCAAGAGTCCAGCATGACAGATGAAGCAGGACACAGTTATGAGGGAAGTAGTGCAATATTATGAAGGAACAGAACACCAAAAATCTAAAGCTAAAGTCACCATGTGTGTTGCAGTTTCTTCTTGCAATAGAATAGTGCAGCTATTATCCTACTGCCATTTTTTGTCTTCCAACTCTTCTCAGATGACCATTACATGGGAAGGTAGAACATGAGTTATTTGCAGCTTTATCCCCAATGCTTCAATTTTTCTTTTCATGATAATAAAAATTATTCCACAAGTGACTACCCCAAACAAAAGTGTGCAACCACCTTGCACAAATTTTTTTGGGCTTATACTTTTGCTTCTAGAACTAATTATTCATTACAAAGCTCAGTTGGAAGAAAATAAAATTATGGATAATTTGCTAGTCTTTATTCTAAACTCTTTTCTGATAAATTATTCCATAGCAGTAGAATAATGCAGCTTTATCCTCAAATTTTCTTTTATTTTCTTGGTAATCGTGATCTAGACCACAATTAAACCAACAGTATGAATTTTATAAAATACTAATAACTAGTTAGAAATAAAACCATATCTATAAAAAACTATATGAGTTGCGCATTACTTGCTATTCATACAAATATAAGAGATTATGTGCAAAGCTTGGAAAGACGGAATGTTTATTCAAAATATGCGCAGAGGAGCAAGTGTAAATATGTTCTTATATAGGATTTATTCTTTCACCTTTTCCAACCGAAAACTCGAGAAGGAAAAAAGAAAAAGAACAGAGAAAAAAGGTGTGCATATGAGCAGGAGAGAGAGAATAGATTCAAAGAAATCAAGGGGAAAAAGGAGAAGAAAAGGATGAAAGACATGAGAAGAAAATCACAGTCAGAAGAGGAACAGAAGGAGAAAAACAATGAAACATATGGGGAAAACCTTTCCAAGTATTTACTAAAGTTAATCATACCTCTATTTCTTGATTCAATGAGAAAGTAAATTTGTGAGCTTATATTTTACTGTAAGTAAATATCTACAGTGGAAGTGCTTGTACTGATGGATACTAGAATTTTTTATTTTTAGAAAATAAGGATTTTATATTTTGACTATAAGTGTCAATATTTTGATTAATTGATTGATTGCCAGGGCCCCTTGATAATTGATCGAATTGCATTTTCGAAGGCCATTGAAGCACTCTCTATTTTGATTGAGTTGTATTTTCTAAAACATATGTACTTATTTTCTTACACAGTTAAGAATACCTCATTTATTAGCCAGCTTAGGACTTATTTTGCAGTATATTAACGAAACCAATTGTTACTCATTTATAAAGTCTTGCCTTGAAAATCACCACGCTAACTTTCAATATGGATATTAAATATTTTTTTATTGTTTCATGGATACATAATTTGTTGGCATGGATTTGCTAGTATTAGTTTCCCTAGTGAAACTAGTTGTTAACAACTTAACATCATATTTTGTGAACAAAATATCCATTCTGGATCATTGATCAAAGATCAGCTATTATGTTGGCCTTATAACAATCATCCATAGGTACTCAAATTCAGGCAAATCATCCTCTAGGATTCAGGCCTTACGACAATCATCCTTCAAAATTTTGACCCAACGGCAAATTTTCCACATTCTAGCATTTCATCTTTCGGTATTTAGGCACTATGTCTCTGTAGCATTCTACGTTAGGTGGACAATTTATCCAATATTTGTTAATTATTTATTTAACACCAAAATTACTATATGTTGCAATACAAAGTTTTAATAATATGTTAAGTATTGTCTAATAAAAATTAAATTTTGCAACTTCATGTTTTTTTTTCTTGCAATGTCACATTTGTTCTAAAATGTTTAGCACTGGAAAGTGAATCCAGAATCCAACTTAGTGTGCTTCAACAAGCTTCAAGTGATTAACAACTGTATTTAGGATCTCTTGTTTCTTTATTGTTTGAAACAATAGGTGAGAAAAAAAAATCATTTAGTTCAGTAAGTAATAAGTGAACTTATTGCAAATGAAGTCGGATGTTCTTTATAGATGATCGTTTGAGAACTCAATTGATGAGATTTGTTATTTTGTTTGATGAATAAGGCTCGTTATGGAGGAATAATTTTTTTTGACCATTTTATGAATGAATTATGTTTCGATTGAAAATGTCACAAGAAATTTGTGTTGGTATGAGTTTGTTATGGACTATTGCAATCAAAAATATTTTTTAATTAATTGACTTAGATATAAAACTTCAAACGTTTATTGAATATTACTCATGATTCCTTGATTTCTCACCCTAAGGTCCGGGATGTGGTCGTTACACCAACTAGAACAAATTTTTCTTAACTAACTTGCTTTGCCAAGTTAGAGCATTTATTGCGGCAGCATCTTATATTTTTTTTGTTTTTCATATTCCTCTTAGTTTTAGATTTTAATTTGGTTTGGGAAGAACGTGCAAAGTTCCTTTACATACCAAAGAGTGGTCATATTACCCGTCCTGCTACATAATCAACATAATGTTCGGGGGCACAATTAACTAATAACAACATGCGTATTATCAAAACTGACAAAAGCTGTTTACATGTCCAAGTACTGTTGACCTACCAAAAATGAGTGTCATGCAAATCACATTAAAATTTCTTGGTGTTGAAAATTTTACCCAGCAACTGAAGGATGTCTGAAAATGAACTTAGTTCTGACATCCAAATTGAAACAGGTAAAAGATCAGAAAAAGATTAACAGATTTAGAATGATAATGTGAAAGGGATAGCTCCAGTGGAGAGGAATGGGTTCTATACATAATTTCCAGCAAGTTTGGAATAACATGAATTTCAACAGTTCAGGGGATACGAAAAAAAAAAAAATCAGCAGCTTCTATTGTTTTCTGAAGCCGGAAAACCTAACTGCTTGCTCGGTTTTTGTGTGCTTGCAGATACCGTACTGCAGGTTGAAATAAGAACCTGAAATGGTGAGAAAAAGGCCCAGTTGAATTCACATGACAAGCCACTCTAGATTCTTGTTATAACAATCAGATGGCGGGTGCTGCCAGGAGGCAATCTCTGAACTCCTGCTAGATTCTTGGAGGCTACTCCTCACTTTTCTACCTTTCAAGATCAGGAATAGGAATAACTTTAGATAGGATAATGTAACAGCAGATTTTGTCATTATCTCACAAAGTGTGCAAAGATAAAAGTTCAAATTTGGGAAGGTGATCTCATTGAAGAACTGAGACAATGCTAGGTGTGTAGATTGTCTAAAGAGGCAGATGCTATTGTAGGTTTCATTACCGAAAAGCAAATGAATGAAATGATGGATACTCTCAAACCCACGAGAAAAAGAACCAATCACAATAGCCTTAGAAGATGTGATAGACATATAAGCCTACTTCATCCGGTTTGAACAATATAGTAAAAATGTAAAATTGTGGTGGGAAATAACAATTTGTTTAGAAAACAAAAGTCATCTTGACTATCTCAATCCGTGATTTATTGGAGACTTCTTAATCCTAAAAACAAACAAATACATGCACAATGACCAGGTAAATAATTAAAGTGATAGAATGTGCATCTTTTTTCGGACTTGTTGGGGGAGAGTGGGACTGAGAGATACACAGAAAAGCAACTATAATTATCTTTTCCACCTACATAAACCACATTAATAAACTATGCATTAGGAAGTAGGCCAAACCTCACCATCAATAATAACACACCCAGGAACTTTCTCTCGTTGTGCATAAATATTCATAAAAGACAATGGTGGGGAATACTCAAAGTACATCCTGCAATCCAGACATATGATAGGTGATTAGAAATGAGTCGTCAATGTTAGAAGTTTAATGGTGGATATAGATGCAAAATTTAAAAACAATAACAAAGGCGTTTTCAGCTTTGAGACGGACATCTAACTAACTTTAAAGTGTCGATTCTCACATTCAACATAACCAAATTCTTCTCTTTTTTTTTTGTCATTCTACGGGAAAAGATATTTCCAGGTTATAAAAAAGCTTACAAAGTTAGTAAGTACTTCAGAATATTCCCATCCCTAGAAACCAAGAGTTTAAATTTCAGCCGATACTAATACGTACCAAGAATATCATATTGGAATTTGAAGTACAAGTATATAATATGATATTAACCATATAATATACAATCGGTACTGGTACTGCTATATTACCAATATATTGTCGATATCCGATTTTGCCCATATGATACATCCATTATTGAAAATTGCAATACATAAACCATCTGTCAATACCAAATACTGAAAAACTTTGCAAATCTTTCATTAAGGAATATATTAATAGAAAATAGAATATGCATCTCTGAAATCCATCAATTGCCATCTTTACATGGCATCTGAGGTATTGATTTTGATAGAGTGGTTAATGAAAACTATATACCAAATAACTATTTATATTAAACTATCAACAGCCATAATAGTCAATTGAGTATATCAATTCAGAAAAATTCACCTAGACATTAAAATTCTCTATTCTTCTACAGTAATAATTAAAAAATTATCAATATACCAAATCTTTCTATATCACTAAACGAAGCTATTTTCAAAAATTAGATTTTTAAGAAAATTCAAAATTCAAAAAATCCAGAAAATTAGTTTGCCTCATTCCAATTTTTAGAATTTTTTGGAATTTCTAATACAACATTAATAGATAATGGAATCTTCCACCGTACAAATGTATGTATGGCCTAGATTTGTTGGTTTGAAAAATTACCTTTCTTTGAGGAATAATAACCACCCACTCTTACAATTCTTCCATAACTGTCTATATTTATTTTGTTTGAAAAATTAGCCTTTTCTAAGGAACAACTTCTTTGTAACTACACACTCTCATTATATATTTCAACTCTATCTAAAATAGTTTTATTAAAATTTCCATTTTGCCTCTTTCTTCCTCTAAAATCAGTGTTTCTACCTTTAATGCATTTAATGGTTTTAAATTTTATTTTTCTCTTTTTAATCTAATCATCCTTTTCTCATTTGCAGAAATGTATAGGATGTTGAGATCTAATTACTTTAAATAAAAATAGGTACAAATGAAAAGAACTATTCTCCTGGTAACATCATTTAAAGTTTATACTTTTTCCCTTTTCCAAGTAAATATTCCAGATTCTTATTTCTTTTAAACATTGCCAGACAATTAAAAAAATTAAGGAAAAAAGTCAATGTCGATGGCCACATTATGCATTTCTATACCACAACTATAAGATATGATCTATGTTCCTAAATCATTATTTTGTTTTTCTGAAAAAGCTAAATACAAGATTTTTTAAAAATTTTCTACATTTTGATTCTTATTTAATTTCATGACATGAATAATATTCCTATTGGACCTTTCTTTATCTTGATATTCATTTGGACATTTTTTTCTCCATATCCAGTTCTTTTTTATTTTTCAAATTTTAGTATATAATGCTAGGTTTTGCATTCTTATTGACGAGGAGATAATATTAAAAATATTAAATAATTTTTTTTATTTATTAATACTTACTTAATTAGTATCTATGAGTTCATAGATACAAGATAATTAGTTTAGGACTTGAGAAAATAAATTAAACTAAATAACAACTTCTATTTTAATGAAAAGGAAAAAGAAAAGAAAAACATATAATATTTATATGTTAAATATTAGATGCCACCAATTTTTAAAATTTAAAAATTGGCTTTTCCTTTATGCATTTAAATTATTGAACAATTGCATATATTGTTCATATTAAAATTATCAGCGATTAAATTTAGTTGAAATGTAAAATATAAAAAATATTTTTTGTCCAAAGTAATACTAAAATTCGTGCATATTGTATTAAAATTTATTTATTTAATAAATTTTAAAAAAAAACTTTACTTTTCTTTTGTTATTTTTTTTTTTATTTGGTAAGGAATTTACTTCAAGCGAGTAGTAATCTTAGAAATTGCTAAATAACCTTAATATATCAATTTCAATTTGTACATTTTCTACCATAGCAAAAAAGAAAATAGTACACTAAACTCTAATATTATATAACATAAAACTATAACATTAACTTTGATTAAGCTTTATGTTATGAAATTATTCATTTTTATGAAAGAAAAATAATAATTTCGCTTCTTCATATTCACTCGTTTTCAAGGGTAAACTATAATTTTAATCTATATATTTTGTAACAGAATGTTATTCTTATTCTTTGCAATTCAATATTTAATAAAGGATTATCAAATATAATTATAAAAATTTCAATAGTTCAAATTTAGTCACACTATTTCGAAGTCATTCTAACTTTTCAAAAGTTTAGTGCATTAATTTGAATAATACAAGAAAAGAAATAAAAGAACAATTTTTGCTTCACCCTCCCAAAAATATGAACTTCGAAATATTTCTGAACATTTGCGTGGGTTTCCCACTTGTTTCAACTAACTCAAAAAGGAACCATTTTTAAATAACTGTTGCAAAGAGTAGAGTTGATTGGTTGTATTAGCGCCAAAGCCGCATGTGGCTGACATTCTAATAATAGGGAAATTATGTTCAACACTCTTTGTTGAGACTAGGAATGGTAATAGACGTGTCCGTGGATTAATTTTTGGTCCACCCTATATAAAATTTTGAATTAAAAATAAAAATTTTAATTTTCTATTTCAAAATTTTATATAGAATAGGCCAAAAATTGGCCTGCATATGCATCCATTATCATCCTAGTTGAGACTTTCAGTGCTTTTAAACCCTTACAGATTAAATTTGTAAGCATGTAATCAATAATTATAGGGAAAATTGACCACAAATTCCTATTGGACCTTAGAGTACACATTCATTGCATACAAAAGACTACTAAATTATAACTTAATTATCTAGGGCGAAACTTTCGTGTCCCAATTTCTAACCTATCATGTTATAAAAGCCTTACCCTTAACTAAGATAATAATAGCTTTCTTAACGTGCTACTAGAAAATGGAAAGAAAAAAAAAACGCAACAAATTTAAAATCCCATGGCCTAGTTCGGTCACACAGATTCACTTAAGAAAACTGGAGTTTTACATATTTTTAGCATAAAACTCTATCTTTAAACCTATTCTATATTTAGGTACCTTACAATGGAGTTTCGAAACTTAGATTTTAACTGGTTTAAGACTACATAAAACTCCAAAACTAAAACTCCACTCCGAATAAATTTTTCCATAGTTTCTAATCCCTTTATACCCAATTTGGATACCTCTAAAATGGAGTTTCTAAATTCAAGTTTTAACTGGTTTAAGACTACATAACACTCAAAAATTAAAACTTTCCTTTAACAAAAATTTTCCAAGGTTTCTAATCTCTTCATTCTGAAATTGGATTCCTAAAACAAGAGCCAACTTCATTGAAACTTCAGTTTTTAAATTAAGCTTTGTATGTATACAAACTCCAATTTTATAAAACTTAACTAAAACTGGAGTTTTCATAAACTCTGTATCCAAACTAGGCCCAAGCAGTGAATTGCAAGTTTCTTATTTTGTAGCAATATTGAAAATAACGTGTTATGAAAACCGTTATATTACGTTATGATACCTAACATGTTATGAAAACCGTTATATTGCATTATGATACCTAACGGAAACATAGGGACATTTAAAAGTCAAAAATAACTCAATGCACCGTAATAGTATTTTTTTATTATTTTATAATAAGAAAACTACAGTCTTATTTATTTTTTTATTAAATAAGTAGAAAATTGAGTATGTTATGTGATACTAAGGGACAAAACATTACATTACCGTCTTCGTATTTTAAATATTGTTTTGTACTTAGTTAGTAGACTATGCTTGGTTTGATAGAGAATGAAAGAAAGCAAAAGAAACGGAAAAAGGAAAAGAAATGGAAAAGGAAATAGGAATCCCATTGTTGTTTGGTTCGAAGAGAAACTAGAAAGAAACTATAAAAAGAAAAATAATAAATTGAATAAAATTGAAAAATCAAGAAAAAAAAATTATTGCAAACTCCCTCCACTCTCTTACCGTAATTTCATATGAAGTAACATTAATAATATTTTTCTCTCATTTTCTCTAGAATAGAATAAAGAAAAAGGGAGAGAAAATAATGAGTCATATAATCTCAAACTTTCCTTCTACTTTCTTTTCTTTTAAATTTTCTCTCCAATCAAACTATAGAAGAAGAAAAAAAAAAAAAAATTTCCTTTTCTCCAGCCAAACAGATCCTTAGGATAACCACCAAGCTATAAAGCATTAAAAAAAATCATAATATAATTATTCTTAAATTAAATGTTTAAACTTTTTCATCAGTTCCCAAACCCCAACCAAATTTCAATTCCAAATTCAAATTTAACAATCAAATCCATTACAATGTCAATTCTCGATCAGAAGTCGACTTACAGCGAATCGGATCCCAGTCGCAGGTGAGTCTCCGCAAACACCACCGAATCGAAAGCTTCCCTCCCAATCTTAAGAAAGAAAATCCACAGCAAATTATCCGAGACCAAAGCTCTCCAAGACTTACAAACCGCGCTCATTCTCGCCGCGTCCCGAGGGCCAAGAAACCTCAGGATTTGCATCAAGATGTCGATCGGGAGCCGATCGAACGCCCCCAGCGACGAGGTCCCCGGCGAGAGGTCCGACGACGAGGCGGAGCCCCGGCTCGACGTCAATCCCGACTGGTTCAGGACCGATCCCCACACCTTCTTCAGGAAGAGCGCCATGGGAGCTCTCGAATAAAGTTGGGATTTTTTTTTTTTCTTAGTACAGTTGAATCGAGGCGAAGAAATTTTGACGAGGGAAGAGTGTTGTGAAGACGACGAGTTGAGCATCTAGGGATGGCTTGATAGAGTCGGGAAGGGGATAGAGGAGGCTAACCTGCGCAGGGCGACACGTGGGAGGAGTTTCGCCTGGGATGAGGTGTTTGTTGGAAAATAACGCCGACAGTTTGTGGGACCCACTTGATCGTGACTTGAGGAGTGTGTCGGGGTGTGCATTTCGAGTTTTCCCCCCTTTTGTTTTTTTTCCCAAGACATCCCGAGAGATATAACGATCAGCGACCGACAAAATAAGCCCTCGTGGACCCGTTAAAAAACATTAGGGGTATTTACATGCTTGCCCTTAAATCTTTATAAATTATGATTTAATCCTCCAAATCTTCGTATTTAGGGTTTAGTTTCCAAATCTTTTAGGCTGTGTTTGGATTGAGGGAAAATGAAGGAAAAGAAAAGAAAAAGAAAGAGAAAGAGAAAAGGAAAGAAAATGATAGGAAAATTGATTTTCTATTTTATGTTTGGTTAGAAAGAAAATAAAGAAGAAAATCTCAAAGAAATTTTAGAAGAAAATAGTTTCTTATGTTTGGTTGCTCAATAGAAAATTAAAAGGAAAATATAATTCTAATTAAACTATAGATAATTCTAATATTAATTTATATATTATTGATATAATTTTTAATTTTTAAATAATTAAGTATATAATAACCAAATGGTCCAAACTTCATAAAAATTAAAAATATCTTGGGACTAAAATTAGAAGAAAATTTATGTAAAAATTTCTCTCCCTTTTTCCTTTTTCTCTCAACTTTCCTTTTCTTTCATTTTCTCTTGGATTTAATGAAGAAAATGAAAAAGAAAAAAAAACTTAATACATTTTCTCTCACTTTCTTTTCCTTTATTTTCTCTCTAATTTTTCCTCTAACTAAATATTGAAAAGCAACTTTCTATTTCTTTTTCTTTTTTTTTCCATCATTTTCCCTCAATCCAAACACAGCCTTAAATTACTACAATTTAGTCCTTCTGATAGTTTTTCCGTCCAAATAAACGGCATAATCTAATTTTTACTTTTTTAAAATAATAAAATAACTTAAATACCCTTATGAAGAAAAAGGAGAGAAGAATAGAGATAGAAGAGAAAAAGAATAGGGGAAGCCACTGAACCCAATGAAGAAAAGGAGAAGAGAGGAGGAAGAGAGAAGTAGAAAAGAGGAGGAAGAGGAAAGGAGAAGAGAGGAGGAAGAGGGAAGAAATAATTAAGGAGAGGTAAAATGGAAAAATCAGGTCAAAAAATAAACTGGGCTAACGGAAGTTCGAGAGAGGACTAAATTGCAGTAATTTAGAGGATTTGTGAGACTAAATTCTAAATATGAAGATTTAGAAGACTAAATTATAATTTATAAAGATTTAAGGGACAAATTTGTAAATATCCCTATTTTACAATGGCAAAGCGTTCTGAGCGTATGCACTCGAAAGTTTAGGTTTTTTTATCTGTTTGTAAAAGCAAATATGTTTCAGTTTGGATAAAAAAAAAAAAAAAAAAAGAATGCAGGAGAGGTGGAATAAGAAAAAGATAGTATTTTTAGTTAAAAAATTTAAAATATTTCAAAATAATCCGATTTGAGATGTTATCAAAAGCACTTTAGTGTTAGAAAATTTCTTCAAAAACTAACGGTCAAATGTTCTGATAAACACTTCATATTATGTTACTTCAAAACACTCCAAAATTTTTAAAATCTAACCTTCTAAACATATTATTAGTATAATTTAAATATCTCATTTCCAATCCTTTTTAAAAAAAAAAAAAAAAGTTTGAACCCCACATATTTTTTCAGTTTAACCTTTGGTCAGCGTGACTTTTAAAGTTTCATATTTTTTTTTGGCAATTTATACGATTTGAAGGTACTTTTGTTATGAAAATTCAAATGAGAAATTCACAATTTTGCTTTTCTTTTTGTTGAGGGTAATGCATGGTCCATTTCCAACTTGATTGTAAACTGGGAGGACCAATATATATATATTTTTTTTACTCAAGAGCATGCATAGTGGAGCCTGCCTAGATGAAAAAGTGGAGATGAGATTAGCAAATAGTTATAAGAAGGTTTACAAGATAGGACATATGTGATGTCTGCTCCCCTCTAACAATTTAGCACCAAAGAATTATGGGAGCTACTGGTATAAGTGTAACGCATTGAACTATACTGATTTGACCCTATTTCTAAGTTTTGAGTGAGTGTAAACGCAAGTTTTCAAAGATGGATTTGTTAAGTGGATACAACCATAGTATTGGTTGGTTGGGGAGGTGAATGGAAGATGTCATTCAGCACAAAGGAGGGCTCGTGATGTCATTCAGTTTCACCCATGCACGCACCAAGTATATTTATGCAACTGATAAATGACGTATTGAAACTATATGGGCATAATTTTTTTATATTCATATGATGTCTCTCTTTCTAGAGTGAGAAGAAACTAAACCATAGTGGAAATTATTGGATAAAATTATATAAAACTTGGAAAAGAGGAAGATAACATTATTGGGGAACTTAATATACCGACATGTTTGGTTAATCTCATGAAAGATTGAAAATAGATCAGTCCTTTACTCCATTAAAGATTGTGAAAAGTCGATTAGGGTGCAACTTGAGAGTTTGTTGTTCCTCACCTTTTCGAGATGTCTTCGATTTTCTCTTTATTCTTTTAACTTGTCCTATATTGATAAACTCCCCTCATCGAACTGGTGTATTTGTAATCATACGTTGCACATGACCAAACCATCGTAAGCAATTTTCTCGCATCTTCTTATCGATAGGAGTTACACCTAGTTTAACACGAATATTTTCATTTCTCACTTTATCTCTTCCAGTGTTGCCACATATCCAGCGAAATATGCGCATCTCTGTTACACTTATCTTTTGTGAATGACATTTCTGTATAGCCTAGCATTCCGTGCCATATAATAAATATAACGCCCCCGTTTTTTGGCCCTTTTTTTCAATTTTACAGAGGACTCTACTTAACTATTGCAATATAACCCAACAGTCACAGGATTTTAAAATAACCGTAACTACTATCATATCGAGATAAACAAATATGTCTGAAACTGAAAGAATTTCATTTATACAGAGAGTTGATTACATAAAATGGCACATTGCTATGAATATTTACATAAAAAAATCAAAATACAAGAGAGTTAAAGCAGTGCCCAGAAAAGAAAACAGAAACAAGAAGTACGAAGTGCTCAAGAAGTGTTGTACTAATATCTTCTACTCGATCTGGCCGGTGAAGTAAGGGCCGTTGGTTGGAGCAATATCCCATTCTCTACTTTCATGATCTGGGCTTAAGAAAATCCAGGAGATTAAACCCCACAAATAACACAAGAGAAAGAAATATGAGTACTATCATAGTACAAAAATGAATAAAAAGTATACAGATAAATTACTTTAGTACAAAACATATCATGAGAATAATGAAAATAGAATAAGAAAGACTATTCATGCAAATAGCAGATATAAATCATGTAAAGTTGATATGTCTAGGTCAAGTCCCTGTTAGTATATAGGTAAAGAGTATAAGTATTAATCATATTACATGTAATAAGAACTATGTAAGTCATTCATAAGATTTATATAAAATTTAACAAGTCTATATTATGTTAGTGTTAAAATTGAAACTTAATGATAGATAAGATAGCGTGCAATTTTTCTCATATTATACAATTGTCCGTGTATATCCAGAACCCGGCCTCAAATTCATGATGTTGAACCATGGCGCACCGCTAGGTGCTTACAAATCTGATCTCGTTCAATGAAACAAGTAACGGGTATCACCCATATGGTGACTCACGTATCAGATGGTGGACCAGTACCCCCCGGTGCTGTTAGTAAAAGGCTCTCAGCACCCAATCAAGAAGTTAGGCAATAAAATCTTTGTATAATACGGTACTTATCCATCATATAGTTTTCCCTATTTTTTCCATGTTAGTAATACATAATGCATACGATATATATGAATTAATGAAAATATGCAGATTGTCAAGTCAAATTGTGTACATATCCTTTTCAAAAGAAACAAGAATTTAGAAATCAAGATATGGAATCATGTACACACATATTACAAGGATTTTTCATGTCATCTAATGAAGATACAATAACTTGTCATCATATTTCTATGAATAATTCTGCCTTCATGCATCATATTGATATCCACTTGTCATATTATCATAAAATGAATAAATATTATTAAACATGTCATTATGTTATCTTGGAATAAGTAATATTTAGAAAATTCATGACTCACCAACATTAACCTTTTTAGTGGAGAGTAATACCATATAGAAGTTTATATAATAAATTTTGAATGAACTGAAATCCGCGCTTTTTGCCTCAGATCCGTGCCTTTCCCAAATATGCTATTCTCCATATTCGCAAATTTTCCAAATCTGCAAATCTGCGAAATTTCCAGATTTGCACATCCACGAAATTTTCAAATCTGCAGATCCACGAAATTTTCAAATCTACAGATCCATGAATTTTTCAAATCTGCAGATTTGCGAATTTCCCTTTTAGGAAATATCTTTCTCAACCTTGAAAAATTAGCTAATAGCTTAGCATTAATACTATATAATTCTTTAAAATCAATTTGAGAACTATGAAATTTTCATCTCATCAACTCCATAATCTCCAGTCATTCATATAGATTAATAATTCTTAAAACGTTAGTTTAACATATCAAGTCTAATAGATTCAAAATGGTCTAAAATTATCCATAGAAAGGAATCATATACACACAATACAAATTAAATAAAAACTCCAAGAAAGAATCAAGGATGTAGAATGTAACTTGCACAAAATCCATAAAAGAATTATATTCTCACAATACAAATCGAATAAATCACGAGAAAGAACATGCATGTTACTTGCACTCAAATACAGTTAAAAGAGATAGCAAGAATAAGGTGCTAATTGCCTCTAATTCCCTTTAATCTTCTTTGTTTTAGCAAAATCTCCCTTCTTCCTTTCTCAACGAACTAGAAGAACCAAATTAAAAGGTGATTTTTTTAAATTTTGTTCTTTTACAGGAATTCTCTTTGAGAGAATAAGGTCATATATGCCTAAGGGTATTTTAGTAACCTTATCATCTAGCATAATCCCAATGCTTCTTGCATGTATGACAAGTGTCCAATTAGAGTGCCACATCTCACTCTCATTTTGACAACTCATCTAAGGGTGTGCCTTTAGAAATTTAGTTAAGTTATGAGGTGTATATAAAAAAAATCTTGGTTTCCAATAATTTATTATTTAATAAGCATGGAAATTTGGAGTGTTACAATAAAGCTGGTCTAATTGCAGTCCTATAAAATTTTCGTTTCAGTCTTAACTGAATGTTACGGTCGCATAAAACTTCTGTTGCACTTCTCCATTTCAACCAGTCAGTTTGTATCATATGGTTGATATCATTATCGATCTCTCCATCATTTTGAATAATATAATCCAAATATATAAGCTTACTGCTTATTTATATCTCTTTTCCGTCCAGTGTTACAACACTACAGTTTAGGATCCATCGTTTTCTAAATTTACACTCCAAATATTCTGTTTTAGACCTACTTAATTTAAAACCTCTAGATTCTAATGTGTGTCTCCATAACTCTAATTTGACATTCACCCATTATTCTTGTCTCATTAACTAAAACAATATCATCAACAAATAGCATATACCAAGGTGTCGCATCTTGAATAGCTCTAGTAAACTCATCCATCACTATAGCAAATAAGAATGGGCTCAATGCAGATTCTTGATACAATCCAATTGTGATAGAAAAATTACTTATTAGACAATCACATGTTTTGACATTGGTCACTATTCCGTCATACATAACTTTAATTATATCCATATACTTGATGAAGACTCTTTTCTTCATCAAGCTCCACCAAAGTATGTCTCATGATACATTATCATAGGCTTTCTCTAGGTCAATAAATACCATATACAAATCTCTATTTTTCTTTCGGAATCGCTCTATAAGTTAACGAAGTAAATAAATAGTTTTTGTCGTCGATCATCCCGACATGAATCCAAACTGGTACTGTAATATTTTAATAGTCCGTCTCAATCTATATTCAATTACTCTTTTTCAAAACTTTATAGTGTGACACATGAGTTTTATTCGTCTGAGAACAAAATTTCTGAGAACAAGATGGAACTAAAGTTTTCAATCCTACCGCACAATGGTAATAGGGCCTTAAATGAGTCTTTAAATCTGATATTGGCCATGCAGGCCAGAGGTATATTCCGGGAATCAAAAAGTAGTAGGAGGCATGAAGGGGGAGTCTGTTATGGGCGTAGAGTGTATGGATGAAAATGAAAGTTGCAAGTGCAAGTTTATTAGGCCAACTTTTTGAGTCGCATGAGTAGAGACAAGTGGGCTCAATGTTACTGGCATGCTCTTCACTACCGAGTGCTGAAAAGGGGTCTGCTAGAGATAAGCCTAAGCACCATCACCAAGCTTTTGATGAAACTTCTTTGTTGGGCACTATACCACTGTGAAGTAGGGTTCGCAGTTCTCACGAGTAGTGGGTGTCGAAGGAAAACCAAAGAACTGATCACAAGGACTTGTGAAGTTGTAGGAGGCTATTGTGACTGGGAAAAAGAAGGATGTTCTTGTTATGCCAATTCCTATAAAGGTCCTCAACTCTCTGAATGGATCACTGAGGATACAAATGGAGCTACACGAAGGAAGGTTGATGTTGTACCTCTGGATGGTAATGGTTGAACTTGTGTGATATGGCTGTGGAGGAAGCTACAGCCTCTCTCTCTCATCATCAATAATTATTATTTTCTGGATTTGCTGAGGTGCATGTAAATCCTCTACCTTTGATTATATTTATGTACTCAAGGATAAATATAATCCTGATATAGTTATAGCACTTAGGATTCATGTACAATTCCCTAAGGTTCGTAAAGTTTAATGGACAGTTGGCCTTGATTATAATGTGGAGAGTGTGCTATTGTTTGTTCGTTTTGGAGGTATTCTTATTTAGTGAAAAGATAGTTTATGAGAGATTGAATTTACTCAGATTAAACGACTTTGTTGTGTTGGGTTGATTTGTACATGGGGAAGTTGGTCTTGGGATCTTACAGTAGTGTATGCCAACTATATGGATAATGAATATAATGATTTATGGGATATAGTGGAGAGTGTGTTAGAGTGGATATTTTGATTATGGTGATTGGATACTATAATGTCATTGCGCTGGAGGGAGAAGAAATAGTTGGTTGTTGGTCAGTCGGAAAGCCTGTGGCTACAAACAAACTTTGTGTATAGCACATAATTATACAGTATATCAAGCAATATATTGTCCATTCATTTTCATAATGCATATATCTACACGCACACATACACACACAAACATGTAATAATGGAAAAGAGCCGCTGATTTACATAAGTTATCTAACCTTTATTTTTATTTTTTTTACTAATTTAATAAAAAAAATATAAACTCATATTTAATTTCTTGGGTTTTAGTTTTGATTTGATTTTTTAACAAGTCGACACAAAATTAACGGATTTTAATGAATAAAACATTTTTGTATCCACTTGATAAAAGAGTAAATGAACTCCAAAATTCATGAAATAATCCTAGAAAAAGTTAAGAATGTAGAGATTCTAATTGTAGAAAAATTTGAAGAAAAATCATTTGATCATTATATTTTTGCCGCTAGTTTATGTAAGTTGACACAAAACTAATAGTTTTCTATCAAGTTGACACAAAATTAACGAATTTCATTTTATATCCACTTGATTAAAGGGTAAACAAACTCCAAAAGTTATGAAATTTAATCTTAAATAATTTAAGAATATAGAAATCCTAATTGTAGAAAAAAATTGAAGAAAAATTATTGGATTACTACATTTTTATTGCTAACTCGCGTAAGTTTTCCTCAGCTGGCAGCTCACATAATGTAATCCCAATATATATATATATATATATATATATATATATATATATATATATATATATATATATATATATATATATATATATATATATATATATATATATATATATATATATATATATATATATATATATATATATATATATATATATATATATATATATGTAGACACAAGTTGGTCCTCCATCATATTGATAAAAATTTTAATGGTTTTCAATGAATAAATATTTTTTTATCCATTTGATGAAAGCGTAGATGAACTCCAAAATTTATGAAATTTAATTTTATTAAAGTCAAGGAGGTAGATATCCTAATTCTAGAAAAAAAAATTGAAGAAAAATCATTAGATTACTATATTTTTGCCGCTAGCTCATGTAATTTTTCCTGAGTTGGCGACTCACCTATAGTAATCACATATACATACATACATATATGTATAGTAATAGAAAATTCATAATTCATTTTGAATATGATAGCTCCTGATGGACAAATCCCTATGTATTATAACAAAGTTTCATAGAAAACTATAATTTTAATATGCCTATGTAAATTTGTATATGAAGGATAGGCATACAACTGTGTTACTTCCATATGATATAGAAATATGATAATATACCAATTCAAATGATCATATGGTAAAATGATTTTGTATAATAGTAAGTATAAAATATCCGTATAATTTAAATTTGTACATGTGGCAATAGTCGAAGATTTATGTAATTATGCAAACAAGGAAAAAGATCCATGAAAATTATCTTTCATTTAGTCTTGTTGAAACCACTACACAAAAACTCCGAAATTATAGTGAGGGTTGAGAGAAATTATTTTGTATTTTTAACACGCCCCCGCAGGTTGAAAATCCATTTTTGGATAGAAATCTGGGTTTTATCGTAGCAATATAATTTTTTTAAAATCCGAAATTAAATGCCAGTTATATTTTAACACGCCCCGCAGGGGGAATACCCACTTTACGCAGCGGTATAAATTTTTTTTTTAAAACCCGCAATTAAATGCTTGCCCAGCAAGAATCGAACATGGATTGCTCTAATATCATGTTGAAAAACCCTTCCACTACACCAAAACTTCGAAGTTAGTGAGGGTTGAGAGAAATTATTTTGTATTTTTAACAAGTCTGTTTATAACCTTAACTCATGCATCAATTCCTATTTATAATTCCTATATATTTTGAATATGATTATACCTTTAGTCTACATTTTATTTTGAAGAATAAATGATCTACTCTTACAATAGAATATACCCTAAACCTGAACAATGGCCCAAATTTGTCCAACATTTATATAGTTTTTCTCTAGAAATCTATATATAACCTGAAATGATTACTGTACAACTTGTTTCTTGGTCAAATATCAAAGTCAATGATTAATGTTTTTATCTCAATGGTTGAATTATATATGTGTTGAGTTTCAAAGTCATGATGTGATGGTAGAAATAGTGATGTTAACAGCAAAAATATGATTATGGGCAAAATCTCAAGGATATTAGGATTAGGTGTGCCGCAAGCTGGCAATGGGAACAATCAATCAATAATGATTCTGGCTCTAATGAGCCAGAGCATGGTAGTTAAAACCTTGTGATTGTGTTAAGGATCGATAGTTCATGCCTGGATATACTTGTCTTGAAATCTATATGATACTATACATATATGAAATAGCCTGGCAGACACGAGACACGTGACTTGACATGCCACGTAATACTTATTCCTGATACCTGACAATGCATATATTGTTTCTTATATATATTTAACATTACATACGATATATGTATTATGAGTAAAAGGAATACACAATTTTCTTTCCATAATTTATTTAATCCTCTAATAAACATGGACCCAAAAAATTTCAAAGAAACTTATGTTTAAATTTGAATTTCATTATTTAGGAAAACTAATATTATTAATATCATTCATTATTAATGTTTTTAAAAATAAATTAAAATTATCCATTCAGATATTAATATCTGGACTGGTACATTATTTGTTTAGCATTAATACTCGAACGAAATTCGATTTTCATTTCTCCAGATCAAATTTATGCTAAAAACAATTAGCTAAAAATGCCGGAAATTTACTTTTTAAAATCAAGGGAAATTTTGATTCATATTTCCAAATAAGGCGAATCTTCTACTGAAATTAATTGCATATTTGTATCTTCGATAGTATTCAAATCTTCTTGAATTTTACCATGCAATTCTAAATTTCAATGAAGATTTTATCTAGGGTTATAAATTAGGGTTTGAGATTAGAGAAATTGTATCTAGTCAAGGTTGAAAGAATTAAGAAAAGAGAGAGGAGTTTTATATTGGGTTTAATGTTTTGTATTTTGTCAGGTTCCAGTGGGAAAGACAGTGATAAATTAGTCAAAACATTTAAATGTCGAACTTAAATAATTAGTTTAAACTTGATAGGTTGGCTCATTTAGAAAAAAGGTGGGCACATTTAGAATTTCCAGATATTTTTTATGGTAGAAAAGTGAGTGCTATTAGAAATGTCACATTTTTAGAAGGGTTAATTACACTCAGACTCTCTGTAGTATGGGGCATGTAATACTTAGACCCCCTGAAGTTTAAAACTCTCACTTAGATCCCCTGGACCAGGGGGTCTGAATGTAATTAAAACACGGTGATTTAGATACTTCAGGGGGTCTAAGTGAGAGTTTTAAACTTTAGGGGTCTAAGTGTTACAAAGCTCATACTACAGGGGGTCTGAGTGTAATTGACCGTTTTTAAAATTTAAAAATCTTGGGAAGGTGGGTGCTCTTTGAAATTCAATGGGTGCCCTTAATAGGACACATATGGTATTTTAGAGGAAAGCTGGGGCAAAATTCGAGTAAAGATTGGCACCTCATTTTAATCGTGGGCACCACATTGTACTTAGTGAGCACCACAGCCTATAGTAAAGTGATTTACAACATTGGGAAAATGGTGCTCATAAGTCAAGTGTGGTGCGCATTTAGAATTTCCCGGAACGTTACTAAATGTCCTTCCTAATTTCCACGTCATCCCTGGCACTTTTGTTACTTCACCAAAACGTAGGGGTAAAATAGTAAATCATCCACCTTTTTCTTCATAATAGCGGTCCTTTTCTTCTTTTATTTCGCGGTTGGGCGAGCGTCCTCGAGACAAAAAAAAAAAAAAAAAAGAAAAAAGAAAAAAATTGAAAATAAATAAATAAAAATAAAAGTGTTAAAAAAAACCTAAAAAGATTCGCCCCTAAATCGAGAAGCGTCGATTTTTTTCTTTTAATTTTTATATCGATTTAGATTTGGAACGCGTCAAGTTTCTCGATTCCGCATGCGAATCGATCCTGACTTCAAGCGAGATCTGAAGCTTTTCGATCCGTAACGAGGTACTTGTTCGATTTTTTAGATTTTTGTTAAATTTTGTGTTTTGAATTGGGGGATTTGACTTCTTGTTGATTTATCTTTTAGATCTAGGGTTTTTGTTTTGTATAAGACCTTGATTCTCGATATAATTTATATCTCAATAGTGTTTGGAGTTTTATTTGTGCTGTTCTGACCTTTAAGTAAATTTGCAGAAAATATTTGGATCTGAATTGAATAAAAGGCGCAGACTTTCGTAAAATTTATGTGATTTTGAGGCAAAATCCTTGCTGAATATGGCCTTTGTAATATTTGGGGATTAATTCCTAGTTTAGAAAGTTAAGAATATCAAATTTTTTATGTTAAAGTTTATTTTATTTAGTATCAGAATTGTTTCCATCACTGATCGTAGTTCCATGAGGAGTTGATATAATGTTTGCTCTGTTCTACTAATTTTCAGTACCGGGATGCTTATGTACTGCACTAGTGATTGTATTATGTTGTGTAAATGTTGTAGTGTTACAATATTGTAGATTAAATATGTTTGGGTATGCTCAAATTCTGTTAACAGAGTAAATATACAACAACAACAACAACAACTAAACCTTTATCACGAGTACTTGGTATAGGTTACATGAACCAAAAGAGAATCACATATGGTCGATCACATTGATAATAGGGAACGGCCCAATAAAATCCATTTTTTGGCTCATGTTATAAAATGTAATAATATTTTACGCTAGTTATTATAGGCCTACCACAACTCTCTTTCTTTATTCTATCTTGGGACAGACAGTGAAAGAATAAAAATTTAAGCACAGCACTAGTAAGGTTAACGGAGTAAATATGAAGAATTAAAATAAAAAAAATTATGTTCCAATCTATCATCACCTATTTTAGTTGCAAAACCTCATTCAAGATTAATTCTTTGTGATTCCATATTGTTACCCGTTTGCATGCAGGCGCATATATTTGTTTTTTGCTATGTTTTAAACAACAATAGCGGGAATATAACATTTTGTTTCAATTAGGTTATATTGTATATAGCGTAGCACATAGCATATGTTAAGTAATTTCCTATTTATTTAATAAAAGTAAATATAAAATTGTGTAATATTTTTCATAAAATTGAAAAATAAATTTAAAAATTCTAAAAAATAAATATAAAAATATTTTATAACATATAGAGGCTATTTTAAATTTATAAAAGTTTCAAAATATTTTCAAATTTTTCTTTGTAAATTATATTAAGTCACAATCGTAATTACAGTCATCACCAAATATAAAAAATAAGATTTTAAATTTATTTATTTCAGTTTTAGTCAGTGGTTTAATTTATATTTTGTAATGATCAATTCATCTTAGTTTTAATTGTTCATTTCAGTTGAACTGAGAGTTCAATAGAGTAAAAAAGAAGTATGAAAGTCTAATAAACAGAGAGGAATTATAGCAAGCATCCAAACAAACAATTAGAAATTAGCAAGTTAATAATTCTATAAGCAATTGAACAAGTAAACAACAAACAATCAAGTAAAGAAATTGCAATAATCAACTAACAATCAACATAAATAATCAGTAACACTGTAAAAAATAGTACAAAAATAATAGTAAATAACATAATATAATCCAAAAAAACGTAAAATGATGTAAAAATGCATTGTTGTGGTGCACGGAATATTTTCAATTGTTAGATGGTGTTGGATTTGCGTTAGGTATTGTAACGTAATAATATAATGGGTTACGTAATGCATTATTTCAACTTAGGTTTTCTGTGTATGGATGCTTTTATTTGGTTGACATGCTATACAACTTAAGTTGCTCTTATTTATATGGTGTTGCTAGTTGACTTTTTGCCCTTTTGGTCTACCAGTCAGTCTTATCAACTAGTATCATAAGCGTAGCTTATGTGATTACCCTTTTGCTGAATGTTATCGTAAATATGATGTTTTATACCATATCAACTACTTAGGCAACCATAGATACTTGTATCATGTTCTTTATTCGATCTTTCATTGTATTTCTGGAAGCTTGTATCTCTTGCTTGTTCACATGATCCATCCTTTTTGTATTGTTTCTCTGGAGCCCTTTCCTGGATCATGCTGTGATGGGATTTGTAATCCATTCAAGCTTTTGCTTTCAAGCTTCTTGGAGGCGTTTCTGAAAATTCCTGTGCTTTCCACCTAAAATCTCGTGGAGTTGTTTGTGTTATATGCTTGAATCCTTTTAGGGGATATTTTTGGTGCCAAAAATGTTTTCTTGCATCTGAATCATCTCAAAGGAAACCCTTTTCTCCACATTCCCTGCTTGTTTGCAAGGAAATCTGTAGTTTTTGTCTGATCAGATCTATAATTTGGATCAAATTACAATATCTTTGAGATAAAACAAAATTACAGTATTTAGTTGGACAAAATGCTTCAAATGGAGAAGCACTTCCTTTTTGTGAAATCCGTTATGGAGCACTAGCTGTCCTGGGGATCTCATCTTCACCCCTGAAAAATCAGGCATCTATATTCAAAGGAAGATCCCATTTGTGATCCAGAGATGCAGAGGGCTTTCAAGATGGGGAGACATGATAAATCAATCAAACAATTTTTATAGATCTCATCTGCTAACCTAATTTCCTTTGATTTCTTTTGGGGAGGAGATGAAAAGCTGTCACACCCCGCTATCGTAATACGAGCACGTATAGTAGCTACCAGTAATATATTCGATTTGAATATACTAAAGCCTCAATAAATTTGTCACAATAATATTCAGTAATTACGATAGAAAAATTTAACAAAAGTTTGACTTTTTACTTATTGGAACAAAGTTTAGATACAATTGAAATAATATACAATAAAACTAAACAAAAAGAAGAAGGGAATCTCTAATCTGGTATTGAGCTTCAACCTGATTTTCAAAATATATCAGATTCTGCATCAGTTTTGGTTTGTCCATCGGTAAGTCTAGACATGCACACTCAAGTCGTCAGATTGCGATCAAAATAAAATGCATAGAAATAATATGAAATATAACGGTTATGTCCAAACATGATAACCCAAGTTTTAAAAAATATGTAATGAAATATCTGTAATAATGATGCCACGTGATTTAGGTTATCTTAATGTCATTTTAGCAAAATTAACTTCATAATAGGGATATTTTTGTCTATGATGTCGTGTAATTGAAAAAGCTAAGTGATGGAATAGTAATGTTTCGATTGTCTCCTGTACAGACCCAGAAAATGGTCATATGGATTGTCCGGTGCTGAGTCGGACTTGCCGTCAAATAAACAGGAATAATATAAGGTATGATCCAGTAAATCATCATCCACCTATAGTATGCTAAATATTCAGTTGTATAATTTAACAAGTTTATAGCCGAAACAGAGATATTTCCATCATTCAGTTTCTCCAATCCAGTATCATTTGGGTATAGTTCATATAAGTCTAAATTCTGGTTTTCATAACTTGTATATTGATTATATTAAGTACAATATTTCAATTGGATTTTATTAACTTGTTAACAAATAATTTATAGAGTACGTTCAGTTTATACATTATTTAATAAATCACAATTAGTTATATCAAGGATTTACTAATTTGAGACATTATAGACATATCAGTCAGGCAAGTGTAAGGATGTTGGGAGGTTTTCCGTGCGATATACTTTCCTTAATTAAAGAACCGGCATACAAGACAACTTTTTTAGATACCGATACAAAATAATATTACAAACACTATTTTTTTTACGATTATAACTTTTATGTGATTTATCAAATATTGTATATTTCGATTATTTTAAAATCTACTATATTATGTAAATTAACATGTGATCATCTATAACAAGAATAATTGAATTTCTAATAGAACAAAGAAACAATAGTAATATCAATAGTTTCACTTATAATAATATTTTTATAAAGAAACTAGTATGTTTAGTGAGTCTAAAAATGAATTCACCTGGATTTCGTTTCCCAATGTCGATTAACAGAGAAATCACTTATTGAATTTGCAGTCAGAACACAGGCTTCTTCTTGCTCACTACAAGTCTGCTTGTCTTTAGGACTTCTCACTATATGCTCGTTAGACTCGCAACGCAAATATAGGTGATGTGCAATTCTACATTTCTTCCGTATGTGTCTTACCTTCTTGCAATAATTGCAAACAACATTTCCATGTTTCTTATTACGTCATTTAACAAAAGATGTGAGCCCCAAATGTAGAAAGAGGAGGAATAAGGTGCTCTTCATCAGCGAAGTAGTGGCAGTTTCGGCGGTGGCTCCTATGGTGGTTCTGGCAGCTCCGAGGGTGGCTTTGGTGAGATGAAAGGAATAGAGAATTTTAGAGGGCAAATTTTAAAGAATGATTTTTAGAATTAGAATGAGTGAAATGTGTTTTGATTTAGAGATTTATATAGGATTAGAATTGAGAGTTTAGAATATGAAAGGTTTTAATTTAATCTAAAAATTTTAATTTTTAGAGTTAATGATGGGAGTTTCATTGTTGAATTAATGGAGAAGATGAAAGGTTTGGAGTTGGAGAAGATGAAAGGTTTGGGAGTTTATAAAAGGTGAAAGGGCTTGGGGGTTAAGGGAGATTAAAGTTTTGAGATTTAGAGAAAGTGAAAAGTTTTGGAGGTTATAAAAAGTGAAAGGTTATATTTATTATTTTGATTATTTATTTTTTTATTAAATTATTTATATCTATAAAAAATGAAGGGTCATTACATTCCTCTCTTAAAAAAAATAATTTCGTCCTCGAAATTAAATAAAACAAAGTAAGGAAATATTTTTTTTGCTCCTTATTATTTGGACAACTCATTATTCTTATTGAGCTCACGCTTGATCTATAGATTAGGCGAATTTTCTCAAGAAAAGAAGGGATTTGGAGTCAATGGAAGGTTATAAAAATTATGTTATAAAAATTATAATATTAAAATAAGAATAGATATCTAAGGATGAATATTTAAATTTTATCTAGGATGGAAATCATTAGCCAGTAATGAATTCAGATATGGATCAAAAGAATAGAATTTAAATATTTCAAAGAGTCAAAGAAATGGAATTCAAATATTTCAAAGAGCATTATATGTAAGTCAATTCAAGTCACATGAACTGATTTGAGAAACCTGGACTCTGATAGCACTAAAATAACTGTCACACCCCGCTTTCGATATACGGTATATAATTATGTGTAATAGGTACCGGCATCATATTCGATTTAAATATGCTAAAGGCTCAATAAATTTGCCACAATAATACTCAGTAATTACGATATAAAAATTCAACAAAAATTTTACTTTTCACTTATTAGAACGAAGTTTAGATACAATTGAAATAATATACAATAAAACTAAACAAAAGGAAGAAAGGAATTTCTAATCTGTTATTGAGCTTCAATCTAATTTTTAAAGTATACCAGATCCTGCATCAGTTTTGATATGTCCATCCATCGGTAAGTCTGAGCATGCATAACCAAATCGTCAGATTGCGACCAAAGCAAAATACACAGAAACAATGTGAAATATAACGGTTATGTCCAAACATAATAATGCAAGTTTTAGAAAATATATAATGAAATATCTGTAATAATAATGTCAAGTGATTTAGGTTATCTTAATATCATTTTAGTAAAGTCAACTTTATAATAGGGTTTTTTTTTTTGTTTAGGGTGTCATGTAATTATAAAATCTAAGTGATGTGATGCTACTATTTCGATTGTCTATTGTATAGATCCATGAAATAGTTACATGAATTGTCTGGTGCTGAGTTGGACTTACCGTCAGGCAAACAAGAATAATATAAGGTATGATCTAGCAAATCATCACGCATTCATGGTGTGCAATATTCAGTTGTACAACTTAACAAGTTTACAACCAAAATAGAATATATTTTCATCATTCTGATTCTCCCCCAACTTAGTGTCATTTAGGTATAGTCCAGATAAGTCTAAATTCTGGTTTTCATAACTTGTATATGGATTATATCATGTACAATATTTCAATTGGATTTTATTAATTTGTTAACAACATGATTTATAAAGTCCATTCAGTTTATACTTTATTCAATAAATCATAATTAGTTATATCAAGTATTTACTGATTTGAGACATCATAGAGATATCGGCCAGGCAAGTGTATGGATGTTGGGAGGTTTTCTGTGCAATGCATGTTTCTTAATTAGAGAACCAATATAAAAGATAATTTTTCTATACACCAATACATAATGATATTATAAATAGTATTTTTCCATGATTATAAATTTTATGTGATTTATCAAATATTGTATATTTTTATTATTTTAAAATCTAACTTTACTATGTAAAGTAGCATGTGATCATCCATAACAAGAATATTGAATTTCTAATAGAACAAAGAAACAATAGTAATATCAATATTTTCACTTATAATAATATTTCTGCAAATTAAACAATATAATGGAAATAATATTTTTTATAAAGAAACTAGTGTGTTTAGTGAGTCTAAAAATGAATTCACCTGGATTTCGTTTCCCAATGTCGATCAACAGAGCAATCACCTCTCGGATTTGTAGTCAGAATACAGGCTTCTTCTTACTCATTACCAGTATGCTTGTTTCTAGGACAACTTTTCACTAGATACTCGTTAAACTCGCAATGCAGATATAGGTGATGTGCAATTCCACATTTCTTACGTATGTGTCTTACCTTCTTGCAATAATTGCAAACAAGCTTTCCACGTTTCTTATTAGGTCTTTTAACAAAAGATGCGAGCCCCAAATGTAGAAAGAGGAGGAAAAATGTGCTCTTAATCGGCGAAGTAGTGGCAGTTTCGGCGGCGGCTCCTATGGTGGTTTCGACAGCTCTGAGGGTGGTTTCGGCGAGATGAGAGGAAGAGAGAATTTTAGAGGGAAAATGTTAGAGAATGATTTTTAGGATTAGAATGAGTAAAATGTGTTTTGATTTAGAGGTTTATATAGGATTAGAATTGGGAGTCTAGAATATGAAATGTTTTAATTTAATTTAGAGATTTTAATTTTTAGAATTAATGATGAGAGTATCATTGTTGAATGAATGGAGAAGATGAAAGGTTTGGAGTTGGAGAAGATAAAAGGTTTGGGAAGTTAGAGAAGGTGAAAGGGCTTGGGGGGTATGGAAGATTAAAGTTTTGAGAGTTAGAGAAAATGAAAAGTTTTGGAGGTTATAAAAGGGGAAATGTCATATTTATTATTTTGATTATTTATTTTTTTATTGAATTATTTATGCCTATAAAAAATGAAGGGTCATTACAAAAGCTGAAGTTGTCTATCGAAGGAGAAGGGGAAACCAATGTGGCAGGCAACTGACCCGATATTAAATATAAAGCCCATCTAGCTATGGCTATGGGCCAATTGTCTCTGGTGTTGTCCTGGAATAACATTTCCCAAGTTTATTTTTTGCATCATATAGAGGTGGCAGATTGTAATGTTTAAAAAATGCAAATGAGGCATGTTGTAAGGACTTTTTTTGAGACAAAATGCCCTGAAGTGCATATGTGTGGCACACAGGACAATGAGGCATACACTCCACATATGAGGTGCAAAAGGGATGTAACATATGTGGCGGAAAGGGGTGTAACATATGAGGCGCATAGGAAAATAAGGCATACACTTCATTATGAGGTGCAAAAGAAGCGAATGCCCCATACCTCATTTTGTGCCTTCTGCATTTTTTGGCATGTGGTTCATCAACTAGAAAAGGGACTTCTTTGTATAAAATTTAAGGTTGACCATCACTATAGCGGTTAGATTGTGAAAGAGTAAAAAACCATATTACTTTCATTAGATTAAAAGGTTGCGTACAAATTTAGAACCAACTTCACATAATTTTATTTTCTTCTTGCTTTTACATTTTCATACTTCGTAAATTTAAAAAATAAGTACAGCAAAAAAGTTCTTGAGATTACGTGGTTATGGCTTTAAGGTCACATTCCCCCTCATATTTTTGTCTTTTAAACACTGACCTATTGAAAGCATTTTCGAGACCAATAACTAACAGCCCTGAAGATGAAAGCAAATTAGGGACAAAAAATTGTTCCGCTTTGGTGTTTTTTTGGGTTGAGATGAAGACGGCATATTAAATGGAGTTTTAGTTGGTTATATGCATGAACAAGATTAAAAGCCCTATTGGGTTATTGGGTTTGTTTGATTTTTAAACTCTTATATAATCTTATGTGACAAGGACTTATGATTAAGGATATTGTTAAGGACTAATTTAGTTTATTAGTTCTTTAATTATAATAGATTAATTGGATTTTAATTCACCTGGATTAGGAATTGTAACATGACTTAATTTGTCATTGTATTAGTTTCCAACTTGTATTAGGAATTGAATTCTCATAGAACTGTGTATGGGGATTGCCATCATCAGAAATGACTCATAATTTTTGCATCTTATCTTCTCGAAGCTCTTATATGGTACTTGTTCTTCTTCTAAACAACCTTCTTAAACAAAACCCTAATTTCATCTTGTTCCCAATCATGGAAAATGAAGCCAAAAAAGAAACTTAATTCTTCTTTCTCTTAAGATATTCTCTTTATTTCACTGTTCCTTGGTGATTCTTCTATCTTTCCCTTACCCTTCAATATCTTTGTCTTCGTTGATCACATGTTCTATTTTTTTTCCCTTCTGGAACTTTTCTTTAATACTTGATAATTCCTGAACTTTTCTTTAATACCTAATAATACCTTTTTGGTTAAATATTTTCATCTTATGACTATTGTGCTCCTTAAAAATGGAGACAACTGTTGTGCTTCTTAAAGAGATGACATACTGGCACTTGTTAAAAGCTTATTTCAGCTACTTTTCCAAAGACTTTCAGCATTAAAATCCCACTACTTCTACTTGTCAAAAGTTGATTTCTATGAAGTTATGGAATCTATTATTGATGCTTTCCACTAAAGTTTTGCTGAAATGTTCTATTCTTTTTGGAGTGTAATACTTTGTAACAAGCTGTGAGCACATGATGATATATTCTTTAGTTTGAGGGTAAGTGTTGATAAATAATTTAGTTTATTAGTTTTCTAATTGTAATAGGATTTACATTATCTTGTATTAGGAATTGTAGCAGGACCGAAGAAAACATGGATGGAGGTAATACGAAAAGATATGGATTTTAGAGGTTTAAATGAAGACATATTACTCAATAGGAATGAATGGAGAAGGATTATCAGTGTAAAGTTTTGCTGAAATGTTCTATTCTTTTTGGAGGGTAATACTTTGTAATAAGCTGTGAGCACATGATGATATATTCTTTAGTTTGAGGGTAAGTGTTGATAAATAATTTAGTTTATTAGTTTTCTAATTGTAATAGGATTTAGATTATCTTGTCTTAGGAATTGTGGTAGGACCAAAGAAAACATGGATGGAGGTAATACGAAAAGATATGGATTCTAGAGGTTTAAATGAAGACATATTACTTAATAGGAATGAATGGAGAAGGATTATCAGTGTGAGCGATCCGGCGTGATTCTCTTTTGGTTCATGTAGCCTACCCCAAGTACTTGGGATAAAAGATTTAGTTTTTGTTATTGTTGTTGGCAGGACTGGAATTGTCTTTCCAACTTGCATTAGGAAATGGATCCTCATGTAACTCTATATATGTGTATTGACCTCATCAATAGTAACATATAATTGTTCCTTATGATGCTCAGGCTATTTGAAGTGAATCATGGAAATAAGGAATTGCTAATTCTTAAAGACGTCTTATTTATCTAATAAAGAAAGTTGATTATTAATTTTCTTAACTTGGTTTCACTTTAAAATTAAAACATGGTCAAATTAACTGTTCTGCTAATATAAGGGTGAGAGTTTATTTTCCTTTTAAAAGAGTTCAGTATTTGTTTGGAAGCTAGAATTTTATTCTACTTACTTCTGAAGGATCCCTTGTTATTTGGACCATTTATGTTTGTGTATGGGCTGTGGTATTGATTGTCTATTTATTTATGCGAGTCCATGCTGGTTGAGCAATTTTATATTGTTAGATGGAACCATATGGTATTGGGATGGTTGATCCTTTATACGGTATGAGGCCAAGAAAATAAACATGCAATTTTTCTTTTCTTTATTTGGTTCATGGCAATTGACTGCTTGTCAATATGTATCTAAGAATGTACCTCACTTATTATGATTGATTTCATTAATTTTTGAACCTGTTATTTGTCACTATACTGTTGGTTCTAGCTATTCCTTTCAAATCTAAATGTCAATTTTCTAGTCACGGGTAGCTAGCTGCTAATTAATGGAAGTAAGACACTTCTGTCTAACTTTAAATATGCTTGGTTTTTTATTTTTGCTGTTAAGATTGGATCACTTAGATAAAATATGGCAGGTCTGTGTGCACTGGGACATGTCTGACTACCAGCGGGAAAACATTGACAGGATGGCAGATGATTATGAAATGAACGATATGGAGGATGACATGGATGAAGAATTTCGTGGAAGAGCGATGGAGGATTCAGATTCTGATGAGGAAGAAATTAACCAATCAGTATGCCCCTCTTTTCTTTCTCTATGTAGTGCTGTAGTCCTTTTTTTATGCTCCTTTTGTTTAAATTCTTATAAGGGTGTGTACCAGGTAGTCAACTGCTAATATATACATCTATACAAAATAGATGCTTACACATTATTTTCTCAGTAATTGGTTCTAACTTGTTTCTATATGGTACAAGTGGATATACATACGAGGCACTGACGAATGTTCTCTGTTTTATGCAGAATGATAGAGTGACTGACACTTCATCTGCTGAAGCAAGAAGAGGAAAGGATATACAAGGGATTCCCTGGGATAGATTGAGTATCACAAGGGAAAAGTACAGACAAACTAGACTAGAGCAATACAAGAATTACGAGAATGTTCCCAATTCTGGAGAAGTTTCAGCTAAGGTATTCTAGCTAAATGAGTATTAATTATATTCATTCGTATGTTCTGTTGAACTTAATAAAGGGCATTGTCTTGTGATTAGATATGCAAACCAATCAAGAAAGGAGGAAATTATTACGAATTTTGGCGCAACACAAGATCGGTTAAGTCAACTATCCTGCATTTTCAGGTAGGTAAATATATGTTTTTTTATTTTTATTTTTTTACTTTTGTTCCTTCAAAATCAGCTTGGTTTTATTCGTTGTCTGGTAATTTGTCTGGGAATTTGTTATATGCTATAGAAGTCAGATTAACTATCGATGGAGTACTAGCAGTTATGTTACACAATAAAATTCTGATGTAAAATGGAGTATGGATTTTATAGCTAACGAAGAACCCAGTTTATTTAGGTGTGAATTTCATCCCAGCTTGTGGATCTATTCTGAATGTGAACTTTTTAAGTTTTTCAGATAGTATAGGTGGTCCTAGTTGCTCTACTCGATGCTCTTTGCATAATTTCTTAGGCACCTTCCAACCTTATCTGTTCTCTGTCTCATTGTGGCTGTCGCTAACTGTCGTCTCTGACCTTGGCCATCCCTTCCTGGTGCTCCCTTCTGGTCACCCTGCTGCTACATTCTATGTTGCTGCCACTGGAGATGTGTGTGTGCGTGTGTGCCTTTGCATGAATGCATGGTGGGTAAGGCTTCGGGTTCTAACCTGTTATATGGGCTCAAACCATTTATATGGAGCAAGTCAGTTTGAGCCTGTCCTATGTAAGTTAAAGCTGCTTTAGCTTTTTCAAGTAGGTTTGAACTTGACCCATCTGACTGCTCATTTTCTTACGCCGGCAGTTGTAGCACAAAGTGGAGGAGCAGCAGGCTGATGGGAAGGGTTGGCGGAGGTTGGAATCATGGCATGTGATGGTAGCAATAAATAGATAGATTCTCTCTTTCACTAATTCACATGTGCATACGTGCACACAGGCACAAAATGAAGCAAATGCCTGACTTGGCACTTAACCATAGTCGGGGCAGCTTGGTTGCCACTGCCACCTACATGCACTATGCAGATGGTGACTTTTACTGCATTGCATACAAGTTATAGTGGTTGAGCATTTTAACAGCAATTGATAATGATATCTTATATTTTTTGAATCTACATTTACATTATTTTGAGCACCATTGCTCCATATTGCCAAAGGGATGCCCAGTTGATTGGTAATGCTGTTGGTAGGTCAGTTTCACTTGTAGGATTCTGTGAGGATGGAGCCTCTAAAGTCCCTACAAATGACTTTTTTTCTCAAAAAAGAAGTCCCTGCAAATGATGCTGCTGGCTGAATTTGACAGTGAGACAGCCTGGTGCATAAGTCATTTTCATTATCTCTACATTGGGGTGGAGATTTTTGTTGTAGTTTGATGGGCATTGCAAATATCTTGAGTGCAGACACCCAGAGAATCTAGGCTTTCAGGAGCATTGAAGCCTTTTCATACCTTCCCTTATATGAGCCAACAACTGTTGTCTCTGCTGTGAATCCCTCTCCCATCGAGTTAGTAGGATCACCCAAGCAAAATTTGGTAGCATGGGATACCAAGTTAGCCTGAGTTTGGATTTGGACAAGTTTGTGCAACATGCGATATCTGCCTCACATGGACAAGTTTGTGCAATGTGTTATATCTATCCCGGAAGGGAATCATCAGATGGAAGTTAACTTATTGTTCGTACCTCATTTCCATGTTCCTGGTGCCTAAAACTAGGTCAATGCTGGAATTGGTTGCAACCTGTGGTGGCAGGTGGATAGATTTTTATTGTCCTAGGAATTGGGCACACTAGGAGTTACATCTTTTCTTGCCTTAAGGTTTGAATAGAGTTCGGGGTCTACGCCCATAGATAGGATTTGAACTAGGCGAGAGGAAACCTTCGTGTCCACTAACCTCCATGTTTAGGCATTCTAAAGAATGCAATGGGATCACTCAAATTCGGTTTGCTCGATGTAGCTTCAATAGCATCTTTCAAAGAATTTGCTTGCTGTATTTTTGCTGCAGTATTATAGTTGAAATGAGGGACCAGAGGGCACACTACATATTGTGCTTTTTTATTTGGAAGCTTGAAATCTTTCAATTTTCACTGATTACTATAGCTAGGAGACTTGTTTGGTTTTTCAAATTTTGATCTTTCCTTGGACAATTTATCTAAAACAGTAATTGGGTTAACTGACTTGTCATGATTATTTTCTTTTCCTTTTTTGCAGCTTAGAAATTTAGTCTGGGCTACGTCAAAGCATGATGTTTACCTTATGTCACATTACTCTGTCATACATTGGTCTGCTTTGACATGTGAGAAGTCTGAAGTTCTGGATGTTTCAGGACATGTGGCACCATGCGAGGTGAATATTTTCTTTTTGAATAATACACATAGTCAAATTCATTTCCTTTTACCTTCCAAGAGACATGATTTTGCTGCTTTCACAGTGGACTGATTAATCTTGCTATGTCTGTTGTTTCTTTGGTGCAGAAACATCCAGGAAGTCTATTAGAAGGATTTTCTCAGACTCAAGTCAGTACATTGGCGGTCAAGGATAAGTTGCTTGTGGCTGGTGGATTCCAGGGAGAGCTCATATGCAAGGTTAGTTTCTTCCTTTAATGCTCATAGTTTCTTCCTTTAATGCTCATTGCCTTCATGCTTGTGTTTAAAGATGTCTCAATTGCAGACATGTTAAACTCAAAGTTATGCTGTACATGGAAGCTAGAGGTCTTCAGGCTCGTGCATTAAGCATGGCCTAACCATGCTATATGTCGGTAGCTGTCTCCTGAAATAACAAACTGACAGTCTGTTTAAACAATACATCTAAGACAAGCTTTGTGCTGTTACTGGGATTACTACTATATCCTTTAGAAAAAAGAAATATCACCATGTTCACTGTTTTCTGTAAGACCTAAACTTGTCGTGTTATGTCACGATTGTTTCCAGAATACACAAAAAAAGAAGCATCTGTGAGGTGTTAGTTTTAAAGTTGATAAATTTGACATGTAACAAGGGACAAGGGTGATTTTATTTGTCTCCTTTCTGATAATATAGCTCATGTTGTTTACTTTTGATGGGAAATTGCAGTATTTGGATAGACCTGGAATTAGCTTTTGTTGCCGGACAACGTATGATGACAATGCAATCACTAATGCTGTAGAAATTTACAACAGCTCCAGGTACATCAGTTGGATGGCATTCTATCAATTATTGATTTCTTAGAATATTTAATTGGCTAATTTAATTTGTGATCTATTCAGTGGGGCTGTTCACTTCATGGCGTCAAATAATGATTGTGGAGTCAGAGACTTTGACATGGAAAAGTTTCAGATTTCTAAGCATTTTCGGTACCCATGGCCAGTGAATGTAAGGATCAATTATCATTTCCAAGTTCTGATAGTTGTAAGGCTGAATATATATAAATTGCCTCCTGCACTTTGTACATGTTCGTTATAATTAAAAATCGGTAATAAATAATTGAAGGATTGAAAAAACTGAGAGGAATTGAAGAGAATACAAGGAGAGGCTTGCACTTATCCTTCAGTTATATTCTTCTCAAGCCTGCCTCTTTTGGGGGTGACTGAGCAAACTTAACCTGTAAAGTGGACTGAAGTTCTGAGGAGTTGGCTCGATTAGATGCTCAATGTGTAATACAATTACTAATAATTAAAGTAACTATGAATAATTAAGGGCAAATGATAGAACAGTGAAGAAAAGGGTAATTGTCTGTGTATGCCTGTGTAGTTTGAATTCATGACGGGCTGCAACTTGGTTGGATGAATCTCAATCCCAAACCATCTGACTGGGGCTCTCCGAACGGGCTGGTGAAGTGTGCGACCAGGTCAGTTTGTCATTGGTTTGGGTCCCTATGGGCTTTAATCCTGTTCTAGTAGATTATCTATGTATTTGAGCATAAGATTACCACCACCATCACCATAATTGATGGAGAGAGCCCTGAAAAAACCCATCAGGACTTCAATTATCTATCAAACATGCATTAAAGGGGGAAAAATAAATAAAAGAAAACAACCACAACAAAGCGAAAGAAAGAAGTTTCCTATTTCATACATTTTCTCCATTCAGCTCCGCTGGGCCAACCCTGAGTTCAATGTTATACTATATACATAATTTATCATGTTTTTACATATCCATACCTTTCTGAAATATATATATATATATATATATATATATATATATATATATATATATATATATATATATATATGAGAAAAATGGAAATGAGCTGACAGCTCATGCAAGTTATCTGAGCTGCAGTTCATTTCCACCATCTCCAGTAATCTTTTTTAAAAAATTTCTTTTGGAATATGATCTCGACCCCCTAGGGTTCACTCATACCCAATTTCTTGAATTTTAGTTTTGATTTGGTACTCCATCAACCCTGAGTTCGATGTTATACTATATACATAATTTATCATGTTTTTACATATCCATACCTTTCTGAATATATATATATATATATATATATATATATATATATATATATATATATGAGAAAAATAGAAATGAGCTAACAGCTCATGCAAGTTACCTGAGTCGTAGTTCATTTCCACCATCTCCAGTAATCTTTTTTAAAAAATTTCTTTTGGATTATGATCTCGACCCCCTAGGGTTAACTCATACCCAATTTCTTGGATTTTAGTTTTGATTTGGTACTCCATCAAGTTATTCAATGAATAAAATATTTTGTATGTACTTGATGGAAAGGTAAATAAACTCCAAAATTTATGAAATTTAATCTAAAAGAAGTTAAGGAGGTAGAGATAGTAATTGTTAAAAAAAATTAAAGAAAAATCATTGGATCATTATAGTTTTGCCGCTAGCTCACGTAACTTTTCCTGAGCTGGCGGCTCACCTACAGTAATCCCATATATATATATATATATATATATATATATATATATATATATATATATATATATATATATATATATATATTATTATTATTATTAATTTATGCTATGAATGTTTGACAGTTTTCATCTTGACAACTTTAACAATAACTAGGTCTTTTATCCTAAGTATCAAGGGTAGGTTACATGAACTAAAAAAGAGAGTTACGCCAGGTTTTGTCACCTTCATATCTCTATAACATGTCTCTTATTGGAGTATAAATCAGTTTACAGCTTCGTATCTGTTGAGATCATTCCTGTCTCTCTGATATCCTGGCACAGTGGTACCTCTCCACGACTATCCTGCATTCTGCTGTGAATAGACTCGAGTTAGATATGTGTGGTTTCTTGGATGGGGTTTGGGCAGATGTTACCCACTTTACCTCGATTTGTTAGGGTCCTAGGGTGCACCTCGACCCTGTCAGTAGATTACCTTCTGTTAGGGTGCACGTCGACCCAGTCAGCAGATTACCTTTCTGTTCTCATTGATGACATACAATTCATTATGCCAGCTTAAAATCAAGTTTTGGCGTAAAAGTCAAAAACCAAGATTTCTTGCGTGTCTTTTGGATGTTAGCATGGATGAAATTATGGAATGTGTATCAGTTTGAATTCTCATTTGGCATTATTTTGTTTGTTGCAGCACACATCTTTGAGTCCTGATGGGAAACTTCTTGTCATTGTTGGTGACAATCCTGAGGGAATCCTGGTTGATGCTCATACCGGAAAGGTAATGTCTTGTATGCTTCCCCTAAACCACAAAGCAATCAGTTTAACCAACACTCACTCGTATCACAGAATATCCAAGACTTGTATGGCCATTTGGACTACTCATTTGCATCAGCATGGAATCCCGACGGTCGTACATTTGCAACGGGTAACCAAGACAAGACCTGCCGTGTCTGGGACATCCGCAATCTCTCCAAATCTTTGGCAGTCTTGAGAGGCAACCTCGGAGCAGTTCGATCTATCCGCTACTCATCCGATGGTCGATTCATGGCGATGGCAGAGCCTGCTGACTTTGTGCACGTCTTTGATGTTGCCAATGGGTACCAGCAACAACAAGAGCTGGATTTCTTCGGAGAGATTTCTGGCATGTCCTTCAGCCCTGACACTGAGGCTCTATTTGTTGGTGTATGGGACAGAACGTACGGTAGCCTCCTGCAATTTAACCGCCGCCGGAACTATTCGTACTTGGACTCATTAATTTGAGATCATATGGATGGTTCAGGATCGTTCTTGCAATAAAAAGTTTAGACTTTGTGTTGTAAGTGTATAAAAAGGGTTGAGAGCTGTAAAGTTGTGGCCTTAGAGATAGTGTGCATTTGTGAGGTTAACTGAAGAACTCTATAGCTCACTGTGCAAAAGAACAAAAACACACAAATGTATTTAGAAGAGTAATAGACTGGCTTATGCCATTGTTGTTCTATTCGTGCATGAATCTTATCCTCTATGCAATCTTCAATATTAAGCTCCAGTTACAGGAAAAATCAGATATTTCCAGTGAGTTGAGTTCTGGGACCCTTTTGTTTCGGTTTGCTTGCAGTGTGCACGCGTATCAGCAGTTAAGGGCACAGAATATTGCTGCTGAGTAAGAATTCTTGAATCCGCTGGCTCCCCCACTAAACCAAATTTTGAGCCTCAAATTGAAGAAAAGCCAATATCAGAGTCTGCTTAATGAAAATAAAACAACCAATATCTTTCATGTCAGCTCTTTTCAGTGCCCTGAGTTCCAATAGCTTATGTTACAAAAATACATACAAACTTGCTTTAGAAAGTAGCTCTTAAATAACAACTAGAAAAAATTTTCAATAATTTAAATAGCTCCTAATTTCGCATTACATAAATAAGTACATCCTACATTTTTAAATAACCATATGCAACTATACAAATAAAATATCGATCATGCGAATGATTATTCTCCTTGAATAGACTATGCACTTAGAAAGTAAAGAATAACTTTATATTCTGAGGTGTCTATAAACTTTACAATAACTATCTTTTTATAAGTAAAGGAGTCAAACATAAAAGTCAAATACAAGAAGAATATATAATTAGATATTAATTACATAAAATCCTCAATCAGCATAATCAACCTAATTAGAAATATTTGATAAATATACTAATTTGAAAAGATATTATGAGATATACTAATAAATTAAAGAATTTGTCAAATATCCTAATTTAAAAAGATATGCTTATCCTCCTTTCCTTCTTTGACCTCCCACCATTTCAAATACTCCTCCTGTTTCTTCAAGCCCTTCGAACACCGCAGCAGCTTCAGGTTGTTCATCTTGCTGCTGTCTTGCGCATTAGGGTAGCGTTTCTGGCCAAGGCCTCGTGAGCGATTGCATGCAGACCTGCACGGCTCTTCTCAATGTCCTCCTTCCACCACAGCAGGTTGCTTACAATTTCAACCAGTTCCATGGGATTTTCCCTCACTAACGCCATTTGTATGTCTATCCAACTTTCATAATAGAATTGCTCTGCACATTTCAAGTTTGCAACTGCCAGAACACAACAAAAAGAAAGAAAAAAAAAAGATGAGAGTCATGCGCGAGATCAAAAGGAAAAAAAAAAAAAGATCATCACACGCACACTTACTAGTCAACTCTTTGTCACCGGGACGTTCCTCTATTTGTTCTTCTCCATCAAAGGTCCCCTTGGTGTTCTCTCGCCCATGGAGCACCTTGTTTATTTCCTCTTCTCCACCAGGCATCATCTTTATTTTCCCCAACAGTTTCTTAGCTGTTTGTGTTACGGTTGAAAGTAATACATCTGCATGAAACCTGACAAGAAATTTCCACAAAAGTTTTAATGGACACGAAATATTAATGAAATAACTAGTTAAGACAAATATGAACAGTTCAAGGAGTTGGTTACATACATGTCATCTTCCAAGGTGAACGATTTGACCATGAGTTCCTCCGTTGTCATCATCATCTCGTGTGAAAGTAGTTTTTTCCTTGATGAGGAACTTCTCTTTTGAGATTCCTTGTTTCTTGGGACAAAGGATGGGTCTTTGTCATGATGATGTTCCTCTCTCCTATCCCTCTTCCGCTTAGAACTTGTAGTAGATTTTTTGCTCTCCTCAAAGTTTCGATCCACAAGTCTGTCCCCATTGCGGTGCACTCTGGCCAATTTCTTAATAAGCCCTGTGGGCTTCTTACTTTTCCGGCAGCAAGTCATATTGCTGCCTTCTGTCCTGCCCGCGTCAACCTCTACCCGCACAATCTCTAGCGCTGGAACATTACTGTCAGAATGGGGATTGGCACCGCGTTTCATCTGAAGGCAGGAAAAAATGGTTGTTTGTTAGGACGCAGTACCTTGGATGCATGCTAAATTAATAAAAGGAGGGTTTGAATAGGCCTTTGACAACAAATTTTTTCTAACAGTACAAAACTTTACAAAAAGGAACTGATACCGCATTTGGCGTTCAACCAAATAGCAATGCATTATGACACACACCCTTTGAGCATGTACTAAGATTGTAGAGCCATTTTCAATTCTCACATATGGGCACATTTTAGATATCAGGTAAGTATGCAAACTCTTCGAACACAACTTCAGTCGGCTAAACTCAAACCGACTCGCTGATCAAGTCATTGTGCTTTAAATAAGACATAAATCCTTTTATTGCCACCAGTATATCAAGTTAACAGTAGCATAGTAAAAGGACTTGCAGGTCCTCATCATTCCGATAAGATGTGAGGTCACAAATATCCTAGACATCCTATAACCTCTGCTGGCAACGAGATCTCAACAAAATGAACAAGGCAGAGGATTCGACTCACATTTTGCTTCTTTTTATTGCCAAATCCAGAGAAGTGACTCATTGCAAGTCGCGGATAAAACCTATTACATAAAGGGGAAAACAAGACAGGACATCCTTCTGCTTAATAATTTTCTACATTGTTTGAAATAATTTCTTTTAGCCCTCTGATTGTGAATTCTTGATTGTATTCAAATTAGAGCCATCGAGATGCCTGCAGCTTATGGCAGGGAAAATATTGAAATCGGTATGGCTGATCATTTATGGTATCAAAGCAGCAATATCGGCCCGTACCGTATCGTGATATGGAAAATTTCGACTGATATTAAACAGTATTTGGTGTCTTGGGTATCTCAAAATCTGATAGGATGTATGCAATATAGAGCATTGGTCTATGGTAATTCACTCTAAAGCTATACATATGGCTAAATATAACACGGGAAATTTCTAAACGAGCACACCACGGGTCTTAGTGAGCATATTTTTTGAGCCGGGATTAGTCCGGAACAGTCTTCAAGCCGTTAGGAGATTTAGTTCCCAAACGGACGGTTCTAAACTAGGACAACCGTTTGGAGATTAGTTTCCAAATGGCTTTAAACAAGGTCACAAACTGAAGTGACAAGCTTGTAATTATTAACAACTTTAGGAGGTGTGCCCACAAAGACGAGTGACGTGCTCACTTGGAAATTCCCTGTAACACGCTTTATCATAATTTTCATGCGAAAAAATTTCGAGACAAACAATTTGGGTAACATGGTGCACCATAATTTTCATGCCAACAGATTTAGAAATAAACAGAGACAAGATACTTAAAAAAGAGGTCAAATTTCAATACCATTTGCCCAACAAACTCGAAAGCCATGCTGAACTCATCGGCCGGCCTCGCTGTCGTCGGCTTCCTTTTAGTGTCCAGAAGCAACCTATAGAATCCCATGACCAGCCGCTCATCGCCATTGAATAAAGTCTTCACCCTTCCCACGATCGCATCGCCATTGACTCTGCAGTCGTAATCAAATCAAGGTTTAAACCCCAAAAAGTTATTAAAAAAAAAAAAAGAAGCAGAAGAAAAAGAAACCAACTTTTGGGTGAAATCCCAGAAAATTTTCAAGAACTCGTAGTACTTGGATTCTTCTGCCCCAAAGAAATCCTTGACCTCCATCAGATATTGAATTTTTGCATCCATGGTCACAAAACCCTAACTCTATCCCAAACCCTAACCCTAATTTTTCAGAAAGAGTTTGTTAATTGGGGATTTTATGCGGAAATTCGTTTGGGCGCTTTGCTTTGATTTTATTTCGAAACCAGAGACGAGATAATGGTTTCGGTTATAAATATAGAAATGTTAAGATCCGACTCCGATTTCAATTAGGAGGACTCTGAGGGGAACTTCTAAAGGGGCACAAGTTTTTTCCTAGTGAGGCCAGATTTCCTAGTGAGTCCAGTTTTATTTCAGTAAATGGGAGAATTTCTTAGTGACCACAGTTTTATTTCCAAAATACCCTTCAGATATATTTCATCTCCCTCTTCTCTCCTCATTCATCTCCACTCCGCCGCCAAGTCTCCTTCTTCTTCCTCTTCTCTCTTCGAGATCTACCCAAATCCGTCCAAACCCTCTTCTCTCCTCACTTCCTCTCCACACCGCCTCAAAATCCTTTTCTTCGAGAGCTCCGCCGCGGCCATCTCTTCCAAATCCGCCGCTGCCACCGCCGAATCCTCCGCCGTCGAGCCACACCCCGCCGCCGAAGCCTCTGCCGCCGATCCACACCCCTGCCGCCGAAGTCTCCACTGTAAGTCTCATTTTCTCTTGATCTCAAATTTCTCGGCTTCACTGTAATTCTCTTTTAATTTAATTTTAATTTTGTTTTATTTAGTTTATTCTTATTTGGTCTGTGACTGCTGTGAAAAATGAGAAGTTTTTGTTTGGTCTAATAATATTTAAGAATCGGGAAATTCTAAACGAGTACATTTATTTGTTAATTTTGATTTTTAACATTTAGATAATAATTATGAAGAAAATATAATATTGTAATTGTAGTTGTAAAATATGCAAAAATTTAGTTATTTTTCTAATTATAAATGTTAATATTAAAATTTATTAGTTAATTTAGAAGGTATTGTCCTAATAGTTGATTAAGTTATAAATGACGGTTTCAGTGTCTTTAAATTTTAATATTACACTATCTTGTAGTTAAAAAATAAATAGATAAAATTGATATTTGTAGCAAATTATACTTTGTTACTACTTACTTGCACATGGAAAATTTACTATTTTGATAAAAAACATCTATGTATGAAATATCTTTGTATTGCATAGATGGATCCGGTAAAATCTTCTCGCATTCGACCAACTGCCTCGTTAAGGAGGAAAAAAGTAGCATCTCGACCACAAATCCAACGCCCGATACGAGAGAGAGAAATCGAAGTGGCCGTAGATACTGAATTAAATATAGAAACTCCTAATTTGATCAGGTATAATAGTGCAAGACTAGAAGAAGAGAATACTGATGCAGGAGGCTCTCAAGATATATGTTCTTTATTTTATGTCCCATATAGTACCCAGTTTATCTGATGCTTATTTTTTTCCCTTCATTAATATTGCAGAGATATACACGCGTAGAAGCAATAATCGATCCATTACTTGCGCAAGGGGATAAGGCATTCAAGAAGCTATTTGGATTGTTATTTACTGCACTTGCGAAGATCAAAGCCGTGCTAACTGGTTGCACTCAGCCAGAAGAACCACCAGAAGAGCAAGCAGAGGAACCAAGACAAAATCAATCCACTCCTAATGCACCCTATACGGCAATTATGACTCGAACCAGAAGCAGACGTCAACCCCTGAGGAAGACAAGGAGACAGTGATCATTTTGATGAATTTGTAGAATTTATGGTTTTTGTTTGTAATGAACCCTATTGGTCGCTTTTTGTTCGTTTAATATAAACACTACGTTTGTATTTGATCTTATTTCTTTACATTGTTTAAAATCTTGTTTGTTTTATACGTAGAGAACCTTGTTTATAATCTTCACTATTTCATTGTATCAGTAATTGTATCGTTATTTCATTGTTTAGTTGTATCTATGTATCATGATATCATTATATCGGTGTATAATGAGTATCATTGTATTTGTTTATCAGCATTATCATTGTATTTGTGTATCTGGACTATCATTGTGTATTGATGTATCATTGTATCGCAATAAACGATATATCAGTGTATCAATGGGTTGGTGTATCATTATGTCGGTGTATAATTGTATGTTTTTTGCTTCCTTCCCTATATTTCGATAGTAATGTATAATTAGTTGTATTTATAAGTCATTAAAGTGACGTTACATTGGGTAAACTAATGATTTATCAATTTATTATATCAATAGAATGGGTGAGGCAGCGGCGGGGGTATCAGACCAGGTCATGCCCCTGTCCGGACTGTCAGTCCGAACAGGGGGGCGCCGTTCGGACTGACAGTCCGAACAAGCTTTCTCCTTTCGGACTGTCAGTCCGAACAGGAGGAGTCCGTTCGGACTGACAGTCCGAACAAATCTCCGTTGTTCGGACTGTTAGTCCGAACCGGACTGGCCCGTTCGGACTCTCAGTCCGAACAGGGCCCCCCTGTTCGGACTCTCAGTCCGAACGGAGCGGGAGCCTGGAGGAAGCGGAGAAGGAGGAAGGGCAAAATGAATTTTTTTTTTTTAAGGGTAAACTTGATATATATAGGAGTTATTAACTGGACTCACTAGGAAAAAAGTTGTGCCCCTTTAGAAGTTCCCGACTCTGAGGGGCAGTTTCTAGAGAGGCACACATTTTTTATGGTGAGCCCACTTAAACTTCATATATATTACAAGTTTGCCATCGATTTTTTTGGACTAAAATACTCTTTCTTCAACCTCTCTTCTTCTCTTCTAAAATAACCCAAAAAAAAAAAAAAACTAAAACCCAAAACTATTCTATCAAATCTTCTCCTATATTAAATTATCTCACAAATTAAATTTGAAAATTGATTTTATTAGGTTTTTGCTTACTCAAAAACGCTAGAAACTGTGCGGATTGAAAAAAATTATGAACGCAAAAAAACTCAAAGTCCGGACTGACAGTCCGGACGGTCTAATATCCATTCGGACTAGAAGTCCGGACAGTGAGTATCCTTATTAGATTTTTTCATTAGTCACTATTTCATTCCAATTCAAAAATAAATTAGATAAAATATATAATGATATATTTTCTTGTGCATTTTCTTTATTTGCATTTTCTTTTTACTTTATTTTATTTTTCCAAATAAATATATTTTATTGTGCAACTCCATATCAGTATGATTTTTAATCAAATAATTAAACATTAAAATAAAAATTATTAATTCAATTGCAGTACAAATATACATAATGAGTCCTGAACATCCAATCATAAAAATCAATTTGATTGCAGTACAAATATACATAATAAGTCATGGACATCCAATCATAGAAATCAATTCGATTGCAGTACAAATATACATAATAAGTCTTGGACATCCAATAATAGAAAATTTTGATCGAGTACAAGCAAAAAACAAACCCGCATCAAAATATCATAAAGTATAACAAAAAATACTGTCACTCATCTTCTTGAAAGTTAGTTAACATTGTCTTCGAGTTTCTTACAATATCTATTAAGATACATGATAAAAATTGAACATTAAATTTACGGTCTATAATAAAAATTTAGAGATATCATTGCATCTAGAATCTAAACTAATTATTGTCTCCGTGTCTTCCTTGGGGGTTGACGTTGACGTGTGGTTCGAGTCGTTCTCGTTGTATCGGGTGCATCAGGAGTGACTTGTTCCTCTACTTGTTCCTCTGGTTGAGTGCAACCAGTTTGCACGGTTTTAATCTTCGCAAGTTTGAGAGAGATCGGTCGTTTGAGATTGCTAGGTTGCTAGAGATAGGCCATGACTTCCTCTATAATCTGAAGTTATGCTCTAGTTTCTTCCATGCGCATGCGAACTTGATATTTGCATTGATATACTTCTGGCTATACTGGAATTAGTTGGCATGCTTCTGGGTGCATGGAATATGGTAGGATAGACACTTTGCCTGTGCATAACTACTCTCCTCTGAACTCTAGGGATATAGTGGCACAAAGTTTGCGAGGTGGTTGATGGTGTAAAATTATTTCAACTACTCCGAAATCTATTCTGCCAATACAAAATAAAATTCATATAAACACAATATGCTCTATAATTAAGCCACTAATATAATAATCGCGCTAGACAAACTGGATTGCAAATTGACAGTATATATATGTAAACACGACTGTGAAATTAGTGTTTCACTAATCTAAGTATGACAGTTAAAATAATATTATAACAATCAAGACACTGAAATGTTAACTACACAACGGCCAGGACATTAAAACCATTCTCATTAATATGCAAAATAACCATTCACGATATGAAGCTCAATAACAATTAAGGACATTGATCTTAAAAATGAGAAAAAAAACTCAATAATAGGCATGGACAGAGAAATGATAGGATGATGAATTTAAAGATTCAAAGTTAGAAATTTCATTAAAATTAAGGTGAAATCTTACTTGAATTCCATTCTTGAAGACAAGATCCATAGATTTCATTAACTAAGTACAACAAATTTACAACTTTCAACAATGGGAGTCAATTCCACACTCAAATTCCATTCATTAATAACAAAATTTCATTCAATAACAAAATTACAGTAATAAATTTGAGAAAGAGTCGAAATCTTGATCGAATCATTTGAGAAGAGAAGAGAAGGCAGAGCTGCGCTGGTGCCAGCGGTGCTCGATCGGTGCGAGAACGGTGGAGCTCAGACACATCAGCGAGGCCTTCGATCGATCGAGACATAAGAGAGAAGAGAGGGAGGAATTAATACAAATTTAGGATTTGTGGGAGAAGAGAAATGGAGAAGAGGAAAGGAGTTGGGTTTAGAGAAGAGAAGAGAAGAGAAGAGAAGAGGAAGAGGAGTTGGTTTTAGAAAAGAGAAGAGATGAGGAAGAGAAGTTGGGTTTAGAGAGGAGAAGAGGAAGAGGGTATTTTTGGGATTATAGTGTGTTCACTAGGAAAACCCCTCTCTTTTGAAAAGAGAGGGTGGGCTCACTAGGAAAATTGGGCTCACTAGGAAAAATGGTATGCCCCTCTAGAAACTCCCCTCTGAGGAGTTGGGCTGAGTCAGCAAATTAATGTTTTATTTATTTATTTCTTTTTTTAAAATTATTTTCCCCCATTTCTTGTTGGTGCCTGATAAGTATCATATATTGTATTTTTTCTCCCATATTTTATCTATTTTTGTATATAAATAAATGCTACTCGGATTTTTTTAGTTTATTTTTCAGATAATTCGATTCGTATAAGGAGATGAAATGAAAACAGAACTGGATTAGGAAACAAAACCTATAAAAGAGTTCAAAGAGAGTAAAACTACAAGATTAAGATACTTGAGAGAGTCAAAGTCAAATACAGTCAGGAGAATCAAGACTAAAAAATAAAAGACTCGTGCAGAAGAAAAACTAGAATTTTTCTCCATATTATTGCCGCTAAATAGCGGCATTTTGCCGCCAATTGGCGGCACAAAGAGGGCTCCATATTCTGATGTTTCTTCGAGGGCTTCGATGCAATTTTGTGGTTTTTCAGTGTATTAGAATTAGGGTTTAATTTTCGAAGTCTATACATTGACCGTATCCTTGTATTCTAGGATTTTTTAATACAGCAGTTAATATAGAATTAGGATATAGTTTGTACTAGTTTTTAATTTAATAAAATTAGGGTTTTACTGAAGGGGTGACGGCCACAATACCGGACTCCAGAGGTAATTCTCTTTGCTCTTCAATTTTTCTTTAGTTAATTTATTTTAATTGATTTCCAGTTTAGATTTATTTGTTTTCTAGATTAGATTTAATTGCTTTCTATGAATAAAAAAATGATTTTGCTTGTTAGAAATATGAGTATCTGATTTAGCTTAGGTCTAGAATGTAGATGAAGTTATGATCCACTATGTAATTACTCTCTAGAATTTTTTTCTTAAATAAAATGAATAAAGACATGATTTTTCTATGAAAAGATTAAAATACAAGAACTTGAACATTAATATTTTGATAGGTTATATTTGAGTTAAGTTTTTTAATAGCCTATGCTTAGTTAGGATTTGGTGTTGTTGGTTTTCATTTTATTCAAAGAATTATCTAATAATTTAGTTTATTTTTATGAAAAGTAGTATTTTTGATAAGTTATACATGCACACCACTTGATAGCTCATACTTAGGACACTTTAAATAAAGATTAAACTAAAAGATCAAATTTTTATGATAGAAGAAGATAATAGAAATAAGAACATGATTGGAAACTAATGAATTCTAGATTCTAAACTAATTAGAATAACTCTCAACTCTAACTTAGAATTCTTTGTTAATCCGTTAGACTATAGAATTAGTGAGAACGTAAAAATACCTGAGATCTCTGTAGGACGATTTGTATAGCGTTACACCGATACTGTATGCTTGCAATTAAATTATCACATCAGTGCCATGCTACTTTTTTTTTTCTGCTTTTCTTCTGATATTTTCTTGACAAAATTTTCCTAACTAAAACTTAAATTTGTTTTAAATTAAAGAGTTATTAAGAAGCATTTTTGTATTTTAGATTATTAATAAAACAAAGAATTTAGTTGTTGATGTAATGATGTCTGAAATTGTTACAAGACAATTTAAGCACTAAGTCGCTTTTTAATCCGTAAGAGATTTTGGGTTTAAATTACGGTTGAGGCTCAATTTATGAGAAAACGTTCATTGACGCTTAAGTAACTCAATAAAATTATTACACATGTGGCGCTACTCAAATTAATAAATAAAATAAAGAAACTCCTTCACCGCCAGTGAATTTTCTATTTAATATATATATATATATATATATATATATATATATATATATATATATATATATATATATATATATATATATATATATATATATATATATATATATATATGGGTTAATTACAGTCAGACCCCATGTAGTATTGGAGTTGTATCACTTAATACCCCTGAAGTTTGAAACTCTCAAATAAAACCCCTGGACTTCCTAACGGCGTTAATTGACTGTGAATAAGCAGGCTACGTGATGTGCACGTGTTTTAAAAAGTCCAAAATATCCCTAGTTAACCAAAGTTAGGACATAAAGCAGCGCCCAATTTTTCTCTCACCCCCTTCCCTCCCCCAGCGCGATCCATCTCTCTCTCACTCTCCTCCCCCCCTGCTCCCACCCCGTCCTCTTAGGTGCTAGCAGCAGCAGCAGCAAGCACAGCTGCTGCTGCAGCAGCAACAAGCTGCTGCTGCAGCTGCTAGCAAGGAGTGCGATAGAGAGAGAGAGAGAGAGAGAGAGAGAGAGAGAGAGGAAGGAGAGAAAGAGAGAGGGAGTGTGTAGGGAGTTGTGAGGGTAGAATAGGAAATTCAGGGCCGTGAGTGCACTTTAGTGTTGAAAAAGAGTGACAATAACAAACTCTAACTAACAGTGTTAAAAGTCCAGGGAGTTTTTTGAGAGTTTCAAACTTTAGGGGTGTTAAGTGATACACCCCCTATACTATAGGGGGTCTGACAGTAATTAACCATATATATATATATATATATATATATATATATATATATATATATATATATATATATATATATATATATATATATATATATATATATATATATATATATATATATATATATATATATATATATACATACACACACACACAAAAATTAACCGTTTTCAAGTGCATTCATATGTATACACACACAAAATTAACTGTTTTCAAGTGCATTCAAAATGTTTTATTTATTGAAAATCGTTAATTTTGTATTAATTTGATGGAGGACCAAATAAATTGGGTACGAGTAAATCTTTATTTTTTTTTAAATATTATTAAAAATAAAAAAAAAAATTCAGTTCATTTTCATTTCACTCCCTCTCTGTATGTATATAAAAAAGCTGATCCAGTTCAGCCCAATTCTCTCTCTCTATATCTCTCTCTCCTTATATATATATATATATATATATATATATATATATATAAAACCTGAGCTAGTTCGGCCCAATCCCAACCAGCCCGTGGTCAGCAGAACAAGATCGCCCGGCACAATAGGGACTTTCCAATGGAGCACACCATTTTCATATTGGACCCATTTTATAGTGTAATTTGGTCCGATTTGACAGCTATTAAATGTTCACTAAGAAAAATGGTCTGGAAACTCCTGGCACAATCCCTACCAGGGGGAACTTCTAAAAGGGCACAAGTTTTTTCCTAGTGAGCCCAGATTTCCTAGTGAGCCCAGTTTCATTTCAGTAGAGTGGATAATTTCTTAGTGAGCACAGTTTTATTCCCAAAATACCCTCATCTCCCTCTTTTTTCCGTTTAGAAGAGAACGGATCTCAGTCCGCAGCGATCTCCTTCTTCTTCCTCTTCTCTCTTCCGCCCCCCCTCCCCTCATCTCCCTCTTCTCTCCTCACTTTCTCACTTTCTCTCCACACAGCAGCCATCTCTCCAAATTGCAGCCATCTCCCTCTTCTCTCCTCACTTCCTCTCCTCACTTTGAGAGCTCCACCGCAGTCATCTCCTCCAAACCCGCCGCCGCCGAAGCCTCCGGCGCTGAGCCACACCCCACCGTCGAAGCCTCCGCTGCCTCATTTTCTCTCCTAAGCCACACCCCCCACTGAAAGTCTCCACTGTAAGTCTCATTTTCTCTTGATTTCATATTTCTCGGCTCCACTGTAAGTCTCCTTTAATTTAATTTAAATTTGTTTTATTTAGTTTATTCTTGTTTGGTCTGTGACCGCCGTGAAAACTGAGAACTTTTTGTTTGGTCTGATAATATTTAAGAATCAGGAAATTCTAAATGAGTACATTTTTTTGTTAATTTTGATTTTTAATATTTAGATTATAATGATGAAGAAAATATAATATTGTAATCGTAGTTGTGAAATATGCGAAAATTTAGTTATTTTTCTAATTATAGATGTTCATATTAAAATTTATTAATTAATTTAGAAGTTTAATGGTATTGTCCTAATGGTTGATTAAGTAACAAAAAACGGTTTTAGTGTCTTTAAATTTTAATATTACACTATCTTGTAGCTAAAAAATAAATAGATAAAATATAATATTTGTAGCAAATTATACTTTATTACTATTTACTTACACATAGAAAATTTGTAGTAAGTTATATATTGGTAACTAATGTACTTCTTTGTATCCAACGTACATGCATATTGATTGGGATCCATATCGAAATTATAGAGAGAAGCGATCTGGGATGTTATTTAGTGCACTTGCGACGATCAAAGCCGTGCTAACTGGTTGCACTCAGCCAGAAGAACCACTAGAAGAGCAAGCAGAGGAACCAAGATAATATCAATCCACTCCTAATGCACCCGGTATGGCAATTATGACTCGAACCAGAAGCAGACGTCAACCCCCGAGGAAGACAAGGAGACAGTGATTAGAATATATGAGTTGTGTATTGATATGGATGATGTAAGGAACTTCAAGTGGTCGGTGTATTTATTTTTTGCAAACATTTTAATGAATTTGTAGAATATATGGTTTTAGTTTGCAATGAACCTATTGGTCGCTTTTTTTTCGTTTAATATAAACACTACGTTTGTATTTGATCTTATTTATTTAATTTGTATAAAATCTTGTTTGTTTTATACGTAAGGGACCTTGTTTATAATCTTCACTATTTCATTGTATCATTAATTGTATCGTTGTTTCATTGTATCGGTGTATCCATGTATCATTGTATCATTATATCGGTGTATCAGGAGTATCATTGTATTTGTGTATCAGGAGTATCTTTGTATTTGTGTACCTGGATTATCATTGTATCGGTGTATCATTGTGTGTCGGTGTATCATTGTATCTCAATAAACGATGTATCCGTGTATCAATGTGTTGGTGTATAAGTGTGTCAGTGAATTATTGTATCTTTTTTGCTTTATAAACTATATTTTGTGAAAAATTGTATAATTAGTTATTAATATAAGTCCTTAAAATGACGTTAAATTGGGTAAACTAATGATTTATCAATTTATTATATAAATAGAGTGGGTGAGGCAATGACAACGTGCAGACCAGTTTATGCCCCTGTCCGGACTGTCAGTCCGAACAGGCGGGATCCGTTCGGACTGACAGTCCGAACAGATCTTAGCTATTCGGACCGAAAGTCCGAACAAGTCTGATTTGTTCGGACTTTCAGTCCGAACAAACCAGATCCGTTCGGACTGTCAGTCCGAACGGAGCCTTAAAAAAAAAAAACTACTGATTCGCGCGAGAGGGCTGGAGAAGCAGGAGAGGAAAGAAGGGTAAGATGAGAAATATTTTTAGATAGCAAAGTTGTTATATAAGGTGAACTTTAACCAGGCTCACTAGGAAAAAACTAGTGCCCCTTTAGAAGTTCCCCTACCAGGGTTCGTGTTGGTTATCGGGTCGGGCACGGGCAAAACCCAAACCAGTCGGATCCGCCTAACTTCAATCGTGCGGCTCAAATCAAAACCCTAACCCTAAACTTCTCCTCCACATCTATATAATCCCCATTCTCATTCCAATTCTCCACTCATTCCCAAGCCCAAACCCTAGTAAGGATTAGAAATTCTCCGTTCTTTTTCTAGTATCCATCTATTTATTTTGATGGCGAAATTTTCTATTTGTAAGTATTTGTTAGATTTTGGTGCTCTTATTGGCTGATGATGAGTCGATCTTTTAGATCTTAGCGGATTTCAGTGAGATTCGTCGATGATCTGATTTTGTTGTTACACACACTGAAGCCAATCAATCGATAAATCAATCTCTTTTCTTTTGTTTTTCGATTTTATTTCGATTTTTTTTTTTTTAAAATGTTGAGGAAGCCAATCGATCTCTTTTCTTTTGTTTTTCGATTTAATTTTGATTTAATTTTGATTTTTTTTTTAAATTGTTGAGGAAGGGGATTTTTGATGCGATGATGATATTTATATGGATCGGTGCTGGGGCAGTGGCGTCGCCGTGAGCCTATTCCACCAAAAATATACGACTTCTCCTTCCACTGAGCGCATTTATCCCTTTTTTTAATTTTTATTCCTAACATTAACTTTTTTAGAACATGTAATATTCTTAGAATTTTTAATTATTATATTTTTAAATCTGTGGGTTTCTTCTGTAATGTTGATGTGCTGCTTTCTTTAAAATCTATTTTTTAAATTCATCACAACAAAATTTTATCAAGTTGAATTCCAATTTTTTTTCTTCAGAAAAAAGACCAAGCTTGTGTTGGTTATGATGAAATTTATGTAGGCGTTGAAGTAAATTTATGTGAAAAAAGTTTGATTTATCTGGGAAATTTGTTAGAAAATTGTGCTTTTTCAGAAAATATTCAGTTAATGTGGGATTTCTGCGAGTTGTGAATGTATTTCTATATTTATTGGGTACAAAGTTTCAAGCTTTATGATTGAGGTGACGGAGGAGGATTGCCTCCTTGTCTTGGTGGAGCAAACCAAATATGTTTGCAAATTCCTGAGTAAACGTCACATATAAAGCTTTTGGTTGTTGATGGATTTCCTTCAGGCACAGCAATGTGTTTTTAGGGAAATTCTCTGGCTGGAAGCGGTCTCATATTCCATTGCCTGGAGGAGCAGCGTTGCTGCCATTACTTGTTGGGATTGGCCATGAGACAAACATAAACATGCCCCAGCCTGTAAAATTTTCTGTCTTGCATGATAAAGTAGTAGTCATTCTCTTCGAAAGCCTTATTATGATTTAATTTTCTTGTAACCATTTAAGTGTTTCTTTATGTTATTGAAAATTATTGTTTTTAAAACAGTAGATTACTTGGTTACAAGTCATGGGTGCATAGAAGTTAGACACAATCATAGTTTCAAATACTATACTATAGTTAAAAGCTCACTGCATAGCTTGCTTTTGCAGATGAATAAGAATGATCTTTCATCCAAGTGTTATCATCCAATTTAAGTCATTGATGACATGCAAATGAAATGATGAATATGCCAATTCGATTATGGTGAATCTCACTTCTTGATGGAGTGCATGCCTTCATGAATTTCTATCTTTATTATATATCTTTTTTGGGAATTATATGGTGTGTAACGGCTAAAACATAATGTTTATCTGTTGTAGAAGAAATAGATGTAACATATACTATGGAATAAAATACTAGTGTTTCTACTTCTAAATTCCCTTTAAAAAAATTGAAGTGCAATTTATCATTTAGAAAGTAACTTTTAATTACTGCTTTGGCTAAACAAAGCACATCAAGTAAGCAAATTAAGTAATTGGACAGGGTTATCTTCACCATTAATAATTTTATTTCATGACAAATAAACATAATCTCAAAGGGTTTGTTTGGATGCTTGCAAGTAGTGCTGCAAGTTGCAATTTGTATGAATGCAATTGAAGTTGTCCTAATAGGAGTAACTTAAAATTTTATTACTTAACTTGGAGGTGGAAGAGATAATTATAGTTACAAAGTTTTTTTAATTTTTAATTATTTGTAAGAGTAATTATAGTTGTATTCTACTTGTCAAATTGTTCACAAAGGAACTATGTTACTGCTATTGCCTAAGGGAGATGAAGATGAGTTATGAACTATCTTACTGCAATTGCAAAAAAGAGAGGAAGGTGAGAGGAATGGTTTGTTACCAGTTATGTTACTAGTTATAGCAGTTGTTGTGCAATTGCAAACCACTATACTTGCTAGTTGCCAAGCCTTTATCTGGTGTGTTTGGGTGTTTGGAAGTAGTAAAAGTAATGAAGAAAATTTCCAATACTTTTTGGAATAAAGAAGAGATTAAGGGAAGTGAAATGTTTATTTTTTATTTTTTGGAAGAAAAACAAGGAATACAAGATAATAAAATATTAGAATTTCTTACTTAAAATTCTTTTACCATCCAAAATCCATGTGAAGTAGTGAGAAGTGGGGTACCATATATGATTCACCTCGTCATTGCATAAAACTTCATGGCTAAGCAAACATATGACATGTAACATAATGGAAGTGGCCTTACTTTCACCGGTTTGGTTTGACTTCAATGCAAACAAACACACTCTTAGTGCAGGGAACAAAAATCAGTACATTCTTGTCAAACACACTCTTAGTGCAAGGATCAAAAATCAGTACATTCTTGTCACAGCTTTATCAAAAAGGAATGAATGATTATCAGAGGAAGGTGAGAGTAATTAGTGGTGTTACTAGTTATGATTGTTGTTGCATTGCAGACTAAAATGTGTTTTTGGGTGTTTGGAATTAGTGGAAGTATGAAAGAAAATTAGAAGTTACTTCTAAAAAATAAAGAGTTTGAAATATAATACTTCTAATATTTTTAGTATTTGTTTTTTACTTTTGGCAGAAGGAAGATTATAAAACAACTCTAAGCCTTTTATCCCAAGTATTTGGGGTAGGCTACATGAACCAAAAAAGAATCATACTGGATTGATCATGTTAATTATCCTTCTCCATTCATTCTTATCAATAAACATCTCCTTATTTAAACCTTTAGAATTCATTTCTTTTCTTATCGCATCCATCTATGTTTTCTTCGGTCTTTCGTTTGCTATTTTAACTTATCCTACATCTACGTGAGAAAATTGTTTATGATAGTTTAATAATGTGCAATGTAGACTTGCAAATTGGTGTTATGGTGATGCTGATAAGATGTGCTAAATTTGAAAATTTGTAGTTTATGATCATTTTTGTTTAATTAAATGATTGGGTAATTTCTACAAGATGAGCCATTTTAATTTGTGGTTCTAGAATCTTGTTACCCTAGGATAGTACTGGGCGATGTTAGTTATTTACTCTAGGACAGTACTAAGATGTTTATTTAGTTAGTTTAGTGCATCTGATAATTCTGAATGATATTGATGATATTAGTTATCAATGTATCTGATAATTCTTGTTTTATCACAAATTTTGTCATCACTGGTCCTTGCTGTTATATTGTAAACACCAAATTGAAAGAAATAATTATCTTAAAAAATATATAATATAAAAAATATCAGTTACAGCTTTAGAATTTTTTCTCATAATTAATTATTTTTACTAATGTTTACGTTATACATGGTACCAGGTTTAGTATTGCCCGAAAAAGTTTAAATATTGGAAATAGTTGAAGAGCTTGTTATTTATGCTAAAGCAATATGTAATAGTCATTACTTCTGTAAAATCAGACTAATCATTTGTTTTGTGAATTCATTCAGTGGGATTAGTAGATGATCTGATTTTGTTATTTTACACATTGAAGGTATTTTTGCAGAAAATTTGATTTGTCAGTTCTAAATTTGTAAGCTTCAATGGAACTTCGTGATAAATTCCCAAGTATATCAATGTAGGGGTACTGTGGGTTTATTTTTCAAATTATGAGCTTTTGCTTGGATGATATTTCTATTTATTTGGCATTAAGCTGCTTGGGATGACGGAGGAGTGCCTCCTTGGCTTGGTGGAGCAAACCAATTAATTATGTTTGCAAATTCCTGAGTAAACGTCACATATTAAGCTTTTGGTTGTTGATGGATTTCCTGAAGGCACAGCAATGTGCTTTTAGGGAGGTTCTCCGGCCAGAAGCGGTCTCATATTCCATTGCCTGGAGGAGCAGCGTCGCTGCCATTACCTGTTGGGATTGGCCATGAGACAAACATAACATGCCCCAACCTATAAGATACTTTGTTTATTTTGCTGACAAAGTATCTCATAACAATCTTGCACTTTGAAAGCTTTCTATGACTTAAATTTTCTCTTGTACATTCAAACTTTTCTTTATGGTTTTAAAACCCATTGTTTACAATGATATAAACCATGGGTTTCATATAACATGGACACAATCATAGTTTCAAAAACTACGTTGTCAAAAATAAGCACTATTGAACAGCTCACTGCATTGTAGCTTATTATATGCTTGGAATTTTTTTAACTGATAGTTACTTGCTTTGGGTATCTTTGAATAATGTTTTGAAAATTTTTTAACTGATAGTTGCTAGTGTTGGGTATGTTTGAGAGATGGTTTGAAATTTTTTTAACTGATAGTTGCTAGTATTGGGTATGTTTGAGTGATGATTTGAAAATTTTTTAACTGATAGCTGCTAGTTTGGGTGATGTTTGAATGATCTGCCAATGCAACTTGCTAACACTTGAATATTTAAATAAATCCTACACCTTGACATGGAAATGAAACGTTTAATATGCCCACTCTGAGTATGGGGAATCTTTATTGCATATTTTTGGGAGTTGCATGGTGTGTTTGGGTGTTTGTAAGCATGTGAAGTAGTGGTGAAATTTTTAAATACTTCATTTCTTGGAAGAATGAAGGGAGGAGAAATAAAATGTTTATTTTCTGTTGAAGAAGTAGATGAAAGATAAAATAGAAGAAAACAAGCATGTCAAGTAAGCAAATCAAGTACTTGAACATGGTTATCTTTACTATTTCTAATTTTATTTTGTACACCCGAAATTTGTGAATTTTCTTTCATTGCAATTATGATTTGAAATTACAGTAGTAAAAAAAATTACAAGTAGATTTGGCATATAAGAATAGGAAAGAGAGATTGTATAATTTCCTTTTTAATTTTGTGGAGTTTTGACAACAATGCAGTTTTATTTCTGCACTGTCCGAAAAGAAAACTCTTTTATACCAAGCTCTTAGAAGAGGAACGCTCTTTTCTATGAACTCTCTTCTTCACTTTTATGTTCTCTTTGAGCTCTCCACTTTTTATTGCAATTAAAGTAGTGTGCTGTTTGGATTCTGGATGTTTACTCGTAGTATCGCAAATTGCTGTAAGTGAAGCTGTACCAATAGGAGCTATATTTACTGAAACTTGTAGTTGGGAGGTTGCAAAAATTTGTAAATATTAATTTTTTATTTAGTTATTTGAGAAATGTTTTATTTTATCAGCAATACAATCATTGTTCATTGTTCTGTGTGTTAACTGCAATCTCACAAGAGACGATGCTGCGGTATCTCTTGTTGGATACATGGATAAATTGTTTTATCACACAATTTTTAACTGGTCCCTGCTTTTATATTGATTACCAAAAATCCAAAGTAAATTATAATTTAAAAAATATAAAAAATTTAGAAAATATCAATAACAGCTTGAGAAAATTTTTTTTGTTAATTTTTGTTAATCAGTTATTATTACAATATGCATATTGCACACGTCCGATTATTGCAAAAAAAAAGTTGAAATATTGGATGTGGTTGGAGAGTAAAAATGCTAAAGCAATATGAATTTAGGCATTAAGAAGAATATTTGTTGTCAATAAGGTTGGTAGTATTGGTTAAATATTTTGTTTCCTTCTCATTATTTGAATTTTAATAACATAGTTTGAATATTAGTTTGTAATAATTTTCTTGAATCTATAATATTCATAATGTGATTGTAACTAGGTTATAGCTTGAAAGAATTCTCATCAAGTATATTGATATAATTAAGAACATGTATTATGGAGTAGTGGTTAATGTCATAACACACAAGTGATTTTTCTATTACGATTTGATTGTATTCAGGATCTGTATAGAGTCCGTTCTTATTTGTTATAGTGATAAATGAACTTACTAGAACTATTTAGGATGAGATATCTTGATGCTATTTGCTGATAATATTGACTTAATTGATAAAATAAGAGTAGGGGTGGTTGGAGTTATAGAGGCACACATTAGAATCGGAGTTATAGAGGCACACATTAGAATCTATATATTTTAAAATCTATATGTTTTAAATTGAGTATGTCTAAAATAGAGTATATGAAGTATAAATTTAGTAAACGACGGACTATAAACTATAATGTTATCAAACTGGATAGGCAAGAGATATAAATATGCAGTCAGTTCAGATATTTGGGTTCTATTATTTAGAATGATAGAGAGATCGATAATGATGTTAACTATACGATACAAGCTGGCTGGTTGAAATGGAAGAGTGCAATGTGAGTTTTATGTGACCTTAATATTCCGTTAAGGCTAAACAAAAATTTTATAAGACTGCTATTAGTCCAGTTTTATTATATGTTATGGAATGTTAGGTTGTAAAGAAACATTATTTACATAAGATAAGTGTAATAGAGATGTGCATGTTTCGCTGGATATACGACAACACTAGAAGAAATAAAGTGAGAAATAAAGATATTTGTTTTAAGGTAGGTATACCTTCCATCGATGAGAAGATGTGAGAAAATCGCTTACGATGGTTTGATTATGTGCAATGTAGGCCTATAAATGTACTAGTTCGATGATGAGAGTTTATCAATGTATGACAAGTCAAAAAAAACGAAGAGAAGACCGAAAAAAATATGAATGGAGGTGATATGGAAAGATATGGATTCTAGAGGTTTAAATGAGGAGATATAATGGAGAAGGACTATCAAATTGATTGAACCAACATGATTATCTTTTTTGGTTCCTATAGTCTACTACAAATACTTGGGATAAAAGGCTTAGTTGTTGAAAACATTATGGTGTGCCGTCTAAAAGAAGCAATGAAAGTAAGTTTCCTTCTTCAAAAATATTACTCTCTCCTCTTTTTTTTTTATACATTTCCTCCTCCAAAAAAATAGCAAACAAAGTAGGAGTGATGTGAGGCTCACTACCACTCAGCCCACCAGATCTATGCGCTACTTTTTACTTGTCCGCAGCACATACTATATAGTAAAGTGAGTTACAACATGGGGGAAAATGGTGCTCACTAGTAAAATATGGTGCGCATTTAGAATTTCTGGGGCCAGGATCATTAGCCCGGGGGAATCTAGAGCTCCCCGAACCCGCTAAGGATTCCCGCCGGCCCAAGCCACATGAGCTGCAATCGAGGGGAGTGTCCAAAGGAGCACACCATTTTTCCTAGTGAGCCTAGCCTCTCTTTTGAAAAGAGAGGGTTTTTCTAGTGAGCATACCAAATATTCTAATAATATGCTCACACTCTCTCTCCACTTTTCCCTTCCTTCTCTCCCCATCTCCATTTTTCCCTCTATTTTTCTCTCTCTCATCTCTTCATTTTAGGGTCAGTAAAATCTCAAATCCAAAAACCCAACTCCACTCAACTTCCCTCTCTCACATCTTCTAATCCTTCATCTTCTTCTTCCCCTTCTATATTTCTTCTTCCACCCAAATTTTTTTTTTCTCTCTTCGATTTGGCCGCCGTTGTCACCGATCTCGCTGTCGATCCGCCATAGTCGCTGCCGATCTAGCCCACACCGCTCGTCCCGCCGTTGCTTCTTTGGTCGAGGTGGATGAGATATCTTCCTTATTTAGTATTTTTTTTTTATTTTGATCTTTTTTTTAAGCAAAGAATGGGTGGTTTTTGAATTTGATGGTCTTGTTGGATTGGAGAGGAGGAAGAGGGGTGGAGGTGGAGGTGGAGGGGTTTTTATGATAAGATTGAGAATGTAGCATTGGATTTTTGGAAATTGACGGTTTTTGATCATATATGAAATTTATACTTTGATTATTATTATTGGAAAAATTAAATATTATAATGCTAGTTGTAAAATATGCAAAATTTCATTAATTTTCCAATCATGAACGGTAATGGTAAATTTTAATATGTTTTGAAGTTTCTAGCATAGAGAAGTTATTGTTATGATAACTATCATTTATGAATAAAATTGTACGTATTAATGTTATTATATTTGTATTCCATAGATGGATATGGCAGAATCATCTCATGTATGACCAACTGCCTCTCGGCCACCAATACGTTGCCCGATACGAGAGAGAGAAGATGAAGTTGCTGTGGATCATAAATTAAATTTAGAAACTCGTAATCTGCTCAGATATGAAAGTGTAAGGAAATGAGAGAAGTAATAATATTCAGGAGGCTCTGAAGATAATCTTGAAGGGTCAATATATCGAATTATGGGTTAATTTGCTCATGATTGTAATTATGTGAATTTACATTGTTGTTTGAATTTGAATTTCGTATTTATAGGTTATTGATGAAATCTCTAGTTTGAAAGAAATGAATAAATTCTTTGTGTTTTTTTGCATTTGTATATTGATTTCTTCATCTAATAGGTTTTTGTAGTAAAAGGGCCTTCAAGAAGCAGCAGGAGGTGTTGTTTAGTACTTTTGCGAAGATTAAAGTCGTATAATATGTTATAGATATGTTATAGATTTTTTTTGATAGACTTTTTTTGTATTTGTTTTGTTATGGATATTATTATGAATTTTTGTGTTTTATACTGTTCGAGTACTATATTTGCATAATATAATATGTATCTAATAATTTCTCTAGTTTTAGACTAATATGAATTTTTAAAATATTATATTCTTAATTCTATTGTTTTCTTTTACTTTCTTAGCTTCCAATTGGTTTCTCCAGTGATAATTAACATATTATAAATTCGTAATAGTTGCACAAGAAAATGTATTTATTTGGAAAAATAAAGTAAAAAGGGATTTGCTGTTGTCGTGGATCGAACCCAATGTGCTCGCATGTGCGGTGGGAATATTCACCACTATACTACAACGACTTCATAGATAATTGGACGAAAAAAATACTTATTTATGATTGTCCGGACTGAAATTCCGGACAGAGCGATTCTGAAAGTCCGGATTTCCAGTCCGGATTTCATAACTGTCCAGACTTCCAGTCCGGACGGATATTGTACCGTACGGACCACTAGTCCGGACAGTGGAGAGTAGTCTGGACTGTTATTCTGGACTTTGGGTTTTTTTGGATTCATAATTTTTATCAATTTACACTATTTCTAGTATTTTTAAGTAAGTATAGGACTAATAAAATTAATTTTTAAATTTAATTTGTGAGATAATTTAATATAAGAGAAGATTTGATAGAATAATTGTGAGTTTTAGGCTTTTTTTTTTGGTTAACTGATCTGTAGTTTGAGAAGAGAATGAGAAGAGAGATTAAAAAAAATGACATTTTAGTTAAAAAAATCGATGTCAAATTCATAATATATATATATGAAGTTTTTAAGTGGATTCACTGTGTGGAAAATAGTGTGCCCCTCTAGAAGCTCCCCAATTGAGGGGTTGACGAAGATGCGTTTAATTTATTTTGATTATTTAATAAAAGAATTTTATTCTGAGTTATCATTTATCATTTATTTTTATGATTGAATTGAAAAATTCTGTAACTTGTACTGAAGCAAATATTAAAGTGTACTGAATGCACCAAACTTGAGTTAATTCCAATGAGTTCTAAAAGTATCTTGTATTTCTTCTCTTGGTCAACTCATCTGGTCGCTTCAGAGGTGACTTTACGTTTGCAGGGCAACTTGTTATGAAAGTTGATTTGCCTTGGAGCCATTTTATAGATGCCAATTTAAAAGCTATTAAAATGTATAAATCCTGAGTTCTGGTCTAGTGGCGACTTGTGAAAATAAAAGTACTCGTCAAACTGGTGTCATGGGGCTATCAGTAGGGCTAGCAGGAAAACGGAAAAATCTAAGCGAACTGCAAAACCGAATCGAACCGATCAAAATTGAAATTAATTACGGATTTCGGATCGGATTTCGATGATTTTAGTTCCAACCGAAACTGACCGAAACAAAACCGAATTATTGCAATCGTAATTTATTATTTTTCTTTAATTTATTTTCAATGTGTTTTTCTTTTAAATCTAAAATGAAAAATATGTGATTGTCATTTTAGTAGGTAGAAAAAAAAATGGAAAAGAAAATTGTTATCTTTTCTACAAAGTACACGTGTTTATAATATATTTAGTTTCAAACCCAAATAACCGAAATATCGACCGAACCAAACCGAACTGAAAATTCAGTTTCAGTTTTCTTAGGAGTTCTGTCGGTTTCGGTTCTAATATTTCGGTTCTGTTTTCAGTAGAGATTTTTTTCCATTCAAAATCAAACCGACTGATGCACACCCTTAGCTGTACTATTAGTGAACTTGCGCTCTTGAGATTAGTTTGAAGCCTGAGAAGTTGTGCTCTTGAGATTAGTTTGAAGCCTGAGAGAGTTCACGAGAATAACAAGGAAGTCTATAAACACGTCACCGAATAAGTGGACTCTCATTGAACTTGGGCTTTGTCGAGTGGACTTTCATCGAAGTGGGCATTCTTTAAGTGGGTTTTCACCGAGTTGTGCATTCATCACGGGGCCAAGTTAGGCATTTGCCAATGTACTAAATATGTACCGAGTTGAATTAGGCATTCATGGAGTGCTCACCAGACATTCGCCACAGTATTGAATATGGTACAGAGTCCAATTTGGTATTTGCCGAGTTGCTAATGTATGTTTCCTCATTTTTTGAAGAACAACTTGCAAAGATTAATTTGGAGAGCTGATAGAGCTTGTACAGAGTCCAATTTGGTATTTGCCGAGTTGCTAATGTATGTTTCCTCATTTTTTGAAGAACAACTTGCAAAGATTAATTTGGAGAGCTGATAGAGCTTGTACCATGTAGTCCACTCGATAATCATGTGCCTTTAGGATCAATTTGGAGTTCCACTTGGTGATCTTGTGCCTTTGGGCTCAGTCCAGATCTTTAGTGCACCATAGATCCACTTGGCGATTTCGTGCCCTTAGTATCAATTAGAGGCGAAGTTTTAATATTGCACTATAAGAGATTTTATGAACGCATTGGCAAATGCATCCTAGTGGACATCTTTCCAGGCACTCCCTCTCGCAGGCCATATCAGGCATCTTTTCGGGCATTTCATTTCACAGGCCAATCAGCTCCATTTGCTTTGCAGTTTTGGCTTTTTTTCTTAATTCTGAGATTGCCAACGTACTTTTGGATTTTGACATCTATGTAATCTCTATAATCATTGCTTGTTGATGAATGGTTGTGGCGAGAAATACACAGATGTTGTAATAAATGTAACTATTTTTTTTCACTTATAAATAGAGAGAAAAATCTTGCTTGTAAGGCATTAAATTTTATAGAATAATTTGTAGGAATTTTTTATATTGTTTGGCTGGATTCTTATTGCTTTACATTAAGTATTAAGTTTCTATTTTAATAATTTTTTTCCTCTTTCTTTAATTCCTTATGATGATTTCCTTCTTTATATAATTGTTCTATTTTTTTAATAAATAGTTAAATTTTTATGCGTAGGTGGCACGTTATAGTATGTTTGAATAAATAATTTCTCATATTCTTAATCGAGATAATAAAAAACATGTGAGTGTTTAATTTATAGGCATATGTTGTAATTATTTATACTTTCCAGTTATATGTTTGTACTTATTAATTAAAATTTAGATTGATAGTTCATTGCATATGTTGTAATTATTTATACTTTTCAGTTATTAATTGATTAATATAATTATGCTTTTAAGAGATTTGTTTACTTTAACACATTATTATTTGTTAATGGATTTGAACATAAGTACTTTATTTTTATTTATTATTAGTAATTATAATTTTCACAACTCTCTATTAAGGGAAATATATTATTTGATAATTGGTTTTTTTTTTTTTTTTTTAGTTGAGACTATCGACCTTATTGTACTTTTAGCATGAATACTTTCTGAAATGGGCTGGTTAATTTATACTTCAATTGTGTGTTAGATTTTTAAAGCAGTGAATCTTTTTGTATTTTCTTAATGGAAAAAAATTATATATATAATTCTAAAATATTATTTTAAAATATGTGTGTGTATGTGTGCACGTATATTTGTGTATATATATATAAATAGAAATGGGCTAACAACTCACGTAAATTACTTAAGCTGCAGTTCATTTGCATTATCTCCAATAATTTTTTTTTTTAAATTTCTTTTGCATTATGATCTCGACTTTTTAGGATTCACTCATATCCATTAGGTTTTAATTTTGATTTGGTCCTCTATCAAGTTGTCACAAATTTTAACGGTATTCAATAAATAAACATTTTATATCCACTTAATGAAAGTGTAAATAAACTCCAAAATTAATGTAATTTGATTTTATTAAAGTTAAGAAAGTTGAAATCCTAATTCTAAAAAAATTTGATGGAAAATTATTGTATTATTATATTTTTACTGCTATCTCACGTAATTTTTTCTGAATTAGTTGCTCATCTACAGTAATTTGTATATATATATATATATATATATATGAGAAAAATAGAAATTAGCTGATAACTCACGAAAGTTATTTGAGCTGCAGTTCATTTTCACTATCTCTAATAATCATTTTTTTTAAAAAAAAATTAGATTATGATCTCGACCTTCTAAGATTCATTCATACCCAATTTCTTAGGTTTTAGTTTTGATTTAGTCTCTATCAAGTTAACAGAAGATTAACGGTTTTCAATAAATATAACATTTTATATATACTTAATGAAATAGTAAATGAACTCCAAAACTTATGAAATTTAATCCGAATGTAGAGATAATAATTATTAAGAATGATTGTAGAAAAATCATGAAATTATTATAATTTTTTCGCTAGTTCAAATATTTTTTTTTTTTTTTTTTCTGAACCTGCGGCTCACCTACAGTAATATATATAGAGACGCGCGACCGTCTGCACAATTACTCCCCTGCGACCGCACACACGGACAATTATCCATTGCTAAATGTCACGCATGTCTCTCCATTCTCTCTCTAGTCTCTCTCCCCCGCGAAATCACGAGGGAGGAGCGAGAGAGAGAGCCTGAATAAACCTAAAAAAAATGTGCCAAAACCCTAAGAGCCCAAACCCTAGCCTCCCGAATCGGGGAGGCGAAGAACACCATGAGCAGCGGCCTCAGCGGCAGCAGCAGGAGCAGGACCGGGACCGGGACCGGGACCTCAGGAAGCAGGCCCTGGTCCACGAGCTCTCCGCCAAGCTCGCCAGCGGCGACCCCTCCGCCCAAATCGAGGCCGCGAGGGACGTGCGCCGGATCGCGCGGGCCTCCGCCAGGGCCCGCTCCGCCTTCGCCGTCGCCGCGGTCGTTGACCCCCTCGTATCTATGCTCGCTGCCGCCGATCGCGCCGCCAAGGAGTCTGCCCTCCTAGCGCTGCTCAACCTCGCCGTCCGCAATGAACGGTGAGCTCCCCCTTCCAATTTGGGACTTTTTTGGATTTATTTGTGGTTTGGTGGTGGATTTGGAAATATTTATGTTAGTTTGGTGGTGGATTCTGTTATCTGAATTTTGTGATGAAGTGTTAAATTTTGAGGGAAGAATTGATTGTTCTGCGGGTGTAAAGGGATCAGATACATTTTATTGGTTTGTTCTTGGTCCCAAAAAGAAAAATTATGTTAACATTGATTTCTCTGGATCTCTTCGAATCTTGATTAGGGAGTAAATTGATAACATCATAACAATCTGGAAATTTGTTTTTTGTGTTGAGGATGAAAAATTAGGAGAATTGCTGCATGGGCTGTGAAATTGATTACTTTGAGAATTTCTTTTTCGGGAAATATGTGCTCCGGGTATTGCATGTATATTACTAACTTAATGAAAACCTCTCAATTTAAATGAAAGTCGAAAATAACCAATCTTCCATTAGTAAAAAAAATGAATTCAGTCATGTGGTCTGAATTGCTCATCACGTCAGAACAAAGGAAAAAACTTCATACAGTGGACACTAAGATTTCATTTTTAAACTGATACATATGTCATTTATTTAGATAGGATACAAATGCATTTAATGTGTTCACACTTACGAATGGTACGAAGTTTTTGAGTGAAAACATTACCATACTTAATATACTTACTATTTAGAATAGTTCGTATATGGAAATTGTTGATTACAAATGATATAAAAAAAATATATCTTCAGGAACTATTGTATTTATGTTCACGCAAATGCTTGCTGTTTAGTGTTTGATAGGCATGCATGATTTCTAGTTGTTTAGGGCTGTGAAGAGGGGTGAAGGCAGGATGAATGGAAGAAGGAAAGATCATTGCTTGAAATTGGGAGCAATTTTCTGCATTCCCGCCGCATAAATGTTTACATGTAAGTTATCCAAGTGAACTTATGGGGAAAAACGGGCTTTGTAGTGCATAAACACTATGATGGAGGGATCCTAGTAAGATTTTTAAGAATGGGCCAGTTCTAATATATGTCTGAAATATCATTTTAGATTTTGTGGTAGCAGTTATACGGTATGTCGTATAATATTAGTCTGATGTTTATAATATTATATATCTGAAATTGCTAAATTCTGATACTAATAAACATCGGTGGATGTCTATTCTACAAAGAAACTAGGGGGCCGACACAGTCGAATAGATATCAAATAGGTGGGGAATGATGCTCGGGCGAACCTTCAAGCACACACGAGCTTGCACAAGGAGAAAAAGAACATTATGAATGTCAAGTTTAGGTTTCAGCGAAAAATCCTCTGATGCTCGTCACCAAGTGATTGTTTTAGAGTGAATATAAGCTAATGGTATGTATTAACTAGAATTAGAAAGTAGAGATTGTGGGTAGAATGATTAAATTTTTGGTCTACCTATAAAATGGTGGAGGGTATTTTGGTCAGTTATAGTGGGGTTTGCCTTGACGAGTGGAGCTTGGTTTTAAACATCAGTTGAAGGCTTGAAGCTAATAATATTGTAGTAATTCATGGTATCTGAAATGATAGACCTATAATATTTGTAGGATATTGTTAATATTGTCGATATATCCTATATTATTTATTTTCTGATATCATAAACCATCAACTGATTCCAAGACTTCAATGTTTAATAGTGTTTGGTTTTCTTGGAATCATAATAGTTAATAAATAATTATATTTATCCTTATATGTTGTATTTTTAAAAAACATGTTTATTATTTTAGTATATTACCTAATAACCAATACACAAGTGTATTATCATATCTTAAATGATATGCAATTTGATAACATTAAAAAAGATTGACAATCCCTGTGTTTTTAACAAATTAAGAAAAATTGAATCTATCCTTTTATGTGTATATGTGATTATGTATCACAGTCATGCCCCCCAGCACACCACACGTGCCCGCCACTGCAGGACCCCCACAGCTGTTCGTCCAACACCGAAACAAATAATCTTGGCTCCATCCTTGGTTTTATATGTAATGAAATGTAGTTGTTTATGAACTATTTTACTTTTTGGTCTATGTGCTTGTGAGGGCTTGCAATATAGCCATTTGTTTGCCATGCATGAGGCCCGTGAATGTGTTAGGCGAATATAGGAAAGTCCGTGATTGCCTAGCTCTAGACTTCGTGTATGGTTATAGGTGGTTGTGTCATGTTGATCGCCGTTGCGAAGGTTTCGTCAAACTTTTTGCATCTTTTTTCAAATTTTTAGTTTTGCTCATTGAAGTAGTAATAATAGGTAATGTTTGGGTGGGCAGTAATGAATTTTTTCAGCAATTAAAATACTTTTCCTTCTGAAACTTTCATGTTTGAAATTACTTATTGAATTTTAAGTTCATCATGATTTATGATGCATGATACTCAAACTATTACTCCAAACCAATATTAGATATTAAGATAGGGACATTAGAAAGCTGTTTTGGTGTTGCTTGGGGACATCCAAGAATTTTAGGCAAAGTTATGGTAGCAAGGGTAATTATCAGTGTTGAAATATATCCATTACCTAATATGTTTATAAGATTTATCATGTGAGCTGATACTCCAATATAAAAAAAAAAATGCATAGATGTGATTCTAAAAGTTCAAATGTTAATTTTTTAGTTTTCTGCAGATTTTCAGAGTAGTGTTTCTTAGGGGAGAGAGGAAATATTTGTGGTTGAGGGAATCTGATCAGTGGTAGAGGGGCATATACTTCGTTGCCATTCTCATTGCATCTCAGTCATAACCAATTAATGCTGCTAGACCTAGTTGAGAAATTCCTTCGGTTCCAATGTCATTCCATAGGCAATGAGGGGGTTGTTGCTGATGGAAATAAGGTATTCTATTAGGTGTTTCTACATTCTTTTAGGTAGCATCCAGAAAAGCTGTGCTTGATGGTATAGAAGATAGCAGTTTGGATGCACAGTCAAAGTTGTTAGACGTAAGTCACTGCATCTTCTAGGCTTTACTTCATATATATAATAAGTTCATGTTGTAGTATTTGAAATATATACTCAACTAAGGAAGCAAGATTATCGTTTGTCGTTGAGAGTTTATGCAGAGCATACAGATCTATTTCTGGGCATTGTTTTGAGTGGAAAAGAGAAGAAGTACAAATAAAATGTAGGAACTTAAATGGAAACAAAGACCTTGTTCATGCTAGTTGAGGGAGTGACAATAATTGGGTTATGACCTATTTGAACATGGAGAGGCAATAAAAAAAAAAGAGTGGAGAAAATACAATTCATGCTAGTTATAGGCCTAGTTGCTCTCATCCTAGATTAATAAGAAAGCTAGAAAATCTTGTATTCTTAATTCAACTTAGTAGAACCACTATCAACATAAATTGCAGTACATTACCAATGAAAACTAAAGGGAAATGCTACCGACTGCCTATAGAATCGGACTACGAAGTATAACCAATTCCATGATGAAGCCATGTCGTTTCAGAGAGATACAAACGTGAGTCACATGATACTTTCACCATGTCATTGATGTTTACTTTGTACATTATTAAATTTGTTGTGTCAATTTGACATATCGTGTTGTGTGCAGTCAATATGTCTGTGCCACTTCTTATGTCTAGTTTAAGTCTGGCTTAGAAAATGGGGATGAAGGAAGATGGTAGGCAGAACCAAGACTTAATTGTCCAGCACATGTACACTTTCTTTGACAAAGGCCACATTATTTGGTACTCAATTTAGTGGATGCATCATTCATCGTCATTATCCAGTCCAGGCAGTTCCGTTCAACTGAGTCTGATATACATCATGACTCAAGTTTGGAAGCTTTTAACAAATGAATTGACCAAGATTCTGTAGTCAGCTATTAAACATGATGGCAGTCCCCATCAGTGGATGCCAAATTCCTAGCAAAGAGATAAACAATAAAGACCTTCCATGTGACCTAAAAGCTAAGCTGGCCAGTAGGTCGACCTACTTTTATAGTTATGGAACTTTAATTGTGCTAAATAAATTATGTAGTGTCTTGAGCGGTGCATGTGTGTGTAGGCATCAAAACTCTGATTGCGTTGTACATGCTGCATATATGCTATTTGGATATGCATCTTGATACGCTAGCAGTGACAAACAACTAGTTATTAATATACCTAAACTGCACCTTGCTTTAAAAGACAGCATTTAACTCGTATATTAAAATTTTCCGCACTTAAAAATATAAGATAAATAGAAGTATAATAATGTTGGAAAAAAACACTAATGTTGCTATGACGATCACTATGCACTGAAAATGCAAGAGAGTGCTCAGCATCTAGCAATTTGTATGCCATGGGTGGGTCACAGGGTTTCATTTTGCACATTTTCCTTCAGATATTTTTGAGTTATCTTTATACTTCTCAGAGTAAATATTTTTATAATTTATTTTTTCTTCCATATGTTAGTGTATGTGTAAATTTGATGATATGATATACATTCTATGTGGACACGTAGAAACACAGAGCAAACACATCCAAAATGGATGGTTATCTTTTTAAGCTGGCAGACATTACTAAAGCTGTGGCACTAGATGAGGTTCTAGTTGCTGAAGTCATCAAGTTACCTAAAGGGCTTCCTATAAAAGCCCTTATATGACATCACTAGATCGTAAGAAGGGTGTACATGTAATTTTAGTTTTTCAGGAAAGAAGGACATTCTAGTCTTGACACAATAAAATTTAAGCAATTCATTTAATTGGCATGCGTATTGCAATTCTTTAATTACATGTTTGTCCAGAGGTACAGGTCCGTCCTTCCTAAAACCTGAACAAATGTGTTCTTTTCTAAATATGTTTTACATGTCACAGTTTCCAGGTGCCACCATAAACCTATATATCTCAACTGTGAAGTTCAGTCCTAAAATGTTGCAGCACCCCTTTAACCAGATAATTTTGTCAACAATTTCTAACAGGAATATCAGTAACCCTATTTATCATTTATGTTCTTGCACCAATCGAAAGATTAATTTCTGCTACATTAGAACCAAGCCAAAATCTCAGAGCTGGCTTGTAAATTTGATAGTTTTTTCTGAGCTTATTGTAAATTTGATAGTTGGAAACTTTTTTGGAATTTTATTGGGAATGCTCATTGAATAGATCCTTGATCTTTCTGTTAAATGGTTAATGGATATTGAGGCTTCATTCTCCGATCTGATCCATTTGATTTGGTGGGATCAGATATGATGTCCATGAAAGAATGAGAACTAGAAACCTATCTCAGTGAAAGTCGAGCTACAAGTCATATGCAGGATTACTTGCAGTATCATACTGTTTGCCTTAATTATAGTTTTGCTTCTGTGTTGATAGTTGTCATGTTTGTCCATTTGATTGCCTGATTGCAAAAGTAGGGAGAAATCAAGATCGAAGGGTGAAATGATTGTCTCACGCACACATCACATGCATAGACACGTACTAATTTGAAGGGGTCTTGTTTGGACAATAGATATTTGAAAGTTGTCTCTATTGCAGAAGGAGAAGCACACACAGATGTCTGTTTTTCTTATTTTATAATCCTTAAGGAATCTCTTCTGGGTGTTTCTTTAGAATTATGTTATAGCTAGTGCAAGTACTAGGGCTTGGGATTCCCACATTGGAAGTTCCAAAGTTCAGTTAAAACGAGAACACCAAAGTCTACCCCCATATAACCAGAAACTTTTGAGGGCTTGGTGTATATGGTATGATTGTTATGTGAACCTACTTTTCGTTTGCTTCATGTTAAGCTGAAATGCATGTATTCATTTGGTATCTTTTTATGCCCTGCAGTCCTCATAACCTTTTTTTTTTTTTTTTTGGGTATTTGTGTCTTGATGCTCAATGGTTTCCTATAATTATAGATCAGAGGCAGAATTAGCAATTCCTTCTTTTAGCTTGTCAGAAAGTTTTCTTTTAATAAAATTATTTTGCCTTTCCTCACAGTACTTTGGTTCTGCCTTTTCTCAGGAATAAGGAAGTAATAGTGAAGAGTGGCGCCATCCCCCACCTCATTGAACTCCTGAAGTCCGAGAATAACAACCTTAGGGAGTTAGCTACTGCCGCAGTCCTGACCCTCTCAGCTTCACCTTCCAACAGATCAACAATCATTGCCGCTGGGGCAGTACCCTTTCTAGTCCAAATCCTAATATCTGGAAGTATTCAAGGCAGGGTGGATGCTGTAACAGCCTTGTACAACCTCTCTAATTGTAATGAGGTTGCCCACCTTACCTTCTCTGTCGAAGCGACAAGACCTCTCCTCACCCTTCTCAAGGACAGTAAGAAATATTCAAAATTTGCTGAGAAGGCTACTGCTTTACTAGAAATCCTCTCTCACTGTGAGGAAGGAATCCGCTCCATCTCTGAAACGGACAGTGGGATTCTGACACTGGTGGAGACTGTTGAAGAGGGTTCTTTACTCAGCACAGAGCATGCAGTTGGCATTCTTCTCTCATTGTGTAAGAGTAGTCGGGAGAAGTACAGGGAGATCATCCTCAACGAAGGGCCGATCCCTGGACTCCTGCTGCTGACCGTGGACGGCTCCCAGACTGCCCAGCACAAAGCCCGCTTTCTCCTGGAGATTCTGAGGTTGGATTCCCAAAAGAGGGCGGCATCAGAAGACTTGGAGACAATCGTTTACAAAATTGCTGCAAGAGTTGATGGCCCAGAAAAAGCAGAGAAGACAGCAAAAAAATTACTGCAGGACATGGTTCGAAGGAACATGGAACGGAACATGGCGCGGATGCGGAACAGGGCAGCTTCAAGCAGTCCGAAGATTCTAAAAGCACCCTTGACATAGATACGTAATACTTTGTTGTTTTCCCTCAGCTGAGTTTGGAAAAGGATATGCTTCACAGACTGGTTCAAAGAATCATCAACTTCAAATGCTAATTTCTGTAAGATGCATGTGAGATTAGTGAGTGTAGAGTGCTGTAACCTTGTTGTAATCTTCTCTTCTGTTCTTTGTATATACTTTTACCGCAACTTTTTAACTTTGAGGAGTCTAGTACTATAGAAGGGTTTACAACCGCCGGAGCTGAAGAAGGCCTGTGAGTTCCGTAGTTCATGTACATCAGTGACATTTTAGACGTCTTATCGCATAAATTGGTTGTGATTGTCTGTGATATCGAATGAAGTTCGTTTTTAGAATTCTGGTCACGGTATCATTATGATGGACTTACCCTGTGACTTCTAAACAGGATGCAACGTCCGCGTATGGAGTTATTTGAGCTGTTTTTGGTTGCAGCTCTCAACTGCGAGAATTGAAACTTTTTGACACTATGTTGACAGACAGGATGCCTTCCCTGACCTGTGCATGCTTATACTGTACGTAGGGAATACGTTACTGTAGGGGTGTAAATGGAGAAGAAATGTAGCGGATACTGATATTACTGTATTCGTTTTTGTTTCCTTCTTTTGGATATTACTATGAATTTTTATATTGTTCACATATGAGCCATCTTTAATGAAGCCAGTAACTGTTTCTCTATCACTGAGGAAATGCTTCTTAATGCAATAGAAAATATTAAACTGGCTATATATGTTATTATATATAGTTCGTATTCATGGTTAGCACTTTTTTATTGGTACTATATTTTTAAACGGATACGAGGATATGAACATCCATACCATAAATATAAATATGGATACAAAATCGAAATATACATCAGAATATTTATATTTGTTTATATCCCTACCATGCTGTCATATATTTAGGTTTAGATTCCAATAATACGCACTTTGAGGTTACAACCAGTACTTCAATTGCAATTTTTTTCTTCGTATTTATATTCTTTTTGAAATATAACAGGAGAGTATTGGTTCCGAGTTTGCGGTAACTGTCATTCTCAAAAATGTTGACAATTTTCTTTGAGTTCCCCCATAAGTCGACTAAAAGTAAACCATTTAGTTTCACAAAAATCAGCCTCTCAAACCCTACAAACCTTGGCAAAAATTTTACCTGGAAAATTTTGATATAAAAAATTTGGAAAAAAAAAAAAAAAAGAAAATCTGCTCACCGTATCATTTCTGCTAAATTGATACCAAAAGTGTTGTTCTGGCGTCTCCCAGATTTATCTGTGGGAACCAGCAAAAATGCTTCACACTTGATAAGCCAGCGATTTCTGAACAACTTCCTTCGTGAAACCTTCACATTAACAATGGGCAAAGGAATCAAACAAAATGCTGAGCCCATGGGTGATCAAATAAACAAATACAACTACTTTTATATTAAGCATTCTAGCGACATGGAAACTGTACAGAATGGTATAAACTCAAGGATGATTAAATAAACACAACTAAAGTTTACATATCGTTTTTTGCAACTCTTACATGTTCTACAAAAATGGTGAAGAAATAGATCCTGAGTGACACGAAGCTCTGATGTGCATTGTTGTATCAGTTGCCAAATCCTCGAACTGCCGGGGTAAAGTTGCAAGAACTACTTGAGACTACCCGGGTATGAAACTGATGATCATCGTGAGAGGCAAAAAGATGAAGGATAGTGCGAGGCAAAATAGTACATGTTAAAAACACGGGAACAATTGGGAAAGTAACTCTGAATCGATCCTTCATTTTCCACGATTCCGCCATTTTTTAACTGGGAAGAGTGTTAATTTGGTATTTGGAATGTAGGTCCTAGCTTCGGTAGGCCTTAATCTGGATAAAGCAACTTGCTGGTTATCCTTCGTGTTCTCTTCTGCAAATGGTTTCACCTCAAATGTTCCTCTTGAAAATCCTCGCGCAACCTGATGCATATGCCAGTATTTGGCGGTACAGATTAGTAAAAATAAAGGAAGAAGAAGGAAAGACTTGAAATTAGTACTGAATGAAAGTACAATTACGCCTGATGTAACTCTAGATGTTGCTATGGAAGCGGTTAGCCCCACCGGTAACAGCCCTTGCTCCCAAGTAGGGATGATAATGGGTGCGCCCACGTCCTCTCTATTCAAAGTTTTGAATTAATTTTTTATCTTGTATTTTTTTAATTCAAAATTTTGAATAGGACGGACCAAAAATTGACCCGTGACCTGTCCATTACCATCTCTACTCCAAAGATGTTGAGTGAGGGATTTAACTTTGGTAATTAATCAAGCCTTAGTCTCAAAAAGAAAAGAAAACGAAGAAGCAGAAACTGTTGTCTTATTACAATAAACAGTAAAAGTTTCGCTTTCCTCTTGAAGTATATATAAAGTTACCACACTGGAACAGAAGCAACTTTATCTTGATCCATTTAAACAGTCTGTAGTCCAAAAACATATCAATGGAAAGCCTCAATTTATTAAATTTTATACCTGATATGAAAATCTTAAAGAAAATACTAAATCGTTGCATGGACATCATGCCCCTAGGTCTTTTCCAGGACCTCGCGGCTAGTTATAGAATACACATTAGACTACAAACTCCTATGCACACATACCAACAGACATACCTTCAAAAGAATCCAAACTTTAAGAGAGCTACTCAAGACAGCCAGTTTCGTCCGCTTCCCTGATGTCAAGTAGTTGCACATGTGTCGGTCTACTCTCAACACAAACCTCGGCCAAGATTTTGCATTCTCGGGATCTGGTTTCTGATCCAAGGCAGCCTGTTACAACAAAAAGCAACCAAAAGCACTCTTATTATCCAAATAATAGCAAATTCACATAACAATTACACAAGGATAACACACTCTAATTTTCCTTGCTCGACGTTAAATTACACAAAAATCTCAAATACATTCTCAATGCATGTTTGTGGCATTTCAGTTAGAAGCATTAGTCATGCCAAATACTTAATTGTGTTTTCTGAGCAGTTAGATCACTACCTAACGAAAGACACAGCATCAAGGACACATAACTTAATTCAAGCAAAATAATAAACTTCTGGATAGAAATAAGGCTAGTACAAGAAACCCCCACAAAGTATAATGTTTTTTTTTTTTCCAAAAACCCCCATAAACTATTTTAAGCTATATAACCTCCATTCGGTTTCAAAAACCCCCAAATGGCATTAGCAAAAAATTAATGAATCGATTAAAAATGCATTATATACACAATATTCAACCTTTCTAAATACCCACTTTCTGATTTAGTCTATTTACTCAAAACATGTATTTCTGAATTGTCAGAGAGTGAGTATTTGTTGCGTTTTTAAATCGATTAATTAATCTCTCCGTTATACCGTAGGGGGGTTTCTATGAAATTTGAAACTAATAACATAAAAAAAAAACTTACTGGGTTCTGGAAAAATTTTAATACTTTGTGGGGGTTTCTTATACTTTAGCCTAGAAATAACACGCAAGCTGACAAGATTAGATTTTGGAAAAGAAATAGAAGAACTATACTCACAAGAAAGCGGCAAATTTCATGCTCTATCTTTGAAAATGATGTTTCTAAAGCTTCAATGCGCCCTGTAGCATGACAGCATGTGCATGGTTCACTAATCATGAAAGTAACACTTGGTCTAACCTGTGGAGCACCAACAGCTAAAGAATGTTAGGTCACATTTCAAGGCATTTTATACCATAAACACAAGGTCTCAACATTATTATGGAGGGTTGGCTTCATGCAACCGTCTTGTACTATGTTCATTTTAAGTGCTTCATATAAGAGCACACGTGCCACACACAAACACAGAGATACAAATGTGCAGGATAATTTCTACATTTAGGTGTTCCATAAAGTTATACCCTCTTTCTGGTTATTTCCATAAGCCCATGTTTAGATAGCTCGGACACTCTCACTGTTGAGCGATCCCTCTCAACTGCCTTCTTCATTTCTTCATAAACTAGCCTTTTGTTAGCTGCAAAGACAAAATTAAGCACACAGGGTATCAGGTTATCATGAATATTCATTTGTCCGTAACTAAGCAAGCATCAGGATATCTTGCTACAGATATCAACACCTAAAAGCTTTTAAAGGTGTAAAACACTACAGAAATAAGACAAACAGCCTTCCAATGTGATAAAGGCTTCAAAAGTATGATGACATATAGGGTGGTAAAACGAACCCAGCTATATGTTGTTCATGTTTGTCCATTTACTTAAACGAGCTTAGAATTTTGTTCAAGCTTTGTTGCTTATTTGTTAACAAGATCGAGTGCCTTTTATCTAGCCTGAGCCACTTGATCTTATGTAGCACATTCACAATCTAACATTAGAAGAATAAAGGAATAACTTATCACATAGTCTCAGGCTCCTAATCCTATTTATTTGTTTTTGAGCTTTTGATCTAGCCTATCCCAAGCTATAACTGAGTTCTTCAACTTCTTTTACAGCCATAATCCAATATTAACAATAATAAACAAAGTATCTCGTAATACTTTAAGATCGAATGTGAGGTTAACCGAGCCTAAACAAGCTAAGCCCCGATATAAATGGGCTGTGTTCTACTTTATCAAATAAAGATTTGTGTTCAACCATGCTTCATTTAATTGTCGAACAAACAAGACCGAACTTCTTTCGAGCCAAACCTTAAGTTAAATTTCAAGCATTACAAATTTTTTTAGCCCTATTACTGCAAAAGTAAGTGCATCTGGTGCAGCCCAGCTCCTAACCAAACAGGATTGAGCCTAGCAGCTAATGTGTATAAAGAGAATAATCAGTCCCCATGTAAGACTGGCCAAATCAGAGGGTCAGGTGGAATTCTCTATCCACTATATAGCTATACTGGACTGAAGAGGTGAGCCCCATTATAGAAGACCAAACTAACCCTCTTCCACATTATAAATAGAGCAAAGACCCAGGGTATACAAACACAATCTCATTCTTGCCACTACACTTGCTATTTTTAGCTCTCAAACAAGAGCTGACTAAAGTGTCGGAGGGTCTTTAGTCGAGGCTCAAACCCAATCTCCTGATACTTTCTTCTATTTGCACACTCAATTCACCCTTGATTTGGCAGGAGTGCCATGATCATCAGTTTCGTTTGCAGAAACATAAACAAGCCCTAAACTGACATTCAATGCAATTTCTCGCTCCACTAGTTTTTGACAACAAATTTAGGCAGCTAAATCATAATAATTAGATGCAATCTGTTGGATGATAAATTTTAGATTCCAACCATGAAGTAATTAGAGATAAGGAACCAGGAGGACCATAATTATTCATGCTTTAGTACTAACATTTATATCAAGGTGAACTTATATGAAACCCAAACCACGTTAATGGCATGGACAATTATGATCTTACATGCAACTGTCAACATAGGGTCCACCTTGAAAATGGTTTTAGGCTTACTAGTAACCACATATTTTTAATCATTTGAGGATACCATAAAAATTAAAAAGTAATTTAAGAGAACAATACCTAATGACTAATAAACATTGTGGCAGAAACATAATTGGAAAGCTCCCATGCTAAATATATTTACGTTAGTGCCAATGTTGCCATTGCACTTAACAGCACTTGGTGCTGTCTACACATGGGATTACTGTACTTGGCCCATTTGAAAGTTGACAGAAGCCAATACATAAACCATGCTGTTAAGTGCAATGATCAGGTTGGCAGTGACTTGGCACTAAAATAAATATATTTTGCCAAATACAAGTCAGTCCTTTTTTTAGTAGGATTGATACCAAACAGGGGCAATCTCTTGCCCATATAAATCCATTATGCACCTTGGCGAGCAACAGAACCACTGACACACCGCCTGCCTTACGAATGAAGTTCATACTAGCACATCCACAGAAGGAACATGCAAGATTTACATCTGGCCATAAGTGACTTGGATAGAATTGAGACTGTAGAATGACATGAAATTTTGGTGCTATCCACATGTGGGGTTATTAGCCCATCTAAAAGGTACTGGAAACTAATATGTAAAAACCATCTGCAAGTTAAATATTTTATCAACATGCATAAGATTGAAATTTCATGTCATACTAGACTCTAGATTCTATTTTGAGTCACCTATGGCCAGAGCCCTCAGAGTAAGTAAAACCAGCTGAACTGCTCGTCTGTTTTTCTAGTTATTCAGGTGTTATTGGTTCGTTGTCTTTGTGCACTGACCAGCCAAAGATGAAATGGAAAATCTTTAAGCACACAATGTCAAGAGTAGTCAAAATAGCATGACCATTTCCATTGTACATGGAATCGCCACACCTGGCCTTTCCAATGGACACTACACGCATACTGATATGCATGAAACTAAAACCGCTCAGAAGTTCAACATTTAAACTTTAAAAAGATGGAATAATACATTTAACTATAAAGTAGAGATCAGACTAAGCTACAAGAGGTGAAGAGTGAGAACCACATATAAATGGTGACAGTATCATATTTGGATGATAGTTGTTCGATTAACAAATATTATTACTTACATTCGTCCAGCATATCTATAAAATCCACCACAATGATGCCACCAATATCTCTCAGGCGCAACTCACGTGCTATCTGAAACAAGGATACCACTTAAATAACTCTGCTTATATTTAGCACCAGTCTTGTACTAGAAAAGTATGCAAAAGCTGCAAGCATTATTAGAGCTTCATTTCCCTACACGTATAGATATATCAACAAAAGTTTTGTTTTGATAATTTTTTTAGTTTTTGACAATAATATGTTACTGGCCTTTACTGAAACTGAAGTGCTTTATATCTAGCACCCTAACAATAGCAGTTATCATTCAATTGATTGCTTATTCTGAAAGAGGAAGTGTTGTGCAATCCCCCAAATGGGAATTATGGTTCTTGAAGCAGTTGGGGTGGTTAAGGTGTCTTAGGACTGAGTGATAGTTAAGATCACTATTATCAAAGTTTTTCTCAGGTTGTGGATCTTGCACCTTGCTAACATATCAGAAAAATTGAGGTATGGTTAATGTAGTTTATATGATTGTAATATATTTCGGGTAGCTATTTGCATGCAAATGCTCGAGCCATTTCCCTTTCCAATTGGTAGTAAAATAATCATTCAAAAATTGAAGATCAGATCCTTCATTGATCTATTCTAATCAACACACCACGATATGTCTTATGTTTTTCTTTCCACAGATTGCACATAAACTAAAGGGCCATTGCTAGTAAGCTATCGTAGGTTATCACAGGTTATCAGAGATACCAAGGGCATTGTCAGAACCCAAACCTAGTTAAGCTGAAACTTACATTGAGATGCATCATGGACTGGTCATGCAGCTCAGACATCACGCATGAACTCATGTATACATAAGATACACCAAAGTTGATGGAACTCAATAGAATCAAGTAAAAAAGAACTTAATAGGCAATATGGACTCTCAATTTTTTTATCACTTGAGATTAGTGAGATACGTGTTAAAGTAAACATCACAAAAACGGATGCAAAGCAAGACAGTGCTTTCAGGCCATGTGGTAGAACTTTATAGTTTATACTAAATAATTCCAAGCTTTTTCTAGTGAAAATGTTCAAATGACTGATCTTTGTTAGTTGGCTGAATGATAGTTATAATTGCTTGAAATCATTTGCAGAGAAATCATTTTGTTTATAATACAGATTTTAATAAAAATCATGTCTATTTCATTTATGTCCGTGCATGTGTTGCTGACATGGTAACGAAGGTAACTTCTGACATACTTGTTTAGCAGCTGCAAGATTGACATCAAGAATCGCTTCCTCTTGAGAAGTCCCTTCTCCTAGCATACCATGGCCCCCATTGACATCGATGGAAACTAAAGCTTCTGTTTGTTCAATCACTAGAGAACCTCCATTTATGAGCAGAACCCTGCAACAAAGGAACTATCAGCAAAGAAAATGTTCCCAAACTAAACCACTAAATATTAAACTAAACTTTTAAGAGATTGCACCAGACCAATGGTTTTTGCTTTTATTGCTTGATATAAAAGCAATTATACAGCATGGAAACAATGAGAGGTTAGGTCCCTGATATGCATTAAGACAGGAATTGTTAATCTCTACTTTCCACCCACCACAACATGCAAGTGTTTCGCAGACCCATTTCCAGCCTTAAACGTGTCGCTGCAATTTTTTAATTACTTTCTAAAATATCCCAAACTTACATTGAGAATAATATTATCCAATAAGGACTTTTCTCCTTTGCCAAATGGAAACATTCCAGAGTATGCTTGCACTTTCAACAGAAAACCAAAAGATTTCATGAATTTAAAGAAAGAAAAAGTTCAATTTAATTGATGTCCTCATGAAAAATATTGGCGACTAAAATGGTGAAAACATTAATACAGTGTAGGCTAGTGGGATCCCATTTGGGATTGAGCTCAGAGACCTGATCTCAACAAGGTAATTGACGCAGGATGGAGGCGAAATTAGGATTAGGGTTTTGAAAATTAGGGTTTTTTTTTGGATGAATTGGGAAAAATAGATAAATTGGGGAAAAACTTACGGGGTTTGGGAATCCACCCAGGCGAATCCACGCCACTCTCCGCGAATCCACGAGAAAAAATTTGCTCAAGCGAAATCCACGCCAGAAATTTCTCAAGAAATTTTCAAATATTATTCATCTCCTTTAATTCTCCATACAAACCCATATATATAGGAAAACCTTAACAAACGGAATTCTAATAAAATCTAAAATCCTAATAAAATCAGAATTCTGATAAAATCAAAATCCAATAAAATATTCTAAAATCCTAACAAGATTCAAATCTAATCAAATCTACTCAAATCTATTCACAAATCAAATCTGATCTCCATCATTTTTTTCCGGTTTCAAAGCATTCATCTCTAATACATGCGGAGATAAGTAATGATAAACACGTCCGGATTGAACTGATCGGCATCCACGAAGTATCCCAATTAGGCCATGGTGGTGGTCGAGGAACCATATCTTGTGCTACACATCTAAACAAAAGTGGTGGAAGAGGAACTGATTTCTTTAGTGAACTTGTGTCGAACCACGGTAGATCTGGAAAAACACCTGTAATGGAAGTAGTCGAATATGCATCCCGTGAAATATCTAGGCCATAGGTAGTAGAAGCAATTTTCATCAAAATTTCGTAGAAATCTGAATGTAGAACGCATAATTTCTGGAAGCAATCTCTCAGGGAGACCAAAACTTTCACTTCATTATCAAGTACAAATTCTTGCAAAACATTATGTAGATATACAATAAATTTATACTCATCATTGCAAATTGCTATCTGTTTAGAGATCTCATCATGCATAATATGCATATCAGGCAAATGCAAAGCAACATACTCAAGTGGTACAACTCCAAAAAATAGATATGTTGGTTTTCTAAGATGACATACATCAATCACCGCAAATGATATAACGTCACTACACTGTATGGGAACTTGATGAATCTCGAAAGTAAACTCTAAACGATCTCTAGAAAATGAAATATTAGGTGTAACCTACCAAGACATGGGAAGGATACTCAAAGACTTACTGGTAACAATATTAGTGTCAATTATTTCATACTCGATCTCTTCATCTACATTTGACTCCAAAATTGAACACCTAGTATCATGTGGGGATGCACTAGACTCTACTAAAACATTCTGAGCATCAGTAGTATTATGAGTACTCTTTACAGTAGTATGGATTTCAATAGAAACATGAATCTCAGTTAGTGCATGTGTATTAGACTTTTATACCTCATTACTAATATCATCATTAACCATAAAAGAAATGGTAGTATCAGCAACAAAAATAGACATATTTAATTCCAATTGTGATTCAACTACAGTACTTTCCTTATAAACATGAACCTCAATAACTTCTGAATCGTCAACGTGATTAGGAGACATGATATATATGGGTTCACTCTTGAGGGGACACTCATAATCATAATGCCAAAATATGCGACACTTAGAACACTTGATTATGGTACATTGAAAGGCAGAGTGCCCATATTTGTCGCATTTAGGACACTGTATTCTAATTTTTAGAGTGAATCTATTTTTCAATTTATCTAAGAGACAAGTCCTATAGTACGTAGGAAGATACTCCTCAATAAGAATATTTTTTATCATTTTCCACGAGTTTATAGGATTCCTATAACGTTCCACACGATCTATTTCTACTTAAATCCAAAAGTTTTTGGCTTATTCAACTAAACGTCTCCTAACAAATTGAAGTTTACGTTTGCTAGACATTTTACAACAGTCAAAGTATCATTCAATATGCACTAACCAATCAATAAAGTCGCGAGTGGAGGAATAACCATCAAATACGGGATCTTTATACCAGAACTTTTCATCGATTTTTTCTCTAACAACACGCAGATCATAAATATAATGAGACCTATTTGATTCCGAATAGTGACTAGATCGTGTTGTAAAATGAGACATGCTTAATATACAGAATGGATCATGCAATGCAAATTAGTCAAGTATATAGATGATAGTATAAAATTTAAGACTTAGACGACCCAAATGCATGCATTAAATTAATTTCCCTCAATAAATTAATTGCTAAATACAAATGAATATGAGATCACTAGAGAGAAGCAGTTAACCATTTCGTCACAAATTATTGCAATCTAATAATATTTGCAAAGAATTTAGTAGTTGAAATTCAATTCAAGCTAAATATCACCCCGAAGGATGAGTAGTTTACGTCCAAATGAACTTCGAATCACCACTTTTTTTCCTTAGTTACTGCACTGGTCTGTTGTTCTCCTGCTACTGGCTGCTGCCACTGCTGTTCTGCTGTTGTGCTGCTGTTCTTGCTTGTTGCTGCTGCTCTTGCTTATTGTTGTTGCTAATGTTGTTGTTACTGGTTTGGATAAAGGGGAAGAAGAGGTGCAGGGCAAGTGGAGAGAGGAAGAGAAGAATTTGTATTTTTTTCTCTCTCTCTTAGATCTGATTTTTTTTTTCAGATTTGAAAGTTCAGAATGTGAACAGATCTCTCTTTTTTCTCTCTTTTCTTTTTTTTCTCTCTTCTCCTTTTTTCTCTTTTTTCTCTCTTTTCTCTCTTTTCTTTTTTTTCTTCAAATATTAACTGTTTTTTTTTTTTTTTGGCGGTTGCGGATAGAATAAAAAAAGAGGAGGAACAGGTGGCTGTTGTTGGAGAGAAGGTGAAGACTTTTTTTTTCAAAATAAAAATAAAAATAAAAATAAAACTGAAATAAAAGAGGATGGAGATGTGGAAGAAGAAGATGATGATGGAGAAGAAAATCTAGGCTCTGATACCAAATTTGATGCAAGATGGAGACGAAATTAGGGTTAGGGTTTTGAAAATTAGGGGATTTTTTTTGGATGAATTGGGGAAAATAGATAAATTGGGGAAGAACTTACGGGGTTTGGGAATGGACCCAGGCGAATCCACGCCCACTCTCTACGAATCCACGAGGAAAGATTTGGTCAAGCAAAATTTACGCCAGAAATTTCTCAAGAAATTTTCAAATATTATTCATCTCGTTTAATTCTCTATACAAACCCATATATATAGGAAAACCCTAACAAATAGAATCCTAATAGAATCCAAAATCCTAATAAAATCAGAATCCAATCAAATATTCTAAAATCCTAACAAGATCCAAATTTAATCAAATCTATTCAAATCTATTCACAAATCAAATCTGATCTCCATCAGTAATTTTCCTATCTTTTTTTTAACTTGTGTTACAATACATACACTGATACATTTCTTATTCATAGTGTCATGCTTCCCAGAAAATAATTTTTCACTTTGACTTTATTAATTATGGGTATTACTATAACACAAGAAAATCATTCCAAGTCTCCCATTTTAACTATGTACCCCAAAAACAGTTTTGTTTGCATGCCAAATTCTTTGCATGAGCTCCCATAGTAATCATCTACTTTATAGCTTTTACTCTCATTTCTGGAAAATTTAAACAGAGCCCTTCTCACTCCCGCTATTAAACCCCTTTGGATAATCTAAATACAGCCTGCTTCACTGTATGAAGTTTTAGACACCTCCTAGCATTCTCATTGGAGGTCTATAACTCGACAATGTCACAATAAGCAAGAATATCAAACTATTCAAATAACAAATATACTTGAAGCCACTTTACTTGGTCATTGAAAGAAAAGGGATTATTAAAGTTTGTATTTCTAACTACATTTTGGTGTAGTTTATATCTTTGAGATTTCAAAAAGTGCATACCACCTTGTCTTCGATGAAATAACTTAATTTCCTGTAAATCTCCAGAATACATGCAGCAATCAAGTATAAGCATCAAAAAGATAAAGTCGCTGAGAACTTATCACTGGAGCATATTATCTCCCATCATAGGAATGACATTTCAGATTAGAGTACAGTTAGCTGCTAATGATATTTATACTCATTCAAGGACCAATCAGAAAATGATGTTTTTTATCCAGACAAGGCTGAAGAGCATCTCATCAATCCCGTTCACTTTGCAGTCTGCTCAGATACTCTCCTCGTGTGAAAGAATAATGGATGTGGGTAGTAGATGCCAAATATTTCCTTCATTGTGGTGGCATTCATATACAGACCTTGGACCAAGCAATTTATAAACCTTTATAAGATGATTAAGAATTTGAACCAGTATTTTGTTGGCATTACAATAAAGCAAAAATTCAAAAGATTACTCCACATGCATATATGCAAAAGCAAATCATTCTCGTCTACAGATATAATGGCCATTAGCTACATTACAGAAACAGTTTCTTTTCATTCTTTGTCCATTTTTTAAATGAAAGAAACAGTGTCTGGTCGACCTCAGAAATTCAAGACCACGTTAAAACAAATTAGACTAGTAAGAAACATGTAATGCTGTCGACGATGGAAAATTTAGTGAATGTTTATTCTAACCTTTTGCTAAGAATGTTATTGATCTCTTCTTCAATGTTATATTCATCAAAAAGTGGTGTTCTTTTGTCATACAGTTCAACACGGTCACAGAGATCAGGTGCAATTTCTTGAAGATAATGGGTAACCTGAACAGAAACATGGCAAGATTAAGAAAGTTCACTGCAGTAACAAAGAATATCAACTTGAGTAACTCAAATTTATTGATTTAAATATAAAATATTATCTAATAAATGACTACATTCACTTAGCAAATATGTGCAATAGCAATTGACGACCAAACATTCAGATGTTATCGTCACTTTTTTTAATATTTGTTCCTTATCATCACTTCTTAATGGTTAAAAACCATACCTCATGATAGGTTCGCGGAGAATCTACAACCATCCTATCAACCTGAATAAAGAAGAAGAAGAAGATAAGTGACTGAAAGAAGAAACATTTCAAGGACTGGTCCCCTCCAACTGATACAAAGATAACAAAGGGCCGATTCACCTTCTCATTGAAGTCATCTTGCACCACAGACAGAGTTTGACCCATTGCCCTGTGTAACATTACAGGAACTGCACCTTCTACTCCCTCTTCCGCTGCAAGAGCAGCAGATTTGGCATGTTCAACTATGCCTTTCCAGGTAGAAAGCAGGCCATCCAGGTCCTTCTGCAATTCCTCCAAGGAATGACCAGCAGCAACTGTTCGAACAGTTAAACCAAAACCTGAGGGTTGTAGAGTTTTTGCAATGACTCTTAAGCGTGTACGTTCAGCCCCGGTTATCTTCTTTGACACACCAATTCTATTGCAACGAGCTGTCAGTATCTGCAAGTAATAGAAAGGACCAGCTCAATTGAAGAAAACTACTCAATATAGGTCTTAAAACACTAAATATTTTGATCATCTGAACACCAAATAAGTGGGGAAAACTATAAAGACTTTCGACTTCAGTAGCCAAAATAGTTTATCACATTTTTGAAGCTAAATTAGCCTGCATATCTATGCCACAAAAAAAATATTTCAAAAAAGATGTGGGTATTGTAAACCTATTACGAGCTAATTGATCATTAAAGGACATGTATATCATCACTATATAACAGAGTTGCACTATATGATTTCTCTTTGTATGAGTATAAAACCTTGTTTGAAAATAAACCAGCTCCATACACAAAAAAATCTTCTCGGTTCCTGATGAATCCTAGCAGAAGTAATATCTTCATGTAATATCTGGGAGACCATTTGGCTGGAAAGTAGTTACACTTCCAAAACTGATGCAAGCAAGCAGGAATCCTATTGGTCCATGTTTATTGGTCCATAACCTAATACAGAAACTAGCTATAATGACATGCATGACTTTTAAACCGTAACACGAGTTTACAAAGTGTACAAACACAAAATCTTCGAGCACATACAGCACTATGGATATCACCTCAATATTGCATGTATGGACAACATATATAGTAGGATTCAAAAGGGGACATTCTGGAACCAGTCTTAGCATGTTTCTTATCCCAAGATCAAGCCTAGCATTCTGGTTGTGTTGTTAAAACACATTGAAAGTGTACACAAACGTGAAGGTTATTGCCTACATTGAAGCTACCAGCACCATATGTATACCACTAAGAGTGACAGCAAGAGATGTATTTAAGTATTTTAGTTCCGACCCTACTAAGAAATGAACAGATGTGACAGGATAATGGAGAAAATGTTATTTGATCAAAACCTAAAGTGTTAGTTACCTAATCAGCATTAGTGAAAGTACAGGAAGCTATGTGAAGAGTGCAAAATGGTTAAGGAAACTATTGCATAGCAGCCCAAATATATATTGTATCGGCTTTAAAACAAGTAGCAAAAAGATGAAGTAGAACTACGTTACTGGATTAGATAAAAAAAATGAATTTAGGGATTAGCTGGGACTTAAATTTAGGTTTTCAACCTAGTTTAACTGCTTTCCAGACCTGTGATGACAAGGGAATAGCTACATGCACAAAAAAGAATAATAAAAGAAAGCAGGAAGAAAGATAAATGAGCACCCAGTCAGCAAGAAAACTCAAACTTTAACCCATCTAACTCCTTTTCTTCATTTTTTTTATCAAGAAGGCTATCGCATTCACTAACGACGTACGGATAAGAATAGCCAAACTAACAACCTTATTCAAATTCAGTAAGGATGGAAACTAATCATCTGAATAGAAGCTCTTTATATTTTTACCCGCCCTGCATTGGGCTAGATTCTGACAATATGCTTTGCATGCAAAAACTATTTATGGCATTCAGGGCAGCTACACAAGCTCCACAAATATAACAATTTGGATCATTAGTAACTTTTAAATTAATTATTAAACTGAAAACAGACCTCAATATGCTATAAAGACTGATTGACAAAAAAGATAATGAATTTTAACAGATTTGTATCTATTTCAGAAGACATCAATAATTTCAATGCATTTAGAATCATCAATATATCTATCTTGTTGCATCCTTCCACTCCACCTCAGTGCCGAATATCTATACATGATGGTGAGGTCCCATGTACATTTCTCTAGCAATTGTCCCCATAAGATTTAGGACTAGCAGAGACGCAAGGATTCAAAGCGTTAGATCAGGCAATCAATAAACAAAGGCAAATCTGGAATCAGTGGGAGACAAAAAACTTGCTAGCAATATAAATGATAACAGCAGTGGTATCTCGCGTCTGGCTGAAGTAGTCTTGGAGTTTATCTTGGTGTGACTCTCAAATAAATTCATTCTGCTCTAGAGACATGACAAGCTTAAACATTAGCTCCGCATGTGCATCAAACAGATTATCATGGACTAGCATGGGTGGTTGATTGGGACATTGAATGGATAGGAATTAGGATTAGTTTAGTTGTTTATTTTAATCAAAACTATCGGTTAGAGTTTGATTAGGATTTATTTTTTAGTAAACGCTAATTCGGATTTATAATTTTACTAGGTTTTAGTCTAGTTGATTTTCTATAAATATGGCTTTAAACTTGTTTTTTAGTAACGTTATCAAAGTTGTCAAATCGGATACATATAGTATATTATTATCCCTATGTATTATATCGCAACATCGTATCACATACTGTATCATGAGATACATTGGTCAATGTATAATAGATAAGTAACCAAGCACATAACAGTATATAATATAACAAATATATGAACAAATTTAAAGTATAAATAAATAAATAACCAAAGACAAATAATAAAGTCAGTGTTATGTTAAATATAAATCAATATCTATATATAAATAGGTAACTAACATTCAAAGTGTGATAACGATGAGGCCATTAATTAAAATTATACTACATTAGTAAATATATTAATAAATTCACTTGAAAATGACATTCGTTTTCCTCATCTTCGGCTCTTTTGCTCCACACATCTTTAAATATACTCTTCTTTTCTTTTCTTCTTCACTCTTTATTGTTTAGAATTGAATTCAAGTCAAGATGTCCTACTAATAATTATAAAATAATCTATTAGAGACTAAATATTAGGAATAGACTAATTAATAAAAATCTTACCATAACATCTCCTCCTTTTTTTAGTTGATCCATTATTTCTTCTTCAACTTAAAACACACACTGAAATTTATCCAATCAATAATTTTCATCACATAAACTTCTTATTTCTCATCAATCCATTCATAATTGAATTTTATATCCAACAATCAAATTAGATCATATGTTTCTGTAATCACTTTCCTTTTTTATTATCTCAGTTTCGATTATATATTATTTTCACAAAAACCAAAGTATAAAGACAAAATAAATATAATATAATTAATCATCCTTTGTAGATGTATCACTATCATTATTCTTAAGAACTTTTATTTTAATTTCTTCATCTTCTCAAATTTATACAAATTTTTCCCTTTATTAAGATTTTAGTGTATAATAAATAAACTCATTAGATACTTGAATTGAGAATTGGCAATTAAATAATATTAATTATAAATTAATAATATACCTCTTTTGATGATTTGTTTAAATATTTTTATTAACTAAAATAAGTATCTAGATATTTGATGTTCTTTATTGTTAAATAACTATACTTGTTCGGAATTTATACCTCGTATTAAACTTAAAAGATTAATTTAATGAGTTTGAAATTCATTTATAAACCAAGTCAGTGTAATATAACGTATCACGTATCACATATTATAAAATACACTTACAGTACCATAAAATACATAACTCAATAGAATCGCAGATCAAATATATATCAATTTCTTATAATATCGTATCATATAGTGGGATACATATCGTATATAGTAGAATATTGACAATAATGAATAATATGATATTGAAATTTTAATAAAACCCTAGTACGGTGACTTGCTAAAGTATATTGAATATTTTTTCATGGATTCATCGAGAGTGAGCAGATTTGCCTAGACGTCGAGTCACAAAATGTCTTGTTTCTCCCCAATTTTTCATTGTCAAACCCTAATTCGCTTTAAATTGGTATCAAAGGTGCCAACGCACTAATTTCGTTGCAGATTCCCCTTAGAAGCTGCCAATGCCACCACCAACAACTACAACATCATCAATCGTCGCCTCTCTTCAGTTACTGACCACCAACATCAATCACTACCCTCCGACTTCCCTTTTGATTGCCCATGTCGAAATAGTGGCTGCACTTGATTCGCCTTCCACGATCGGCATGAATCCAAGCAGAAGCTGACAACCAGGTGTGGATTTCTAGTCAAGTCCAATAACAGAGAACCGACCTTGTTCAACTTCGGGGTTGCTTTAACTTCAGTCAGACTCGAACTCGATACGAAACAAAATCCGTTTTCGACCTGAGTTAAATATTTTAAGATTCACACCTAAATTGAAGTTAAAGACAAATTTGATTCTTATTGAGTCTACTCATGGTAAACTCGACGTGCTGCACTAGAAACAAGTCCATTAAAAATATTATATTATTAAGTGCCCGATTCAAACCGTTTTCGAGGCATCACGTTCTTTGTACTGTTCTGAGCTCCTTAACATGAGTGCACGCTCATTCACAATGATAAATAATAACCTCGGTCAAATTGAAGCAAAGCTTCAATGTATTGCTAAGAAGTTCTAGAAACTCAATCTACAATTAGGCAGGACTGAAGAAAAACTCAACAAATCATCGAATCATTCACATTGAGAGGAGAGATGCAAGTAGCTATAAGCAAAAAAATGACGATGACGATATCACCAATAAGGTCAAGATAGATGCTCGTGTTTTTTATGAGTTAAGAGCCAAAAGTTTAGATGAATTGCTATTGTTACAAGATACTTCCTTAGCACCCATAAAGTTGATAAGTACATTATTCGGACTTCTGGAGATCTTACAAAAGAACAAACTATGAGATTCCAGCAAAACTCACTTGATTATAGTCATGTTCATGAGGAGAGTTTGCCTCCATATGAGAAAATTCATCTCCTTCTAAATTCTGAGAAAATGTGTTGACAGAATGTGTTTACTGATAATATTTATAAATTTATACATCTATTGTCGATTTATATGAAAGAATGTAGAAAAAAACAAGAGCATCACCTTCAGTTTGGAGATGAGGTGATGAATACGATTCCTAGCCCATCACCTTTTGCAGCAGATGCATGGGTGCTTTCTAGTTCTACTACTACCATTACCATCATAGAGTTATCTGATAGAGGAGAGGAGGTACATGACATATTACATGATGAAATAATTTCGAAAGTTGTAGAAGGCTACTAGTGACACTTGGTTTGCTAAAAAAGATGGCTTGATTAATAAGCTGACTTTGACACTTCGTAATACATGTGACTTTTCCGAGTCATCTTTTATTTTAGTTGATCCATCACAGAAGTCAGTTTCACCTCCATCTTAGATCAAACTTGATGTCCAAGTTCCGTTCACTTGACCACTAACATAACCCAATTGAAATGCTTCATAATAGGATATTAATCAGTTCAACCCGGATATGAATGATGTTTTTTATTGCTGCATTCCCTGGAGATAAATGTTTTGAGATTGAGACAAATTGATGGACATATTACATGAATAGAATTAGCCAGTGATTATGATTAGTTTAGTCTTTTATTTTAATTAAGGCTCGGTTAGAGTATGATTATAATTTATTTTTTTATAGAGTTTCATAGGATTTTATAATATTACTAGGTTTTAGTTTGGTTTTCTATGAATATGGCTTGTAAACTTTTTTTAATAATAATATGATATTGAATTTGGAGAAAATCCTAGTATATTGATTTGCTAAAGTTTATCAAATATTTCTTCGTGAATTCGTTAAAAGTGAGAATGAATTTGCCTTCATGCTGAGACCCAAACCCTTGTTCTTCCCCAATTTCCCACCATCAAAGTCAAATTCACTTTTGTACTGCATTAGTGGTTAAAGACGTGAATTGACCTACTTTAGACCTAATGTAGCAACAATTGGTGTAATAGACAACAAGGTAGAAACAAAGAAGACAGTTGAGTTGGTATCCTAATTTCCATGGCTACAGTCACAATGTTGAATTTGGTATTGAATCGGGTATCTCTTTGTTCCATCTTCATCATGAATTTTCCAGGATTTGTACTACATAGTTGTTGGAACAGCTAGAGCAGGACATGCAGAAAGAGAGAAGATTAGCAAGGAAAAAGGAAATCAGGGTGCCTTGACATTAAGCTGATGTCAATTTAATCCTAGATGTACATTACATTATCTCCTGAAATACTTAGGAAGCAGTAAAGGTAGCCAGTACAAGTAAATACGGATAAAAAGCTACAATCAAGCCATTCTAAAACCCAAGTGGAAGTTAGAGACCAAGTGAAAGTGGTATGAAGTGAGATATATGGTTATTGGATGTATCTTGGGAATATCAGACAGCCTAAGATGTATGTGACATTTCGATATGCAACTTTCAGAAGATTTTCAACAATTCAATTATGTATACACAACAGATCATGGGAGCATGGTTGAGTTACACAGTAGATCAATCCTTAGCATATTTCTTGAAGTTTTGTTCAGAAACTTGGGCAAATATGGGGCAAACATCAAGCTACTGAGATTTGGCAGCCTCAAATGACAGGTCATTAATCTAGTAAGATGGAAATCATTGCCCCACCACTATAAATTCCTGTAAATCGATCACTCGCCCCGTTACATTAAGTGGTTGTTTCATGAACATAATATCTTGGTTTGCAACGAACCACACAGAAGAGAAATCCGCAATAGCTACAAGGGTACCCAGAAGATGAAGATATGAGGATGAGGTGGATCTCCATTAATCTGGTACTACAGAATAGAAGGCAATAAGCCCAATAGATACAATTCTGAACCAAATAATGAGAAAGAGTCGGTTTAGATCAAATACAGTGTACTCACATATTATGAATTCAAATGATGTGCAGATAGAGACAGAATTTAGTAACCAAGCATCCAGTTTGCAGGGTGATAAAACATGTTATTATGATGGCACCCCAACGAGTACAAGATTAGGCAGCCTCCTACGCCATTTGGGAAGGTTCTAACCATATGTGGCTAACCCTTTTTGGTTTGCGTTTGAGCTGGTGGTAGTTAAAAGGCAGTGGGTGTGTCATAAGTGCTGGCATAAAGTTGGAGGAGGATGTGATAAGGAAGTGGTCCCTTCCTTTCTAGTGTTTCTATTTCAACCCTCAGGTATGGAGGTAAAATCAGGAGAAGTAAAATCTAAAGTGGATAGGAAGGATACAAAAACAAGTTTCATGCTAAAAGAAACCAAATGCAGACAATATTTCATAAGCCCAAGGATTTGATAAAGATGCAACAGACGACTAAACATTGTTAGAAATGTCACCAAATTGTTTCCACCTAAGAGTACAAAAAAGCAAAGAAGATACCGACAACATTACTCTAGTAAAAAGCATGTATATTGGTACTTGACATGGTACATCACTAGGAGAATACATGTTATGCAATTTCAGTATAAGTTTAGGCACAGGAGCTCAGGTTTTTGACACATTAAAAATCTGAATTCTAAGCATGGTATCTGTCTTCATCACTCAATAGACGGGGGAGGCACAAGGAAAGGAGTTTTGGTCTCTCTCTGCAGGAGAAGAGGGGGGTTCATGGAGAGGTTATAAAGTTAAAGGATTATGCAATCCAAACAATAAGCAAAAGCATGAAACTATTTATGACATAAAATGAACAGTAGGAAAATACTTGTGACAAAAAACTATCTGTGGGCTATAGAGAATGCAATATCTATACCCAGAATCTGCTTCTTAAATTTGGATAAGCGGTCAGAGCTGGACCCTTTGTCCCTAATCCCTCTTTGACCACTTGAACAATTACTTTTGTGCCTTTACGAACATGAGACCATTTGTCGTCATCTGAACTAATATTGTCAGAGTTCTTCGGATCCTGTTGTAGTAACCGTGGCAGATCAAGAACATTGGAGCTTTCTGCCTCTGGTGGAAGAAAATCCTCAGGATCTTCTTCTTCCATTTGATCCTCATTTTCTTCATAATACTCATCAGTAGTAGCAGCAGCATCAATGCTTTTATCAAGTGCATCACCGTTCATTATCATCTTATGACCATGAGAGATATCTGTCTCATCATCTATTTCTTTTTGCCCGGCATCCTCGTGAAGGTATTGTAAAGAATCATCTTCATGATCAACCTCCAACAGCTCATCAATTGAATCATCGTCATCAGAGGAAGACTGGTCATGTTCATGAACATCAAATAGACTTTCAGGCTTAGTACTTGCAGAACCATTGATTATCTTTTCCTTGCTTGCCTGATTAAATGGAGGAAAGACAAATGGTTCTCTGTTCTGCTTGATGCCCATAAGCGAAGGACGAGAAATTCCAATATCTACAAATGCACCACCCATATGGGGAACAAGTTTTGTAACAACACCTAAATAGATGCTATCACACTGTACATTATTCTTAATTGGTTCCAGCAAAAGTTCTACAAGCTTCATGTCTTCCAAAATGGCTATTCTTTGCATGGTGCATAAAGAGGAATTAATCAGTATCACTGTGGAGATGGGTTCGTCAGTACGGACCGTCTTGTGCTCATCTTCAGTTACTATGTTTTCTGCAACATGATGCAAGTCCTCAGGAAAATCTTTTATGGTTACTTCAGCTTGATCAGATGGTTTCTTACATTCATTAACCTCTATAGTAGGTACAAGAGTAGATCGAATTAACCAGGGCTCCTCAACAGGCTGATCTCTTTCAGACAATTTCTCTTCAGGTTTCATTGGGGTACCCTTTACCGAGCTAGAGGTAACCTTTATTGAATGATCAACTGAAAGTTTCTCCCCTACTAAGACAGAACCATTAACACTTCTCAACACTTTCTGCTCACCTGTTAATCCACTGGAAGCATTTAAGTGTTAAGCATGATGAGAAAATCTTGAACATAACATGGATGGACAAATAACATATTATTATACCTGCAGATAAAGCCTGATGACCATCTTGTTTTAGGTGAAGATCAGAAAGGTCTACATCCATCAACCACGATCCCCAAGAGGGAGCTGGCAGCACTTGTTTTCTGTTTTTCAGCCAGGAATCCCTGACCACAATCACTTCATTGCTACAGGAAGGTACTGACAAGGAGAATTCAGGTCCTTGCCTCCAGACAAGGTTATGAAAAGGATGCTTTTTCTTTTTCATGAAATAATTATACTTGAATTGAATTCCACGAGGTACCTAATTACGAAAAGTGTCATAATTCGAATAAATGGATTCTAAAAACATATAGAATTCATAATACTTGCTTAATGACCATCAACATAAATGATTAAAAATTGGAAGGGAGAAGAAGAACTATAAAAGCACCAAAATAAGATGCTTGGGCACACAAATATAAATACATAGACGCTAACGGAAAAAGAAAGGAAATTTTTTCCCATGTTTACTATAAAGTATTCTAGAATAAAACTTTATCCAATAATGGTATAATAACTTATTCAAGAGTAATAATCCAGTAACCAGATCACAGAAATTGCAGTAAACAATGCATGACTGTCAATTTGCACATGGTATGATTCTTACTGCTCATGAACATGTGACTCAATTCTGCTAAGTTATCACACCACAGTATCTTATTCAACAATTATCAATTACACATTATACAGCAAAACCTTTCATTTATTTCAGTTAAAAATCTATACGCAATATATAGGGCCCCATTAAATCGCTATAACATACATTGCATGTGCAATGAAGATTTATGGTGCTACATGGGGAAGGCAAGATAAAATATGAAACTATTATTTTTCAACCCAGAGAGGTTCATAGGGATGTGTTTTTGAGTCTTGACATTCAATTTAAATGCAGATGACTGCAAAAGGCACATTAACTATTGCCACTATAAAGCAAGATGAAATAATAGCATATTGGATCTTACATCACAAGTCAAAAACATATATCCTTGAGAACCTTTATTGGGAGAGATATAATAGTTCTTTGTTTTATCTTGCCTTCCTCATGTAGCATAAAAATTTCTGTTGCACATAAACAATATATGTGGTAGCAATTTACTGTGGCCCTATGCATGGATAGTTTTCAAAGTATATACAATATATGTGGCAACAATTAATATATACCTTTTAGAGGCATCGGCATTTCAAATAAAATATAAAAAACACATTCCTTAAAAAGATTTAAAAAAAAACAAACAGGTTATTAGAATTTTGATGCAGCTGGAAGCAAATTAGAGTTTGCTGGTGGGAAATTGGGGAACAACAAAGGGATATAGGCCTCGGCACCCAGACGAATTCTCGCCCACTCTCACAATCCAGAAAAAAATTATGAAGAATTTAGCAAATCAACGAGCTAGAGTTTCTCAAAATTTCAATATCATATCATAATTAAAAAAAAATTACAAGCCATATGTATATCGAAGTCCCAAATTAATCAAACTCTAGTAAAATTATAAATACTAATTAACCTCTATCTAAAAAGATTAATCTTAATCAAACTCCATCTAAAAAATAAAAGATGACCCTGACTTTGGCTTGGATTCAAACTCGGCGTCTCCTATGAAAATACATCTTCCAAGTCCCTATATGATCCCATCAACTATCCCCGACTTCGAAATATTCGTTGCTAGTAAATGGCGAAGATGATATTTATTAACCAAATGCAGGATGAATTGCTAGATCTTCTCGATGCTTTACCAAGTGCAATCTAACTCAGGTCATCCATACCTATAAACCGTATAATGGTGTCCTCCATCAACAGTAAGACATGATTTCATCATCCAGATTATCTTCAATCTCCTTAAGCCGACGCCTTCGTAATGGAGGTAGTGGTGTTGGAAAATGTTGATTTGATTTGATTTTCTTTTTTTTCAATCTTTTTTCTGACTTTTCTTCTCAAACTTTTTTCTATTTTTTATCTTTTCTTTTTTTTTTTGTATTTTTTATATGTTCTCTCTCTAAATTTTTTTTTTCCTCAAAAACTAAGAAAAATAGAAGAGGGGGTGGAAAAAGAAGAAAATGAGATGGATCTAGGGTTTATTGAGGAAGATGAAAAAATTGGATCTCTTAAACTTTTATACCAATTTGATGAAGTATGGGCTTGATGGTCGAAAATTGAGGAAGAATAAAGGGGTTCAAACATCGGCACCCAAGAGAATCCATGCCCTCTCACAATTCCACGAAGAAAGACTTAAAGAACATAGCAAATGAGCATGCTAACGTTTCTCAAAATTTCAATATCATATCATAATTAAAAGATAAGTTTATAAGTCATATATATAGAAGTCTCAAAAAAATTAGAACCTAGTAAAATCAAAAGCCTAATCAAACTCTATTTAAAAAATAAAAGATATGACTTGGATTCAAACTCGACGTCTCTTTCAAAAATACGTCTTCCGAATTCCTTGTAGGATCCCCTTGTTTTATCCGACTAAAATAATAAATGTTTTGTCTAATAAATTATAAAATACATGCTACTTCTGTAGATTAAGTTTCTTAAGTTACCAACTGATATTGATATCATAGGGATCATTTAGAAATTGCAGATTATAAGAAAATATTATGAGAAAATATCTATCTTCCTTCGACTACTATCTTATATGATATCCCCTTAAAATATGATCAAAACCTAGATGAATTAATCATAAAATACATCATAATTATTTTTTTTTTAGTTATTTCTAAAAAAAACTAAGCAACCAATAGCAACATCCAATATGGCTGAATATTTCCAATTCCAATATAAAAGAATCATCGATTTATACCGATACTGATATTTTAAACCTTGGAGCAACTTATATGATATGGAATTTTTCAGGTGATTAGATATTGATGCATTGGTAACTAGATCTTTTCCCCAAGACCAGCTGCATAGATCATAGTTCCTCAAGCTAAAATGAGTTTGAAATCAAATCTATATGTTTGCCATAGTAAAATGTGCATACAGCTTATATGATGATAAATGTGGTGCATAAAGAGAAGTACAGTACCTTATGCTTGCAGATTAGCACAGTTCTTTTCATTGATATGCATCATGACAAGTCTAATAAACTTGAGATCAACAGTAACAAGTGCATTCAACCATAGAATAAACAAAAATGAATGAACTATTGGCCACACAAAATTGTTTTAACAAGGCAAAAAATAAAGGTAACATGGTCATATCTCATGGAGTCATTAGGTCTACATCCCATGGACGAGACAGATTTGTGATTGTTGCATTAACAGCCAACATGAGACATATTATAAAGGAGGCAAAAGCTGCAAAAAATGTATAAGGTTGCTGTTCCTAAGTCCCTGGATCAACTTACCTAGGTACAAGTAGAGTAATAATTTTGGATTTCGCAGACTAGCAAAGAAAGAAACATGCTCCAAGTGAATCATATGAAGAATTATATCTTATCACAGGAAAGGAAAAAGTGGAACCTCTTAATTTAAACTACCTTTAACTGAGTCATCCATATGTTAGCCTGCTCTGGAGAGGGAGACAAGAGAACAGCCATTGCTGGTTCCCAGCAGCCTAAGCTAACTGGATCACCAGTTACAAATATGATATAGCCATCTGCTATGTCAGCTTCAACACTCCATACTACCGTGCATAAATCTTTACATGTGTTAGCTGAGTCACCTGAAAGAAACAAAAGCTTCAGATAATAAAAATCTGATCACAATGTCTACCCATCACAGTGAGGGTGGCAAATAAATATTGGCCAAGTCAGTACTATGATTTACTCCATGGTCTAAAACAAAAATGAAGAAACAAGAGACAATCACTAAAATGTCGCTGTGACACACTAACATGTATGAAACAGAGATTGGTGCTACAGTAAATAAAGGTTTCACACAGTGAGATTCTTGGTGGACATTGATGAAAAATGGAGTCTCCATCAAGTATACTGATATGAACGACAAAAAAGTGGCAAATGTCAGAACTTGTGGCAATCTAACATGTGATTTTTCGATCAAAACTGGATTACATAAGGATCTACATTAAGTCCATTCTTATTTGTCATAGTTATGGATGAGCTTACTAAAACTATTTAGAATGAAATATCTTAGTATATGATATTTGTATGATATTTGTTGATGATATTAACTTAGCCGATGAGACGAAAACAGGAGTAAATACCAGATTTGAGTTTTGGAGGAAAAATCTAAAACTTCAGGATATTAGATTACATAGGTCAAATTATAGTATTTATAGTGCAAATTTAGTAAATGAAAAATCCGAGACTATTGTGTTGTAATAGTTGATGAGCGAGAGATACAAATGAGTAATCAATTTAGGCACTTAGGTTATATTATTCAAAAGGATAGAGAAATCGATAATAATGTCTACCATAGAATCCAAACGGCTTGTTAAAATGGAAGAGCATAATGGGAGTTTTTCAATCGTAACACTCTGTTAAGATTTCAGGAAAAATTTTATAGGATTGATATTAAGAGTTTTGTTATATGGTACAAAATGTTGGGTTATAAAGAGATGTCATTTACAGAAGATGAGTGTGCAAAGATGCACATTCTTCATTGGATGTATAGTAACACTCAAGGTTCTAAATATCGGATATCGTGATTGTATCGGATAGGCAATTTTCATATCAGATAGTGGAATTTCAGACGATATATCGGAAATATGAGCCAATATCGGGCTGTTATATCATATTAGTGGACCCTCCAAAATGATATATCGAATATATCATTCATCACGACCGATATTTAGAATAATGATAACACTTGAGAGATAAAGTAAGAAATGAGAATATTCTTATTTAAGGTACGGGCGTAGCGTCCATAGAAAAGAAGATGTAAGAAAATTGCCTACGAAGTCATGTGCGATGTACATCTACAAATGCACCAATTCAAAGTGTGAAGCCTATCAACGTAGGCCAAGTTAAAAAAACGACGAACAAAGAGAACATAGATAGAAGTGATATGAAAGATATAAATGTTAAAGATTTAAATGAAGACATATTGCTCGATAAGAATGATTGGCGAAGGATCATCCATGTGATAGATCCAGCGTAATTTTCTTTTGGTTCATGTAGCCTACCCCAACTACATGGGATTAAACGCTTGTTGTTGTTGTTGCTGTTGTACACGGTGAGATTATTTATCTACAGATATCTGACTTAGAAAATTAGACATCTTTTGTGGCTCAAAATTGTTTCAGTTCAATAACTGAGTAAACAAAAAAGGAGGGATCAGAGAGCATACCATTCTTCACTGACATCAAAGGTGAAAAAGAGAAGCAGGTCTGAACTGCCAGACATAAGGTAGTCATGAAATCAGACTGCAATTGCATAGAACGAAAAAAATGCCTGCCACAACACGTATTAATCAGCAATGCCCAACAAAATTGCAGGAAAGATATGGATTATGATGCCCAGAGATGGATACAAGTCATAAAACCACCAGAAAGAAGCATATACAAGATCACCATGGAGCTCTGTCAAGATAGAGCGTCAACAAAAACCTTAAAGGTTAAAATACCAATACATTTCATAAGATATTAAAAGTCTTTAACATGAATACTATTGGAGCAGAATACTAAACTTTTATGTATTATCCACTACTATTTGTAGGTTAGGAATGTGATCAACAGAAATGTCACAAAAACTCATTCACTAAAAAGGAGGGCTGGTGCTGTAACATGACTCTCAGCAAAATGCATCCATCCCTACGATGGATGAGGTGGTGATTTCTAAATGATGCAGGTCAGTTCTCCCAAAATTTTATCGCGCAATGACTTGTTTTGCTTTACCTGTATTCTACTAACCTTAAAACTCTAGTTATTACATTCTAATGCCTAGAGAGCTTAGTATTAAGATCTTAGCTTAAAACTCCATTGACTTGTCAGTGCCATTGGCAGGGCCAGCACATGAAGGTCTCAGCAGGGGCTCATGCCCACACTCAACTTTTGCAAAATATATGGAGTCGCATTAAGCATCTCAGGTTCTTTTATATAATTCAGCATTTGTTTTAACTGTCAATATTATCTTATGATATGTCGTACATTTTTAACACTGCAACACAATATGCATGTAAGTTGATACGTATCTTACGTATCTATTGGATTAATATATTCTATGATATAGCAAGTGCATCTTATGATGCAATCCACATTTTCTAGGCACAAGACATACTATAGGTTGACTTCACTTACAAATAGATTTCAAACCCATTTAGAAAAATCTTTTAGGTTTAATTGTCGTTTATTTCAAAAAAGGTCCAGACTTTTAAAAGAAGAATATATCTAAGACCCAGATACTTGGATTTGTCATGTCCAATTTTCTCTCTACTCATCACTAAAAACATAACCTATACATAAAACCCTACTTTGAAAAAGCAATCTGGGCGTAACAACATGTGTTCAACATATCATATAAGATACCAATACATCAGCTTATATCATGGAAAAATACCCCCAGCCAATACAATATTCATCATTTGAAAACAGTATCTCTTTTGCAGTAAATATGCCTCAATATATTGCTTGAAACCGATATATTAGGTGATACCTTGTCATCAACATATTCGTGAATAATAATAATAACATCAACACCTCTTTTCCTGATTTAGGAGACGCACAATGTGACCCATTAACCCATGTACTAAAACCTAAACTAGATAATGAAAGTGAGAGGTTATGAGTCGATTCATGTTGAGCCCCTTCCCTCCTTGATGAACATCACGAATGAAAGTGGGAAAGGTAGTAGCGGCAAGCCGCTAGCACCAAGTTTAGTATCCTCTAAGGTTCTAAACATGTTTAAAATAGTTTTATATGAGTTATGTTGCACGGATACGGCTTAGACCGTACAAATAGCATATATGATATAATATAGATACAAGAATATGTAAAATATCCTGATAAATTAACTGAAGGCAATGATAAGTATATTTACCATCTAAAATGATATTTCATACTTAGTAAATATCCTAAGATATCACCCAACATACAACGTTAGATATAAAAATTTTTGAGCAGCTTATTCACTGATATTCAATATTCAAATCACGGGTAACAATATGGGATAGAAAAGTAGTTTGAATGTCATTGATCGAAAGGAATGAAATAGAAGATAGTTAAGAAGTGGAAAGTTTGTGGAGTGGGAAGAAGACAGATATAAAAAGTAAGGATATCATTCCCGAAGATAATACAACAATGAATGATTTATTGAATATTGATATCATACTGTCTTGTTGTCATGCTTTAGGAGGGTCAATGATACTTGGCTAAGGAGATTATCATTAATGAATTATGTTTATATTTGATATGGTTCAATCATGTGGAAAAATTTTCAATCAATGATCGCATAGTCATTGGATCAAGAGATATCTTGTAATAATAAAATTTTCTTTATAGGCTTTTAGCATTTCTTCTTGGTTATCCATCATTGGTGGTTTACTTCTGTTCATAATTTTATGATATATATGATTGTGAACTTAATTATTTCACTATAACACATGGTAAATCTGTCTTACAGCACATTAGATGAGAAAATACATGTCAGAATATCATACAATGTTACAAAGTTATGAGAGAACAATTGTAATAAAGGTGCCTCCATCTTATCATGGATCTAATGATGGCCTTTGACACTTTGGACTTCCTTTATGTTCATTGGAGGATGGCTTGAATCTTCACCAAATCCACCTAGATTCCCCAACACCTTAAAACCAGTTTGTCCTAGGAGCCTCCCAGTGGCTACTTCTACTCGCATACAACGCACTGTAGAGGATTCGAAACATTTGTTTCCTACACTTCTCAAAAACTAATTGTAGGACTTCTATGTTCTTGCTCCTATCTTGGACTTAGACTAGTATGTCATCCATTTCGATAATTCATTATTTTGAATTGGTTCATAAATTATTTCCTTATTTTTTTCAGAGGTCTTGGTTTCCTAGGACTGGGTATTCCTAGTTAAAGTTAAGTCAATCATAAAGCTCGGAGTTACAAGTTGTATAAGAAGGGGTTGTTGGTTTGAACGTGATAACTCTTAGCTTTCATGACATTTCTTTGTGACACTTTTACTTGTATCCTGCACTTTTATTCTTATCTTGCAGCATCTTCAGTTATGTAACTTCTCTTGTTGGAATCAAGAATTTTCTTTTTGTAATAGTTATTGATTTATTTTTGTAAGCCAAGACTAAAGATTTGGATGATTTCTCAAGATCGAAGGTTAGGTTGATGATAACGAACACCGATGTTCTAAATATTGGTCTGTATATACCAGTATACCAACCGATACACCGGTTTTGGAACTAAAACAAAACCGTAAAAGCAATTTGTTTCAGTTCTCGTTTTGGATTGATATCGAGCGATATATCGGCCATGTGGCGAGAAATCGCCCAGTAAACGTGATGAAAAATATCGACGAGATTAACACATTACTTATTGCTTCTATTTTTTGAATTTAGACATATTAGCCCGAACTCTTTAATATCCGAACTGATTTTTATAAGTATCATTGAGTCCCCTACTTCTCATTCTCCCTTAAATCTAATTTATTGATAATTCGATACTTTGCTTCTTCATCTTCCTCTCTACTCTCTCTCGCACAATCAAACGATTGTATCGAAGAAACCACAACGAAACCTTACACCTGTCTCTCTCCACTCGTAGCCCTGACTACCAAGAGCCCCAGTCTCGACTCCAACAACAACCCCGACAACTCATAAGTCAATCAATGATTCGTCGCCTTGCATTTTCCTCTTCTCTACTCTCTCTCGATTGAGCGATTGCATCGAATAAGCCACATTATAGAGCCTCGCACTTATTTTTCTCACTCCACTCCCAACATCAACTACTGAGAGCCCTGACCCCCACAACATGTAAGGCCTGACAATGACCTCTCTCTTACAGATAGTTCAACTCTACATCCCTCTTTTAAATAGAGCACTCCTTTCTTTTTTCGACTAGACCCCCCCCCCCCTTCTCTCAGCACTCAAGAGGATAACCTCCCTCAAGCAAATTGGCCAAAAAAGTATTCTCTAAAATCCTCAACTTGTTTTAAGTAGTTTAATATGTATATGTTTTATACATATAATAACGTATATTTTTAACTAGTATGACATCGATATGATAATCAGTATTTAGTATCATATCGTGATATATTGCCTGGCATATGGTATTCGGTAATAATTTTACTAACCCATATATCACCGAGATTCAATATTTAAAATTTTGACGAATACCTAAGAAGTATGAACACAATGCTGGGGGATACCGTGACCGTATCAGACACGTGTTCAATGCAGAGACACTATAAACATGCCAAAAACCATATCGGAAAAGGCATGCGGTACATCCAGTAAAATAAAGGAAAAATATCTTATCATTACTATATCCGAACTTTTTGCAAGTTGTATCTTAAAAAAGGAGTTAACTAGTCTGAAAAATCGAAAATAAATATTGCTAAATCGATAACATCTATTTACACTTAACATCTATTTATATCTATTTAGTTTTATAAAGTTAAACTTTAATATTTTCTTGTCTATTTAAGTCTTGCTGGTTTCTATGTCTAAAGAAATGATTTTTTTGTATTCACATTATATACTGATCTATGACCCACTATCATCATCGCTTTCTCATTTTATGTCTTTGCCTCTAAAGAGTAAGGGAGAGATTCTTAGTAAATGAATGAAAGGCACGAATTCATACAATGCTAGTGCTTTCCTTTTGGATAATTTAATAAAATTATTATGTTAAAAATAGAAGAATGTATATACTTATATTTATATTTTTATATATTCATATCCATATCTGTAACAACCTAATTTCAACATAATTTACATTCTTGATATCGGATTAATTCCAGAGTGAGTGTGTTATATTCGTCTCATTTTTTTTCATATTTTTAGTGATTTTCTTGAAATTTTCTAAATAGTCATTTAAAATAATATTATTTTAATCACCGATGGGCCCTACACATATTTTGACTAGTCTCTCTTCTTTTGACTTGTAAAAATGAAATTTGATTTTATTTGGGTTAGTTTCATTTGAAATTATAACCCTAAACAACTCTAATAATCTATTATTACTTGTCATTTGTCCTATACCTATTTTGTCTTTATTCACCCATATCTTACCTTCACCATGCTTGTCCTTTGGCCAAGCATGACAAGCCATCATCTTGCTCCATATCTCCTCTTTGTCTTTCATTTATTTTCTCTCCTTTATTTTTCATTCCTCTCTTCTTTTTTTTTTTTTACTCCAGCTCAAGAGAAGAAGAAAAGAGAAGAAGAATAAGTAAAGAGAAGAAGAAGAAGAAAATAAGAAGTTTTTTAGCCTCAAAATAGGTTTATTTTCCTACCCATTAAGGTAAGTAAAACCACATCCACTCTCATATTTTATTTCTAACTCTAATTGTTTATGGTTAACTTAGAATCTTGATTTGTTAAAACTTTAAAAGATAATATCTTTATACAAAAAAATCTCTATGATTATTCTGAAAAAATAAAAATATTATTTTTACACTTTACTCTATGTTTATATATCGAATTTATCATTTTATTTATAATCTCACATTCTTAAACTACAAGTTGTAAAGTTAAATTATATGCTTAATTTTTAAATATAAAAAATGCCACCTTTATGAATGTTCATCATATTGAATATAAATTCGAAGTTTTCTACATAAGTTCTGCTTGTATAATGCAATGATTTTAAATCACTATTCACTTGCCATAAATTCTTAATGTATAATGCAATGATTTTAAATCATTTTCCACTTGCTATTAGAACATACGTATATATATATATATTCATAATCATGTTTTTATAGAGAAGGTTTCAAATAAGTTTCTACATTAAATTGTTAAAATATTCTTTATACGAGATATTATGTTAGATCATAATTCTTTCAGTGTTAATCCATGTTTACTTGAAAATATATACACATCTAAGATTTAATAAATTTGCTACTTTCCAAACTATGAAATCATGCTAGAATTTAGAAAATTTATATGTTGTTAAAATAATCGTTATAAAAGTGTTAAGCCTATTTAATTCCTATCTTTACAATTTAGTACCCACTTACCTAATATGTGTTTATATGCAGAATTGTATATGTATGATTCACATACATAATCATCATAGGTATTTTTACATCTTAATACTCAAATACGTATTTATATGTATACTTGTATTCATGTGTGATTTACATGATCATTTTCTTAACATTCATTCTAACATTTTATACTCCATCATACTTACCTTGACATATATATATATACTAGTTGCTTATATAAGGTACATGAAAATATGTCGGATTTTCCTTATTAGTACATACACATGTCTTGATAATACCATGAATCCTGACTTGCCTGTTAACTTAATTTCGACACTCCATCATACTTGCCTTGACATATACATACTAATTACTTGTACAAAATACATGAAAATATATTGGATTTTCCTTGTTAGTACATACGCGTATCTTGATAGTGCATGGATTCTGACTTGCCTGTTAACTTGATTTTAATATAGACCACATTTTGCTTGTTACTAGACATGTATATGTATTAACTTTGACATGATTGGCTCATCATATTCCGGATTGATTTGCATATAATATAACTTGAAATTTTGGATTATAGGAGAACTAAAGGGTGGACAAATATTGTATCGTGAAAGACTTAGGATAGGTTGCGCAACCGAAATAGGGGTCCATCCGCGGGGGCGCCAAATGGTATTGAGTTATCTCTTATTTAGTCTATATTGATGCGACGACCGAATACTCAGCATCAGTATCAGCTTGAGTGCTTAGCGACACGGCTGGTTCAGCGTCAGTATCTTGACTGGGTTCCGGGTATGCACGAGTACTTTCACGATACGAGTCTATTTCTTCACTATTTAGTTCAAATATAAAATAAAATAAGATATTAATTTAGACTTGATATACATTAATTTTCGCACTTGATATTGATCACATACGAGTCTATTTTTTCACCATTCAGTTCAAAATATAAAATAAAATATGATATTAACTTAGACTTGATGTGAATGTATATCCCTGCCTGATACTGTTACTTAATAATTACTGTTTCTCATACATGAGCATATGCTTTTTTACATCAATTCATATTTTATTTGTTAGAGCATATTGCACACTCCCCACGATACGAGTCTATTTCTTCATTACTTAGTTCAAAACATAAATTAAAATAAGATATTAACTTAGACTTGATATGCATGTACATTCTTGTTTGATATCGTTACTTGATCATTTAATATTTTCCACACATGCACATACTTTTATATCCACACTCATATTTTACTTGAGTTTATTTCTTCACCATTCAGTTCAAGATATAAAATAAAATATGATATTAAATTAGACTTGATATGCATGTATATTCCTACTTGATATTGTTAATCATTACTATTTTCCATACATGTGCATATGCTTTTTGAATCAATTCATATTTTACTTGTTAGTGCATATTCCACACTCCCTACGATACGAGTCTATTTCTTCACCATTCAGTTCAAAATATAAATTAAAATAAAATATTAACTTAAACTTGATATGCATGTATATCCCTACTTAATATTGTTACTTGATCGTTTAATTTATTCCACACATGCGCATACTTTCATATCCACACTCATATCTTACCTATTTGTTTATATTACACGCTCCGTACTTCTTATTGTTTTACTTGCTGGGTTTGACCCTGAGCTCCCCACACGCTCAGGTACTGAAGATGTGAGTGAGGATCCGCCATTACACGATCCGTACTTTCTAGAGCAGGTCGAGCAGCAGTAGATTTATAAGCCTTCGCTTTTGTATTTTTGGTTTGGTATGTATCACCCCTTTGAGACTTTATTTCCAACTTTTGTATCAGTATTGTACTTATTACTTCTTATTTTAGACATGCATATCTTCTCTTTTATATAGCAGTAGACTAACTTCCAAAATTCTGATAGATGACTAGTATTCAGTTCCATTCATTTCTTCTTTTACATACTTATAGGCCTCGTGCACGTCGACTTACACGTGTCCGCCGGTAACGCACTCCGTTTCCGTATCCCTCCAGGATATAGGGCGTTACAATATCCTTATTATTTTTTTTACAAATATCGTGTCCTGTGTTCGTTAGAAGTGAGCAGAGTTCAGTTAAAAACGAAATAACCGACCAAAACCGACCAGAACAAGCAAAACTAAACCGAACCGAAATATTTCGTTCGGTTTTTGGTTTCGAGCTTTGAAAACCGAAACCGAACCGACCGAATTATTTAAAAAGTATATATTTATATACAAACATGTAAACATATATACATATCAACGTATATGTATACATATATAAATACATATATACACTTATATATTATAGATAATAAATTCAACACAAATTGGATAACTTGAAGAGATATACTTACTAAAACAATTAAAATTATAATTTTTAAACAATTTTTATTCAAAATTCGATTTTAACCAAACCGAACCTAGTTAATTCGGCTCGGTTTCAGTTCCTATTCCTAATCGGTTCAATTCGGTTTTACCAAATTAGCAAAAATCGAATCGAAACCAACCAATACTCACCCCTAGTGTTCATATTCAAATCTATGTCAAATTCTATGACAGCTCCAATGCTTCCTAGATGAACAATTGTGTTGCTTGTATATCAAGTAGTTTATTACTTATGCTCTTGCATTTCAAAGAGAAGCGAAACCGTCTAAATTTACTTTTCTTAGATAAGTGGTCTAAATTCTCTCTTAAGCCACTTGAATAAGTTGAAAACCACTTTTGCCATATTTTAAGCTTTTAAGCCAATTGGAGTTGACATTTTGCTCAAAATTACATGTGTCAATGGGATGCTATAGAGAACTCTTCATCTTATATTCAAAGGGCATTACTTGTAATGATCAAAAGGTCCATATTTGCCCAGACTTGGGAGTTCCTGTCTTAATGAATGCCTACTTAACTGGAAATTCACTGCAAATACTAGTCTGGCTCATATATTACCGCAACGATGGTCTACTTTTTCACATCCATCACACAATTACTAATAGATAAAAAAAATTGTAGTATATATTTTCATGTACTAGGTAAAGCATTAAGTATATCGGGAGGAGATCATATTAACACTGATATAGTAGTAGGTAAACTAGAAGGGGAACATGAGATGGGTTTAGATTTGTTAATTTACTACATGATGATTTTATTAAAAAGACCAAAGTCGTAGGGAAGCATTTAGCGACCACTAACCTTCTAATCCCCTACTTCTCTTAAATCGACACCCATTAAGGCAGGTTAGTCCATTTTTCAATTTTTTTAATTGTATATGATCCAATATGCTTTATACAAGATAAGGTCATCTTCAATGATTCTCTCTTGACCAGTTATTTCTTCTTCAACTTCTATCATCCTACGTTCATCTTCTCCAGAGTGGCCATAGCAATTGCTTTACAATTGGTGGTAGCAATCATTGATATCAAGCAATTCATAGTAAGTCCTTCACTACTGATAAGGAAAAAAATTGTTTGTTTGACTTTGTTGTTTGATGTTTTTTAGAGATAAGTATGGAAGCAAGTCTTCAATCAGAGTGATTCTTCAACCTTTGTGTTGAGATTGGCGTCCTCTTACTGATAATTTGTAATAAAAACAAATATTTCTATATTTAAGGTATAAATTACTTATATTAAATATTTTCTCCATTTAAATGCCATCCTGTTGTAGTTGACGCTAGCCAATTGAATGCCTAGCAATACCTTGATGCTACACTTTCCCCTGCTTGGAACACTGAACCTATTCAGTTTGGAACACTAACGGTACATATAAAAAAGAATACACAATACACATCCTGATCTAAAAATTTTCTGCAATGGTCATCCAAAATCTTGATAACTAATAGGATAAATATAAAAGACCTTAACACAGTTAAGGTTTAAAATTAAACCATTTTGTTACTTTCGTACAAAAGCATAAACTATGCTTCTTTAGAGTCTTAGACAAAACCTAAATACAAATATTACGAACAAATTTTCTAAACTTCACCAATTTGAGAGCATATAGTGACATTTTCGACAGTCTACAATAAATGGCAAATTTCTCCCACTGAGAAGTCGTTTCCAAGTATCCCAATTTTTCACATAAAGATGAATTCTTTGATCACAAACTATCAAATTTTGCAGACAGTGAAGTATTTATTCCAAAATCTAATAGCAAAATCCACAAAAATTTTAGGGAGAAAATAATGATTTGAATGCACTTACAACGAAAGGAAGTTCCGGCTAGGGCTGAGGAAGGACGGGCGAACGGCGGCGGAGGAATAGACGGAACTGCCCCTCCTCGGAGTCGGAGAGAGGACAGAAGGCGAGAGAGGGGGGCATAGGCAGGGAGGGGCCATGGGTAGAGGCGTAATATACCGGGGAGTTGAAGCGCATTAGTAGAAACTAGAATTAAGGGGAAGAGTTGGGGGATAGAGCCGGAGAGATGGAAGAGAGAGAGGAGATGGGGATAAGAGTGGCGGGCACTGCCACTAGGGCGTGGGGGTGGGATGAGAAAGATGATGACGCTGAACCGGACACTGCATTGAACCGGTACCCAACAGCAACAAAGCATTTTATATCGAAAATTTCTAGATGCGCCCCCATGTTATTTTTTAAGGATGTAATTATTTTTTTCTAGCTGTGAGAGTTCACTAAATAAACCATTGGGCGCATCTAGAAATTCCCTTTTATATCGAGTACATGAACGGAACTAATAGAGTCATGTCCAATCGATTACACGATGTTTGAAATTCCACTCATGCACACCACTTTGCTCAAAATACCCACTTTTTTCTCTACATCTATTTTTTATTTTAAATCATTCTGTATTTACTCAATAGCAGACTCATTTTTTTTTTTTCCAATTTCAATTCTTTCTCTATTTTTTTATCACATATTTCGTCATGATTGGATAATATTTTTCGACTTCGATCCAAATGAAATTTGATCAGAATTAATATACAATCGGTATTCAATTAAATCAGATATTCATAATTGACAGTCGGTTGTGAAATAACAACTTTGTCAAAAAAAATAACAGCAAATTTATAATTTTTTGAAAGTTTTAAAGGTAGGCATTTTAAGCAAAATAGTGTGCTTGAATAGAATTTTCAACGGCAAGCACTCTTGTTTTATTCTGGTTTAGGATAGAAACTTAAAGAAAGAAAAAAGATATTATTAAATAAGAAGAAAAGTAAGAAAAAAATGCTGAAATAGGAAATAAATATTCTAATAATTACAATTTTCAAATGCCACAGGCAGTGAACCATTCCTCAAATAAGAAAAAAATAATACTCCAAGTTTGTGATTTTTAGGTAGAAATATTCTAAGATCACAATTATGAAATTTTCCATTTATATCATAATGATAATTGAATGATGGTGCCATTATTTTGTTTTAACTTGCCTGAACTTGTACAAGTCTGGATAATTATATTTTTTATTTTTATAAATAACAATTATACATTTAATTTGTTAATACTGTTAATGAACTTTAATGAACTGTCAATAACTTTTAACTGTTAATCTGGTTATTTTCTCGAAAATATTTATATGGTTTTATCTATCAATTTAACTATTTGTTTTTCTTTTTCTACCGTTTTTCTATGGGAACTTCTAAAGGGGCACAACTTTTTTTCCTAGTGAGCCCAGTAAATTTTTGCTATAAAAGAAAATTTCTCATTGATGACATATTGCATTCCCAAAATGCTCTTCCCGTTATATCTCCTCTCATCTTCCTCTCCTCTCCTTATTTCTCCTCCAAACCCTAACTCAAACTTCCACTCATCCTCTCCCACTTCCACTCATCCTCTCCATCCTTATTCTCTCCTCATTTCTCCTTCCAAATCTCCCCCCTCTCTCTCACATTCCTAAACCCCTGCTACTCTCCCTCACATCGCTGCAGGTCGTCGCCACCGAGCTTCCTCCGCCGCCGCCACCGAGGTCCCGTCGCCGCCTTCCCGCCATTACTAAGTAAGTTTTCTAAATTTAGTAATATTTATTTTAAAATTTAGTTTTTATTATTTTTGGATTAAACAACTCTTCAAATATTAAGGTTTGGTGATTTTGTTGGGTTTGGAAGGAGGAAAAAGGGATGAGGTAGCAAGTTTAGTTGTAGCATTTTTTTGTTCATTTTAATTTTTAATATTTAGATTATAATTATTAAGAAAATTTAATATTGTAATTCCAATTGTAAAATATGCGAAATTTAGTTATTTTTTATAATCATGAACGTTAGTATTAAAATTTATTAGTTAATTATGAAGTTTGATGGTATTGTCCTAATGGTTGATTAAGTTGCAAAAAATGGTTTTAGTGTCTTTAAAATTTAATATTATACTATCTTGCAGCAAAAAAAATAGACAAAAAAAGATATTTGTAGCAAATTTTACTTTGTAAGTTCATACTTATATGTACAGAAGAACCAATCAGAAGAACCACCAGAAGAGCAAGCAAAGGAACAAAGATAAGATCAATCCACTCCTAATGCACCCGATACAGCATTTATGTCTCAAACCAGAAGCAGACGTCAATCCTCGAGGAAAACAAAGAGACAGTGATTAGATTATATTAGTTGTGTATTGATATGGATATTGTAAGGAACTTCAAGTGGCCGGTGTAATTGTTTTTTTCAAACATTTTGAAGAATTTATAGAATATATGGTTTTTGTTTGTAATGAACCATATTATTTGCTTTTTGTTCGAGGAATATATACACTACGTTTGTATTTGATCTTATTTCTTTAATTTATATGTGATCTTGTTTATTTTATACGTAGGGGACCTTGTTTATAATCTTCACTATATCATTGTATCAGTTATTGTATCGTTGTATCATTGTATCGGTGTATCAGTGTATCATTGTATCGTTATATCGGTGTATCAGGAGTATCATTGCATTTGTGTATCAGGAGTATCAGTGTATCAATGTATCGGTATATCGATGTATCAGTGTATCATTGTATCGGTGTATCGATATAGTAGTGTATCATTGTATCGGCGTATCGATGAATCAGTTTATCCATATATTATTGTATCGGTGTATTAATGAATCATTGTGTCGATGTATCAGTTTATCATTGTATCATTTTGCTTCCTTCACTATATTTTTGTAATAATGTATAATTAGTTGTTAATATAAGTCCATAAAGTGACGTTAAATTGGATAAACTAATGATATATCAGTTTATTACATAAATGGAGTGGGTGAGGTGTCTGGAGTAGCAGATCGGGTCAAGCCTCTGTCCGGACTGACAGTCCGAACATGGGAGACCTGTTCGGACTGTCAGTCCGAACAGGACTGGTCCGTTTGGACTGACAGTCCGAACGGGAACGGAGCGGGAGGCATGGAGCGGGAGAAGGAGGAAGAGCAAAATGGAAAATTTTTTTAGAGGGTAAACTTAATATTTTTGAAAGTTATTAACTGGGCTCACTAGGAAAAAAGTTGTGCCCATTTAGAAGTTCCCTTTTTCTATTTGTATAAAAAGTGTAGAAAGTAATTATTAGAGTTGTACAAATTATAAGTTCTCAATAATCTTATAAAATTGTTTTTTATATTTAATTTCAATCTATATGGGAATTGGCGCGTGTTTATTTTGATTTAAGGTTTTAGGTTAGATAAGAGGGACTAATCCATTATAACCCCTATTAGTTCTTGATTCTCCCTTGATGACATAGTTATATTTTTGTATTTGCACTTTATAACTTCACAAATGGGAAATTCTATTTGAGCACACCACTTTGCTCAGTAAACCAACCTCCTAAAGTTGTAAAAATTTATAAGTTTGTAATTTATTTTTGTGATCTCGTCTTTTTTCTTGATCGGAAATTAATTTCCACATAATATTAAACTCATTTCGGAACTAATATCCAAACGATGTGATGAAAGGAGAGATAGGCCACCTCCCTCTCCTCCACTTTTGCTATCTCCTCCTCTACCTCCCTCCTCGGGAAATTCTATTTGCACACGGCATTTTACTCTTTACGCACGGTTTTAAAATTTATAAATAATTACAAGTTTATCATTATTTTTTGGACTAAATTACCCTTATAAATTCCAAACTAAGACTTTTTAAAATTTGGAATTACCACTCATCTTTCTCCTCTATTTTCTCTCTAAAACTCTAAATGATTTTTTTTTGTATTTAATAAAAACACATCTCCTATAAAATTATCCATTTGATTTCTTGACCTCTTAAAATTTTTTACATTAATGTTCCTGAAAATATTAGAAGAATTTTAAATTCTTCGATTTCACCGTGACAAGTGAAATTTGAGTTTGGAATTTGCATTTGAGTTTTCTTATGCAAATGGAAAATCCCAACATACAATTGATATCAGAGAACAAATATAAGGTACGATTTTTTTTTTTTTTAGGTTTTATACGCATTTGTTTGAAATTTATCGTTAATTAATTTTTTTTGAGACTTCGCTTGCTGGTCGGGTATTAATACCCGACCAGCATGTTTCTTGGTCGGGTATTAGTACTCGACCAAAATAATTTTTTGCTAAATGGAATTGGACGGGTGAGGAGTTAGAGAAAAGAAGAGGGGTATTTTTGGAAAAAAAATTGGGCGCAGAAAGTAAAATGACAGTATTTCAAAATATGAGTTTGGTGTAAAAAAAAAGTAGGACGCCAAGAGTAAAATGCCATGCGCAAATAGAATTTCCCTCCCTCCTTCCCAACCGCCACCTCCTTCCCCTCCTCCTCCACCGCCTCTCTCCTCCTCCCTTCTCCCCCACCACTGTCTCCTCTCTCTTTTTCTTTGTCTCTCTCCTTCTCCTGGCTCCCTCTCTATCGCCTCCTTCCTTCTTTCCACCGTCTCCTCCTCCTTTCCCCCTTCTCCTCCACTTTATTCCCTATCCGATCGGATTATATTGAATTGGAAAAGAAGAAGAGTAATTTAGTCCGTAATTTTTTTGAACTTGAGAGATGGTTGTGGCAACAAAATGGTGTGCTCAAATAGAATTTCCCCTTCATATTATACCAAATTAAGTAAGATTATTAAATTCAAATACTCTAGCCAGTAACTATCTCAATTTTTATAAAGATGACTCTAGTTTCAACTGTCTTGGAAAATTTGATTTGAATAATTAATTTGTTATAATCTTACTATGAAAATAAATTTTAAGTACGCATGGGGGCATTTGGACCATATTAAGGAAAACAACCCAAGTTTTTTTTTTTTTTTTTTAAAGAAATGGCTTTTAAAGTTTGTGCATTTAAAACTTTCAAGACGTAGAGATGGACAAATAATTAAAAAAAAAAACACTTAAATATTTGATAAAAATAGTTTTAAACTAGTCTTAAGCATGACATACTTAAATAAAAGAATAATTTTATTACCAAATTTAGTAAATTGTTAATATCAGTTTTCGTCCTATCTATTACCATGTCACACTGAAGAAACAATATGTCCAAGAGACCGGAACGACAATTTTATTTTTTGAGTTTTTACAAATATGTCCCTTCTTTAAAAATAAGAATTTAGTGCTTCAAATCTTCATATTTATAATTTAGTCTCAAATTCCTTTAAGTTACTACAATTCAGTCTCCAGCCATATTTTTGGTCCGAATTTTCCTTTATACTCCTGATTTACTTTATTTTAATCATTCATTTTCTCTTCTTCTCTCTCATTTTCTTATTTGGTTCCCTTCTTTATTCTTCTCATATCTTTCTTCCGTCGCTGTTAATTTCTAAAGTGAAGTAATTCAGGAAAATCCAATAAGAAGAGAGAAGAGAGAAAGAGAGGAGAAGAATAGAGAGTGAAACCAATAAGAAGATGAAGAAAGGAGAAAGAAGGAAGAGATGACTAAAGTGAAATAATTTACGGTATAATGAGAAATTCGGATAAAAAATATGCTTGAGACTAAATTGTAGTAATTTAAAGAATGTGAGAGACTAAATTATAAATATAAAGATTCGTGGAACTAAATTCTAATGTTTAAAGATTTAAGGGACAGGTTTGTAAAAATCCTTTTTTTTTTTACCTTTATTTGGATTTCTCTAGAAAAAAGGGGAAGCGCCCCATTCCAAAAAATGGAGAGGTGAACAAGAGGTCACGGTTGATTGTAAACTCTCTCGACTCTTGGGAGGATTTGCATAATTGCAATGGCTATTATTAGAGTTTCTTAGGGTTGCAAAGAGAATTTTTTAGGGTTTTTGGTTTTTTTTTGGGTTTTTTCCTGTTTCTTCTCTCTAATCTAGTTATTCAAAATTAGGGATACGACAAAGCAATTGTATTTAAAAAAAAAAAAAAAAAAACAAATCCGCTAAATCTTTACCTTCTCCTCGTCTTTTGTTCATAGAATTCTTTTGATAATCCCTTTTTTGTTGCGATTTTAGGCTTTCTGACCAATCCATGTTCTTTCTTTCTTTCTCTCTCTTGATTTATTTACATTCTAGTTGATGCAAAATCAGGGACAAGAAAATGAAATTAGGTTTTTTTTTTGAAAAAAGAATTCTTTTGCCTAATTCCCTTTAGTTACGATTTTAGGCATTTTGATAGTTCATTCTTTCCTTTGATTACCGTACGTTGCCAATAATATTTATTGAATTATATTTACTAGAATTCTGTTTTTTTAATTTTTGATAATCTTGAAAAAACAAAAAAAAAAAAACAGATTTCTTTTGTAGAAAGATGTAATCTTTGACATTTTTCTTCATCTTCTTCTTTTACCTCGAAAAGTCCTTACCGTCCCATGCTATAAGTACATTTTTATTTTATTTTTCACTTTCTGTGGATGATCCGTAGCGATGCAACTTTCAGTTCATGTGATTGAAGCCCGTGGCCTTCGGGCACTCGACCCTGACGAGTTGAGCAAGCCATATGCAAGATTGCAGCTCGGGAAGCATCGATTGAAAACTCAAGTTATAAAGAAAACAATAAACCCGGTGTGGGAAGAAGAATTTTGCTTTTGGGTGGGAAATCTTCACCCTAGGAAGAAGCTCACTGTCTCAGTTTTGGATGACGATGACGACAAGCTACTGGGGCAATTGGAAGTGCCATTGCAAGATATTCTGGATAGTGACAATTTGTCCCTTGGAAATGCTTGGTATGAGCTGAAACCAAAAAGGAAGTCATCAAAGAATAGAGTATGTGGTAATAGGTCTTATCTTATCTATTTTTATATATCTTGATCCACAAGTTTAGTTGGAGTTCTAATTATTGTTTTTATTTTGTTATATTTTACTAAATATTATTTATGATCATTTAGCTGGCTAGCTTTTTCCCTACGATTTGAACTTGTGTTTGAAGCTCCCCTTCCGCCTTCCTCCTCTCCCCAAGTTAACTAGTAAAATAAATTATTTTAGTCTAAAATGTGTGCTTTAAATTATGTTTGGATGCAAGTTATTAAATCCAAAATTTCTAATCTTTAAAATATTTAGTATGCAAAATGCAAAATAGAAGTTTTAATATGGATGTGAAATTGAAATATCATGACAATTTAGTAAGATCATGATCTTGCAAAGTTGAATTTTAGCTACATATATTTTTTAGATTTAGAATCTAAGATATATAATATCATGATATTTTGTGATATTAATGGTTATCCAAACATAGTCTTCATAGTTTCATTTTAAAATTTATACTTTTAAACTCTTAGTTAAGTTCCAAGTGTGTAGAAGGAATATTAAGATTACACCATTTGAATTAATACCATGGGAGCATTCTCACAATACAATTTGAAATATAATTTTAACTTTTTAAAATTTATCCGGGCATCATTTCAGTCCTCGTTTAGCAGTCAAGTTTAGAAAATTGGAGGTATAATCTAAAGAAAATTTCAACGTCTGAGGCGGTAAGCTAGTTTTATAAACTTCAATTTATGATGTGTTTGAGTTTTGAGAAAATTGGCCATATAAGCTTGAAATTTTGCTAACTCAAGTTTTTTGAAGCTACCACAACTCCTAATATATATATATTTTTCATTTTTCGTTTTTCATTTTTCTTTTTCAAGTGTTGACACTTGAGGTTTCGAAATAAAGTCACCTAACCTCCCAAAAAAATAGTTAAGATAACTTAATTTTGATTCCAAATCCATCGCACTTTTTTTAAGGATATGAATACTTTCTTCATGATTTTGTAAATAAGTATGTAGGCCACTGAGGTCCTCATAGGTGAAGTGGGAGGAGTGGTGGTGTTGTTTAAGTAATGGGAGCGTTGGGTGGTCCAAGGTTAGGTTACAATGTTTGATCTGAGAGAGGGAGGGCGGAAGATCAGGTGATATTTATCAGTTTCAATTGGAATTTAGAATTGATTATGCTAGGGGCTAGTGAATAGGCTATAATTTTCTCATGATACAACAACAATGACGACAATAACCAGATTTTAAGGCCGCCTGCGTGAACTTTTTCCTCACTGTCTACATGAGCTTTTCCCCCATCATTCACTTTCATTTAGGGTTAGAATCGCTTATGTAAAATTAATAACCACTTGATCATGTTTAATTTCGTCAATCCATGTTTATTTATGTCTTAGAGTACCTAATCCTCTCCATTGCACATTCCTGAACCATCTTAAAAATATCTTGTTGTCCTATATTTATCCCTAATTATAGGTACCTATATTCCATTGTAAATGACTCATTTCTCATCCTATCTGTTTACTTTATTCCACACTTCGATCTCAATATTCTATTCATGATACTTGTTGAGCCACAATCTGGTTGATAAATGCTCATGTTACAATGAAACGAGGAGATAAAAGAGAAAAGGATGGGACTTTAGTCCCATAATGGATATACGAGAGATGAATATATTAACAAATATAATCAGACTCAAGACCTAATGGGAGGTTTTTCCTCCTGGATCATATTAAAATTTCAAGAGTGTTTACCATATATCCATAAAATCAATGGGCGTTTGTCATAAAAATACTTGAATTTTTTAATATTTTGTTTTTAATTACTTAACATTTGACCAATAAAGCATGGCTATTTATGGGCATTTTACAAATCATAGGATGTGTATGGCCAGGGGGTACTTCTTGCTTTAACCATTTCACTTTGGTGCTCACTATCATGATGAATACTTGCCCTAGGTATTATTAGAAATCCATTTGCACTCTTCCTTAATTTTTTAAGTCATGGTAAAGTTACATTTTGTACATTTCATCCTTGTTCTGCTCTTTCTGAAGCCTTTAGTCATAAAACTTTTCCCTGTGTTTTTGTTGTCTCTTTTTATCTTCTTTATAGCTCTTCATGAATTGTCTTGAAAAATAAATAAATGCTTTCCATAGCTGTTTTTTTTTCTTATGTAAAACCATATTGATTTCAGAGATGGTAGTTTCTTTCCTTGCGATGCTCTTGTCGTTTTTATACCTATTTGATTCTCATTACACCATCTCTCTTTAATTAAGAAATCTATTTTCTTTAAGTTCCCAAATTTTCCCCCTGATATAGTACAGTAGCCAAGTAGAAATTGAAGATTGTTTTCTAGGAACTTGGTTTTACTGATTGAAATGCAAGCACAAACCCTGCTTTAGCTTCATATTTTTATATTATGACAAAAACGAGCACTTGATTTTTGTTATTATATAGTAATACACCATAAAAATAATTGTATTGTTGCATGAAAATAGACAGTTTGTTCCTCCATGATCTGTTGTATTCAATGGAAAGTATGTAGTTCTTGTCATTTCACAATTATGGCTTTCATATATGATCTTTGTCTTCTATGCTCATGCATTTTTCTTTCTTTGGCAGGAGAAATTCGTCTTGAAATAACTTTGTTACATAGTAACTCCTTTGATGTAATGCCAAATGGTTCTCACATCTCTCCAAATGAACTTACATCAAATTTTGATAAATCATCTCTACTAATAGAAGGAGTCTCTTTGTCATCTTCGAGCAGCAATACAGAATCACCTAGATTATTGGAGGTTGAAGTTAATAAACCTGCTACTGAAGATAAGTCAAATGCAACGCCAGTCATTGACCGCCTGCGTCAAATTTTACTTGGAAGGAACAGAGAGCCTACATTACCTGCTAATAAGGACATTGGTTCATCAAAAGAGCTTTGCAATGATGTACCGGAAAATATTGAGATTTTTGAGAAGCAGAATGATCACGAATGCTCCAACTTGTCCTTCGATGAATTAGTAGAAGTCATGGAATCAAAAGAGGAAGGAGGTGCAATGCCTGAAAATTTACCTGGTGGAGTACTTCTTGATAAATCTTATGCTGTTACACCAAAGCAAATGAATAGCCTTCTCTTTTCACCTACTTCAGAATTCTTTCTATCGTTATCAGAGCTTCAGGGAACTACTGGTTTGCAAGTTGAACTTTGGAGACCTAAAAGTGAAGGGGAAAATTTAGAAAGAGTGCTGACTTACATAAAGGCTGCAAGCAAGCTAATTAAGGCAATGAAAGCTATAGAAGAACAGAGTTATATAAAAGCGGACGGAAAATCATATGCAGTTTTGGCTAGTGTGAGCACTCCTGAAGCTCCTTTTGGTAGCTATTTCAAGACAGAGATTCTTTATTGTATAACACCAGGACCTGATCTGTCACCTGAAGATTCATCATGCCGCCTACTAATTTCCTGGCGAATGAATTTTCTTCAGAGTACAATGATGAAAAGCATGATTGAAAATGGAGCAAGGCAAGGCCTGACTGAAGGCTTTACCATGTTTGCGGAGAAGCTTTCTCAATATGCTAAACCGGTTGATAAGGAAGGCAGTAGCTCCAGCAAAGAGAAAATCTTAGCTTCATTACAGACAGAGCAAGAATCTGATTGGACATTGTCTTTTCAAGTCTTTGGAAATTTTACCTTTATGTTCTGTGCATTTATGGGGTTTTACATTCTCATACACATCCTTGTTAAAAAAAGGAGTATGGGACTTGAGTTTTTTGGGATAGATTTGCCAGACTCATTTGGAGAAGTTTTGGTCTGTGGGCTGTTAATTTTGCAAGGCCAACATGTTTGGAATAAGATAAGACGATTCTTTCATGCTCGTAAGCAGGGAGGTAAAAAATATTCTTACAATGTTACTATCAATTTCCTGACTTTTCAAGAATTTTTTGCTTTCAAGGTCACGTTTTTTCCTTTTCTTACTTTGACTTGTTGGCTCCTTGGTCCATTAGATGTCTCCAATCATATGACGGAGAATGTGTTAGTAGCCTTGGGTGCAAGGTTAATTATAAATTGGAATCCTAATTTATTTGTTTAGTAAAACTTTGTTTTACAATGTGCGAGCGTAACACTATTGATTGTTTTGCAACTATTTAAATACAAAATATTTAATGTAGAGGATAAAAACAATGTGATGTTTTGTTCCATAAACCATATAATTTGTTTTCTGGAAACAAGTCAAATTCGTGTTCTACGAGTCTCTCAAAGTAAATCATTTGGTATTCTTTACACAAAGCTAATGTTTCTGATGACAGTTGAAAAAACCAATACTTCTGAGCTATTTGTGTTTAGCTTGGAAAATAAGAACCTTACTATATGTAATACTTCTGAGCTATTTGTTTTTAGCTTGGAAAATAAGAAGCGGCTTTAAGGACCTCAAATATTTACTCGAAGCTTCTAGATACATACTTGCTATCTTCTTTTTGGAAGATGATAAAAAAAATTTATTAAAACGATACAACAACAACAACAATTACAACTAAGCCTTTTATCCCAAGTACTTGGGGTAGGCTATATGAACCAAAAGATAATCACATCGGATTGATCACATTCATAATCCTTCTCCATTCATTTCTATCAAGTAATATCTCCTCATTTAAACCTCTAGAATTCATATCTTTTTGTATCACCTCCATTCATATTTTCTTCGGTCTTCTCTTCGCTCTTTTGACTTGTCAAAAAAGTATTAAAACGATATAAGCCTAAAAGCTTCAAAATTAATTCCTTTGTTACTAGAGCAATTTATGTTATTTGATGAACTTCAAACAACAAGTGTGGAATTAGTTCTCTTACTGAAAGGAATTCACGACTTCCCACCTATTTGATACAATGTAATGTTTTGCTTCTGTTAGGTTATATCGCATATAACGAAACGCATAACGTAGATTATGTAATTTCCTACTTATTTAATAAAAATAAATATAAAACTATATAAAATAATTTTTTAAAAATTAAAAAATAAATAAAAAGAATATAAAAATATTTAATAATAAAGAATCTATTATAATTTTCAATTAGGTTTCACAATAATTTTCACATTTATCTTCATAAATTATATTATATTCACATTCGTAATTCCAGTTATCATCTAAACAAGAAAATAAGATTTCAATTTTATTTCAACTTTAGTTATTATCAATAGTATAATTTATATTTTAATATTTAATTATCTTATTTGCAATTGTTCATTTCATTTAAACTAAATTTTAATTGAATTAACAAGTAAGACAGTCAGCAACTGGAGAGAAATTACAACAAGCGAAAAAGAAAGTAACCGTAAATCAGCAAGTTAGCAATTCTATAGTAATTAAACAAGCCAACAACAAGTAATCAAGTAAGAAAATTTTAATAATTCACTAATAATCTAAACAATAATTAACAACAATATAGAAATTATTAAAGAAATAAAAGTAAATAACGTAACATAACGTAATTTAATGTAATATAATGTAAAATAACGTAAATTAATACAAAAAACATACCGTTACGGCGCATTAAGCTACTTTTGACTGTTAGATAGCATTGAGATTCCGTTAGGTTTCATAACGCAATATAATGGGTTTCATAATGCATTATTTTCAACATTGGTAAGTAGTAACTGGTAGTATTTAGGTTTCAAAAGTTCATGGTGCTTTTAATCGTTGACTATATTTTCTGCTAGACAACACCATTAAAAAAATATAACATAATATTTTACTTTAATTTAAATTCCTTATCTACATAGTTTGAGTTACCCTTATCTAGATACTCTTAGTTGTTAGAATTGCATCTTTATCTTTATCCACATGGATATCATTATAGCTATTTATTTACTCATTTTTTTTCTTCTAATGATATTGATCTTTTTCCCAATCCAAAGTTTTCATAGTTTCAGAGCAATCAAACTCCTAGGTGTGATCAATAGAAGCACTACGTCAACACTAGATTGTAATGGAATAATAAAGGCCAGATCTGATTAATCAGATTTGATAATAAAGGCCAGATCTGGTCAAGAATTTTATTTGATTTATTTTTGTTATTGAAGTTCTTTTTATATTTGATTTTATTATTAAAGATTTAAGTAAATTTTGTTTGTTTTCCGTTAATAAGACTTGTAAATAGAAGTTTCAAGCAAATTATGATATGATATTGAAATATGAACTGCTAACATGTTGATTTGCTATAGTTTTGAAAATATTTCTTCGTGAATTCATAGAAAGTGGATGTGGATTTGTCCGAGTGCTGAGGCTAGAACCCTAATTTGTTCTTCAAACCCACCAAAATCTCCAAATTCCACTATCAAACCCTAATTTCCCCTTTCACAAATTCTAATTTGGTTTCCGTCCTACGTCAAATTGGTATCATAGCTAAATATTCTACCCTTTTCCTCTTTTCTAAACCCTAGATCCTTTTTCTATCCTCCACCTTTTTCATTTGATTTTAGTTTAAAAAACAGAGAGACAATCTAAAAGAAGAGTGAAAATAGATAAAATAAACACAGAGAATCGATAAAATTTTAGAGAGAAAAAGAAAGAACTGAAAAACAACTCTTCAACTGACCCCATTAAGCTGCCATGACATCTTCCTCTTCAAGAACATCTTCCACGACTAACATTATCTCAACAATGTACCACGTCGCCTCCATCGGATTAATCTCTGACGTCCAACCACATAAGCAACCTTCAATCAATATTACCGACAACACCAAACCCATCAACGCCAATCTCCATCTTCTTCGTCTGTACGTGCCTCTTTCAGATAGCCGATGATTCCATCATATCTCCGACCAACGCTGCCAATCGAAGCCCAACTAGGTCCACTTCCAATCAATGCCATTAGTCGTCGAATATTTGATTGGATCAGATACACACCAAGCTCCGACTCTGCCACCTCCTTTGTCATCATTGCCAATACCCCCAACCAGTTGCTAACACCCAATCAGTCGCCGATGATGCTTCTCCAGCAGCTGCATCGCTGCCGACTTACTATCAAAGCTATGCCCCGGCCGCTGTTGGTTTGTCATTGCCACCATTGAACTCTTCTCAACCAGATTGATAAAATCACTTTACCGCTATCTTGATCTTTGAATCCATCTTCTTGCATAGTTATTCGATATGTTCTATCTCCTTGCCGGGGTTCCGCAGCATCGTTGAGCTGCTCCAGTCAGTGTCAAAGCCCCCTCATTATCCTCTAGATCTCAGTCGTCGATCCCGTCTTCTTCGACTTTGAAGACCCCATCCCCTTAATATTCTTAATTCATGTTTACAGATCCACTTCACCGATTATATCCAACACCATCGTCAACTGTTTCTGTATCTTCCTCGCTTAGCGGAGTTTCAATCTCTGATCATCGATTTGCCACTACCATTGACTCCACAAACACTGAAACCTATTGCCTCCTTCCCTGGTTCATCGTCTTCGATTACAGACTCTCTCTGTCATCACCCTTAACGATCCAGTGCCGCCATCTTCAACCTCCAGCCACCCTGACAGAGCCGACGACCCAACCCCTCCTCTCCAACCTTCATCGCTACCGTGCCTCCCTCTTCGTCGAACTCCACTAGCAAGATGATCTGTCCCCGCCTCGTCTTTCCCAACCATCGAATATCAAAATTCCATCTTCTGGATTGAACTTGACTCTTTTGTCAACTTTAATGTTCGATTTCGGATGAATCCATTAACAACAGTTGCAGAGCCAACCTATATTGAAATCAAATCTGACTGGAGTAGATCCAAATAGCGTGTGAATTAATTGCAACTTGACTCTGGTTCTAATCCAAGCTCGAATTAAAGTTGGAAGAATTGTTGCTATACATCGACCAGTTATACCAGAAGTATACCCATTAAGGGTAATTTGTAATTTAGAGACTGTTTTAAGTCTGATTTGAGCCATCTTTGAAGTAGTTTTCTTCCAGTAAGCCCAACAAATATTAGAGCTGTTTCAGGACTTCCATATGGAATTATTAGCTCTAATTTTGAGTAATCTTTTGAAAAATTTTCGACGATCCTATGTTTTGGTGTGAACAACTCACTTAGGTGAAATTTGAGGTAAATTTTGACTTCTACTGAATTTTTAATTGCTAAATTGCACTAATTTGTTAACTGCATATTTAATTGCTTCTATCTACTAATCTGCATAATTTTTTACTATTTTTTTTATCAAGTTAGGATTGTATATCATTTGTATATTTAGTAATTGAGCCATTTGGAGATTTTAACTGATTGTTTCAGTGCATGTATTTAGCTTGCTTGAGTTAGGACTTTGCACTATCATTTACATTTTTTGTTGATTTGCATTGCATGATCCATTAGATTATGTCGTAAACATATCTCATTTTACCACACGATTTAGTCATTATCTAGGGTCAAATAGGTTTAATTATATCTATGATTTGTGTGCTGTTAGAGAGACATTAAAAGAAAAGTTCTGGTTTAAAGGTCACATATTTGATGGTTATTCCTCCCCATGTCTTTATTGATGGTTGATAAGGTGTGCTACTTCAATTGTTAGGACATGTTTAACAGACATAAGTTTCAATTTGGTAGGAAGAGATTAGTGCAACAAGCCAAAAGTTTTTAGACTTCATTGAAGATAGTTTGTAAGGCATGCAATAGGACACCTATAGATTCGTGGAAGAGATGAAAGAATTATAGAGTACCTTCCTCCATGTTATAGAAATTATCACATTGATAAGTTAGAGAAGAGATCCACTCTAAATGTTAGAACACATTACTTTAAATGTGTGGAATATGGACACTTTATCTTTCACTATATCTCAATCAAGTATTTCGAGTGTAGCGAATTGTGGCATTGTGACTACGAGTGCCCCTCGTAGAGTCAATACATAGATATTGTAATGCCCCCCACTCGGAACTTGGGTAGCGGAACACCGGTAACATATTCACTTAGGAATATATTAAGTTTTTGGTAGAATAACATGAATTAAAATGTTTATAATTTAGTCACGGATTCCTCCCCAAAAAGGCTAGCTACGATTACTTTGTAGTTTTATAGGAATCATTATAAACTACTCTTCCTTTTGTCTTATGTATGGCTATTGAGTTATGGGGTATTACATTCTCTTCCCTTTAGGATCTGACGTGTTCGTCAGAGTGGCTCAGTAACACGTTAACACTTCACTAGGCAATATAGGATTTTAGAGGTGGCTTCCTACGGATTCAAGAGGTGGCCTCCACTTTTTTTATTATGGCACTTTGTTTCGAATAGCACTTAGTTCCATATGGCACTTAGTTCCACATACTTCCGGCTGGTGTCTAGTTCTGATACCACTTGTAATGCCTTCCATCCGGAACTTGGAAAGCGGAATGCGGACAATATATTCGCTTAGGAATATGTTAAGTCTCTGGTAAAATAACATGAATTAAAATATTTATAATATAGCCTCAGATTCTTCCCCAAAAAAACTAGCACGATTACTTTGTGGTTTTATAAGAATCATTATAAACTAATTTTCCTTTTGTGTCACGTCCGATATGGGACTATTGAGTTATGAAGTATTACAGATATCGTGCATACTGATCATATTGACGACTCGAGAGTTACTGTGAGTGTATTTTCCTAAGCATAGTACTTGTATTATTGATGATCCCCTACTAGAATCTATTACGCATATTCTTATTGCCAGTACTACTATTCCTTATATGATTAACAATGATATTATTAATGAGTTAACAAAGTTTAATACACACACCTACTAATATCCATGTTTATATGGAGAGCGCTAAAGATGTTCAAGATGTTTTAGTGTAGTCTAGTGCACCCCAAATGATGCTAGGTGTTCACTTTCGGGACCCAGGATAGAGGAAGAGACCGAGCATGTGATAATTGATACTAGTATTACTACTAGTCAATCTTTAAGGTCCTTCCTGTGGTTTGGCAGGTTGTTTCTAGTATTTCATCTTCTACTAAGCTTTTTGAGTTCCCTTTCGGAATTCATCAGGTTCCCCATGAGTGTAGTGATGCTATATCATTAGTGATGTATAATATAAGCCCTCTTAAAAAATCCATACATTTTTTTAGGAGTTCTACCATGTGAGTAATGTTACATAGAATTTGCCTTACGTACATGTTTAGATTTCTAGTACATGTTGAGATTTCTAGAAAGATAATAATTTTCAATAATGAGTATAAATTTGTTGCATATCCACATAATATCTTGCAGGAATTTGTTATTGATAATGAGATGATAGTTTCGGTTCCTTGTTAAAGGTTTTATCTAGGAATTTTTTTGAGGAAATTACATGTTCAATGCACAAATTCTTATGAATTTTTTATGAGAATTGCTTCTACCACCTATGGTCATGATATTTTGTGGGATCCTTATATCAGTTCAATTTTCTATAAGGATCATTTGATTATTTCCATTACAAGTGCCTCTCCAGATCTATCATATGAAGCTTATTCGACACAGAAGATAGTTCCATCTCCACCAACTTGGTTCCGACTTGATGTGCAAGCAATAGTTCCTCGACCGCCGGTCCGCCACTATGGGCCAATTGAAATGATTCGTGCGAGGGTGATGACCAATTTAACTCAGACATGTTTGATATTTCTTTTCTCTATCTTCATAAGGGATGAAGGGATGAATGCTTTGTAGGTGGAAAGAATTGATGAGGACAATAAAGACCAAATCTAATTGGGGATATGATAATAAAAGCCAGAGTTGATTAGGGATTTTACTTAATTTAAGTTTTATTGAAAAAATTCTTCCTGGATTTGATTTTATTATAAGAAGTTTTACTAAATTTTGTTTGTTTTCTATTAATAGGGATTGTAAACAGAACTTTCAAGCATATTATGATAACATATTGTAGTTGAAGCTATAGGTTGATTTGGTACTATTTTGTAAATAATTTTTTGTGAATTCGTTGAAAGTGTGTGTTGTTTTGCCTAGATGTTGAGACCCGAATCCTAATTTATTCTCGTCTAAATCTAACAAAATCTCCAAATTCGTGTTACACTCCAAGTTACACGTTAAAAGTTTCGGTGATGTAGTCCATTTGTAGGTAAGGGATTATGGACGGGTACCCAAAGATGGGTACACGAGCTTTTTATAATAAAGAACCATGTATTCAGAGTACATGATAAAAGAATATAATCTTACTACAATCCATGACATAACATAAAATCATTATGACAATGTTGGAAAGGAAATACTAGTAAGTAGCTTGGTTGGGTTTAGACACAAGTACCTATATAGACAAAAAGAGCCACTCATGGTACAAAACATTTACTAGATGATGTCAAGCACAACAACCAAACAAACAAAAGATATTTACAACAAAAAGTAGATTTTTTCTCGGGTTTCAGTAGTTGTCTTGATCTTAGAGAAAGGGATCGTCGACTGACAGATCTACGCTTCAGTTGCATAATTTTCGACATCTGGAGTGTGGAGATAACCTAGGAGTTAGATCCGACAAGAAATAAATTGAGCACATGATGAAATTAACTATAATAGGAAAAATGTTAAAGAGTAACACATATAGAAAGATGAAGAATCAATGAATCAAAAGATAATGCAGGAGCCTTACATGATAATGCAAAATCCATAGACTCAGGAAGAATATTGAGAATCATGTATCAGCTAGCACAACAGGTAAATATATGTAAAATTATAGTGACTAGAAGAATAAAATCTAGAAGCATTCTATAGTAAACAAATAAAACAAGTGTATTCGTTTCTAGGTATGCTTACAAGTTTAACTTAGATTACTTAGTCTGAACATAAGATTCTCATAATGATACACTAACACGTCACCAGTTGGTATAGGACCCTAAAAGTACTCGCATGAATCTCTAGAGGTATATTTCACGGACCTAAGAGGTGACTCCCATGCATGATGTGCACTTTACTCCGTGTAGTACGTAGCTCCAGCCTCCATGTGTAAGCTTTATACTAATCTCGTCTTACATTCAGTTGCTCCCAAGAGTTCTAGAAATGGTTACCATAGACGTAGAGGTACTCCTATGGATCCCAAGAGGTAGCTCTTGCAGACCTATAAGGTGATTCCTGCCACATGATGGGCACATTACTCCACATAGCATTTAGCTCTAAGTGTACTTAGCTTGGTGTAGTATTACTCAAGTGAGTACTAGTTCATATCAAGTGTCACAATTCATATCAAGTCCATGTCAGGTTCGAGTCGAGTTATGAATTATCGAGTAACCATTAATCAAATAAATGCATTTAAAGTAACTAGTTGAGATCCAAGTACATGTCCAAGTAAGGCAAGAGGCGCACTTGTGATACAACTCGTGTGCACGACATGGTTAGAGTGATGGCTGATATGCAAATATATGGTTATCGCGAGTTCGAGTAATTATGTAAGAAATTAACAATCAAAGTAATATTAAAACCATGCAATGGAATTAAGACGAAGTTTGTAGGTGGGCTCTGTGGTTAGGCAAGCTCGTAAGGAAAAGTGGCAAGCCATGAGGAGTTTCAGCAACTCTGTCGTTGTTCAGTCGATTTACAGTTACTGCCTCTTTAAATATTTTTTTTCCATAATCAGAATTAGGAGAATAAATGTAAATGGAGTTGTATAGTAATAAATTATCTTTCAAACAAGTCTAGGATGGGCTTAATCGGTATTCGAGATTCAAAGATATTTAGATTATAGTAGATATGGTATGGAAGTATTGCTGTTGTGCAACAACTACGACTTCAAATTACTTTGATAAGAATAAAATGAGAATTAGTGAAGGATTATTAAGAGAAGTTGTAGACTTTTTAATTATCTTTACAACGAGTCCAAGATCAGCTCAATTGTAGGTCGGGATCGAAAGTTATGATGATTTTAGTAAACTAATACACGAGACTGATAGCCTGAAAATAAAATGCATTTCATAATAAACGTGAATTGGGTCCGACGTGGATTAGATCCAACACGGATGATGCCATCCGCATTTTGCACTAGCAAAACGCGGATCAAGGATCCGTGTTCGGCTCAATGGAAACACAAATCATTGATGGCATCAAAGTTGTGGATTGGGTCCGAACACGGATCTTGGACATTGATTCATCATTCACGTTTTGCACTAGCATTAGCTTTGAAGCTGATTTTGGAGGGGTTACATGCTGAATTTGGAGGAAAGTATTATATTAAAGTTATGGGGAATTAAATTTCTTTCCAAAAAGGCCGGAATAAACTCATTAGGAGTTTTAGACCAAAAGTTATGATCGAAAAATCAAAATGATAGCATATTCGCATTTTGCACAAGCATTAACTTTGAACCTAATTTTGGAAGGTTAGATGCAGAATTAGAAAAAGAGTAAAATATAAAGTTGTAGGAAATTGAATTATCTTTCAACAAAAAAATTAACTTAATTGGACTTGTAGTTTAAAAGATATGACCATTTCAGTGAGCGCGTTAAAGAATTCAAGAGTATGTGAAATCTTGTTAGAGAGTTGGATGCGTGATTTCTTGCCTTGATCCAACGAAAAGATGTCTTGGGATATTGGATGAGCTAGGGAGTTCGAAACCCTTACAGATAAAGAGCAAAACTCTAATGAGACGAATAACCGTATAAAAATACAAGTTCTTGAAGATGAGGCTTTGATGGAAGACTTGAAGATTTTTTTCTTGGAGGAGCTTTATTTCTTGGAGCTGAAGCTGGAAGCTAGGAATGGAGACAGGATGAGATGAAGAAGAAAGAGGATAAGATGGAGGGTGAGGGTTGAGTCCTATACTCAAGCAAGGAGATGTTAGGAGGGGAATGGTGGTGTTATGGAAGAGGAATGGGGATGTACTCTTCTAACCACGTTCTTGCAAATTTGCAAGAGTGTTGTTGGTTTCATTTGACCTGTCAAATGGTCTAGCCATGGCCAAGATGAAAATTTGAAATTAGAGTGATATAAATCTTTTGTATAAAACAAAAATTAAAAGTTAAGGAAAATGCTAAGGTGGGTTTCAAAACGATAGGGTCGTTACAACTTCCGTCCTACGTTAGGTTGCCTCGAAAGTCATTAGCAACTAGTCAAATTCACATATTAGCATAGTAGAAGCTGCTAAACTTTTTCAAGTTATTATAAAATGGTTGATAAACTCTTTTATAGGTTGTAGTATGGAGATGTAGTAAAATGGAGATCTTGATTTTTCATAAAAATTATGTTTTGCTAGATAAAATCTTAGGAGACAAGGGCCAAGGTAAGTGAATCTAATATCAAGATAATGCAAGATGTGGGCCACCCTATATGATTAATCACGGTGAAAGCTAGTGAATGCATCTATTTAACAAAATATAAAGAAACCATTGTATTGGATGGTGTTGCATAGATATCCCATGGCACATGTATGTTATGTGTAATTTGAGTTTGAGTAGGATACTATTGATAAGATTTGAAATCTAATCCTATTAAGTTGAAACCTAGGTAGTAGCACCAAAATAAAACTATAACCATTTACGGATGTGATCTGTTATATGTAAATAGCCAAAGTATGAAAAATTATTTGATTTGAAGATGACCCATGGATTATATCCTTGCAATCACCGGCCTATTTGACAATGATCATATTTTAAATTCTTATTAATGAGTAAACTTCTTAAAATACTATAAATTTTTGTATTTAGGATAATCGATATAATATACCACATCTATATAGTTGGATTTTTTTAATGTTTTTTGTTCTACTCTATAGTTTTAACTTGATAAAATCTATATTTCAAATTATATTGTTACTTTTCTAGATTCAAATTATGCATAACTGAATGTACAATGTCAATGCAAAATATTCCAGTACAGTGATTTCCTATAAATTGTACCATTGGCCCTACTGAAATGATTTTTTTTTATTAAGAAAAGGACTTGTGGTTACAACTCGACTTTGAGGACTTTGTTGGATAACCTCCCAATGCAATACACTAAGGTGTATTCTATTACTTTCAAGCATCAAATGCTTGCAAAAGGGGAACTTATATTTGATCTGACCTTATATATCCTGATCTGGAGTAATGAGTTAATTTGGTGTGTTGTATTTTTGCAAACTCACTAGTGCTTATTACATAGCATAGTGTGTATGTTTGTTATTACTTTGGCATAACAACTAGTGCGAAAATTCCTGTATACTCCCAAGTGTAGGATATCGTTATAGCAGTATACTTGGTGAAGTCCGAGGTCGATTCTCACAGGGACAATATTAATGCTGTAATATTGACACTAGGGCAAGAATTCCAACTTCAAGTAGAATAGTTAAAAGATCGCATATGGAAGATAAAAAACAGAGAGTGATTAGATAAATAATGAAGAGAAAAATATTTGCAAAGGATCAAAGAATGACACATAATTTCTTTATTGGTTGGCAAAAACTCTCTTTTTTAACCTAACTCAACTAGAATAGAGCATCTGACCTATTTAATCGGTATATTTCATCTTCAAAGTCCTTTTGATCTTTAAAGTTTATTGTGATGTAGAATTATCTTCACTGGTTAAATCCAATTTAAGAATTATCCTTATCTAAGCTTGGTTCATCAATGTCAAATATAAACTATCAAATCCTATGTATAAACTATGGTGAAAACCACCTATATCCCATAAAAAAGTAAGAATAATATATTCTGATAAGAGAATTCCAAGAATAACCCCTTTAGGGATCTAGAGAACAACCCTAATCACAATATTTAACAATTATAACATGAAAAAGAAAAATTCCAAACCAATACTCAAAATTAGGGTTCCCTTATCACTCAATGCTAATAAGATGATCTAGCCATGCATATCGAGGATATTCATCATGAAAGAAAGAAAATCTTCAATGAATAGTCTCACAAGTGATTACACAACTCAAATAGAAGATCTCTTGAAAAGAAGAAGAAACTAGGGTTTTAAATAAAAAGCACTAGCTGTGCCTAAAAACATAGATACAAGGGATATATATATAGCTCCATAGGCTGGAAGATAACTTAGAAGTATTTAAATTACAATTAGACCCAAGTTAAGGTTAAACAAATGCTAAAAAATCTGGTATCATCCTTGTCTGTGCTGTCTTCATTGTGCCATTGATGGCCGAATGACCTGCCATCGTTGGCTCGCTTGCCATCAATGTCAGGTCCAAACCCTATAGTGAAGGGTGTGGGCGGGCAAATGCCCCATCAATTGCAAGATCGCCATCGATAGCTAACTTCCAGCCAGCCATCGATGGCTAAATGCCTGGCATCAGTGGGTATCTAACAGTGATGCACGGGCACACTGTTTTCTCTTGTAAAATCCCATCGCTTTGGCTCTACAGCCTTCACAAACATCCAAAAAACACTAATCTAGTTGGGCGTCTAAGGATTAAACATAATATGCGATGGAAATCATATAATCATCATACATAGTGGATTATGAGTGCATTAAAATACCTATCAAATATACATTTTTCACTTGTAATCAACAATCCAACACTTGAAGATTATACTATCACTTAATTGTCTACCTAACAAGAATAAATATAAAAATTTTTTCAACCCATGCTTGTTAACATTAGTATCTGAACTGTACCCATCTTGTTTTTCCCGGTGAGAGTTGAAGTGTCCTTTATGTTACTTCTTGCTAGAATGAATTTGGAATAATTTAAAAAAAAAAAACTTTTTACAGGCAAGGATCATGGTGTAAAAGCACAAGGGGATGGCTGGATTTTGACTGTAGCTTTGATTGAGGGACGAAACATACGGGCAAGAGATCAATCTGGGTCCTCAGCTCCATATGTAGTTTTTACCTGTAATGGTAAAACTAGAACCAGCTCAATCAAGTTCCAAACAACAAATCCTCAATGGAATGGTAGTGCTACGTGACATTCTATTATTGTACTCTTCTTTATATAAAGAAAAAAAAATTAGATATTTTATTTTCCTATTTGAAGTCTCATTAAGTTATATACACGCATACGCACACACATATAATCTTACACGTTGCTGGACATGCAGAGATATTTGAATTTGATGCTACCTATGATCCGCCGTCGAGGATGGAAATGACTGTTTATGATTTTGATTGGTCTTTTGATGAAGCTACACCCCTTGGTTATTCTGAAGTCAACTTTGTCAAATCTAATCTATCAGACCTTGCCAATGTATGGATTCCTCTCCAGGGAAAATCTGCACAGGCATGCAAGTCTAAGTTGCATTTGAGGTTGTTTTTGGATAACACGAAAGGAAACGAAGTAGTCATAGAGTACCTTACAAAGATGGGAAAAGAAGTGGGGAAAAAGGTAAAATGTTTCAGTATATCATACATATGCCTTGTATTGATATGATGCTCGACTTTCTTAGGAGTTTATATTTATTGGATGTAGATGAACTTGAGGTCACCTCAAACACATTTAGCATTTCAGAAGTTATTTGGGCTCCCAACAGAAGAATTCCTCATTAATGATTACACTTGTTACTTAAAGCGCAAAATGCCTTTGCAGGTAATTATCATAATCGATGCATTACTTTTCATGATATTTTGTGGACATGCTACTAGGAAATTGTTGTAGTACATCAGGTACTTTCCTGAAATATTCACGATATTCTCCATGTATACAAAAAGAATATGGTTGGCTCTAAAAGATGTGTAAACCATATATATTTATTAGACTAATATTTTAATGAAATCAGCAAAATCTAATAATCCTAAAATTATGGAATGGTTCTTTGGCATTTGAAAGATTATCAATTTCATGATCTGCATTCTTCTCGTGAAGTAAATTACATGTTTATTTTCTTTAATGAGAGCCTCCAAGTGCAGCCTTTTTACTTTTTATGCTTATTCCTTATAAGGTACGAGACTGAAATTTCCTTACAAATTTGGTTAATTAATCAAGATATACTCTTAGGTTGTGTTTAGATGTTTTAAAATATAAAATTGGTTTTTTTTTCCCCACATATTTGGAAGTCATATAATTTTAGGAAACCTTAATTTAGTTAAGTACTTGGTCTGAAAATTATATAGTTAAAATATGGACTCATTCTATTTTAGTTTTTCATCTCTCTTGCCTATCCAACAACTCATCTTACAATAATGTAAGTATTTTAAGTTTTTCAAAATCTAATCAAAATCATGCAATTTCATGATTTGTTGGACATCCCAAAGTAGTCTTAGTATTTCGGTGACTTCTGTAATGCAAAACAATTATAGACATTAACACATTCATCTTCTAAGTATTATTAACACGCATGTTACAGGACAAATGTTGAAAATTTGGTTACCTTTTGGATGACTTTCGTATAGTAAACAAAATACAATATGTTTACTAAAGTTTGTACCGTAATCCTTTTTCTCAGGGTCGCCTCTTTTTATCTCCAAGAATCATTGGGTTCTATGCTAACCTGTTTGGTCACAAGACCAAATTTTTTCTTCTTTGGGAAGACATTGAAGATATTCAGTTCATCCCACCTTCTTTAGCATCTGGTTGTAGCCCATCTCTAAAGATCATCCTCTACAAGGGCAGAGGCGGAGAAGCTAGGCATGGGGCAAAGACAGCAGATCATGGAAGGTTAAAGTTCCACTTCCAGTCTTTTGTTTCCTTCAATGGTGCTTACAGGTACAACTAAATTATCCAAGTTCGCAATACATTCAAATTGGAACAGGGGTTTGTTTTTCAATGTCCTTAGTGTTTGGTATTTTGTGTGTGTATATTTATCAGTCTAGGGTTGCCTTTTTTTCAATAATATGCTTTCATGCTAATAAAAGTTCTTTCCAAAACTTTCAGTCTGTTTGTATAATTTTCCATATATATGCCTTTTGAGTAAATAAGGTGGATAACTCACCTCCCTGTATAAATGGAGGAGAAAATTCCTCCGGTTATGTTGTTCGAGACATGCCTGATACATGTGATCCACTTGTCGCATGGCTTGATCCTTTTACCAGCATTGCTCAAGTTTCACATAATTTTTTGTGCCAATTGTTTGAATAAATAATTATCCGAATTATTCTTCATATCCCATGGCATATAATGGTCATGGGAAGGAGTATGTACCCGTTAATTTCTCTCTGAGTTAGGATTCATCCATACCTTATTTATGACTTCTTAAAATTTAATGGGGACCCACAGCAGGGTCATACATGTAAGTTATGGTGAATGTGGGATTTATCTACTTCCAAGGGTACTATTTACGATATATTTCAATAGGGTAATATGCAAAAAATAAAATTTATATCCACTTCCTAGCAAAATTTGAACTCGCAGTTTATTTTTTCAGTATGAATTTTTACTTTCTACTACTTAGCATCAGTTCAAATCAATCCATTGCTGCTTCCCCAAAGTATTAGGTGGTAAAGGCTTGGGGTTTGGTTATTAGGAGCTCTAGATAGACTCTGGATATGATATCTGTTCAGGAAAAAGAAGCATATCCATGGTTACTAAATTTTTGTCTACCGTTTCTCTTTCCTGCTGCTGGTTTTTAAACATTTCCCCACCAACCAAAAAAAAAAGGCACGTTCCAAGCACTTTTTTTTTGGTGTTAATGCCACAACTCTGAACATTTTTCTTTTCTTTTTTGAGTAAAAGGTGAAAAATCCATCCTGTTAATAAGAAAATAATGATAGGTTTGTGTAAAGTAACTCACACTACTGCTATGCGTGGTGGTTGAACTCTCTATTTAAGTGCCTGATATATTTTCTTCAGTGGATCTTGAATAAATCTTTGATGATCCTGCAAAATTTCTTTAACATGTAATATGGGTTTCTATGCCATTACGCAATATAATATGTTTATAAAGTTATACTTCCAAGTTCATATTTCGAACTTTACGTTTAATCAAAAAAGTGAATCAAAATATACTCTTCGTGCCTAATAGGACTATCAAGGCACTATGGAAGGCAAGATTCCTGAGCCCAGAGCAAAAGGTGGAAATTGTGGAAGAATCTGACCCAGGAAGCTTGCAAACCGATGAGAATGGATCTTTCTTGGGTGTGGAAGATGCCAGCATGTCAGAAGTCCTTTCGTCATGCATTCCTGTATCAGTGAGTTTTGTCCTTGCTTTGTTCTACCTCCAAATAGTAAGTTAGGTCAGCCAATTTAATGTAGCATAAAATGATTTGTGATTAATCATTTGTTTTGAGATTCATCTCCAGGCAAAATCATTGATGGAGATCTTCGAAGGAGGCTCTTTGGAACATAAACTAATGAAGAAGATGGGTTGCTTGGGCTATTCGGTAATTCCATGGCAATCAATTAAGCCTGATGTGTATCAAAGACATATTAGTTACAAACTCGACAAGAGTGTATTTAGCTATGGAGTGGAAGTGACTTCCACACAACAAAAGTCTTGCTCGGCCGATAGAAATGGATGGTTCGTTGAGGAGACGTTATTACTTTGTGGCCTCCTACTTACAGACCATTACACTGTATGCACACCTTCATTTGATTCATATTATAATTAAAATTCTGATTATTTTCCTCTTTTATATAAGTAACTTGCCAGCGCCACTATATACCAATTTTTGTGCATGAATTCTTGCGATTTGCTCCGCATATATTATTTTTAGCAAAACTTATTTTACACCCCCTTTAAAAGTCTTCAGACGTTTAGGGGGTACTTGAAGTGACATATTTTTAAAGAGAGAGAGAATATTCTTTATTTAATTTAGATGTGCATAAGAGACCCTGCTATTTAAATATACCAAGTTACCCTTCTGGTTATATCAGAAGGATGTATTGTTCGTGATATTCTATTATTTACTATACAATTATCAGCAAAGAAATTTTACACGTGCTTGGTTCTACAAATTTTAGCGCGGCAACTATTATATCGTGTTTATGCATATTATCTAAACTCTTAATGCATCCTTTTACCTATAAATTATGTTGTCAGCTGAAAATGTGTATTTTTCAATTAAAACAGAAGAAGAAGATAAATTTAGTATCTATTCTAGCTATATATGAGCTCTCTCTCTCATTATATCTTTCTAGTATGATGTTTAAATATAGTTTTGTTTTCCTTGCAGGTTCAATTGAAATACCAGATAGAGAGCCCTCCCGTGAAACCAACGACATGCAGTATCCATGTATTCTTAGGGATTTCCTGGCTGAAGAGCACTAAGCATCAGAAAAGGATCACAAAGAATGTGATGTCCCAGTTCACATATTGGCTCAAGGAGCTGTTTATCGAAGTTCAGAAGGAGTTTGTGAAAGAAAAATAGAAAGAAGTAATGAAAGGGGAAACGTAACTGCAAAGGAGTGAATTTTTATCTTTTGCCAAAGATTGATTGCAATGAGAATGTTGCTGCTGCTGCTGCTGATGATCACAGATATCCTTCTCGCTTTGCTTTGAATGTGCGTCCATCTATCGGTTGGTTGGGGATCGTGGGAAAGGATGTCATCCTAAACATGGGATATGAAATGCGAAGTGATCTTATATTCTTCTGTAATCTAAGTTGTGTGTAATGAGGAAGAAATGTTCAGTCTACACATTTAATTGCTTCTTTGCTCCTGTGCATATTATTAGTTTCTAGTTCTTTTGGTTGAACGCTAGTCAGTTAAGATGAACGAATTTTGTAAAGATTTGGGAATGTTTGTAAAAATCCTAAAACTCTAGTTAAACCAATAATCTGTTTTCTAACTTGTTTGTACAGATCAAGAATTTTTGGAAAATGATATGGCAAAATAATATAGAGACGGATGCAATACGAAGTGATATTATGTTCTTTTGTAATCTAAGTTGTTAGTCACGAAGAAGAAATTGTTCAATCTACTACACAATTAATTGAGAATCGAAAAGAGCTCTTGTGCATATTCTTAGTTTCTAGTTCTCATTGATTGATGATCGATGGTTAGTTAATCCAAAATTTTTTCCAAAAATACCACTCCTCTTTTTCTCTAACCCCTCACCCATCCATTCCCATTTTTATCTATTTTTGTTTGAGTCGGATATTAGTTTTCAGACACCAATTGTATGTTGAAATTTTCCATTTGCATAAGAAAACTCAAACTCAAACTTTAAATCCAAATTTTACTTGTCACGGTGAAATCAAAGAATTTAAAATTCTTATAATCTTTTCAAGAACGTTAATATAAAAATTTTTAAGGGGTTAAGAAATCAAATCGATGATTTTGTAGGAGATGTGTTTTTATTAAATAACAAAAAAATTTATTTAGGGTTTTAGAGAGAAAATAAAGGAGGAAAACGACGAGTCGTAGTTCCAAATTCTAAGAAATCTTAGTTTGGGATTTATAAAGGTAACTTAGTCCAAAAAAATAGTGACAAACTTGTAATTATTTACAATTTCAAAACTGCACGTCAAGAGTAAAATACCGTGTACAAATAGAATTTCCCCCTTCTTTGCTCTTGTGCATATTCTTAGTTTCTGGTTCTCATTGCTTGATGATCGATGGTTAGTTAAGATAAATAAATTTTGTTAAGCTTTTGGGAATGTTTGTAAATCGTATAATTTTGATGATGAATAAACCAATAATTTATTTTCTAATTTATTTGTTTAGTCAGAGTACAGATCAAGAATTTTTGGAAAATGATATGGTAAAATAATATAAAGACGGATGCAATACTTGCTCAAAGTCAATTTAAAATGCAATACTTGCTCAAAGTTAATTCAAGCTTATTAAAGTGCACTAAATTGATTTAAGACCAAATGAGATAATTATAAAAATTGAAAATTTAATATTTTATTTCCTGAAAATATTATTATAATGCTTATTTATGAGTAGCTTTAGCCTCTGGTTTGGTCACCTCTATTCAAAGGCTCGCTCTCTATCCGATTTAAATATTTCTCTCTGTTTGTCCTTTTTTTTTGGAAAAATGCCTTGTAGGCTTATGATGAGTGTGGGAAATAAAAATAAAAGAATTAATAAAATTAATATAATTTTCAACATCCTACTAAATTTTAATGATCTCAGGAAAATCCCAAATCAATATTCGAATAAGATATGAATGAAAAAAGCATGGAAAATTTTATTAAACATTTTTTAGACTTATAAATTACAAGATAGAAAATGCCAAAGAAGAGTTTGTTGTCGATCAGTATTCAGTATTTCTGACAATTTTTGGACTTTTAAAGAAAAATCTTAAATCAAAATAAATAATAAATTTTAAAAACGATTACCTCAAAGTTAAAATTTGATTTGGAGTTATAGGATTTAGAATATGTTTACTAGAAGTTAAATTAAATATCAATAAGTTCGTCGGTAAGCTTAATTCAGATTGATCAATACAAGGAATAGAAAAAGAACATTAGATGAAGCCGATATATTATATATAAACCAATATTAGTACTTGAGACCTTATAAATTGATATGATTAATACAAAATATTCTATTTAAGCGAGCTGGCTTGTTAGGAGTATTACACAAAAATATCTCACCTCAGTATGAAAAAATTAGGAGAAAAAAACTCTAAATATAGTTGCATATTGGACCATCACAAGCTACTTGTAACATCTATATTTTGCTTCATACATATAAGTTTTGCCTCGATGAATGGCTAGTCAAGTCTAATAGTTTCCATATACTATGCTCGAGCAATCATATTTCTTTTCGGTGTGCCCCTCAAATTATTCAAAAGTTTTCTCCTATAATAACAGTAAGAGATCAAATTCACGACTTCGTACAAGAGAAGAAAGAAATTATACGATATAAGAGTTGTGTTCAGTTAGATAACTAACTTATTTGCAAAGAGAAAAAGAGAAATCTAATTAATTAAAAAGTTGGAAATGATATAATACTTTAATTGATTAGTGAGCCCTGATCCATTGCATAAAAGAACAAGTTAGATAATGAAATCTAACCTTTCTATATATTTAAGGCTTAATATACGATTACTGTTTATTTTCCTTAAACAAAAACTGTAGTCACTCCTATTACTTGGGGAAATTCTATTTGCGCACTGCATTTTACTCTTGGCGCCCTGGTTTCTCTTTACACTAAACTCATATTTTGAAATAATATCATTTTACTTTCTGCGCCCAATTTTTTTTCCAAAAATACCCTTCCTCTTTTTCTCTAACTCCTCACCCGTCCGATTCTATTTAGCAAAAAAAATATTTTGGCTGGGTATTAATACCCGATCAGGAAACATTCTGGTTGGGTATTAATACCCAACCAACAAGTGAAGTCTCCCAAAAAAAGTAATTAACGATAAATTTCTTACAAATACGCATAAAATCTAAAAAAAATTTAAATCGTACCTTGAATTTGTGCTCTAACACCAATTGCATGTTGGAATTTTCCATTTGCATAAGAAAACTCAAACTTAAATTTCACTTGTCACGGTGAAATCGAAGAATTTAAAATTCTTCTAATCATTTCAGGAACGTTAATATAAAAAAATTTAAGGGGTCTAGAAATCAAATCGATGATTTTGTAAGAGATATATTTTTATTAAATACCAAAAAAAATCATTTAGGGTTTTAGAGAGAAAATAAAGGAGAAACACGATGAGTTGTAGTTCCAAATTTTAAAAAATCTTAATTTGGAATTTATAAGGGTAACTTAGTCAAAAAAAATAATGGCAAACTTATAATTATTTATAAGTTTTAAAACCGTGCGTCAAGAGTAAAATACCATGTGCAAATGGAAGTTCCCTATTACTAGTTGTCTTCAAACAAAACCTATAGTCACACCTGTAACCATCAATCTTTTTTTGGCAACTGGAAATTTAACTCTCTAATCTCGTCATATTTTCTTAAAATTTCTGTAGTTACATTGCAATGGTATTTTCATCAAAAAGTTTTGTTAGGATAACATGTTTATTTTTTTGGAATTGGGCATAAAAATATATCTAAAATTGAATAAATAGTTATTGTTCATACATTTTTCCTCTTATTATCCAATTTTAGTTTGCTTTGACTGGCAGAAAAGCATGGTGGCTAGAAAATAGGTTTGAAAATGCGACAACATCAGCATTTATGATAAAACTACTATTAGGTTAGTTATGTCATATCATCATAATAATTTCATGTTGTCAGTATTTATGATAAAACTACTATTAGGTTAGTTATGTCATATCATCATAATAATTTCATATTATATGTCACGTATCACAATGATAGCATATACTACAAGATATTAAAAAGAAATTGCATATATAAGTAGTTTTTAATGATAGTTGACAACTATTGCCTTTTAAAAAAAAACTGTTGTAAATCTGTATGCAACGGTTTTGATATCCATTGTGTTAGCTATCGTTACAAAAGATATTAGCAACAATTTTAAGCGGCTACTATAATAGTTGTTCTCAGTGTTGTGTTTGCATCAACTTGTATTGATCATGCACAACTGTTGGAATAATTTATTATAATGATTATGAGAACCATTACAGGAAACCATTACAAACCAATTATTGTGGTTATACAAAAATATTGCAAATTTTAATGCAACGACTATAAGAAACTATTGAAATAACTACATACTTAATGCGATGGTTATCACTAATTTTTAATCTATCACAATATTTATAAGAAATTGTTACTCATCCTATTGCAACAGCAATGCAACCCCGTTGCTTAATCTATCACAGCGGTCATGATATCATTGGTAAATATATTGCAACGTTTATGAGCAACCATAACTAAACATATTTCAATAGTTACATAATAGTTCTCATAAGAGTTTTTCTATATCAATGTATTAAAATATTTCATTTATAACCATCTCTATACATAATATTTATCAAATGAAATATATAATAAAAAATATATTACAAAAATAACTTAGATAATATAAATCGATAAAATCCAAAATAAGCACACATAATTGAACTTAAATATTTACTAGAAAACAACTCAAAACTATCAAATGCTTACACAATCAGTCAACAAAAGAAATTGAATTTTCATAAAATTTATTTAGATTTTCATGCATTCTCTACTTCTATGCCTTGAATATTTTAAGAGCGCTATCCAACAGTTGGATCATAACCAGTGATTATGATTATTGACTAGTAGACCATATTTTAGATCTAGATTATTGAGATAGTTCGACTTCTATAAACTATAATGTAGCAACATGAATCCGAGAGCAAATGTACATACATACCAAATTTTGATGTCAATTTTAGTAATATAGAATGGATTTGCAGATCTATCTTTGAGCACAAAAAGTGCTATATATATGTGTGTATGTGTATTATTATTATTATTAGCCAAGTCATGGCCATAGTCATGTTGGAGGACCTGGAATTGCTATGCGTGGAGCTTTTTACTAGAAGGATCAAATAAGGGTTAGTTTAATAAATTGTGAAGAGGAACTTCAAAACTAGGGTTTCATGCCCGTAGTGTATTTAGCTACGGCATAAACAAAATTACTAGAACTTAGAGATACAGAAAGAACCTAGGAATGTAACTAAAAATGAACAAGATTTTATGAGATTTGAAGCCACCAGGTGGTAGTCAACATGGCTAGGTGGAGACTTTTCATAGTCAGATGATCATGATACTTGACCTATATGAGCAAAGACTTGACTTGATCATCTTGAACTAACTAAAACACTATAATTTTAGTAGGAGGATAGGGAACGCGCAAGAGGAACCCCGTATTAGACCTCCTAGGGTTTGGTTAAATCAAGTTATAATCACTTAGGAAAAACCAGCATATGATCGAGAAAATTCATTGGTCAACCAATTAGACTAGCTAAGATAGTAACCGATGATCAAGAATATACTCTAATTGACTTATAGTGATAAATTATATTCTGCACTATATCATGACATGACTAGCATGACAATGAATGATGCTTGGATTCATGAATGATCAGTTCTTCAACTCATGACTCAGTCTATTATGTGTATGATATAATTGATAATGTTTTCATGTAATACATATGGCTCAAGTTTGGAAATATGCTCGTCTTGTTTGTAGGCCCGAGCCGACGATATGCACATCTTGTTTTTGAGCCTGAGGTTGAAGATGCACTTGTCTTGGTTAGTATTACATGATATTACTAATGCCTGGTTATATTATACTTGTCTAAGATTGATATTTGAGGGATACTAATTAGAAGGGTACACCTAATATTTGACTTATATGTGATGCATGATGATTGATTTACATAGGATATACGACACTGACTATGTGATATTCAACAAAGTTAACCACAATATGATACATTATGAATATGATAAAGGAACATGGCAGCATATAATGGATAGGGAAACTCATGGTCATGAGAGATATGTACATGGTCCAAAGTTAATATGTAGAGTGACCTTGATTCTTAGTTCTTGGAAACGGTCACCTGCATGTATAAGTCATGAGTATGCCATGATGTCATGAGAAATCAAGTGTATCATGTATCTAAATTGGGGACAAGAGAAACTGTCTGATGGATAAGGACAGTATGATACAAGGTTTCAACTTAATAGACAAGTTAGGGGTAGGAAATCATTATTACAACGGTACCTACATGGTATATTTACGGACAGTATTTCAGTATCCTCAGGTGATACGTCCGATACTTTTATATAGTTGGGAGTTTATCATATAGAGCCTAGTGGTATGCTATGGCATATTACCATGGGTCATGGCAAGGTCTCGGATGTACACGAGCACTGGTATGATTTTGGGATCCAACGCACATCTTATCCAGCACATACTTTCTAATTACTAACATAGGACATGATCGAGATCTGGACACATGATATCACTATTGACTTATCATTTCTAGCACTTGGTTGCAACTCACATTGATTGTTTGGTCATGTTAATTTTTATTTGTATTGACCTTGACCGCCATGCTTGACACCGACAAGTCATAATCTTGCCTTGTTTCTCTTATATCATGATAGTACACATGTTCTTATTTTATAAGTTCTACTCGTCGGGTTTAATCCTCTAAACTGCAGGCATGATGAAGTAATTTACTTCCAGTGTTGGTCATACCGAGTCCAATTATACTGCCATGTCACTTGCGCAGATAGAGAGACTATTTTCTGGAGTTTTGTCTGTTGCATGATGATGAGCCCGATATGTTTCCACACGATGTCCTAGACTTGACAGTAGCTATCACGAGCCAGCGCCCAGCTTGGTTGTTGTCATCACTTCTATGGATCGTGGAGTATAGGGGTTAGTGAAACTTCATCGTCACCACACCCAATTAGGTTCCACACTGCGAGGAGCATAGTTAGGAGTATCACGAGACCGACCAGCATGAGTTGCATAGATGGACCAATTGGTATATCTTGGACATAGTTTCAAACATGGTGATTCCATACTTGACTAGATTTAGTACACCTTTGCCTTGGGTGATTGACCTTAGAGGGCTACGATGTTATGTTGTTTGCAATGCTGGGCTAGGGACTAAGTGGAGGAGGGCCCAATTGTGATTGGTAGCAGTAGGGGCAGGAAGCTTTTACGACTATTCTGCTCAACTGTTTCACCAAACGATAATCGTTTGGTGAAAATTGAGCAGATAACTGTTTAAGCATTCGGTCGATATCCACAAACAGCTACATTAATTGCCGTCAAAACCCACTATTAAACTATCACTGCAAATTTATGTAAAAAGTTAAAAAAAAATAATAATTTTAGATTTTGGGAAATAAAACTAAAAATACATAAGATTTGGAGGTGGATGTGAAGGTAAGATAGGGACCTGCTAAAGTGTGTTCAAGATTTTTGAGAGAATATTTTTGATAGAGGCGAATGGCTTTGAGAGAGGAGAGAGGTGTGTGCTCTTAGAACTACGAAGAAGATGAGGATATACTTGTCCAAATAATGATAAATTTGTAATTAAAATTAACTTTAATGGGTGCATCTATAAATATAGGGGGGTGCCTTTAGAATTTCCCTTCTGTTTTTTTGTTGAAAATCATAGTATGTAGACTTGAGCCTAATAACCACTAATCAATCGATAACCGAACTTTACCAAAATTTTAATGGGTTTCGGTTATTGAATAAATTCGACTAAAGAGTTTGAAAAAATTAGATTATATTTTTTGTGAAGAATTTTTTTCAAATGGAACCAAACCGAACCAACCGATACTTGACACAAGAATATAAAGCTCTAAATTTTGAACAAACAATTCTATATGCACTCATCAATTTTCTAATTATGCTCATCGAAAAATTTAATTTTATTACAAATTTATCATTATAATTTGTTATGAATTTATCCTCATCTTCTTAAATTTTATTACAAGTTTACATTCTTTTCATTCTTCTGTGATATTTTCTTCTTAATCTTTCGCAAATTAATATCCTAATAATTCTCATACTCCAAATACAAAAACAAAACTCAAACCTTAATAATTTTTAGTAATAAAAAATAAAAAAATTGTAGAATTAAATTAAAAATAGAAAAAGGGCTACTCTCTAAAAGGAGGCTAGAATTTTGAAGAGGGGATTTCGAGTTTTAGGTTAAGGTTTTAATAGGAGCACAGCGGACTGATCATTATGGGGAATGTCAACAGTAAGATTACACCGTTGAGGAGAAGGCGGCGACGCAATTGGTCAGGGGTGACGAGAGAAAAAAAAAGAAGAGAGAAATGAGAGAGAAAAGAGAAAAAAGTTTTAAAAAAATAAAAAATAAGGGTAACTTGGAAATATTATGGATTTTACTTAGAAAAATTTCTTATTTTTGAAACTAGGAATGGTTTTAGAGGGTATTTCAGAAGATGAGGTGCATTTGGAGTTTTGAGAATTTCTAAATGAGCACACTACTAGTCTTAATGAGCCCACTCTTTTTTATGGAAAGAAAGAGATTTATTAGACAGCACATATTTTTTTGGGTATTTACTAGTTTGTCCATCACATATTTATATATTATGATTTAGTCCCCCAAATATTCATATTTAGGATTTAGTCCCCCAAATCTCTTAAATTACTACAATTTAGTCCCCCTCCCCAAATCCCCCAAATTTTTGACTTGATATTACCATTTTACCTCTCTTTATTCAATTTTTCTCTTCCTCCTCTCTTCCTCCTCACACCTCCTTTTCTTCACTGTTCCTATTCTCTTCTCCTTCTCTCGAAGAGAGGAGGAAGAGAGAAGGAGAAGAGAAGAAAATAGTGAATAAAAGAAGAAGAGAAGAGGAAGAGAGGAGGAGAAGAGAGGAGGAAGAGAAAGAATGAATATCGAGGGGGTAAAATGATAATATCAGGTCAAAAATTTGGAAAATTTGGGGAATGGAACTAAATTGTAGTAACTTAGGAGATTTGGGGGACTAAATACTAAATATGAAGATTTGGGGACTAAATCATAATATATAAAGATTTGAGGGACAAACCAGTAAATACCCCCTTTTTTTTTCCCAATGCTACTCTCATCTCCTTTCTCCCTAATTTCTCCATATCTTTTCACCCCTACCAAGAAAAACTCCATAGTGTCTCCTTTTTCCCTCATCTTTGTCTGCGTTTTTCTCCAAATCCTTGCAATTTTCCCAACCCCATGAATGCTCAAATGTCTTAGTTTCTCAACCATAGCCCACCCTTCATGATTTTCCCAACTTCACGAATGCCCCAATTCCTCAATCCCATTTTTTTGCGGTTCCCCAGACTATTTTCATGCAAAAATTTACATTAAATAAAAAAATTTCGCTTGGGTTCTTATATCCAAACAACATACTACCCGTCTGAGTAATAGTACTCGAATGTATGATTGTTCGGTCGGTAATTAATGCCCGATTGGCTCCTGTACCATATTTGGAAATCAACATGGTTTTATTCGGATACTGGCACCCAAAGAATATGCTAGTCTGGATATCCAGACGCATTCAATTGCCTTTGACAATTACTTCCGACCCATCTTCGATCCCTAGTTCCTCAACAACACTCTCTGAAAAAAATTACAAAAAATCATCCCTCAAATTTAGATTCAAAATGCTGAAAAAAAGATTGCTTCATATCGAAGGTAAGGGTTTATGGGTTCAAAACTTTGGAGAAGAAGAAGGTAGGTTATATTGTGTGCTAAAAAAACAGGTTATGGTATGTTGAGGGAGAAGACAAGGGTAACTTTGTTCCAAAAAAGTTTGTAGTTTTGACAAATTAAAAAGGTGGTCTCACTAAGGAAAAATTCTATTTAGGCACACCACTTTGCTAAAAAAGCCCACATTTCTTAGTCAGATATTAGTCTCTCAAGCGGTTTTCATACTGGTCAGGGATTAGTCAGTGAAAGAGTTTAACATAGATTCATACTGGTCAGGGATTAGTCAGTAAAAGAGTTTAACATAGATAAGAAATTAATTGCCAATCGGGACTAAAAAAATTTGTCACAAAAAGTAATAGTAAATTTATAATTATTTACAAATTTAGAAGGCGGACATAATGATCAAAGTACTGTGCTTGGATAGAATTTCCCACACTAAGACAAGTGGTGTGCTCAGTTAGAAATTCCCCAGAATTTTCCATGTTGAGAAAAAACTTTAAAATACAAATTTATCCGTATCTCGTAATATAGTGGGGCCCAACGAGACCTATGGGACCTCTGTCTCTCTCTCTAATCTCTGGGTTCACCTGAAACCCTAACATCGTAGTGATCCCGTTCATTTAAAATCAGGTAATTTTCCCCCAGAAACCTCAGATTTCTTATAGTTTGTTTCTTTGATCTGATTAGTACCCGATTCTGATGTTCTTTCGATTTGATTTGGTTTGGATTGCATCAATTGTAAGCCTCGATTTTGAAAGATTCGGGTTTTGGTTTATCAACTTTTACTGCTTTGTCATCGAAGGGTGCCCTTTTTTCCTCAAATTTTATTGCTTTGTCATCGAAGGGTGCCCTTTTTTCCTCGCTTCCTTAGTGAGCTAGTTATTTTTTGGAGTATTTTAGTTGATTGTCAAACGAATTTGCAGTAATTAGGGTTTTATTTTCGTAGATGATTGATTCTATGCAACGCTGGAACCTGCTGAGAATTTTCAATTCCAAAGGTTGGAACTTTAGATGAATTTTTAATTGGCATTACTTCTAGGTTTTTTGGCCAGCAGCTGCATTTCCTCAGTATTATTGAGTTCTTATTCATTTGTCAAACAATGAAGCGATTCTTCTTTTATTTTGCTAATGCAGTTTGTTGGTGCATGCAGGATACCACAATAAGGGTTTGAAATACTTACTCAAGTTCTTAGATTAAAGGGGACACAAACGTTGTGTATACAACTAGTTTTATATGGCTCCATAGCTTTCCTTTTTGAAGATTCATTGGAGATGAATCTGAAATAGTGAAAATTTGTAGTATCTTATTGAATTGAAGGCAAGGAAATGTATAGAGGGTGTCTCGATAGATTCAAGAAAGCTCAATCTCTCGAACCCTTCTCTGTGTCCCACAATTCATGCTCGACAACTAATTTAGCTCCTAAAACAAACACCCAGTCTCCTGTTCAATCGGTCCGACATGAAAACTCACATTATGTTGCGCAGAAACCAACGGCTCTTGAAGCACCGGTTCCAACTCAGCATGCCACTCAGATTGGTGGAGGGCAATCCACTTGGCAACCTCCGGACTGGGCAATAGAACCTCGGTCCGGGGTTTACTATCTTGAGGTGTTGAAAGATGGGGAGGTACCTGATTGCATTAATTTGGGCAAGCGGAGGCATATATTTGGGAGGCAGATACCTACTTGTGACTTTGTACTGGATTACCAATCCGTCTCTCGCCAGCATGCAGCAGTGGTTCCCCACAAGAACGGAAGGTTAGATCTTTTCATTGGGCATTTTAATTCTTGACAGTGTGTAAACTAATTGTGTATATTATATCTCATGGTTTTGCTTCAAGATTTTCAGCTTCTTTGCATACAAATAGTAACCTGAATATTCTACTCATGTCCTTTCGAATTCTGGCTGTTTTGATACACGTCGTATAAACTTGTGCATCTTATTCACATTCTTGTTGCCTTATAATCTCATTCAAGCACACAATCATAGCAAAGATATTATTATTATTATTTTTTTTAATAATTATTGTTTTAGTCGAGCTAGTCCCCCTATGTACCCATGACCAGGGGTGCATCCAGACGTTCAAACTAGGAGGGACAATGTTATTTGAGGGTCGAGCTGTTTAGACTGCTCGTTGGGGGTGCAGAGGCGGAGCATTCCTGTGCCCCGATCCAAAAAATTATCATGTTTCTATTATATATCTCACTTAAATTTGATATTATAATACTAATATAAGTTTTTCTATTCTATAATTTCTATGCAAATTTATGACATTACAATCTTCAGACATTTTTGTCATTAATTTTTTGAGTTTAAAATAAATAACATTTTATTCAGTAATAAAAAAACGAGAGATCATTCTCACTCAATAATTGAGTCATTATTCTTTTATAATCAAGATCATTATAATTAAAAACTAAAAATTTAGAGGAAGGGGGGCGAAATTGTAAAATAGAGGATTCAGGAGGGTTATGCTTGAAAAGTTACCCCCCTCCCCCCCCCCCAAGCTAATACATGGGTCCGCCCATGCCCATGACTTCAAAATGCCATATTTGCTTGAATTTTCAAAATTTTGTAGTTTCACTACTCATTTATGTTTAGTGGACAAGGATACACAGAAATACAGGACATGAATTATGATACACATCAAATAGTCTGATAGTCTGTGTTGGATAGTTATAGAACATACTTCTATGATAACGTGTCAATACTACTTAGCTGTGCCCATGACTTCAAAATGCCATATTTGCTTGAATTTTCAAAATTTTGGAGTTTCACTACTCATTTATGTTTAGTGTGACATGGACATGGATACACAGAAATGCAGGACATGAATTATGATACACATCAAATAGTGTGATAGTCTGTGTTGGATAGTCACATAACATACTTCTATGATAATGTGTCAATACTACCTAGTTGCTCATGCATCAAAGTAGTTAGTGAATAGAGAGAATCCTATATTAACTTGCTTTGATCATATTACAAGCTGTCTTAATGAAGAATCCACTACAGACATTGTAGAGCCTCAGGTATCAAATCAAATTTTGTTAAATTTTGATTTTTTTTCTGTCTCCAAGATGAATATGCAATGATAATGACCGTAACTTTCCATATGCAAAAATTGTGGAAAGATGAATCTAAAACCTAACTAAAAGGGGACTAATTTATAACTAAAAGGGGACTAATTTAGTTAAGTAGCAATCATCTATTTCCAATGCAAATAGCTAAACTACAATTAGGAACAAAACACAAATCTGTGGATAATAACTAGCAACAATTCATACAATAACTTAATAGTCTCGAAGCCTATGTTGCACGAATATGGGTACGAGTATTTGATACTATATGACACGGGTACATGCATGTCCAAATTTTCAGAAAGAATCATGGATACAACTCGTTATGGATATGCTAAGATAATTAAATTATTAGTTTGTATTATTTACGAGTACTTTTTAAATGTATGGAAGAAGAGAATTTATAATTGTATAGAGTTAATATAAAAACTAAGGCTACCCTTCATGGCTAGAAGCTTGGGGTGAAGTGGTTAAATATTAAGTTTAGGTTGCATAGGTCGTTGGTACGACTCCCATATTTTTTGTATTAATTTTTTCCTAAAAAATTATTCAGATTAAATCTGGCACAAGCTGGCATTGAAACCGACTTAGGTTCATGTTTAATTGTCTTGTGTCGAGCTGAGTTTGATCTGGGTTCGTTTCGGATTCTTGCCGATCGTACTCGACGCGAATGCGCAAATTCGGGCACATATGAATCCTATATGTTCCGAATGCAGGGTTTGTGGCATGGACCTATGAATCTATGTATTATCTGTCTCAACTGAAATATGAATATTAACCAAAATCATAGTAGCAACAAGTACAAATTTTTCTAAGCATTCCTTATTAATAATCATAACTAGTATTTTTAAAAGCGGCTATGACGGAAGCAAGTAAATCAAATTAAGGCGGTGCCACCCAAGCCAATAGATAAAAACTGGTACTTGGCTTCATTAGCGACTCTTGAGTTTTATCAATGCCGAACAGATATAACTTAAATGAAAATGGTCGAAATACAACTCACTTCGAATATAAAGGGGTTTGGGCTCACCCTAACCTCTATTTCTCTAATTTCTCGAGTCCTTGATAGGAGGCAACAAAAGAGTTGCGGAATCATCATGAGGCCCCATTTTCACCTCAAATTTCCTTCTTCTATTAACCATGGTGATGCCTAGGCGGCTGCATGTCAGATAGCAGGCCTGTTTCCTAGCACCTCCGAATGTTTTATACACATTATGGAGTGGGTTTTGTTTAGAAAACCAAAATGTAAGATAAGAACTTGACTTGGTTGCAATAATGATAAGTTCCTTGCTTTTTATTCCTAGAGAAGTCAGGGGAAAAAGTTGATTCTTATTCCATTCATCTCAAAGTTGAATACTAATGAATGTAATTATGACAAGGTTTGCGCCTAAACCAATCCTTGACAAATTGTTGACCTGTGTGACATGCCTAACATATAATATTGAAGAACAGGAAACATAGTACTTTATAATAATATTATCTTAAAGTGAGAAGTAAAAGTGTAGACGCGAAAACATTATGCCTTGTATTCCTTAGTGAATCCTTTCTTTGACAATTGACAGATTGCCTTTGCAACACCTTGTGTTCTGATAGACTCCTATGGGCATGCCATAATGTGGAAGACAAGGAGACAATTGTAGGGGGCCAAATCGATTTTGCAACCTCATTTCGGTATTCTAAAAGGAACTCATAGATGTACTTGAGGAACCTCTACTTCCTTTCTAATCTTCTAGCCTGCCAGATTATTAAGGGTTATTAAGGGATATAACAAGCTAGATTCCTTTGCTTCTGTTGCAAAATCATAATTAAAATTATGAAGTAGCATGAATTATTTGCTTGGATGAGTTCCACCTGTCGATATCCTTAAGTGATTGTCTCAAACATCACGTAGGAACTTATGATCAATTGCCAACTAGGCAACTACCAAGCATGTTCTGACGAGATCACACCCCCATAGTGTACCACAATGCACTACACCCATCTTAGTACCATATTACACTACTAGTATTTTAATTTTTAAGCATCACTCTATGGGTCTAGGTGGGTGGGGGTGCCAAGAGCCACATAAGTAGTGTCGTAAAGACCACCCAGGTGATTACTTTCTAAAGTGTCTTGAAGTTTAGACACTTAAGTGTCTGTATGGATTACTATAAAAATAATTGAGATTCAAGCACAATAAGAATAGTAGTTGAAAAAGATTGACAATAATAATAGAAGTGATGGAAATGATATAGTAGTAAAACAATAACAGTAGCTAAGCAAGCAAAGTCGTAATCAGAGAAGTAGAAGAGAATCTTGGAGTTTTAAGTCTTGAGCATTACTTAAAGTCTTAAATAGAATTCGCAATGTAGATCTCTTGATATGTCAGAGAGATTCTGTCTCTTAAGTTTCTATTGTAACAATTTAAAATTCTGTTGATTTAATTTGAGGTGGAAGAATTTGGGTTCCCTTGTACTTGAAAATAATAATGAGTGTGAGTACCAAATCTATTTCTAAATTAAAATACAATTGAAGAAAAAACATATCGGCTGATATAATGGGTTGATATGTCAGGGCTATATATGAGACGATAGTGACAACATTCGCCGATATGCACTCAAAACGACATGACTCCTTTTTTTAACCTATCGTCGCAGCTGATCCTAAAAAACGATATATTTGGAGGGATATATCAACTGTATTGGAGATATTTAAAATAATAGTTCTCTACTTGGCTCCTCCCAATTGAACTCGTAGGTTCTGCTGAACCACTCAAAAGATTAGACCGTTGTAGTTTTTCTGTTATTTTCTTTTGTTTTCCTCCATATTTTTTATGTTTGTGATATGCCAACTTAGGACATTATGGACATCATTTTGAATAGCAGGCCTCAATGTGCTCTTTCTTCATTCAAATAATTCCAGAGTTGCAGATAACTGCTCAGTGTATTCACGCATCAAACTATTTCTTTGCAGGTCAGTATACCACTGAAATATAGTCCTAGAATAATCAGTAGCCAGTAGGAAGCAACTTCCATGAAGTTTTCACTCCATGTGCCTCAAGTTGTTGAGCGGTTTGTTTTTGAGTTCTACCTTCAAATAGTTCAACTGTTTCAACTCAAGGCCCTTCATTTTAAGACTAGCATACTCGTCTTTCACTTTCTTGTCATCAAGTATCCCTTTCACTAAAAGAAGTGGTTGGTTCTATCTATTCTAAGAACTTTTTATGTTTCAGTGGTGCTTAATTTACCAACAGCATTTTCAATGCCATAGTCCGTCAAATCTCTTCCTGCAGGCCCTGGCATGTTTTCATGAGGTTCCTTGAGATAACTCAATCTCTCACTATATCAATTGGTCTAGGCATGGGAGTCTGGGGTGGTTGGTCGGTCTATCTATAGGCATCCCAGTAAGGAAGTAATCCTCTGTGCTATGTTATCCAATGGACTTTTAAATGTGAAGAATCTGAGTCTGTGCGCCTAAGACTGCCTCTTGCCAATGTGGTTGGAGTTTGATCGTTTGTCCGGTGCCCAATTCTCTTGTCTTGAATACGAACTTGTTCTGCCAAGCATGCAAGAATCATATCTAGAAAACGAAGGAATTAATGCAGCCCTAAAGCTGAAAATGAAATGCTAAAAACTAAGCTCCAATAATATCTAATGTATCCTAGCTCGTTTTATGCAAATTAAATAAGCAACTAATGCAAAACTAGACGTATGGGTCTATTTTAGTTATGAGGCAATTTTCAAACTAAACTTGAGCAATTACAAGTTTAAAATTCGTAAGTAAACAGAATAAAAAGTGTATACATTGGCCTAATAATTTTCAAGCCAGATTTGGTTGGTAACTCGGTAAAAGTTCTAAATGGCAACAAGCACGAAACCTCTCTCAGCCCTTCTGTCTCACAAACACTGTAACCTTCCTTCATGACATTTGTTGTCTACTCAAAACCAAAGTTGAATAATGTCGGATGAATTAATTCAATCAAGATCTAAAGATCTAGAAGACTTTTGAAATGGAAGATGGGATCTCAAAGGTCCCATGTTCTTAGTTTCATACAGTTGATTCCTAGCAAAGTCTGGAAGGAAGTTGATTGCCTGCAGTTCAGCCAATAGTTCAAACCAGCAGCTACTCAGTCCACACCTACATTTAGTTTTGGAGCCCTTTCTAGTAGAAAAGGAGGTTATCTCAAATGGTTAAAGAGAAGGATGAGAGAGAGAGAGAGAGAGAGAGAGAGAGAGAGAGGGAGGGAGGGAGAGGGAGAGAGAGAGAGAGAGAGGATAACTTATGGAGCTAGCTTTGATGTTGATATTCAACTCATCTTTGTTTCTTTTCTCTTCTCATGGGACTGGTTTATATATGATCACCAGGTTTTAGACATAGCTCCATGCTGCTGATTTAATTGAAAATAGAAATCTGTTGAATATGAAATATAAATGCAACTAATGGGACTAAGATTTATGGTGGACTGAGTAATAATTGGAGCAGTAGCTGTTGACTAGAAGGTGGAGTGATTGATCTAATGCAACATAAACAAACTAACGTGGTTAGGATAAAGTGCTAGTTGATGGTTAGAGGATGCGAAGAGCTGATTTAGTGAGTGTTTCACTCGAAAATTTATGAAACTAAGAAAAAGTTAGGAAAACACTGACTTTATAAAAATATTGATGATTACAAATGAGATAGAATACGCAATTCTCTCAAATATGTGAAAATACAGTCATGATACAATTACTCGATGAAAATTATTTTTTCCTCATTTGATTTGGGACAATGGGTACCTAGTCAAAGCGGTTTCTTGACATGAAGACTGCAAGGAAGATCACATAAGAAGTGGAGATATGGCTTATTTGCTAGAGGTGTGTTGTGAAAACGTAGGAAGAAACTCTCTTCTCGATGAGCCTTCTTCTCGATGAGCTTGATAAGAAAGCTCTCTTCTCCTTCGTATGCAACGATAGGGATTTGGTGGTGGCGAATCAAGGATCTTGACGCAGAGATTTTGCTCTTGAAGAAAATGAAAACGACTCTCTCACGAGTTCTTTACAAATCTTCAAAAAATTTGGAATTTGTCTAACGTGTAAAACCGTCAGCTTGGTCAACTTGATAGGAAAGCCCCCTCCTATGTACATATCAAAGGAGATCTTAAAAAGTAAAAGAGGAATAACACTCGTTAGAAGTGTACTATTAAATATAGCAAGAAGTCTCTCAATGAGTTTCGAAACCTTATCTTGATCGGCTTAATATGAAAACCCTCTCCTTTTTGCACAACAAATGAGATCTTATTAAAGATGATGGAGGTAAGAGGAATCTTATTATTGTAAAGACTCTCCTTTGATAGCTTGATTTTAAACATATCTGGCTTGATGTGAAAGCCTCCTCTTTGATGGGGTACTTAGAACAAATGAGAGTCGCTTTTGCAATGTAGAAGAGTGAAAGGATTTGAACGAAGGAGAGGAAAAAGATGATCTTGATAATTCTCTTGTTTTTTTTTATATGACGACCTCTCACCTTTAAATTGGAGATGATTGGATATTTATAAAATTCATGGATCTTCAAATCCTTTAATTAATTGCAGCCTTTGATCAATCCAAATCCTTATATTATCCATCCAAGGAGTCCTATGGTAGGGTAGAAGGGTACCACCCCTATCTCAGGATCAATAATACCACATCAACCCCCAAAAATCCACTCGAAACCCGAGCCTAACTATTGACTTGACGAGCTATCTATGGTGGTAGCAAAGGCATGTTGCAAAAGCATTGCTCAGGTTGACCTGCCATCAATGGTGGGTTGGCGCATTGATGGCTCCTTTCAGCTTGATAGTTTCGGCCTTGTAGCGTGTCAGTAAAATGGTCATTTGTTCATTGATTTAGAAGTCCAATTGAAATGATTTAAGCACCATTAGAAATAGAATTTATAACTCTATAACTTTCTCCTACCAAGAATTTTCCAGAATTGTCTGCACTAGGGTCAAATCTGGACTTGAAATGGATGTTGCTACACAAGCTTCGTCATATTTGATTCCACTAAATTGCTATCTCCGTTTTGATTCGTTTTTCAACCATTGAGCCTATGCATGGTCCACTATTTTTTTTAGTGCTTAGAATGAGGGATTAGTAAGAAAAAGTAAAAAATAATTTTAATAAACTCATGGAAGATGACTATAGTATCTTTATGTCAACCCAGAGCAAATGTCTAGGTTTAAGATAAGTGGCTTGAGCCCATGCGCCAAGTCAAGTCACCAAGAGAAGACCAAATACAAGCTAACTGAAAAGATAGGAAACTGTAATTAAAATGCTGACACCTAATCAAGTGGTGACTCCATCAATAGGTTAGTATAAATATCTCTGAATGGGATTGATGGCATGGATTCTCAGATCAGAAAGCAATCAGCTCACCTTGATATTTTCACCAAGACTACAGCTAAAACGTTCCAAGTCGAGCTCAAATCTCCTTCAGTTCCAATATTACATTCTTTGGCCTTGATACTCTTCATATTTATCCTCATCTTTTAACTGAAAGTCCAAGTAATATTTTTCACAAAATTCTTTTTGATAAATTACGGAGAAATTCTGAAACTTTCTTTTAGTATTTTCACTATTAGATTTGAACTTTTCATTTTTGTGCTGTCCTCCATTTCATATTGAGCGGTCACATGAATCATATACTTATGAGAGAATCAAGAATTATAATTCATGGACATTATAATACAAATACTTAGTAAAAATTTGAAGGGAAAATTTCATAATGCTGATTTACTTTCAGGATTTTAAATTGAAAATGTTGCTTCATTTAGGAGCTGTTTTTAAAGACGAATCTATATGCTAACATGGACGTATCTATCCTATTTCTGCAGCATCTTTGTTATTGATTTAGGGTCTGTCCATGGTACATTTGTTGCAAATGAGAGATTGACGAAGGACAATCCAGTTGAGCTAGAAGTCGGACAGTCACTACGGTTTGCTGCCTCTACCAGAAGTTACGTTTTGAGAAAGAACACAGCTTCCCTTTTCCCCACTCCTTCACTTCCTGCAGAACTTGATCTTCCTTCTCCCCCGGATCCTTCTGATGAAGATGCTGTTGTGGCCTATCACACAATACTTAACCGTTGCGGCATTGCTAAGTCAGATGTTTCATCAAAGTCTAACAAGTCCCCGGGAAGCATTTCTCGTGGTAACCATCAGTCAGAAAGACCCGCCAAGAAGCGTAAGAAGGCACGGGTGGCATTTAGAGATCAGGTCGGAGGAAGTTTGGTTGAAGTGGTTGGTACCTCAGACGGTGCAGATGTTGAGACTGAACCTGGTCCTATAGGCGTAAAAGAAGGCAGTCTTGTTGGTAAATATGAGTCGCTCGTGCAAACTACAGTTATACTGAAAGGGAAGGAGCAAGCAATTCAAAAAGAAGATGGCGTGTTCCCAAAGGGTGTTACTGATAAGCTACAACAGGTCTTCAACAAAGTTCCCACCTCCCAAGGTGGGATTTATGATGGTCTCTATGGCGATTCAGTTAAGGTTGGTTCTTCTTGGGCACACAAATCAGATGCTAAAACAGTTGGCGGGACAAAAAATATTAATTCCGACAGAGAGAATTCTGAAGCTAGTTCCTTGGTTGACAGCGATGATCTGTTTGGTTGACTTAGGGTGACATGTGAAGACTCATCATCTTAAACTCGTCTACAAGATTGTGTAGGAGAGGAGTTTGTCTTGAATCTTCCAAGATTCTTTTGTATGGAGTGATTAACAAAAGAGGTGCTGCACCAGCGTCAATCTCCATTATCGTCACGCTTGGTCATTCTTTCAGATTATGAACCTTCAGATTTTTCATCTATATCGGAATTGAATCAACATGGCCTTCCATATTGTTCAGTGTCGCATTGACTCATCAATTTTGTCTCCGACGAACAAAGAAACTTCACAATGGCCAACGAGAACTTCGGATCTGTAAACTATGATGCTTACGACCTTTCTGAATCCGATCATCTTCTCGAGTTCTTTGATCAGCTTCTTGAGAAATAGCTCTTGCTGATTGTTCTGCTAGTGAACGTATATCTACAGGATACAAGTACCCCCAGCAAGGTTAACTACAGTAAGTACCTTCAACGTTTTTTACTTGCCATGTTTAATTTGTAGTCGTTAACTCATACAGTTAAAGCAATAATTAAAATTTGTTACCTTCAATTAAACATATATGATAAATCAAATTGTATTTTTTTAATATTTTCGACCAATAAGACGTGACACAGAGACAAGCAAAATTGGTTGGCCAAAAAAAGAAAAATCCCAAAATTAAACCAAGGAGAAAAAATAACCGAACCTCTCCTAAGCCAATAATCTCCCCTAACAAATGTTGGAACTGCCCTTCATTAACGGACACCCTCTAAAAACTCCCAAGCTCAACCCCTTCAGTCAATTTCTCAAATGCAACAACGCCGGCAATTCTGTTCCTCTTACAACTATGGCCAAAAAACTACAAGAACCGCCGGCCCGGTATGTGGTGCTTGCCGAGCTCGGCAGTGAGGCTGGCCTCCGCCCACCGCCTCCCAGAGGCCATCCTCGATGCGGCTCCAGTTCCTCATCCGGCTGCTGCTGCGGCTGCATCTGCTGGTGCTGCTGCTGCTGCTTCCTCCTCATCTTTATCATCGTCGGGGCCGCTGTTGCCACCCTCGTGTACGTAAACCCCAAACCCCCATCCTACTCCATCAAGAACCTCGCCGTCACCACCCTTGACGTATCCCCCGAACCCTCCCTGCATGCCAAGCTCAATGTCACTGTCCGTGCAGAAAACCCTAACAGCAAGATCGGCTTCATTTATGGCAAGGACTTCATGGTCCGGCTGGTCTACCGGGAGACGGATATCTGCAAGGGCAAGATGCCGGGCTTCTACCAGGGCTTTCACAACATGACTGAATTTGTGGTCGCGTTGGAGGGGAAGAGCAAGTTTGGGCCGGATATGCAGGAGGCGCTGAAGGCGGACAAGGAGAGAGGCGAGGTGCCGGTAGATATCTATGTTTCAGTCCCTGTGCAGCTCCGGATCTTTGGAACGGACTCGAAGGCGGTGAGGGTCACCGTTGGCTGCGAGGTGGTGCTGGATGACATTGATCCGAAGAAGAAGATCGGGATCAAGTCGTCCAAGTACAATGTGGAGTGGTGAGGATTTTGGATGGCAAGATTTGCAAGTTGTGAGCGGCAATTCAACAGAAGGATACAGATTTGTATACGAGAGCACGTTACAACTTTAAAATGTAACATAATCCAGAGATTCTACAGGATTAATTTTGATACTTGATGAGGGTTATGGTTACGAATTTGGCATTCATTGGTGTCGTCTTTCAAGTTTTGTTTGAAAATTTAGGGAAATTCTATTTGCGCACAGCATTTTACTCTTGGCGCCTTACTTTCTTTTTACACCAAACTCATATTTTGAAATACTGTCATTTTACTTTCTACGTCCAATTTTTTTTTCAAAAACTATTTTCTTTTTACACCAAACTCATATTTTGAAATACTGTCATTTTACTTTCCACATCCAATTTTTTTTCCAAAAACTACTTTCTTTTTACACCAAACTCATATTTTGAAATACTGTCATTTTACTTTCCACGTCCAATTTAACAAATACGTATAAAATCTAAAAAAAAATTTAAATCATACATTATATTTGTTCTCTGATATCGATTGTATGTTGGGATTTTCCATTTGCATAAGAAAACTCAAATGCAAATTTCAAACTCAAATTTCATTTGTCATGATAAAATTGAAGAATTTAAAATTCTTCTAATCTTTTCAAAAATATTAATGTAAAAAATTTTAAGGGGTTAAGAAATCAAATAGATAATTTTGTAGGAGATGTGTTTTTATTAAATAAAAAAAAAATCATTTAGGGTTTTAGAGAGAAAATAGAGGAGGAAGATGAGTCGTAGTTCCAAATTTTAAAAAGTCTTAGTTTGGAATTTATAAGGGTAATTTAGTCTAAAAAATAATGATAAACTTGTAATTATTTATAAATTTTAAAACCGTGCGTAAAGAGTAAAATAATGTGTGCAAATAGAATTTCCTGAAAATTTACCAATTATTATCTTGGGGTATTTACTGGTTTGTCCCTCAAATCTTTATATATTATGATTTAGTCCCCCAAATCTTCATATTTAGGATTTAGTCCCCCAAATCTCCTAAGTTACTACAATTTAGTCCTCTCCCTAATTTTTGACATAATATTACCATTTTACCGCTCCTTATTCATTCTTTCTCTTCCTCCTCTCTTTTTCTCTTATTCATTATTCATCTTCTCTTCTCCTTTTCTCTTCCTCCTCTCTTCTCCCAATGAAGAAAAGAGGAGGAAGAAAGAAGGAAGAGAAAGGAGAAGAAGAATGAATAATGAAGAAAATAAGAAGAGAGGAGGAAGAGAGGAGGAGAAAAGAGGAGGAAGAGAGAAGGAAGAGAAAGGAGAAGAGAGGATGAATAATGAAGAAAATGAGAAAAGAGGAGGAGAAGAGAGGAGAAAGAGAAAGAATGAATAAGAAGGGGTAAAATGATAATATTAGGTCAAAAATTAAGGAGGATGACTAAATTGTAGTAACTTAGGAGATTTGGGGGACTAAATCCTAAATATGAAGATTTGGGAGACTAAATCATAATATATAAATATTTGAGAGATAAACCAGTAAATACCCCTATTATCTTATATATAAACACACACACGTTCAATAGGCCACCTTTGAACCGTGCAAGGATAAGCGTGGAGAATATTTTCTTGAGATTAATAAAAAAAATTATTGATTCAATTTGATCTTCTCCTGATTATTGTTAAAAAAAAAAAAAAATCCAATGTATATGGTAAAAAAATATTGAAAATAGATTATTTTTTAAAGACCACTGTGTTTTAGAATGAAATAAATGATAAGAAAACTAAGAAGGGAACTTGCAATCTCTTGATTTACTTTTAAAAAGAGAGAAGACTCCTCTCTTTACAATCAACTAAAATTACAAAAGAGATTTTCTGGAGAGACGATGGTGGGATTTTACTCGAAGTGACTCTCTGGCTCCTGGACGATCTGGATTTTCTTGAGAGACAATGGTGGGATTTTACTCGAAGTGACTCTCTGGCTTTTTGACGATCTGGTGAGGTTTTTGAGAAGATGAAATAATTTACTGTTACCTCATTTTTCTTTTTTTCTTCCTCTTGATCTGATATCCATACCTTACTTATAACCAGAAAGTTACAACAGTCTTCCATTAAAAGTGAAGATCATAGGGTTATTGTATCCATAATCTTAGTAACTTCCTGGCCGGTTCTAATGTTCCAAAATTTCTATTATCTGTATATTTCCTTTGAGCCTGATTTGCTCCTATTAGAGCTATCAGGGATCAAATTAGACACTGAAATAATTTTTAGTGAGTATAATTTGAAATCCATAACTCCAAATGATGTTCCGTCTTCATGGTTATAATTTTTCTAATATTTATGATTTTTATGAATTTTCTCGAAAACCCAAAACAATCTCCAAATTTTGTTAACTATTAAATATTAAATTATTTTTATAATTACTTGCGTAATTTATATCTCTGAACGTTAGGAAAATGTATGGAAAATTTTCTAAGTTTCTTTCATTGACCACTACATCCTGTATTAATTTGGTAATATTTAGAAAATACTAACTAGAACCGAAAATTTTAAATTACTACATATATAACTGGGGTGTTTGACCATGAGTAAGGCAACTAATGAAATAGGGTAGGTGGCAAATGGACATGATTTGCTTAGGAAAAAAGACATGAAGTGTTGAAGTTTAATAAATTCTATACAATTTCATTAATATTTTTTTCATCCAAAAATTCTCCACATAAAGCCACTCCAACATCCTCATACACATACACAATTGCTGTTAAAGTTAGGGCAAATAAATAAATAAATAAATGAGTCCAACAAGAAAAAATTATCAATATACTGAAACAAGCATATATAAGTGACACCAATTTTGTTCTAGAGTTAATTACAGTTAGACCCCCTGTAATATTGGGGGTGTGTAACTTAACACCTTTGAAATTTGAAACTCTCAAAAAAACCCCAGACTTAGTTATTTTCACTCTCTTTTTTTTTACTAAAGTGCACTCTTGTCTCTTAAATTCCTATTCTACCCCCATCTTTCCTTTTAATCAGCATACTCATTAAAGAGAGGGATGGGATAGAATAAGAATTTGAGAGACAAGAGTGCACTTTAATAAAAAAGGAGAGTGAAAATAACTAAATTCAGGGGTTTTTTTGAGAGTTTCAAACTTCAGGGGTGTTAAGTTACACACTCCCAATACTACAGGGGGTCTGACTGTAATTAACCCTTCTGTTCTATGCAGAAAAAATTTCTGCTTTATATATTAGGTAATTGCATAAAGTTTAGTACAAAAAGTTAGCATGAATTCACATCACTAGTTCAAGGTAAGGGAAATAACAAATGTTTATCTCAATCTATAAACATATTTGTTGATTGTTCTACTGTGATCACATACATACAAATTTGGATTATTTTCTTTCTTTAACGATTTGATTTCGGGAGTATGCTAAAAAAATTTTGTTAGACTTTTTTTTTCGTCAAAATTCTAGTTTTGTATATTGTGCATAATTCTTTCTTGCCTCAACTGGAGTAGTTTGATATATGAACAATTAAAGGAGTGCAGTAGTCTATACATCTCCATGCATAGTCTAAATCATGTCTCAGCGAAATGAAAAACAAAATCTATGCCTTCGTGGATTTATCAAATTAGAAAGCAAAAATTTAAGAGCAAACATTGTAGTCAAGGAAATCAACTTGCTATCTTGCTTGTATCACCTTTTTCATGGTTGTTCCTTAAGTGCTCATGTTATAAACTTGTAGTTATTAGTGACATGTGAAAGAGTATTGTTAAAAGCATGTTTTTGTCATGCTGACAAGATATAAAATAGTTTATAGTTGCATGTGATATTAAACATGACATGATATAATACCTTAAGTGATTTACAAAGATATGGTATATGATAAACATGATGAATGGAGCATGATATATGATACTCGAACTCGATACATGACATGACCATATGAATTTTTGAATAACAGAACCAGATATGTAATGAACATAATCATTCACAGGAAAGTAACGGCAATATTCAATAAAAAATATGTTGATTAATGGAAACAAAGTAATCTCGAGATACGCTTGTACATGATTCTAAGGAAAATTGATTTTATGATTCCAATTTTTAGTGATAATGAACATGTACACGGTTTGATTGATAAACTATGATGTTTTTATTGGTTTATGTATATCATGTACTATTGATACGGAGATTGGAGAAAATTATATAATGGATAAGCACTGCATCATATAAGGATGTAATTTAGGTACTGAGGGTTTTTACTACACTAGCACTGCGTGGTACTAAGCCATAGTCTAATATGTAAGTTTCCATGATGGGTTACATCTGTTACTATTTCACAGTACAGAATCTGTCTAGCAGCACCTAACATTGCATCATGATTCAACGCTGTGAGTTCTGGCCAGGTTTCGGGGTTTGTACGGACACTTATGCGATAACAGGTATGAGCGTTATTTTATTCATCAGTTTCTAAAATTTGACTAATTAGCAATCTGTCTAATTTCTATGATCTGTCTGAGTTTTGATATCTGATATAGGTCCTGAATAAGATCTATTGTCTATATATGATATACACATCTCTGTACATCTGATTTAACTACGACTCTAAATTTATCTATATTAATGAAATGTGGGGGAACTTGCCCATCATTCTACTTCAAAAAAAAAAAAAAAAAGTGCTTTGGGGCGTGATCTTAGTTGATCTATAACGATAAATTATACAGTACCTTTCTGCCAAAGCTCACAGTCAATCACAAGAGCCTAAAAGTATCTTCTTGAAGACCTCCATCAAACATTACAATAATGTATTTACAACATATATTAATGCTTAATGCTATTTCTAGCATGTTCCCGTAGATAACATTAAAATAATAATTCTCAAAATGGTCCAAACTGTAATGATTCTGACTAATTAACTTCTTGTTCACTAGTAAAGGCTTTTATATCGTGCTAGTTGGAGTTAGTGCCTGTTAATTGTAAAATGGCCTAAAAATTCTAAAGCCTTTGTTTCTAGGCTTTCATGCTCAATTATCGAAATGAAAAGTTTGGGGGGTCAAATGAAATGATTTAGGGTTGGATCACCTATGAGCTCTCATTTCTCGGGGCATGTTTGTTTTTTAGGAAAAAGTTAATCTCTTGGAAAAGAAAAGATCTTTTTGGTCATGTTGAGTGGTGATTCAAAAACCAGGCGGCCCTTTTTATTATCATAATGGCTAAGGACAAGTTAGAATGTCATCTCCTTGAGCTTGTCAATCATTTTCACACTCTTTTCATGGTTTCATTATTATATAATAAAATAACCTAAGGAAAGTGATAAACTTTTTCTTGTGGATTTGTTGGACATCTTGTTACACGGTACATTGTATCTCATGTCGTCCATTGTAGGTTAGAATATTATTGTTCATCTCTATACAGAAGAGACAAGTATGCAGGTTTTGTACCTCCCAAATTCTGATAAATTTTGTGTGCTCTGTTTGTCTCTATTGAATATATATATATATATATATATATATATATATATATATATATATATATATATATATATATATATATATATATATGGGATTACTGTAAGTGAGCCGCCAGTTCAGGAAAAGTTACGTGAGTTAGTGGCAAAATTATAATGATCTAACAATTTTTCTTCAATTTTTTTTACAATTACAATCTCTACCTTCTTAACTTCTTTCGGATTAAATTTCATAAGTTTTAGAGTTCATTTACCCTTTCATCAAATGCATACAAAATGTTTTATTCATTGAAAACCGTTAATTTTGTATTAATTTGATGAAGGTTCAAATCAAAACTAAAACCCAAAAAAATGGGTATGAGTGAACCCTAGGAGGTCGAGATCATAATCCAAAAGAAATTTTTTAAAAAAGATTATTGGAGATAGTGGAAATGAACTGCAGCTCAGATAACTTGCGTGAGCTGTCAGCTCATTTCCATTTCTCTCTCTCTCTCTCTACCTCTCTCTCTCTCTATATATATAAGTAAACGGAAAATTTTATTACTGTTGGCAGTGAAAATTTCTAAGTTAAAAGGATTTTCCACAACAGAACGCGGAGCTAACTCTGTAGCTCCGCGTCTAGCTAGTTTTAGCCTCGCGATGGTAAAACGCGGGGCTATCAATAGCTTCGCGTTAGCTCCGCATTCTGGTTATTTAGCGCCGAGTTTTGATGCGATTAGCTCCGCATGAGCAGATAACCAGAATCTCAAATTGATTGAGATTATGATTTGGGCTTATCCAAATACCCAAATTGATTCCAATTAGAATTCTAAATCAAGAGATTTAAATCAAAACTAAGATATTTGATTGGAATTCTTGATGAATGCGAGTTCTATTTAGATAGAAACTCTTGCATTAACCTGGGGATATAAATACCTTCTTGGTGAAACCCTAGGGGTCTTCTTTTCGGCAATTGAGATCTTTTCCTCTTGGAGAATTCAAGTTACGCACAGAGCCTTGAGTTCGAGAAAGACCAGAGAAGATCGTCTACAGTCGGCCGCTACCTTCGAGAGAGAAGAGCTCGACGCCCGATCGTCCAAAAGAACTACTATAGATCCCATCGCCACTGATCCCACAATACATTGTAAAAGAGAGAGATTGACATATAAAATCCTCTCGTTTGTTCTTCTTTTTATCTTGTTCACTTCTATTGTAATTTAAGTTAATTCAATGGGAGGAAGCAAAAGTTTTGCGGCGAACAAACTGACGACCACAGTGGGAGCCATCTCTTTCATCGAAAAAGAGATTGTGGCGCAATCTGACGTCGATATGATCGGATCCGACGTAGATATGCTCGTCGTTAAAATTGACCAGTATAAGTACGAGGAGTATCTCTCCTTTGAATCAGGTAACCTGAACGACACACGACGCTATCGTCGCGTGCGCTCCAATACCCGAGCAACGGGTAAAAAGGAATCCACCGAGAAACGGGGATCCATGGAGACCGCGGCCATAGAGCCGGTGTTCGGACAGGAAATCCTAGCAGAGGATGATCTCCCTATTGCCGAAGAAGACCTGGGAACTGGATTGACCAGAACCCAACTCCGAAATAGAAATCGGAGAGCGAGGCGAAAAGCCCTCAAAGCCCGCCTTGGACGCGAGGCTAATGGACTCGAGGCTATGGTCCCTCGCAAACTGGCTCGCGCTAATCGCGAGACCGGTCATTATCGCGTTAAACGCGAAGTTACAACTTGCCTTAAAAGCAAGGAAAGCCAGCGTGTGATATTCCACGTGAGGCTATTGCTGAGCTTAGCGAGAAACGCGAAGCCAGTGAGATTTGCGCTAGTTGCAAAATATCTGACACTCGCGAGAAACACGAGTATAAAAATTCTTTGAAGCCAGCGTGTGATTTTCCACGCGAGGCTGATACTGAGCCAAGCGAGAAACGCGAGGCTAGTAATACTTGCGAGAAACGCAAAACTTCTTACACTCGCAAGGAACGCAAGGATAAAAATTCAATAAAACCAGCGTGTGATTCTCCACGCGAGGTTAATACTGAGCCAAGCGAGAAACGCGAGGCCAGTAATACTTGCGAGAAACGCAAGATTCTCCGCGTAGATCGCGAAGACGATTGGCAAATTGTTGTTAATCGTAAAAATCGCGTTAGACGCGAAGTTATGACTTGCGTTAATCGCAAGGGTAAGCCAGCGTGCATGAATTTTCTTCCACACGGAGCTAAGATTACAGAAGGTAAACTTCTGAAGAAACGCCAAGCCAGCGTAAAACGCGAGGCTAGCGTAGCAAATCGCGAAGCTAACTTCAGGCCAGCGTATGATGGGTTGTCTCCATGCGAGGTTACTGAATTTAGTTATGAAACTGGCCAAAGTGCCAAAACTCGCGTAAAACGCGAGCATAAGCTAGCATGTAGTAAAAACTCCCTATGCGAGGCTATTGAACTTGAACAAAAACTTGAGCCAAGCGTTAAACACGAAGCCAAGGATTCTTGCGCTAATCGCAAAATAATGCCAGCGTGTGAGGATACTCCTTTATGCGAGGCTAAACAAACAGAAGTTAAACTTCTGCAAAAACGCCCAGTCAGCGTAAAAAGCGAGGCTAGCGTCAAACGCGAAGCTATAGCTCAACTTCGCGTAGATGATTCAGAACGCGAAGCTAACATCCAGCTCCGCGTAAAACAGCCTGAATATAGAATCAAGGCTGATAATCTGGTTATTGGACAATATGTCGACACCAATGACCTTGAAAAGCTTCAGTGGGCCCCTAGACCCTCTCAACAACCAGGTGGCCCCCATGATTCTTCGTCATCTGAGGTCACCAATCTCAGAAATTACTTGATAAAAATGAGAAATATGACTCAAGCTCAGCCACACTCAACATGTCATTGTGAGCAGCTCATAACAGCCATATCTACTGTATTGGATAAATGCTGTTGTACCAAGAAGAGAGTGTCTGTATTTAACAGAATAACTAAGTCTCGTCAAGATAATCCAAAGAGGAGAAAGAATGATCTGAGATACAAAATTAAAGAAAAAGAATTAAACGCAGTGACCTCAAATATGGTCGGCAAAGGCAAAAAGATTATGGAAAAAGAATATGAGTCAGATGCAGACGATGAAGAACCTAATCATTTTACCCGGCTTAAGTCAGGCGCTATCCCGGCCCGAAATTATAAGAAACTCGTGAAAGGTTCTTATGACGACGCTAGTGATAATTCAGCTATAACTTCACATCATTCCTCTGTATCATCACGGCTACAAAGGTCAGCGTCACATATGGCGGATAAGTCTGACAACATCGATCAAAGATTTGAAGCCCAAGAGCAGATGATTCGAGGTCAGCAAAAGGCCATTAATGATCTCAAACTAATGCTTCTAAAAGTGGTCGAAAATACCCAGAAGATAGCCGATGATAAGGCTAAAACTTCTTCGGAATCGTCACCTAAGACAAATGAAGAAACTAAAGAAGAAAAGGCTTATTCAATGCATGAGGATGATGACAAATACTCTTTCCATGATCCTCATGGAGAAAAGATCGAAAAATTGCAAAGTCAACTGGATGTCTTAATGCACAAGAAAGAATTGAAAGAATCGGGGGTTTCAAGACCATACCCGCCTGAATGAGACTTCGCCCCTTATCCAGAAAAATATAAACCCCTCAAATTGGAGTCATATGATGGGAAGGGGTCCCCAAACCAGCACATATATTACTTCTTATCACAGGCAGGTCATCTAATGGGAAATGATCCCGTAATGGCCAAAGTATTTGCGAGCACCCTGCGAGGGCCTGCTTTTATATGGTTTATGCAGTTGCCCCCGGGAACCATAAACACATGGTATGATGTCGAGAAACAGTTCTTGGCACATTTCTTTGAGGATGATACCGAAATATCGGTTCATTCCCTCCTTGCGATAAACAAGGGGAACAAGAAACAGTAAAAAACTTTATAGAACGCTTCAGAGAAAAGTCCGTGTATTGTCGACATGGTATGACCCAGGAAACCCTGGTGGAAACCTGTAAGTATAATTTCAGGACCGGCGTGCTGATAAGAATGGGAGCTGTAGAGTCCAAAACTTGGAAAGATCTGCTGAAGCAGGGCGAGCAGGCGGAAGATATAATTCGCCGGATTGAAGAATCTCGTAGCACGAGAAACTCTATGAAAAACATGCCATATCCACAGAATCCTAAAAATAAAGGGAAGGCTGTGATGGTGTCAGTTGCAGATCTGAAATCAAGACCTCAGAATCCGAGAGATGCAGGTCAAAATAAGCCCCGACAAGATAAAATTTATACATTCAAGACTGAGCAGACTGGTACTCTATTCCATCTCCTCCTCAGAAAGGGTTTGCTAAAACTTTCGAAAAATGAAAAACCGGAAGACGTTGGTAAAACCAACGATCCAAACTATTGCCTGTACCATCGGAACGTCGAGCACCCAACTAAGGATTGCTATCCTCTTAAGAACCGAATTCAGGCATTGATAGAAGCCGGGATTCTCACACTTAAAGAGGAACAGAAGAAAGTTTCTGCAAATATTGCAACTTTGGTAGTTGGAACCAATAAGTTTCCTGCCAAAGCGATCCCTGTACCAGTAGGGAAGCCAATATCGACACCAAGCACGGGCAACCCGCACTTGCAAGCTAGCCCCTTGGATATGCTCCGAACCACAGCTGTGACAAAATCGTCCTCATTGGTTAACAGCCAGATTTGGCTGGGGGTGCCGAAAATATTGATGATGATAAACATTATGCTTCCGCTACTCATGCTAGCCATTGGAATGGCTAATTGGGTGCTATAAATATTTTTTTCCCAATGCTATCAAAGCGGCGGGAAGAGGAGATCAAGTTTCTCGCCAACCCTATCATACTGAGGGTAAAAGTATGAAATCAATTGTCCAATGCTGTCAAAGCAGCGGGAAGAGAAGATCAAGTTTCTCGCCAACCCTATCATACTGGGGGTAAAAGTATGAAATCAATTGCCCAATGCTGTTAAAGCAACGGGAAGAGGAGATTAACTTTCTCGCCAACCCTATCATACTGGGGGTAAAAGTATGAAATCAATTGCCCAATACTGTTAAAGCAGCGGGAAGAGGAGATCAAGTTCCTCACCAACCCTATCATACTGGGGGTAAAAGTATGAATCAACTACTCAATGCTGATTAAAGGCAAATGGGATAGGAAATCAATTCCTCGACAACTTACCATGCTGAGGGGAATAGCATGGCTAGCCCAACGCAAACGGCGATTGGTAAAGGCTAACCAAATCTGTTTATAGCTGGGGGTTTGCTAAAAATCCTGTAGACCTGTCATGTTAAATTCTTACCTCTGACAGTATGATTTGGATCATTTCCATCTCCGTTCAAGTTACGTGTGAGAGCACTTGGACTAGGCATGCGCAATTAGGCGCCTCTGCCGAAATCTGATAATCATCACTTGATTATCTTGGTATGTGCAGTTCAAGTTACGCATCAGAGTCTTGAATTGCCTACATTAAAATTAAGGCATGTGCAATTAGGCGCCTCTGTCTAACTTAAATGATCCTTATCTGATCATTTCAGGTACTAACAAATCTAAGTTACGCAAATGAGCCTTAGATTGTTTTACCAGAATAATGAGTTATTTATTTATTGAGCAAGCAAGATTCTTGAAGCCAACAGATGAAGAGAAAAAAGAATTATCTTTATTCATGAAGCAAAAGATTACAAGAGAGAGTTATAGCTCTCCCAAAATCTTCAATAACCCGACAACAAGTCTCCATGGAGTGTTGAAATTCCCTGGTTCACATGCAAAAGATCTCCTCTGCAAATGTCAACTATGATCTGTTTAAAGTTCTTAGTGGATTATCTGAAGAAACTGCTACAAAAATCCTAATGAAGATGTACAAGCTGGATTCGACATGCTACAAGCCCTTAGATGATCATCCCTATCGCTTTGGAAAGTGACAGAGATTGTCATCTAACAGAAATGATCCTCAAGAAAACTTAATGAGCTGCCGCAGAGTTCTTGTAACTTCTTCAAAAGTTTATCTTTTAGAACCAGAGCTTGAAACCTGCAACTATGTTGTAAAGCATATGCTTCTGGCTTCCTTAGAGTTACTTTTGCTGACGAAGACTGGTAAAGCCACATGCACTCCTCTTCAAGAAGGATCTGGTCTGAATACTTCACTGCAAAAGAAGAATCAAGAGTTAGAGAAAACTCGAAAAATCTTCTAAGTATGAAAACGCGGAGCTAAACTAACTCCGCATGCATCTGAGGAAATAGCCTCGCGTTTCAAAACGCAGAGGATGACGCGATAACTTCGCGTAAAGGAAGAACAGAGTTTCTCTCTGCCGTTTCCTTTTCTTTAATAGCCTCGCGTTTCAATGCGACTGCTAATCAAAATAGCCTCGCGATTTCAACGCGACTGCGAATCAAAATAGCCCCGCGTTTTCACCGCAGGGATGACGCGATAACTTCGCGTAGAGAAAGACCAGAGTTCCTCTCTGTCTTCTCCTTCTCCTTTAAGTCTTACGGCCGGAGAACGGCGATCTCGCCGGTGAAGTAAACAATTGGCTGGTTAAAACCGAGCCAAAACACCCCAAAATGGTTCTAAGGAAACCAAAAAGTAAAGGTTTTTACCTTCAATAATCACAGCATGGACTGATACACCATTGTGTCTACTTCCACGGCCGTTGCCGTCGCCATTAGCGCCGGCCGCCGTGCACGAAGCCGTACTCTTCTGGAGCGACATCCTAATGATGAAAATCTATGGAGAGTCGAACGGAGATCAATTGAATATCGTTCATCGACATCGCTCGCTCGGTTGCCGGAGCTCTGAATTTTCCAACCTCTCAAAATGAAGAAGAAGATGAGTCAAAGTCTCTATTTTAACAGGATGATCCGTCGCTTGGCATTCGGCGCGGAAATTCAGAATAATTAATAAAACAATTACTCATTTCACTGAACAAGAAGCTAATTAGCTCCGCGTAAGTGAACGAAAACGCGAGATAAACTTGGTATTTTAACTCTGCGTTTGAAGATCCAAAGTATTTCAAAATTTACTAAGTTCTAAGCCATTTTGAAAACTTTGGAGGGGGTTCTGTTGGCAGTGAAAATTTCTAAATTAAAAGGATTTTCCAAAACAGAACGAGGAGCTAACTTTGTAGCTCCGCGTCTGACTAGTTTTAGCCTCGCGATGAGTAAAATGCGGGGCTATCAATAGCTTCGCATTAGCTCCGCATTCTGGTTATTTAGTACCGCGTTTTGATGCGATTAGCTCCGCGTGAGCAGATAACCAGAATCTCAAATTGATTGAGATTATGATTTGGGCTTATCCAAATACCCAAATTGATTCCAATTAGAATTCTAAATCAAGAGATTTAAATCAAAACTAAGATATTTGATTGGAATCCTTGATGAATGCGAGTTCTATTTAGATAGAAACTCTTGCATTAATCTGGGGATATAAATACCTTCTTGGTGAAACCCTAGGGGTCTTCTTTTCGGCAATTGAGATCTTTTCCTCTTGGAGAATTCAAGTTACGCACAGAGCCTTGAGTTCGAGAAAGACCAGAGAAGATCGTCTACAGTCGGCCGCTACCTTCGAGAGAGAAGAGCCCGACGCCCGATCGTCCAAAAGAACTACTATAGATCCCATCGCCACTGATCCCACAATACATTGTAAAAGAGAGAGATTGACATATAAAATCCTCTCGTTTGTTCTTCTTTTTATCTTGTTCACTTCTATTGTAATTTAAGTTAATTCAATGGGAGGAAGCAAAAGTTTTGCGGCGAACAATTACTGGCTGTGAAAGGAATTCTTTCACAGACGCTTAGGTAGCCCAATGAAATTATTATATATGGGGCCACATGTAATAAATTTATTGGACCACCTAAGCGGCGATGAAGGAACTTCCTTTATTGCCGATGAATTTTCTGTCTATTCTCTCTCTCTCTCTCTCTCTATATATATATATATATATATATATATATATATATATATATGAGAAAAATAGAAATGAGCTGACAGCTCACGCAAGTTATCTAAGCTGCAGTTCATTTTCTCTATTTCCAATAATATTTTTTAAAAAAATTTGAATTATGATCTCGACACCCTGGGATTCATTCATACCCAATTTCTTGGGTTTTAATTTTGATTTGATCCTCAATCAAGTTAACACAAAATTAACGGTTTTCAATGAATAAATTATTTTATATGCACTTGATGAATGGGTAAATGAACTCTAAAATTTATAAAATTTAATCCGAAAGAAATTAAGGAGGTAGAGATAGTAATTATAAAAAAAATTGAAGAAAAATCATTAGATCATTATAGTTTTGCCGCTAGCTCATGTAACTTTTCTTGAGCTGGCGGCTCACCTACAGTAATCCCATATATATATATATATAATACCAACAAGCGATAACAATGACGAGGGTCATTGGTTAATTATCCTTGGATCAGATGTATTGCTAAATAAATTTCTCAATTAAAAATAGTTCATAAATAGTCTAAAAATATGAAAACGGATTAGCCCAACATGTAATGCCTTTATACCTTTAAGAGTATAATTCCAGGTATGATTTTAAGCAATATTAATCGATAGTATAATTTGGATAATTAAGCGGTTCACTATCTTTATATCAAAAAGAAAAAGTTCAAAAATATAAGAGGCTTTGCGACCAATCACCAACTTTTTATCCCATGAGCCAGGCTCAATAAACTTTTTTTTTTAATATTTCTGTTTCCTAGTCTTCTTCGTTTGAGATTTGATCCTTGTGGTCCAAAACTTCAGAATCGTCATTATAACTACATATTCTAATTTTCTTTTCTCTATTTATTTTTTTTCGGCTCCCTTGTATCTATCAATTAGGTCCTTCAACTACTTACTACAATCTATCAGCATCCATTAGTCACTTGCATCTAGATAGATGGTGCTTGAAGAAGAAGGCGGCATATTGTTCAAAGGCAGAGGATTTTATCGCTTGTCGTTTTGTCTTTAACAAAAAAAAAAGAACGTTGGTGGACGTTCATCTTAAGAGCAAAGAATCTCTTTTTCAAAAAGAAGTTCCAAACGCAATTGATAACAAATAGAAAGTGTATCAAGTGTTACATAGTTGCTTGCAACTTACAAAGACTTCAACATAGTAACATTTCATTTTCAAAAAAGTGTTTTGGCTCCAAATGCTAGGGAAAACAAACTCTCCTTTTGTTGGAACAATGGCTCACTCATGAAAATGGAGATATATTGCAGTAGCTTATGCCCTAAACCCCAAAAAAATGGTATTAGAGGCAGGCCAAAAGTGGGTATTAAACAGCTGAGACCGTCAGAAAAAGACGCTACAAGACAAAGATCGTCGGTCGTGTCATCATCAGGTCTTTGGTACTGGGCAAAAATCAGTTGGACCAAAGTGATGAATTTCAAACCGACGCTACTTGTTGCGACTGTCAAGACCATCTATCTCTTGGGCCAAACCACCCAACTTCATGGTATTGACTACGATAAGATATTCTGTCCAGTAAGCAAACAAATTTGTGACAATTGTCGACAAACAAGCAAGGAATCTCTCTCTCTCTTATTTTTTTTTCGCCTTCTATTTGTTGGACTTTCTTAACTCAGCGGTGATAATATCTTTTTGCAAATTGCTTGTGTTGTTATAATCTCTCTGATATAACTACATAAAATCAGATCTAGACTCAGTGGCAATATTAGACCAATACAACTTATTGTAACAATATATACATAACGTCAAATTGGTTGTGATGCTTTAGTGGATCTTTACTTAGGGGAAGTTTGTATGTGTTTCAAAAAAAAAAAAATTGTATAAAAATGTCCTCCAACTATAGGGGAACCTCTTTTCCCTATCTTGGAATAGAGATTCACACTGGACGAGACCACTTTGGCCTGCTCAACTATTTCAAGGAAGAGACCAGATCTAAGGTTCCTAGTGACTTCACTATCAAACCCATGTCTTGCTATATTTCGTCTTGAAACTCTAATGACCTTTAAAAGCTTGCATGGCTCTAACTATATCTCTATAGTTATCTATTTCAAGGAAAATTATAGACTTCACTTTACCTTACCTTGTGGTGAATGATGACAAGGCAACATATACATCATCTACGATATTTTGTTGGTTATTTTTATTGGGAATTTTCCACCCAAGTCTTGTATTTTTTTAAAGCATAAATATCATAACACCCCCATGTTTTATTAATAAGTTTTTAACGGAACGTAGCTTATATATGAGTTAGTACAAGCTAACGTCTCTCGGTAGGAGCAAACCAACAAAAGAAAAATAAAAATAATAGTGGTTCGGGTACATCCTCCTTAGTCGTAGGATGATCCGCTTGAGGCATCCTTTGGCTGAAGCAAGACGATAATGGATCACTTCTGTTAGATCGCACGCTCGGCCATCGATCCTTCAGCGCCTTTCGTGAGATGAGGTGGTAAAAGAAAAGAGTTTGAGTCATCCAAGAAGCACAAGTCACTCGCCATATAACTTGTTCTCCGTCTAATTTATTACTCTCTAATAGTCAAATAAAGATTAGATTTTTGTATCTGGTTATATTGTTGTAAAATAAATAATTATTTCCGAAGCGAAATTATACACATATATATATATATATACATATACATATACATACACATGTGTGTGTATGGACGCGCACGCATGTGTGTGTGCAGTTGTTGTATGTGTATATACACATATATATCAATATATACATATATGTGTGCGCGCACACATATATACATACATATGTACACACACTACCTTCTTTTTTTTTCAAAATGAATCTATCGGATCGGAAAATGAGAGTCCTCAATCCCTAATACATATCTTCAGGTAGTGAAGAGCATCGATTCCCTGCTGTCCCAAGAATCCAATACCTTCACTATTGGATTCACTCTGGTCCGTTTTATCCTACCGGCGCTTTTCACCTTCGCTATCAATTTCTCTTTCTATTCTGTGGAGGAACGAGCAGAAATGATCAGGCCCTTCGAGTGCAACCGATACAACGTGGTATCTCCCATGACAAGCCACCTATCATATTCCATTTTTCCACTAGTTCTTTGTTTTTTTCTCATACACTTTAGAGTAAGTATTAGACAAAACATTAGGTTATTAAAAGTCCAGCTTACACAACCAAACCGCAGACTAATTAATGTGAACCTCTCCTCAGTTCTCACCTCCATGCATGCAAGTAATTGTCACAAGAGATCAGATACATAGGCATAAGTCATAGAGAACAACGGTAGCCAGGCATGAACAAGTCATGCCATATATATTCTCGAGTGTATATGGGAGCGAGTGAGTGAGACACAAGGAAAGTGAACTCCCAGACTGCCACCAGACAACCTGGGCCTAATGTCGACTGACGCCATCCCCATCGCTGTCGACGCTCAGCCTCACGTGGTGGATGAACAGGCTGCGATGCACCATCGAGCTAGGCAGCAAAGCGGGGGGACACGTGGCCGACAGCAATATCCGTCGACGGGAGATCGAAGAATATACCTTGTGATAGTGGGAGTGGCGGACATGCATGGCCCTCCCCATCCCCATCCTTTGTGGAGTTTGCTCTTTGTGCCCTTCTTGCTTTCTTTCTTTGATCATCAGTATCTCAATCATAGACGACCACCACCACCACCACGACGAAGCCAGAGTAGTGGTAATACTAGATACTGGTTGTATTGGAGAGGAGAGCAAAGCTATCTTGCTTTTGTTGATTTGTTTCATTGAGATCTTGATGCTTGTTTTGGATGCAAGTGATTGGGGGGTGGCAACTATATAGCTAGCTAGCTAGATAAACACTCGAACTATGTTTGGGATGAGCACAACAAGAACCTAACTCAAGATCTTTTCTTTCTAACTTTTGTGTAGAGCTCATCCAATTTGCTAGGGAAACTAACATAGGCCACTAGATGGGGGATTCTTGCTTTTCTTTTTTTATTTTTATTTTTCTCACTTTTGTGGCTTTTTAGTCTTTTTTTTTTTTTTTTTTTTGTGATTTTGGTATGAGAGGTGCTACATTGCTATGTTGACTATGGCCAACAAAGGGGCTGGCCTACTACTGTATATTATGGCCACCGCAAAAGTCCATTTCACTTTGTTAGTAGTGGTTGTTGTACAGAGCAAATCTCTAGCACATCTCTCTCTCTCTCTCTCTCCTCTTCATAGAGAGTGAGTGAGGGAGATCTTGATCTTGGGATTGAAGGAAAATCTCTCCTTTGGCCACACCTCTGAGCCCCCAACATAGTTTGTATATCAGTTGGCTACTTGGCTAACTTGTATGTACACCTAATATATATAATACCCTCCACACCTCTCTCTCTCTCTCTCTCTCTCTCGCGTCAATGAATGGAAACTATCTAACATCTCCACCGGAACCTCCTCTATGATCCAATCACCAAACCCTTGAGGTGAGCATATCTTTAGTCTCTCTCTCTCTCTCTGAAACTAATTCATCACTTATACAATTCTTTTTTTTTTTTTTTGTATTCCTGTTTCTCATCTTCCCTCAAAAGAATCTTTGTTACTTGTATACATTTTTCTTTATCTTAAGAAATTGTCATCACTAATTTTAAATTAAACAAAACAAGTTCTTGTGGAAGAAATTTTTATTAATATAAGTGATTTTTAATCTTCTCTCTCAATGATTTTTTTTTGAAGTCTCTTCTCTATGAGTTAATTAATTTATTTTGTTTCAAAGGTGGTCTCTTTTCTTATTAATTATATTTCTAAATCGAGTAAACTATTTTCCCCTGGTTCATGCATGAAGCTTTATTAGAGAATGTACACTGCCATTCATGCATCATTCTCAGTTGAATGATGAGGTTAAGGATCCTTTTCCCCCTTTTTATAAAGAATTTTTATTATTTTAGGCTCTTCCAACTACCAATAGATTTATTTTTTAAAAAATTATTTTTAATTAATTTTCTCTACAAAAATATTTGTTTTTAGCCTCTTCCAACTACCCATTATAATTTATTTTTTTTAAAAAAATTATTGACAATTAATCTTCTCTACAAGCAAAGTTGAGAAAACTCTTCACATATCAAAATTAATGCACCACAAAATCTTTGTATCACTTGTCTTTCCTAATTAAAGAGATAAGAAAAGATTTTATCTATCAAATACTTTCCCCTTTGGTTGGAAACTTTGAATTTGAGCCATGTTTGTGGTTTCTTCCTTGGCTAGCAAATCTTTCACTCTCCCAATAAAGATTAGGATGCATTGTTGCTTAAATAAATTTCCAATTTGACACTTGCAATGTACATGTTAGCATTAGCCCCCCCTTGATCATTGCCCCCATATATTTTGATGCCAAATGAGAAGCAAGAGGTGGTGGTGTTGATGATGATGATGAAACCTTGTTGGCTCAAGGCTTAAGGTATGTTGTACTAAGCATCTGCCCCAGACTTGGTGGCAAGGATGATAATAGACAAGTCCATGGATCACTTTTTGATTCACCCTGTTTAAAATTTTGAATTAAAAATAAAATTTTTATTTTTCCAATTCAAATGATACGTAGACTCGTCCATTTTCATCCACACTCGGTGGATTTAGGACTCTTGCTCTCTCCCAAGACCCCACCATTAGCATCCAAGCCTAGATCTCATAGCAAATCTTTAATTTTATTTTAAGTTTTTTTTTATTATTATTTTTTTGTCCTATGATCATCTTTTTTTTCTAGATGGGGTTGGTATATGATGGGCTTTTTCATTGCACATGTCCTATCACAAATGAAGGCCACCATTAGATGATCACGTCAAGGTGCTTTTTTTCTCTAGTGACCTAGTGATCTATTTATAGGATAAACTTTAGGATTAGGATAACAAAAACACTAATCTTATGTTTTTTAGGTTTCCTCAGAGAGTATCACTTGAAGTAAGTGGGGTTAGAGAGAAGTTTCGGGGGGGGGTGTGTGTGTATGTGTGTGTGTGGGTGGGTGGGTGGGTGGGTGAGTTGTTCCCATCACCCACATCACAAGGTTTGGTGGTGAATCCAATCACCTCTCTCATGTAGCCTCCCATTAGAAAGCTCACATGTTCTTGTGTGATTAATGAAGGCTTGTTGAATTTAAAAAACACAAATTAAAGTAATGTTTACTGATAATTAATTCATATAAAGAGGATTTGGATGTTCCTTGTGGTCCATGGAACAGTGGTCCTCTAGATGGTGATTTTTTTTATTTAATTCTATTTGATGTAAACTCTTGTCCTTATTTATTAATTTTAGAATTTTTTGGAGTTATGCTTGCTTGGAAAACTGATATTTATTATGAGAGGGTGTAAATTCAACAATAATTTAAGCAAAATTTTAAATTTTACAGCTAATTTTGTTAATTCTTAACTTAAAATGGTAAAAAAAAAAGAAAAAGAAAGGGCCATTCTATTAAGATGATATATTATAGTTAATTGTTGCTAAAGTAAATTTATCGAAGTATTTGTTTTGAAATATTACTTATCAATGGAGTAGGAAATACCTTAATTCCTTTAAAACTAACCTTTGAAATTTTCATGAAATCTTTTTTTCCTTGTTCATTCTCTCTCTCCCCCCCTCCCCCCAGATATACATCGTATTAAGAAGGAGAAATTAGGATTTGGTAGCAGAAAGGTCTCATGTTTTCGCTTGTAGAGAGAAGAAATATTTGTAAAGATGAAGTATATGAAACTTGGAACAAAGCCAGATACTTTTTATACAGAAGAAGCAACAAGGTAATTATTTTTCTTTCTTATGTTTCAATATTGTTTTAAAAATATTTTTGTGGATTTTCTTAGGGAAGTTTTTGATAATTTCAGGACAGTTTTGTCAGATGTACCAACAGACCTCAACATTCAGATCAACAATACTAAATATTTACTGCATAAGGTAACTCTTTCAACTTTCTCACAAAATAAATTCACTATTAAAAGGTTGTAATTTTTGCAAGGCTCAATTTTCCTGTTTTTTGCCTTAATTTCCTTGGGAACTAAGGGCCACCACCCCTCTCCAAATTGCAAAAAGTTCTGAGTTTGATTTTCGGTGGAGACTCAATTTGGGTAATATTGCCAAAAAAATATGTGTGTGTGAGTTTGACTAGCTAAAAATAAAAAAACTAAGTGCTATATAACAAAGATAGTTAGGATATTAAAGATTTTGCTTACAGTCCATATCATTTGGAAGGCAAAGGAGCATCCTACCTCTCCATTGTAAATCAATGACGCATAAACTGCTTTGTTTTGTTATGCTTATTAATAGAAAGCAGAAAGTATTAATTCACTGTCAAAACTAAAAAAAAATTGCAAATTGATGATGTTTCTTTGATATCTTTTTTTTGCATCTTCGTACCTTTAGATCCTAATGTTTTTCCATAAAAAAGAAATATAATATCTTTCTAAGATATCTGTCACATAAGGATTTGCCTATAAGATTAATCAATTACTATTTTTTGGGTAGAATTTTGATTTTTTTCATATTAAATTTAGAAAGAAAGTACTATAATTATATGCATTCAGAAAAATGATAGAGCATTTACTTGTGACAGGAGAGGGCTATATTCTCCAGAAAATTTCTCTATTATATATACGAATTGACGGATCTAAGGGTCAATCTATTCAAAATTTTGAAATAAAAAAAATAAAAATTTCTTTTTTAATTCAAACTTGTAAATAGACCGGATTAAAAAATGGCCCTTAAACCTATCCATTCTCGTCCCTACTCTCTATATAGTTTCTGCATCTCTGTGTTATTTTTTTAATCCCCTATATTTCATTAATCAGATATTAACGAAACAGGCTACAATAGATTATATAAATAGTCCCTCATACATGTGTGGACTAAAAAATAAAATAAAATTATAATAGTGTCCAAGGAAAACCATTACAGTGATTATATGGATCAAATAGATAGCATATTTACTAGCACTATAATGTCATTACAACGTGAAGTTTGAACTTAACATGTTCCCATGTAAGCAAGCAAACAGTAACAAATAGTAGACCCCTTGAATTAGAAATCACATAGAAATTGTCCCAATACCCACTAAACCCCATTAATATTTGCATTTCTGTGTCTATATACATATGCTTATATTTTTCCTATAATTTTAATTTAGTAAAATAATTTAAATAAATAAATAAATAATTGATGCATATCTTATATATCCCTCTTCCCTCCAAAATGCAGTTCAAGTAATTTCACGCTCACAAGTGACTTGCACATTCCTTGCAGTTCCCCCTCCTCCTCAAATGCGGCCTCCTCCAGCGCCTCTGCTCCGACTCCTCCACCTCCTCCCCGCCCTCCTCCGGCGCCCCCGCCTCCTCCTCCTCCTCCTCCCCGATCGTCCTCTCCGACTTCCCCGGAGGCGAGGCTGCATTCGAGCTCTGCGCCAAGTTCTGCTACAACATCTCCATCACCCTCTCCGCCCACAACTTCATCCCCGCCTTCTCGGCCGCCACCTTCCTCCTCATGACCGACTCCGTCTCCGCCCCCAACTTCCTCTCCAAGCTCCACACCTTCTTCGCCTCGTTCATCCTCCCCAACTGGAAGGACTCCGTCGTCACCCTCGCTTCCGCCTCCCGCTCCTCCCCTCCGTTCTCCGAGCCCGCCATCGTCCGCCCCCTGACCGACTCCATCGTCAACAAGATCCTCACCCCGACGTCCCAAGTCACCTGGTCCTTCACTTACTCCCGGGAGCTGGCCCAGCCGTCGGTACCCAAAGACTGGTGGACGGAGGACATCGCCGATCTTGACCTCAATCGCTTCCGATCCATCATCTCCGCCGTAAAATCAAGCAAGCTCTTGCATCCGGCGCTGATCGGGGAGGCCTTGCATGTTTACACGGTCAAGAACCTCCCGAACCCGAACGTGGCAGCGGAGCTGCGGAGGGAGGACCGGAGGGGGCTGGAGGCCATCGTGAGCATGGTTCCGGCTGAGCACGGGGCTGTATCGGGAGGGTTCCTGATGAGGCTGCTGAAGATTGCGATTCTGGTGGGGGCTTCGGCGAGCGTCAAGGCGGAGCTGGTGATGGGAGCTGGGAGGCAGCTGGACGAGGTTTCGGTCAGGGATTTGGTGTTGTACAGATGGGATGAGAAGGGAGGAGCCGTCGATCTTGGAATGGCCGAGGCCGTGGTGGAGAGCTTTCTGGAGGGGTTTAGGACGAGACGGACGGTGGAGAAAGAGGAGAGGGGGAGGATGAGGAGGGTGGCCAGGCTGTTCGATGAGTACTTGGGGGCCGTCTCAGGGGACGGGGAGCTGAGCGTCGACAAGTTCATAGAGCTGGCGGAGCTGGTGCCGGAGGTGGCAAGAGAGGAGCATGACGAGCTCTACAGAGCCATAGATGCTTTCTTGGAGGTAAAACTAGACTTCAAACTTGTCCAAGATGCAAGAGTTGAGTCCTGTACCTTAAAACTTCTGAATTCTGCGTGTTTATTAGGAGCACCCAGGCCTGAGCAAACCCGAGCGCAAGCGACTCTGCCAGCTGATAGACTGCCGGAAGCTATCACCGGAGGTGCGGTCCGAGGCCATAGCGAACGAACGACTCCCGCTGCGCACGTTGGTGCAGCTCTTGTTCATCGAGCACGAGAGGGTCGGGGGAACCGGTGGCAACCGAGGAACCGCTCTCACCCTGCATTCGAACGCGAGGGAGAGCCATGATCAGCCGAGGAGGTATTCGAATGGGAGGGAGAGCCATGAACAGCCGAGGAGGTCGAGGCAGGAGCAAGAGGATCACAAGCATCAGCGGCAAGCGGAAGAGCTGGCCGAGGGAGTGAGGTCGAGGTTGGCCGGCGATGTGGCTGCTGCTGCCACCGCCAGTAAGAAGGGAGAAGGGTCAGGGAGCAGAGCCCAGGCAAACAAGGGAAGAGGTGATCAAGCTGATGCAGAGAAGAAGAAAAAGAAGATGGATAAAGGAGTACCAGGATAAAAAAAATAAAATCATAATAATAATAATAATCATCATCTTCACCATCATCCTTCTCTATTGAAACACATTCAATTCTTTGATACATGCAATTATGCAATGAGATCATGTTTTTATTTTTATTTTTGTTTTCAGTTTTGTTTTTAGTATTGAGATTAGAGGCAGGAGAGTGTTTTTTTTGTTTCTTTGGTTAATGTTGTAGAGTGATCGAAGGCGGATATATGATACAAGGATACAGTTGACAGTAAGAAGAATTGAGAATACAAATGCTTTCATATTAAAATCTTACTCTATCTTGTTCCTCTGCAGTCTTTTCATACTCATTCAAGCATATCCAGCTGGCTGTGCTTCCACAAGTTCAACTGAAAACAACAAAAGCAATCAAGAAATGTGATCAGAGAGATGAAATCCATCGACATTAGAGAAAGATAGAAAAAAAAAAAAAAAAACCGAAAACGAACCAGAAAGAAGCCCCTGCGTCTAATTATTACCAATGTCATCGTCAAGTAATGGGCTCCTGAACGCAATGGCACCTACAATGACCACGAAGGCATCTCTCACTAGTCGAAAGCACACATATCGTCTTGCATCAGCTCTGTCTCTCTACGGACAATCTGCAATCAGATCATTTGATCACTAAAAGAGAGACGAAGAGGATTGATAGTCAAGGAAGCTCAAATTTGATGGTGATCAACAAGGTGAACGGGCATAATCAATGGACATATGGATGTCTTGTTGGAATTCAAATTGCTTTGCATGCAATAACACAAAGGGTTACAGTTGATACTACCCATATCGATGATGAGCTTCTTCTAATCTACAGATGCACGAAGCTGAATAAGCACAGTAATGCTTACATCGAAAACTAAGTCACCTGTACTGAGATGAAAACTCATCGTTTCGTATGGAAAGACTCATCATTTGGGATGTTCATGGGGTTACAAGGGATAGTATAACGCTATCGATTTTGCCCATAATCTTCATCGTTTTCGCACTTGAACACATAAGATAACTTCTGGATCAATGGAAGCTTCAGGATAAAATAGGGGTTCAAGCTTCAAATTTCACAATGAGTTCACGTCATCAACTACAATAATATACGAAATCATATTGTCACTCTGGCAAAACTCCCAACATCTATAATTGCTTAGAGAATGACAATTGCTTCCTTTCTATAAAACTAAACGAAACAAGACACAGTTCTCATGAAAAAACATATTTGAATTCTTAGAAAAATTTCAACAGAATATGTAGAAGCATTAAAATATCTACAACATTAGTTCTCAATAGTAGATTTTGACAACTATCGAACGATGAACAAAACATGCAGAAATGAACTTCAAGAAACTGATACAGCACAATTAATAATGCATGAAGAATAATGTTAAAAATAGACAGTATGTCTAAATATGGAAGTTTTACAAAGAGACGATGATTTCAGAGTTGTTCTATTGATGAGAATAATTTCAGAGTTCTTGCTACGGGCAGCAAACAACCGGCTATGCTGTTCATGAGATCTAAAATCAAATGATCTCTGGAAAACACATTCCGATATGGGGGTTTCTAAAGGGGCACACCATTTTTTTCCTAGTGGGCCCAGTTTTCCTGGTGAGTTAACAAGCACACCGAAAATATCCAAAATACTTTTCCTACATTCTCTTATCCACTTTCCATAAAATCCAATTCCCCACTACCTTAGAAATTCATCTCCTCCTCTATAAGGATAGAGGACTGGCCAACTTCCCCAACCAACTGCAAATCTCTTTCTTTTCCTCCTCTCAAGTCAAATAGATTGGATTTGAGGCTTCAAAAAAAAAAAAAAAAAAAATCTGCAGTTGTTCATGCAGGAAGGAGAGGAGAGCTAAGGTTAAAGGAGAGCACAACTTGGTCCTAAAAATTTAAAGATAATCTTGTTATAAACACAAATTTTTAAATTGGACTCGCTAGGAAAAAATAGTGTGCCCTTTAGAAACTCTCCAAAATGGGGCCCAATATAATTAGGCCCATCGGATCCAATTGTTGTGGGCTGATGAGCCTCCAAACCCAATAAAAGATAGCGAATGTACTAGGAACATGACTCTATTTAGTAAACCTATAATGCGTCTCTTACACGGGTTTTATCAGCAAAGGATCCACCACGATGCCCTAGACATGTAAACTGCCACCTAAGAGGGTCGAATAGGCCTAGAGTCATGTCACCTAATATGAGAGCTGCCGGAGGAGATTTAGAGGAGGTCGAAGATATGCAGAAAAAATATGCATCACTATCAAGGGTCATAAATAACGAGTTAAAGACGAAAAAGAACTCTCATGTATTTACAACACCTTAGTTGCTTGTACCGACCTAAAAGAAATTGTTACCGCTCTTCATACATGGAACCTAATCATGAAGTGATCACAATAATGCTGCAATTGTCATGATAACTCCCGAAAGGATTTAAATTCCTAATTTTCCTTTCCAAAACAGAGACCTGCTTTCTAAAGAAAATACTTACACACTTAATTAAGATGTAATGGAAAGTAGAAAGCTTTCTGAGCAAACAATCCTATCGCTTAATCTCGACCATCAAAATGATATAGTCTAGATATAAATACCCCATATTCGCAAAGTCTTAGGTATAAATACCCCATGTTCTTTCAAGTCTTAGGTACAACCTAATATCATATTACGATACAAAAGAAATACTGACTCTCCGCCTCCTTGCTACTTCATGAGATCTGAGTTGACCATGAAATGGGCGATAACTGGCCCATCATTCCAGTGATCTCCTTTTTGTCCTTTTACATATCTTTCAAATCATTAACTTTCTTACACAAATGATCCTACATTAACAAATTCTATTGAGTGTAAGATCCAACCTGTATTAGTGGGTCGATGTGGCATCATAAACCCTCCATCATATGATCGGTCTTATCACCCCAAAATTGATATTTCTTTATTGGATGGCCTATAAATCAGCAGCTGTCACAGCTTCCTCAGGCTTAGTTGAATAGAAGAGATCCAAGGCATCTGCTTGGTCTCAGACAAGGCATCCACTTGGTCTCAGACATTGCCAAAAGTCAATCTCCCCTCCTTAGGTTATGCTTCTAAAGCTGAAGAAACACTATCGTGGATAGGAATTCATTAATAGTCATTTGCTCTGGAATTACTATAGCATTGTTTTTGGTTTCCATCTTCGAAAGGCACCTAATAAATGGGTCTGGCAAATGTGTAATACCACAACTTGAATAGTCTCACATCGAATATCAGATAAAAGTTAGTGTAGTCGAGAACGTCAAATACTAAAAGGGGAGATAATGTAATATCATAGCTAATCTTTTTTAGAGATTTCATGAATTTATGATTAATTATAAATTATTTTAATTAGTGTTATTCTATTGAAGACTTAGTATATTCCAACACAAATATATTATTAGCGTTTCAATACCCAATTTCTGGATGGGAGCGCTATAGAAGGTGTGAATCCATGGCTTTTGATCAACTGAATTGACTAACCGTCATTGCCTTCCAATAGAATCTAGTTCATGTATGTGGTCTTAATGTATGATCAAATGAGACTACAACAGGTAGAAGATAAACAACTAATTAAATTGACTCAAGCCAACGAGGAACAAATCTCAATTTGACAAGTCAGTACCCATATGACCCGAATACTCTCACAGCGATTACACTTCCCCCAACAACAAAATTGCCATGTACATTCGTGTACCTTGTTTACAAATGCGAAAACTGATAGCTACTAGAATATTTTATATATTTGATGGAGCATCCTGTGCCCCTCTAACTAAAAGAAGGTTCTTTCTTATAATTAGCAATCAATACACATCTTTAGAAACAAACATACATACATTCAAATGAGATGCATATTTAGCTGCATTCTTGTGTGTGGGTTTTGGACAATTCCTGTGCCAGACACCCTATGCTTGGGGATGAGCAGCATGCTCATCTTAGTATCATCCATAGTAGCAAGTAGTTTCGCTGGACAAGAAGGAAGACGGGCAAGACTGAAGCCCCAGGCTACGGTAGGCAATGAAGCTGGTTAGAGAAGAAGATAGCTAAAAGACCAAACGGTGATAATGTCTATGAAAAGCCCATAACAGAATATGACGGGAAACACATGATGACATATACCCCGCCACAGGCTCACCCTGCAAGTTTACATCATATACAATCAAACATTGCTCAGGAGACAACATCGACCAATAACAGAGCAGTTTCAATACTCGACAAGTTTACAAACTCTGTTTATTTTGCCCAAATTAAGCACAATATGGGAGTCACGCTAAACGTATCAGGATATTAGCATCACAGATGATGTTCCCAAAGATTAATGATACTATATGTAACAAATATCTTTAGCATCTTACTAACAGATATTTTCAAATATACTTCGACTGTGAGTTAGAATTATAGGAAACAGATATACTCATAGCACATGAAGCAAAGTAACAAAGACATAAAGAAGCTCCGATCACATGCTATAATCGACTCATAAACAAAGCAAAGGCTCTCCATGATTTTAACAGGAAAGAAGATCTACATGAGCTGTGAACGCAACCTTATGGAGAAGAAACACCCAAAAAATATTTTTAAAACGAGTGGAAATTCACCTTCTTTGTATGTCTTTTACATTTCAAGGAGAAACTGTAAGAGAATCTGCAAGGACAAGTACAATAACTTGCGATCCTCATCAACTTTGTATAGTAAGCAAGACATCCGCTCCAGTTTACGATACATTGGAAACAGAGACGACTATAATGACACAAAATTATGGATTACTATACAGATCTGCACTGAGGCTTACGAGGAAATGGCAAGTGCAGAACTATGGCTCGTGAGATTCCTGAACCACCTTTGAAATACATTGGCAAAGCCTTAGAATCATTGATCCTCCATTCTCAAGACTTTCAACTGCACCTCTAATTTTATCTAAGATTGACGGTGGGAGTGTTTTCTCGGATTCTGAGATCTGGAACTGCATATCAGAGAGCTTGGAGGGATATGCCGCACTGTTATTCAAAAGATCAGATCATTGAGCCCATAAGGAGAATTTTGCTGGAATACAGAGAAGTTTCACTTACCAATTCAAGAAGCTTAAGTCAAGGCTAAGAGTCACCTTCCAACCACTCTTGAAGCTAAGGAAAGAAAGTAGCAGATCAAGTTGGCCTGCTGGAATAACGTAGACAACACAAAAGTGAGTTCAAATGGCACTTGGAGCTTTACCAAGTTTACCACATCAACTTTTAAGTTCTAACAAAACCCAGACTCCCAGTCCTGCTCAACTGCAGGCCAAAAGACAGTGACTGGAGATGTGTTTTGGTGATGTCAGAAGTTCATCTTCTCTTGCTGTAGTCAAGTTTTGCATGATGGTGAGTTCCATGGTTCAAACCAAGAGATCCTTTTGCAGTTTTTTCACCAAAAGCCACAATCTGAATGGAGTATCCATGCTTCAACAATGTTTAATCCACCCACACAAAAAGCCACCACTGACAAAACTCAGGCTATTTTCAAAATAGACTAGACTGCTCAAACCACTTGGAGACGGCAATCCTGTTCACCCTTACCCTTCTAACCTAACTTTTATAGCAAGGTTAAGCATTGTTTCACGGATATCTAGTATGGTTAGGATAACATTTTTTCCCATTTATTTAAATGGGCAGGGTAAGGATAAGCCTCCTGTACCCTACATGTTTACCCTTTTAAATAAATAAATAAATAACAACAATAATAATATCATTAGTAGCATACAATATTAATTTCTTATAAATAAACCTCTGCATTTTGAGAAAAAATAACAATAATATACATAGGAAATTTAAGAGTATTGGATTGACTTTACCTTGTATTTGATTTAATTTCAACAAGTACATTATTTACAAAACACAAGGTTTTCTTTCATTAGCATTTTACTTCTTGTATTTAATTTTTTCTCTTTATTTTTAAATCTTTTAAACATTTAATACTATTTAGAGAAAATATTTCCATGTAATCCTATAAGATAGGGCAATTAAAATTTACAAAATTCCCTATAGGATTAGGGTAATAAATATGGTACATAACATAAGGGTAAAACCTTTTCCCTATCGGTTGTTACCTCTAAAAACACACAAGTGGTTTACTCTTTGCTACATTTATAAATAGGAAGCACGGACATAGATTTGGACACGAATACAGATATGGACGTGGAACACGGCATTTGTAAAAAAATGAGGACACACACAGTAAGGACACGGAAAAAAAATATAAAATATAGGCATATATTCTTTTAACATAATAACTTCACTACTCAAATATCCACAAATACAACGCTGTCACTTTATGGGTTCGTGTCACTTTATTCCTTTACAAAGGACAATGCTCGTCAACAACTATACATTTATCTCTCCGCCTACCACTCCCCCTCTATTGGCAAAAAGATAAAAAAGAAAATATGGTAATTACAATATATCATAAATCAGCTTAAAGAGCATGAAAGTAAAAAAAAAAAATTATTTCTTCTAACGTACAAACCAAATAAGATTCGTATGCACAAGAAAATATTAAATTATAACTTCATAAACCTAACTAAAAATATATAGATATTACCAATTTAGTAATATTTATTTTCGATTTTCTCAGCCTATTTACCTCTTGTTTTAGACACAACCTACAAGTATCACGGATACAGTAATAACACGGCATTCTTTTCTCATTTTTCTTGTAAACACTACGTGGTGTGTATGACATGATTTTTGCTATGTTTGTGGTGTGTCTGCATCGGACATGGCATCCTCAGCAAAGTGTCCTTCTTAGACTTATAACACTTAAACTTAAAAGTAGCAAATGACATCCCTAGTGTCCAGTGTTCTGAAAAACGTTCTATGCGGGCGCATATGCGCCCGCATAAACGTTTGCGGTGTAAAACCGCACAAAGAAGGCGAAAATCGCCCTGTCCATGCGGACAGGGCGATTATGCGGATTATGCGGATTATGCGCTCTATGTGGCCGCATAATCCGCATAGGGCGCATAATCGTACCCGACCCGACCCGCAAAGAACGTGGATTAATGGGTTTCAAACTCGTTTTAAAACCCGACCCGACCCGTATCAATTCCCTTTTAATTCCCCCTCTCGTTTCTTCTCAATGAGCCCATCCCCATTCGCGATAAAAAACCCTAGCGCCCAAATTCCCTCTCCGATCATCCATTCCCTCCCCGATCACCCATTCCCTCCCCTCCGATTGCCTTCGACGCCGTCAATCGACAGATCGATAAGGTGGATAACTTCGCCGACCCTTAAAATCCTTTGTCGTCGTCCCGTTTGCCTAATCGATCGAGTCGATCGAGTGATCGCTCAATACTGTAAATCCCCTCGGGCCTCCTCCAATCGTGCAGCAGCGAGCAGTTCTCTCCCTTCCTTCGTGCCTCCGCCTCCTCCGATCTGCTTCTCCCCTCCGGCGACCAGTCCCCCCTCCAGCAGTCCCCCCTCCGGTGGTAAATCTTCTGTAGCTGCTTCAATTTCATTTTTTGCTTGTTTAATTTTATAATTTATATGCTAAATTTTGTACATAATTTTTTTTTATAATTTTTGTTTAGTTTCGCTAGCTAATTCTTTAATTTATATGCTAAATATTGTACATAATTTTATTTATAATCTTTGTTATGTAGCTGCTTCATTTTTGTTTAATTTATAATTTATATGGTAAATTTTTTTAGAATTTTTCTGCTGCTGCATAATTTCTGTTACATAATTACTGCTGCATAATATTTTCTGCAGCTGCATAATTTTTTTCCTGCTACATAATTACTGTAGCTGCTGCATAATTTTTCCCTGCTGCATAATTTTTTGAACTTGAATTTTATTGCTGCTCCAATAGTTTGATAATAACAGTTTTGAACTTGATATTCCTATAGTTTCTGTAGCTGCTTGAAAATAACAGTTTGATAATAATATAATGACTGTAACTGCTTCATTTATATTCCTATAGTTTAGATTATATTGGTTACTAGTCAAATTTGAATCAAAATGATACATTTTATAATCAAGTAAAACCAACGAACAAATTTGTAAAATTATTTTTACATAGATGTAGTAGAGTATTAGTTTATTTGAATTATTTGGCGATTTGTTAATTGTATGAATTATTTTTTTCAATGAGAAATAATTGTTTTATAATTTTTTAGAGTTTTATAGCATTAATATATCCATTTTTTAATAATTATTATATTAATATATATTAAATTATTAATATTCCGCATAAATCCGCGTAATCCGCATAATCGGCGCGTAATCCGATTATGTATTATGCGGTCCTGGACCGCACGCATACTGAAAACACATTCTTGAACATTGCTAGTGTCTAACAAGGACATGGTATTGACATCTTCGAAGCATGATTGTGCTCCTCATATTTATAAAACTTAAACTTAAAAACAGCAAATGACACCCTAGAATTATACCATTAAATTTTAATTTTAAGTTCCTATAATAACCCTACTTCGAAGGGTCTCTGCAATGCTCCTCTCTCCCTCTATTTTTGCTCTTTCACTCTCCCCACTTCCTCTCTACTCTCTTATCTACCCTTTTTTCTCTAACATATCGCCTTTCCCTTCTCACTCCCCCGTCTCTCCTTTCTCCCTTACTTTTATCTTCTCTCTTTTGACAAAACAAATTAGTGTTGAGTAAAAAGAATGGTTAAGAGAGAGGGTGATGTTGAGAGAAGTAAAGTAAGAGAGAGCAAGAAAGAGAAGAGGAGATAGAGTGCATACAGGATAGAAGGAAGAAAAAATAGAAGGAAAAGAATGTAATGGGAGAGGAGTCTGAGGAAGGTGAGAAAAAAAAGAAAAGACAGGAGGAAGCTACGAAGGATTGAGGGCATTTTAGAAATTAATTAAAATTTAACAATGTTTGTCTGCTAGCTTCAAAGTTTAAGAGTTAGAAGTAAAACGAGAGGCAAACCACAAGAGTGTTCTGCATAATTTTCCATACAAAACAATATCACAGAGTTTAAACTGATTCAATAAAAAGGTTTAGGGTTTGTTTGGATGATTAGGGAAAAATACTAGGAATTTCATTTAGAAAAAAAAAAATCCATGAATCGTATTTACATTCCTTTGAATTAGAATCCTTAAGATTAAAAAAAAAAAAAAAGAAATTTGTTTGGATAGCACATTTGTTCCACCATATCTAATTAATAATCGTCCCTAAAATCGTTATGAAGCCAATAGAAATCCTTCGAATTAAAAAGAAGAGATTGTTCACCTCTTCTATCAAATCCATAGGTTTGGTTTTTTATATATATATATATATATAATCCCCTGGATTTTTGTCAAAAATTAGCATCCAATGGAGCAATTGCAAAGAATTTGCCTAATACTTTGGAGAAGAGGAATCAAGGATTTTAAAAAAAAAAAACTTTTGGATTAACTCTGTCCAAACAAGCCTTAAAGTTTCTCAGGATAGCACTAAACAAGCAGGGAAATTAAAAATTTAAAATCATTTTAGTTTAAAATTTTAAAATTGAAAATACATATAGTCACCTAAGTCCATCATGTTAGTCTAATTAGAATAAGGAGAGGGTAAGGATGGTGGATGAAGAGAACAAAAGTGGTGACAATGAAAGAGATGATGGTAATGTGACAAGAGGAAGAGGACGTAATACAAGAGATGGTGGTGGAGAGGGAGGAGGTCCCGGTGGCCTGGCCGCTAGAAAGTGGAGGAAATGGTGATGGTAGAGGAGAAAAAGGAGTTAGTAATAGGAGACAGAAAAGGAGATTCTGACAGAGGGGAAGGTGGATGAAACTTTCTGGTATTATTCTGATGATAGGCAAATTTTTAATCTTCTGCCATCATAAAAATTTAGGAAAAAATATTGAAAATTCTACGACAAATACAAATGGTCAGTATATGTAGACTAAGTATTAATATTCAACTCGTATAATCTCTTTCATTGATATTGTAATATTGACAGTTCTCCAAGGCCACTTTCCGCAACAAACTGTATTTAAACTAAGCCAAAATTTTGAGAGAAGCAAGCTCTCCCCATAATCTATATATCTTTCTACAGGCCGAACCTGACTTCTGAAGCTCTCCCCTAACCCTGACTTCCGAAGATGAATCACAATCAATTGATTCTATAACCTGATCCTTGCTCACTTTATAACCATCTCAGGAGAATTGAATTATGGAGAGGCCGACTGTAGCAGATCCCATTAATTTATGATTGTCTAAGTTATATGCAGATCCAACAATCTAGGTTGCTTTACATTTTTAAATATGTTGAAACGTCAGTTGTTACAGAAGCAGGAATATCAAGCGCTCATTTCTTTGGACCACGATAAAGAACTGCATATTATGAGTCTGTAACAAATTGAAGTGAAAGAAACAAAGGTAGAAAAATCTTACAGCATTGCAAATAAAAAGTTGAGGAGATTAAATTCCATAGTTGCATCCGTGAGACCAGTATTTCGTCAAGCACATCAAGTAGGCTACCCAAAAGCAGATTTGTTTCCTATATAAAAAAGTAAATCCAGGTAAATGTTGCTGTTGCTAAAGCGCCAAATGGAGTTCATATGAAGAGAAAACATCAACTATCTAGCAATCTTTTAAATTTATTGAGAAAGACTTCAATCAGGTTACAAACTTCTTTAGCTGGAGACTTGTGCACCATCAAATATTCCAAAATAACTATATTTCTAATTGTGTACTGTTGACAACAGGTCACTAGCCAATTGTATAACGTGAACTTTACTATAGTGCTATCTACTCAACTTGATGTTTTCAGAGAAGATTTGACTACATTGTATTGTTAGGATTTCTAATGAAAAATGTAGAATAATAAAATCTTGATATTTCATGTTTCTTTGTTTCCGTTCTACTGCAGCATAATATAGCATTCACTTATTTCTAGTAAAAAAAAAAAAAATCCAAATATAGGAAAATCTATTGAAAAGGAACCCGGTTCAGGTTGATCTACATCATTTATATTGTCTATACATAAAAATCTTAATGTAAATGAATTTGATTTCTAGTCGATGCATCAGGCAGCCACAAAATGGACTTTCAAAATTAGCAAGTTGCTTAGAACTGCAGTCTACAATTTTTCAGTTCCAACAAAAAAAAAAATGTAGAGTAAGGGTACTAAAGCATTTGGGTATTACATATATGACCCACACCATATATCTAAGCAACTCCTTACTTTAATTGAAAATTTTTCATGGGCTACACAATTATTATGCAAGAAAGTTTAAAACCAATTATTTTTTCTATAGGCCTTTTATGAGTCTTATTGAGTGAAGCAAATCTTTATTTTGGTTCACCTATATTTGGATTCAAACGCGTAGGATTTGGCTCACAATGTTTACAGCAGGAGCCAAGTTTGGATAGGATATAAGCTTCCAAGAGAACCCTAGCCATTTGGAAAATATAGTGGTCAATTGGATATAGATTATTCATACCATACGTCACAATATTCATATAAAAAAATCCATCATTCATCAAGGTATTCCGCTCAAAAATATTTATTTAAGACAAGCGATGCACAATTCAAGACTTCTCAATGGACACAGTGGTTGCAAAATTAAAGATTTCCAGCATAAGAACAAATAATCATTTGACGTTTTGACCCAGTGCTCTATAACCCTGTTTCATTACATGCTCAGTCGTAGAGCAAGAAGTGAGCACTCGAAAAACTCGATAAGTATTCGGATTACTCGTGCAGAACTCGAACATTAATATTTTTGTTATATTAGAAAACCATCTTATATTTAGATTTAGTTTAGCTTTACTCCCACATCACCTGTTGAATTGTTTGTATGGTATTTGGTACCTATAAATATATGAATCTCTTGACTTATAATAAATAGATTAACTAGTTATGATTATTTCATAATATGGTATCAGAGCATATTATGAAATAAATCTCAGTCGTCAATCTCAACCATCATAATCAAGGAGCGACTCCAATTCCAACTCCGATTCTGACGCCGACTCCGATTTTGAGTCCGCAATCGTGTCCCCAGTTCAATGCTGACTCCAATTGCGACTCTGACTTCAACTCGCGTCACCAATACAATTCCGCATTTGCTTCAGTTTATACTTCTTTGCTTCGTGATGACTGCAGTAATTTTGGTTGGCCCTTCCTCGACTGTAAATATGTAATCAAGGCTTGATATAACCTTTTACTTATTTTTTCTACTACTACTTCTAATAAAGAAGTTTATTTGTTATTTAATATTGTTTTTAAAAAAAAAAGTTTATATGTTGTCAACTACTGCTTCTAAAAAACAAGTTTATCTACTACCTACTAATATTTCTAAGAAAAAAGTTTATCTACTGAATACTAGTACCTCTACAAAAGAAGTTTATCTATTGTCTACGACTGCTTTTAACAAATAAGTTTATCTGCCTACTACTGCTTCTAAAAAAGAATTTTATCTGTTGCATGCTACTACTTCTACGAAAAAATGCTATCTACTATTTGAATACAGGTATGCTCTGATAATTTAAGTGATCCATCTACAGTTGTTGTTGTTGCTGCTACTACTACCATCTATTATTGATAATGTTATTGCTCATCCACTATAAATTAATATGTACTATTGAAGAGGGAGACAGTATTTTCTAATCTGCATAACAAATTGGGTACAATATATTCCAACTTGCATGAGTATTTGATTAGAAAACTATCTTGTATTTGGGTTTAGTTTAGATTTAGTCTCACATTGTCTGTTGGATTGTTTGTATAGTGTTGAGACACCTAAAAATATATGTATTCCTTAATTTATAATAAATAGATTGTTTGGTTATGATTATTTCATAACAATTTTAATACGTATAAACAAGAATATTAAATATATAGTACAAGGGCATGTAATCTCAATATTCAAATATTGACATTAAATATCAAATGATCACTTCACGAAAAGTTAATTAAGAAGATTTAGAAAATATGTCTCTTAGAACGGATACATATGAGAATTACACCACTTTTAAGTGGCAGATATGTAAAGAAGCAATAAACTTATCTCACAAAGACAAAAATATAAGTTTTTCTAAAGAGAATATAAAGAAACATATTGCAAGTGTATTTGAACAAAGGAATAAAATTTATAAGGCAGTAGAGAACAATTAATAAACTCTTGGTCTCTTAAGAATTTATAAAATTAATTATTTTAGGCATTCGTAAAGTCAGTTCATTTAATAACAAAAGCTAGCAAATCCATTTCAACCTTTTTTTTATTTTTCGACTTGATAATGGTCTAATTACCTTTTCATAATCCAAATTCGGCCGATTAAACGAGTACTTGTTTTGTCTACTTTTTTGAGCAAGTTTCCTGTTCTCGGCAATGTCCAGAGAATGAATCTGATTTCTTATGACAAGTTCTTTTGGTTTTAGAACATTGTTTTGACCCTAGGGTAAAAGTCCTAGATCATATGAATTTGACCCTCACATGGTTTACGGAATGATAATCACAATGGGCAATGGGGATTATCCATTGGGATGCCAGGGGGTCATTCCCTTCTTGTATAGTCATAATAAAAGACCATAACTTTTGTAACTCTAAAACCCTATAGTCATGTGTGTCATGCATCATATGAAAACAAGAGGAAAAAATATGCTAGATGTCATTAATTAAAAGAAAATTATGAACAGTACCATGTTTAGTGCTTCATAGAGGCTTTCAATTCACAATCCTATGGAAGATATAGTGAACTTTATACTTTTAAATTACATATGGCAACATCAAGCATCCAAATCAAAGAGAGAGAACTCTCACCTTATGAGAATTCTTCACATTTTCATTGAGTATATCCACTAAACAAACATTACATTATAGATGGTAACGTTCTTCCGACCCCTCCACATAGGATATAGTTTAACCACAACCATCAAACCTAGTCCAACTATTTTTGCCAGCCTTACGAACTCTCCAAAAGCACCAATTCTTTTTATTGAAGGATATTAGTCATTTTCTATCAATGTTAGTCATACATAAACAAACATAGCAGGCTAGGATAGGGCATGTCTTTTCCTATCAATTGTGAAAGTTTTAGCTCCAAAAATTTAAGTAGTGATGAAACAGTCACATCCACAACCACAATGATCAAACCTAGTTCAACTATTTCTAGCCAGCCTTGTGAACTCTTCAAAAGCTCCTGCAACGCTGAACATCATATCAACCTATTATGTCCGGTTGTATGGTCACATCCACAAGCACCAAATGCTTTAGCTCCAAAACATTTAAACAATGATGCAGATATGTCCATAATCATAAACATCAAACCTAGTTCAACAATTACTGGCCAGTGTAATGAACTCTCCAAAAGTTTCTGCAAAAATGAAATCTTATCAACCTATTGAACGCGGCATTATTGCAACTCCTTAGGTCTTCCCACCTACATTAGTACCACTCCATAATCCATGAACCTTAGTGGTGCCATTTCAGTTCTTCATCAAGCATACTCTTAAAATATGGGGGAAAAAGTAGCATGCTAGTAAACATGCACCAAATATCTTAGCATCAAAACATTTAAATATTGAAGAGGCTGTCACACCCACAAGAAGTTTTAGAATATGAACCATTTCATCCATTAATAATTCTAATTATGTCTGCCTGACTAATATTTTTCATAAACCTTGCTGGATTTAATCTTGCTGGAAGTTGATGGCATGGAACTTATGAAATACCTCTTGCCAATATTTGTGTTGCTCATCTGAATGAAATGATCCTAGTGTCCTAAATGTCTCGCTTACCAGCTGTAATGCTCCCTACCTGGAATAGGGGGTAGCAGAAATGCTGGGAACATATACATAGGAATATACTAAACCTCCAGTACAATGTTAAGATTAAAAATAATTTATAATTAACCATAAATTCCTCACTCAAAATACGATTATTTTTATGGATTCATGTGAATTATTATAAACTACACTAACTTTTGTTTCATATTTGACGTGGAACTATTTGCTAGAGGCATTACATTCTCTTCCCTTTTAGAATTTGACGTCCTCATCAGAGAGGCACAGTAACATACTAATACTTTACCAGGTGATGCGGGATTCTAAAGGAGGCCCAACATGGATTCTAGAGATGGCTCCTACAAATTCAAGAGGTGGTCTCCACTATATTTGTGTTGCACTTTGTTCTGTATGACACTTAGTTATATATTGCACTTAGATCCGTACACTTCCAACTGCTGTTCTCTATCCAAAAATACAAGTTGTGGAAACGCTAGCAATATATTCTCAAATATGTTAAGTCCCAGTACAATAAGATAATTAAAATAATTTACAATTAACTACATATTCCTCTATTAAAAAGGCTAGCTACGATTATTTTTTGAACTCATGACAATCACGGATGTGGGATTATTAACTAGGGACATTACACTAGCTATCCGAATTCACTGGATTCAATACAAGAAATTTTCTGACTTGTTATTTAACATCCTCATGGAGGATGTAACAAGTGGGAATGCCATTGAATAACGTGGAAATGCCCACAAGTAGTCACAAAATATACCAATGGCATAATGGAAATCTTTCTTTTGGTATAAGTGTATAACAATCTCCATTTCGATGATTTCCCACTTGGAAATGGGAAGCCAAAAGAATTGACAGAACATACCGCGTGTAAAAATCCAAGTAAGAGATGGATGGTTTTATTTTTTATCTCTGATGCATTGAGTATTGAATAGCAGAAGAGCATAAGAAGCTAGCAGCTAGTAGAATCTAGTGGAAGGAGCCAAGGACTAGGGCCAAACCAAACAAAACCTAAATTTAGGCAGTAAATACGAATGTTACAGTAACTAGTTTTAATGTAGGAAGGTGACCTTTTTAATACAGCGACATAGATAAAAAGGAATCTCACTAATGTTTGGACAGATAAATACAAGAACAAACCAACTCCATGAGAAAAATAAATTATAGAGTAAAAGAAAATTAACTGATAAATTAAAGAGATTGTTCTGGTAGTGACAGATTTGAGGCAAAGAAGGAATTGATGGAGATGGGTGGAAGACAGAGGTGCTGTTTGTGGTTTATGTAATGTATAAAGGGTGAAAAAATAGCCAAGGGTGAAAAAAGTGAACATGAGCGGAGGTGCTGTTTGTGGCTTATGCAATGTATAAACCAAGGGTGAAAAAGTGAACACGAGCAGAGGATTCTGCAGAAAAATAGCCAAGGGTGAAAAAAGTGAACATGAACAGAGGTGCTGTTTGTGGGTTATGTAATGTATGAAGGAAGATGTGCACACAGGGGCATAGCAGGCCAGTGTGACAGCACGAAGGAAAAGAGATAAACAGAGGCAGGTCAGATGAGCAGACAAGAGTATAAATAAAGAGATCAGGTGGGCTGCACAAGGGAAAATGAGAAGAAACACGATGCACATTTTTTTTATCCTTAGAACATTTTTATTTATTTATTTATTTAGAGCTTAGTCATTATTAAATGAACATTTAACAATTCCTTATTTTCATTTAAAGACCTAGCAGAATTACTTATATAGGCAAAAGAAGCTTAAAAAAAATAGAAGACATTCTCTTAAAAAGACTAAGCATCACAAAAAAGAAATGATTTATATACAATAAATATTGATTCTAAACAACTTTAAAGTTCTTGCAGAACAAAGAGCATAACTGAGTCGATGCAGAGGAGACTTCAGTGAATCCGGATTTATAGTTTATAAGTAGTAAATCAGGCTACATATAAATGTATCAATCAATTATATGAATCAATGTCCACATTCTGCTGTAACTGAACGAACACAACTCAGATATGAATTTAAGAATTGCAAATTAATTAGAATATACAAAATTAATGAAGGATGTGAAGGAATCCATAAATAAAGATTAATTAAGCACGTAACTGTAGCTTCTCTTCTATGTACCAGACATTAAACATGGTAATAAATATTTCCATATCATAATCAGTTCCCCTCCCTTTCATGAGTAGAGTAGTGATTTAAAGTTTCTTCTTGTCCTTTACCAATTTTAATTCCTCTTCTGGAGGCTTGTTCTTTTAACCAAATGTACATAGATAAACAAGTTACATGCCGAAAGAATTGGAGCAAGGAACATTTCCTGATCCAGATCCACTTGGTAACCTCAGTCCACTAACGGAACTCAGAAACTATCTGAATCAGGAATTGAACACAGTCAATCTGTTTGGATTCCTTCGAGTTCCTATAAGGGGGGCTGAACCTAGAAAGCAAACAAAACATGGTCCAGGTCATGTAAGTAATGTAATAGCAACTTTATGCCCATCTTAAGCATTTCAATGTCTGCGATACCAAGGTCTCACCAAGTTCTGAAATTGATTAAAACCTCAAAAAGTAGATTCTAAGAGTCCATCCATAAGAACAAATTATAATTATTTTAAGAGATTAAGAAGCGTAAAGAAGAGGACTGCTGTTTTTCAGGAGCACATATCCAACAGCTTCACAAACAAAGAAAACAGATACTGCAGAAGAAAAACTGCTCAAGGGTGCAAATGCAGAAACTGAATTGAAGAATGCATGAATTTCTTTATAAGAAAAAAAAATATAGATTTCAGGCTTAAAAACTTTACCAATATCTTCTGCGAAAGTTGATTGGAATTAGCAACTCTACAGTTCCCCGTAACTTTGAAAACAAATTCAAAGGCCATACATGCATTCATATTTGGGAAATTCTGGACAAAACATATATTACAAGATATTAAAGTCATCCTCCATTCTACAAGTATAAATGTGAACTAAATAATAAGCTAAACTGTGCAGAAAATCCAAAATCTAAGTTTCTCAACCTTTTCGATGCTTTCATTATTCAAAAAGTTATTAGCAACTATGCTTATAGCTGATCTGCTATAGATAGTAAACCTGTTTAACCAGAGCACAGAAAATTTTAGTAGGCAACAACAACATTAAATCAGACAGAAAGGTGGTCTGAGTATGTACGCACCTTTGAGTGAGCACACTAAAATAGTTGAGAACAACATCACACTGGTCATTTTCTTTAGTTATACCACTCAATTTCCACAGCTAGAATGGGACAAAGATTCTGTCAGCGGTATAATGCTTTTACAAAAGAAAATAAGTAGGTAATAATAAATATCAGGCCAAACCTGCAAATCATGTTGAATTAACCTGTAACGATTTTTCATCTCTATATGGTGGGTTGCTACTTTAATAATGTCATCACAACTCGTATCCCCTTTTATCTTGCACGATGTTTCAAAGGCTTTTATCATGCGCTTCACTTTTTGGTCTAACATTTCAAGTTCAAGTCTCATTGACATCACTTGTTCATGTTCCACCTAGGACATGCAAATTGAAGTCCTTAGACCAAAATCATAAACATCAGTCGCATGGGAACAAAGTCTAAAAGAAAGCATTCCTGTTATAAAGCAGAAGTAGTTTTACTCAATTGAATGGAGGCAGACAATCAAAAGAATAGTAGAAAAAGAAAGACTAAGGTGGATCGATCAGAGGCCTTTATCATGCACCTAGTTGTCAGTACATAAGCCTAGATACTGTAAGGTTATGTAGTTAAAATACTTGAGTAACACATGACAAGTTTATTTAAGAATTAAGTTGACAATGCTAATTGCAGAGGCAACAAAAATAATTCGCAAGAACATAAATGGCCCATGAAAAAAAAAAGGAAATATTTTTAGAGGTTAAGAATCGTGACAAATAAATGGTAAAATTAAATCCTGCAGATTTTTTAAAATGGAATTTCAAATGATTCACATCAGTGAAAGATGCACTACGTGTAATTTCCATCAGTTAAAAGATGCACCCATTAGAGAAGAAATTTAGTAAAACCCTGTTTTCAAAAAGAATATGGAGGCTATGGCGTACATGTATACATGCATTGGATCAATTACACTTGCCTATCCCACATTTAGTCACAAGAACAAAACCTATCCCTTCACAAGATCTTAAGAACTGATGAAAGCCATAAAAGGCCAAGCCAAAGGGATATGCACTTAACTTTGTCATGAAAATTTACTGAGAAGACAGCAGTAACTTAATGTTACCCAGAACGCAAACAGCAGGGTTTTATAAATGCAAGTTTTACATGGAGCAAAGCATATTAAGAAAATCTCCCTGGCTTAAAGCAGATGTGCACCTGATCTCTTGTACAAGAGTTATCTGAATCAGAGGAAAGTTGACTCTCCCGATATCGAACAGTTCTTGCATCAAGAACACAAAATTGTGAGAAAATTGATTTCAATTTTGCACACTTCTGAATTTTTGATTTATATAGTTGTCCCTTATTCTGCAATAAAAGAGAAGATAGCTAAGGAACTTAACGCACTTCAAGAATTTTTAAAAAGAAATTACTAAAACCCACATATAGTATATCTCGCTTTAGTTGCTTCAACTGCAATTTTGCCTTCTGATGTACAAGTTTATCCAGTAAGGATTTTGCCTCCGCACCCCTACATTGAGGTTACAGCCTTAAGAATCCTTCTTCCATTCAAAATCAACCATTGGGCCTCAAGCTATGGGAACATATGGGCACTCAATCCCAAAAGCTTTAACACATTACCTTTTCTGGTGTTCACCCAAACAATTGTGATTTTTCTGCAATAGTAATGAAATAGCTCAGTGTTGGTTAGCATATTGGCAATTTTGGTAATCATCTAGGAGTAAAATCATCAAGGAGATAGTCACTAATAACAATAATTTTTTTAAACAAAGAGGTATGAGCATATACAATGTAATGAAGAACTGAGCCAGTTTGCGTACCAGAGAAGTATAAATCCTCTCATACTTTCTAGCAGTTTGCAGCTCGCCCAGTATATCTTCCAAAATTTCAAGCTCCACTCGGACAAAGAAACAAGGTAAATGAACAAAATATTCTAACTCACATGGTCGCAATACATTAAGAAATACAACTATAGTGTAGCGATTCATTCATCCAATATTCATGGACAAACATCAGAAGGATAGAAGGATGCAAAAATAAGTATGAAAAAAGAAAAGAAAAGAACAAAAAAAAAGCAAAAAAACAGATATTAGATTTTCGAGGTTTCCATGATCTTAATTTGTCTTGCATTTCCATTCAAGGAAACTCTAACATGCAGCAATTCAGATCCTTTCAAACCCTAACATGCAGCAATTCAGATCCTTTCAAACCCCACCTCCAACCATGCTGCATACAAACTCCTCCATACACTTGGTTACAAAGTTAATCTCCGCAAGGTAACCAATTTCAAGCTTTCAATATGAGATACTTCCATATAAGCTCATGGTCGTGTACTACAAATAATTTGACATTATATCCTTTCACATTTTTGCCTCTTACCCTCAATGGATAGAAATATATAAAGTACTAATGTCCCTGTATTCTAATTTAACTAACCTATATGATGTAATGATCAAGGTTTAAAATCTTGGAATCAGTATTGACATTGGTCAATGGTTTATCGCATCGAAAACTGCAATGCCCCATTTTCCGGAGGGATACGGAAACGGAGTGCATTACCAGCGGGCACATGTAAGTCGACGTGCACGAGGCCTATAAGTAAGCAAAAATAAATGGAACTAAATATTAATCCTCTACCAGAATTTTGGAAGTTAGTCTACTGCCATATAAAAGAGAAAATATATATATATCTAAAATAAGAAGTAACAAGTACAATACTGATACAAAAGTTAGAAATAAAGTCCGAAAGGGTAATACATACCAAACCAAAAATAAAAAAATGGAGGCCTAGAAATCTACTGTTGCTCGGCCTGCTCCAGAAAATACGAGTCATGCAATGGCGGATTCTCGCTCACATGTTCAGTACCTGAGCGTGTGGGGGAGCTCATGATCAAATCCGGCAAGTAAAACAATAAGTAGGGAGTGTGTAGTATAAACAAATGGGTAAGATATAAGTGTGGATATGAAAATATGCGCATGTGTGGAAAATATTAAACAATCAAGTAACAACATCAAGCAGAGATATACATACATATCAAGTCTAAGTTAATATTTTATTTTAGTTTATATTTTGAACTAAATAAATGGATGTAACAACCTAATTTCAACATAACTTATATTCTTAATATCAGATTAATCCCAAAATGAATGCGTTGTGTTTGTTTCATTTTTCTATATTTTTTTGTGATTTTCTTGAAAATTTTTAAGATAGTCACTTAAAATAATATTATTTTAATCACCGGTGAGTTCTACGCATATTTTGACTAGTCTTTCTTCTTTTGATTTGTAAAATAAAGTTTGACTTTATTTGGATTAATTTAATTTGAGTTTATGGCCATAAACAACTCCAAAAACCTATTATTACTAGTCATTTGTCATATACATATTTTTGTCGTTATTCACCCATACCTCCCATACCCTATCTCCCCAAATTATAGATCTCAAATCTACTCCCATATTTATATGATTAATATAATATAAAATATCAATAAAAAATCAACCTAACCTACCTACTCCATACCTTACCTTCACCATGCATGTTCTTTGGCCAAACATGACAAATCATCCTCTTACCCCCATATCTCTTTTGTCTCATATTTGTTCTCTGTCCAAGCATGACAAGCCATCATCTTGCTCGCATATCTCTTTTGTCCTGTTATATTTTTTCTCTCTTTCTTTTTATTTATTCTCCTTATTATATAGCTCTCCTTCATTTTTCATTCTTCTCAATCTCTTTTTACTCCAACTCTCAAGAAGAATAAAAAAGAGAAGAAGAAGGAGAAGAAGTTTTTTAGTCTCAAAATAAACTTACCTTCCCTAACCCATCAAGACAAGTAGAATCACATCCACTCTTATATTTTTTTTTAACTCAAAATGTTTTATAGTTAACATCGAATCTTATTGTTAAAACTTAGAAAGATAATATCTTTATACAAGAATTTCTATAATTATGCTAAATATAAAATATGATTTCTTTTACACTTTAATCTATGTTTATGTATCAAATTTATTATTTTATTTATGATCTCTCATTCTTAAACTACAAGTTGTAAAATTAAACTATATACTTTATTTTTAAATTATGAAAATGCTACCTTTATAAATATTCATCATATTAAATATAAATTTGAAGTTTTCTACATAAATTCTTCATGTATAATACAATGATTTAAAAATTATTTTCCACTTGCCATTAGAAAATATGTATATATATATATTCATTATAATGTTTTAAAGAGAGGGTTTCACATAAATTTTTACATTAAATTTACTAAAATACTTCTTTTATACAAGCCATTACGTTAGGTCATGATACCTCTATACTAATCCATGTTTATTTGAAAAATATATACATTAGTACGATTTAATAAATTTGCTACTTTGCATACCATGAATCATGCTAAAATTTGGAAAATTCATATATTGTTAAAGTAATCGTTATAATAGTATTGAGCCTATTTAATTCCCATCTTTACGCTTCACTTACCTAATATATATTTATATACATAATTGTGTATGTATGGTTCACATACATGATCATCATATGTATTTTTACACTCTAATACTCACATGCGTATTTATATGCATACTTATATATATGTGTGGTCTACATATATGATCATTTCTATAACACTCATTCTAACATTCTAGACTCCATTTTTGCTTTGATAAATACATACTAATTACTTGTACAAGATACATGAAAATATGCCGAATTTTCCTTTTTAGTACATACACATGTCTTAATAATGTTATGGATCCTGACTTGCATGTTAACTTGATTTTGACACTCCATCATGCTTGCTTTGAAATATACATACTAATTAATTGTACAAGATACATGAAATATGCCAGATTTTCCTTGTTAGTATATACACATGTTTTGATAGTACCATAGATCCTGACTTGCCTGTTAACTTGATTTTGATATGGACTACATCTTGCTTTTTACTAGACATGTACATGTATTAACCTTGACATGATTGGTTCATCATATTCCAGATTGATTTGCATGTAATATAATTTAAAATCTTGGATTATGGGAGAACTAAAGGGTTGACAAATATTGTATCGTGAAAGGTTTAGGATTGGTTGCGCAACCGAAATAGGGGCCCATCCGCGAGGGCGTCCGGTTGGTACTAAGCCATCATCTCTTATTTAATCCATGTTAATGGGATGATCGATTACTCAATATCGGTATCTACTTGAGTGCTTAGCGGCACGACTAGTTCAGCGCCAGCATCTTGGCCAGGTTCCGGGTATGCACGGGTACTTTCATGATACGAGTCTATTTTTTCACCATTTAGTTCAAAATATAAACTAAAATAAGATATTAATTTAGACTTGATATGTATATATATCCCTACTTGATATTGTTACTTGATTGTTTAATATTTTCCACACATGCGCATACTTTCATATTCACACTTATATCTTACCTATTTATTTATATTACACACTCCCCATTTATTGTTTTACTTGCCGGATTTGATCCTGAGCTCCCCCACACGCTCAGGTACTGAAGATGTGGACGAGAATCCGCCATTGCATGACCCGTACTTTCTGGAGCAGGCCGAGAAATAGTAAATTTCTAGGCCTCCGCTTTTGTATTTTTGGTTTGGTATGTATCACCCCTTTCGGACTTTATTTCTAACTTTTGTATCAGTATTATACTTATTACTTCTTATCTTAGACATATATATATATATATCTTCTCTTTTATATGGCAGTAGATTAACTTCCAAGATCCTGGTAGATAATTAGTATTTAGTTCCACTCATTTCTGTTTATTTATAGGTCTCGTGCACGTCGACTTACACGTGCCCGCTGGTAACGCACTCCGTTTCCGTATCCCTCCGGAAAATGGGGCGTTGCAAAAACAATAGTATAAGGCATATCAAATCAGTAATATCATATGCACCGATAAAATATTATCAATACTGGTACCCGATATTATAGGATCCATAATGTATGGAATACCTCAAAGTATGATATGATATTTGCAACACATAACTGTAAAGGCTAAAATTTAAAACCTGGGTAATGATAGTTTATTGTGAATTGGAGAACTATCGTATAATTTTCACTAAAAAGATTATATCATGGAGCGTGCACATTCTAAAGTGAAAAATCCTTGCAAAAGGCCCATTCATACCAATGTGAAAGAACATACCTCTACTAAGTTAAGCTTACAGATTGAGGGCTGAAATAGTTGTTTTGTGGCCTCTGATGCTTCGGAAAGTACCTGCAACATATTATGCAAGTGAGATCACTCCACCACAAGTGGAAAGGTTATCAGATTAATCTAAGATGGCTATAGTAATTTATTAAAATTTAATGAATGTTTTAAGGATATAATGAACAAATAACAAGAAAAGATATATTTGCACACATCTGTCCAATGCTTTGATGGTGCTTGGCCTCCTATATCCACAGGTTCTTCACTGCTCTCAAGATCATTCCTCCGGGAAACCACAGAATTACTGCCCTCAACATCAGGAGATATTTTTGGGATCTTCTGCATCCTGCTAACTTCACTGACATGATCATTGTCTGTGAAAAGTATCTCATCAATTCCTCTTTTTTTACCAGAAAGCCCAGGGTGAATACAATGTTCATCTGCAGTTTGCAGAATGTGACAATTGAGATCATTATCATGAAGGATGGGACCCTGAGTCAACTCAGAGGTAAGTGATTCCTTTGGACAAACAGAAGTCGACATGCTTTTATCTCCATCCATCGTGCTGTTAGGTCTTTGAATTGTCCCTTCGGCCAAGAACTGCAAGTGTAAACCATTTTTAACAACTTAAGTAACCTTGTGTTTAGGTTAACCATTAATAGAAACCTTGCTAAAAATATATGCAACAGATCTCAGCATAACATAGATATACATGGGAAAGTATGCACAAACAAGCATGGTAATCATGAAAAAGCAAGTATGAGCGTTAATTGAGAGCAGGTATACTCAAACCTTTGTTGATGCATCCACAGTTAATTGCAATTTGCGGGCACTATCTAAAGGAGGCTCATCAGAAAAGCTCGAGTTTTCTACAGATAATTTATCATTCATATTCCCCATTTGTTTTTCCATCATAGTGCTCTGATTCTGGTTCCTGTTGTGAAAGTTCCTGGATTCTTCTATTCGCTCCTGGAATTTATATAAAGAACTAATATTCTTCTCCAACACTTTGGGAATTCGCAATGTACTCACTTTATCGGAATTAGGTCCAGTGAAGGATTTGGATAACTGCAATCTATTTCTCTCAAGTGAGGAACTCAAATTAGTTCCACCAAATCCTGTAGAGGAATAACCTCCCTGAGATGCAGATGGTTTATCTCCAATCATTTGGATAGGGGAAGAAACCATATTATGAGGAGAATCCAGTATCTGCCTAGATTCGTTGCCTATTACCTGTACTACAGATGAACTATGCTCACCTAGTGTAGAGAATTGTTCAATAGAATTGTCGAAACTTAGGAGATTCCCCGTCCTGTTTATTTCTGATTGAGACAGCTGAACCAATGGCATCCCTGTAGCAAATTTGACAGGTCCACTAATAGCCTCATTTTTCCCAAGGTTTGCCAACACACTTAAATTGCTTGTGGTAGGAGGCCCTGAATGAGTCAACTGAATACCAAAATTCTGCCCACTAGCCTGTTGAGCAACATCTGGACTGACCTTTTGGTTGCTAGCAAGCACCCCCATGTGTTTTGTATTATGACCATCATTCTCAAGTGTGCCTTCAAGCTCAAATGGCATAGTATCCTTATCTGACAATGCCGACCTAGAATCAATAATGATTGGGGATTTATTAATTACAGACTTTGGGACCTTAATAGCTGAAATTCTCTCACCATGTTGTACAAGTTTCATCTTCAACGAAGAGAGAGGCTCTTCTTTATCAGGGGTGTACATCAATCTACTCTGAGACAGAACAGAAGGATCAAGAAACAGTTGTTGTCGCTTACTACGCAGAGAGGATACAGACCCTGGTAATGGAGACTGAAGAGATTGCACAGCATTTTGAGGGGTTCGCATAATATTCTCGGGTAATAACTGTTGGTGACCATCCGCATCCATTAATGATATGGGCAGGGAATGAAGTGAAGGATCCAAGGAATGTTTGCTTCCACTTACTTGATCTTGGAGAAATTCCTCGTGAACCTGATCAGAATGTAAATTGTTGTTGGGTTTTTTATAAGGAGGTGAGAGAACATGAGAATTTTGAATATCTTTAGCCAAAGAATCAGACTGAATTGCCCTGGGCATATCCTTAGAGTAACCATTGGACTTGGGAGAAAGGGTAACCTGCAACCAAATCATTATAATCAGCGAAAAACATAGTTCTGTATCATAATCTTATGAGTCCACGACGATGATGGTTACTTGATGTAGGTCAGCTATGTGAAAAATAAAAAAGGTACTAAAAATGAAAATACAGATACCTATGCACAGAAAAATAAGATAACGGCATCCACTATAAGATCTTAAAAAAAGGTTAATGAATTAATTAATTAAAAAGAGGAGAAACGTCATTATCTAAGCCTCTTCCCATCACACTGAAGTAAGCTACGAATAAGGCCCCGAGAAGGATTTAACAAAGTTCTACAAACGGTTTTAACATGACACCAATCCTTTTATATTTAGTACCAAGTTCATGGCTAAGGAAATAATGGACAAGAGTGGTTTGTCATAATCCTAATAGCCAAGCTGGCAGCCTCCAAGCTCTAGACTCTGAAAACATCTAAAGGAGGAAAAGAAGATAAATTATCGATAGCAAAGTGCATTTAATTCTAAGACATGCATAAAGCCAACAGTCAACACAATGCATTTAACCCGAAGGAGAACAATTTTTGAAATTTGCATGGTTTCTATAACAAATTTGTGCCATCGAAATTTGAAATAAACTATATCGATGTTGTGCTTAAAGTTTGCATCCTCTCACTATCTATCAATAACCTGGATAAAGAAGAAAGGTTGTAGTAGGCATGTGACAAGATCTTGTAATGTATTGTGACATGAGCCAAAAATTGAATTTTGTTGGCATTATGTAGCCTAACCCAAATGCTTGGGACAAAAAACTTAGTTGTTGTTGTTGTAGAAATTTGCAATAAATAGACTGAAGAAATAGATGTATGTTGATGAACGTATAACTGCTTTAGGTACAACCAAGTTTAACTTTCATATTTAACATACAAAATTCCCTTCGGATCATTCCCTACAGATATAACATTCAGAAGTATATGTTCTGCAGCCTGGTTTTGATAAATATCAAATTATCAACAGTCAAAAAGGAAGATATCTCACATTTATACTGAAGCAAGAACACAAAGATGTTATTTCTAAGAAAGCCCTGCCCCAGGAAAAATAGATTGTATAATGCTGTTGGAAGCTGACACAACTTTAAAACCACTGCTACCATGACATACCATCCCCAACAAGCAGTAAAAACAAAATGCATATATAAGATACCTAACACACAGGCGGAATGCACAATAAACTTAAATATATAGATTTTAGCATTCTAAATACATTAAAGGCCATTTAATTATGAACAATCATAAACTTCATTGCAAATTTTTCAGCTCATCATGTGAACAACATGGATAATAAATGCCAGTTGGAGAAATCGAGATCAAGAATCATCAATTACAGCAAAAAGAAACGAAAAAAGTCAGTTAATATTGCTAGATGCTCCATAAATGATCATTTTTGGCATAGTTAAATATAAAAATTATTCATCTTAATCAACTATCACATGTGTCTGCATATATGAACAAACACACATTAGACTACTATCATGTATTTGTGTTTAGTCCCACATTGCCTATGGATTTATTTGTAAGGTGTTGGGACACCTATATATGTATTCCTTGACTTATAATAAATCTAATTTGTTATTCCATTCCATAGTATCAGTGTCAGGTTATTGAATAAATCTCAACCTTAATTTTAATTTAGATCTAATTTCCACCATCCACTAAATTTAAAGAAAAACTAACCCTGCCGCTGCAGCTGCAGCTGCTACTTCTACCTCGCTCCCGCTGCCACTTCAACCTCTGCTTCTGCTTCTTTTGCTTCCGCTTCTGCTTCGCTTCTTCTGATTCTTCCACCTTCGCTTCTGCTTCCTCTTCAGCCTCTGCTTCTGTTTCTTCTGCTTCTGCTTCTCTTCTGCTTCTTCTGCATCTTCTACAACTTCACTTCTGTTTCTTCTTCAGCCTCTGCTTCTTCTACTACTTCGCCTCCGTTGAAAACCACTGACCATCAGAGGCATAAGTAGCAGCCTTGACAGCCCTCACCGAGGCTACTGCCCACTACGAGACCCACCCACTGGCATCCGAAAGGTTGAATTCTCTCTTTTCCAGCCCTTGATGCACCTTTTGTTTTTGAGATTGGTTTTTTATGCATCTTGATGCCAAATCAGCCCCTTCCTACAACTACTATTGTGGGGATTATCCCTCTATAAGCTGGGTTTCGATCATATACTACGGCTTCACTATCTAGTGCTTCTACTACTGGCTCAAATATTACTACTGTTGCTGCATCTACTTATATATCTAATAGTCTTGATCATATATTTCTACGCACATTAATTGCTACCGCCGTTAAACTCAATTTTGATAATTATTTGTTGTAGTCTTCCGCATTGACAAAATTGTTTTCTTTTCTTTCTCTACCTTGTTAGTGTCTCCTGCAGAGGTTGAGAAAATGTCAATGCCTAGTACTCATATAAAGATTGAAAAGGTGCCTTCATCGGAACTAGTATAGATATTTTCTCATCGTCCGAAAATTACTCCTTCAAGCTCACTTTCAGTAGCCCACCATCTCCAATTATAGGTTCTCTACATCCACAACCTTCGTCTGCACCAACTTCTGATCTTCCTATTACTCTCCAAAAAGAGAAACGCTCTACTACTGCTCACCATATTTCTAAATTTGTTTTCTATAATAAGATTACCTCCTTATTTCACCTAATTTCCTTTTCTCTGTCTTTCGTTTCTATACCTAGGTCATTTTAAAAAATTATGTTAGTCTCTATCTAGCAGAAAGCCATGGATAAGGAGATGCATGACCTCGTATCGCATAGAACCTGCTCCGCCAAAAGCTTTTATTGTTGGTTGTCGTTAGGTATACAATGTCAAATACAAGCCGGAGGGATTGGTAGACCAATATAAAACTCGCCATGTCGTAAAAAGTTTTTCTCAAACCTACATATTGATTACATTAAAACTTTCTCTCTTGCAGCTCATCTCAACTTCATTTACATTCTCTTCTCTCTTACCGTGAATCTCGATTGGCCAATATTCTAATTGGATTTTAAAAATACTTTCTTATATGGTGATCTACATGAAGAGATGTATATACAGTAACCACCAGGATATGTTGCTCAAGAGGGAGAATATAGTTTGCAAACTCAAGAAAATGATTTACGGACAAACGAAATCCTCATGCCTAGTTTGAGAAGTTTTACACTGCAATTGCAAACATTAGCTTTCAACATTATTACCATGATCATTATATATTTGTCTGGCATAATTGTCCTTCTTGCTAATGATTTACGGACAAACGAAATCCTCAGGCCTAATTTGAGAAGTTTTATACAACAGTTGCAAACATTAGCTTTCAGCGTTATTACCATGATTATTATAAATTTGTCAGGCATACTACCTATTGTATTGTCCTTCTTGCTAATATATATAGATGACATCCTGCTAACTACAAGTAATACAGTAGTTATGACCACAATTTTAAATATCGAATATCCAGATTGTATAGGATGGGTTCTTTTAATATCAGAGAGGATATCAGACAATGAATTAAGGATACAAGCTAATATTAGGCATTCATATCAAACGTTATATATACACGTCAAATATGTAAACTTGATATATTTATCTATCTAACTAGTATGGCATAATATATATACATTGTTTTAAAATAACACTGTTATACTAGAGATAATGGCCAATATAGCAGTTTAGCATCCTGCCTCTCCAATATTGATACTTCAAAGCATTTATCATTTTTAGGAATTGATCAGCGATAAATGGGGTTGCTTTCGATAAAGTAGGTGCAAGATCTTGCTCAAAGTAGTGATCATATTCTCTATTATTGGATTATTAGATATTAGATGATTTTTTTTTCAAATAAAACCCGATTAAACCCCAATATGACATGTTTGTATGTTCCTCTCCTAGGTTAGATATTCGAGTGATTTATGTAATGTGAAATGTGGCATTTGGTATTTGTGAAGGTTTTACAATTGGCTAGTGATTATAAATTCATAGGATTAATTCAAATTGTCAAGATAAGTATATTCTAAATATATATTATATATGATAATTTATGTAGTTTTACATACTGTATGCATGTATTATCTTATTCATATGTGATTTAGGATATATAAACAAATATATTTATAGTACGCTATTGATATCCAAAATTTATAAAATATCCCCGATTTATGTGCGATAATCGATATTCGCTATGAAATATTTATGTCCGATTATTCCTTATAACTGATATTTAAAACATTGGATTATGTAAAGATATTCAAGAATATGTTCATGTATACAAGCATATCAGAATAAAATATAGTATTATACAGATTGAAAATATAAATTATAGAAAAAAATTGAGATTTAGTCACAGTAGTTGAAGAAGATTAGTAGCAATAATTGGCGAGAATGATAATAGTAACAACAATAATAACAGTAACTAAGCAAGCAAAGATGTAAAAAGGGAAAAAGTGGAAGAAGAGAAAAAAAAAAAAAATTGGAGAGCTTTTTAAGTATTGAGTAGTAATTGAATAAGCTCCACAATATAAATCTCTAACATTTGTAACTCTTTGCATATCTAGCTCTTAAGTTTCTATGAAAACAATTTAAAAATCTGGTCAATTTAAGCAGAAGTAAAAAAATTTAGTTTTTCAATTATACATGGGAAAAATATTAGTATGAATACTAAATCTATTTTTAAGTTAAACTAAATAAAAAAACTAAAAAATATCGGCCGATATATCGGGATGATATATCAGGCTATATAACAAGCGATATTAAAATATCAGCCAATATGCACATAAACGATATGACCCCTTTTTAATCGGATAGTGTCGACGCTATTTAAAACAATGGTTGTAACTAAGACAAACGGCTATCTCAAATAACACTTTGAAACTAAAAACATGGGAAAACTAAGGTAATTTCTTAAAATTGAAGCTACCTTATCATAAACATGGACTACTCTCTATGCGCTACATCTTTTAGAAGAGAACGATTGGGTGCAGTGTTTAAATATCAGCCGGTATATCGGTATATCGGTATAACGGTCGGTATATAGAAAAATACAAAGAAACGAGACGGTAAGGCGAATTTTTTACCGTTTCTTGTTTTGGACCGATATGAGCCGATATTTCGGCCACGTGGCGATATATCGGCAAGTATCGAGATAAAAAATACCGACCAGTATCAGTCAATATCGGTTTCCCAGTGAATGGATTTTGGTTGCGGGTTAAACCCGTTAACCCGTTAAGAAATAAAACCCTCTTAACGGGTCGAGAGGGAGAGAAAAAATTGCAAACACTCGCTCGTTCTCTCTCTCTCTTTCTCTTCCCACGAACTCGAGCTATCGAGCAAACCCTAATCTGAATTTCCCAAATCAACCGATTCTCTCTCTTTCTCTCTCTTTCTCTCACTCTCCGAAACTCAATCTCACTTTCTCCAACTCTCTTTCTCTTTCTCTCTCCACGAATGATCGATCAAGCAATCAAGCCCAATCCTAACCAATCGCCGACTCTTCTTCCTGCAAACGGTTGATCCCCATCCGACTAGTCACCGGTCACTGACTCTTCTCCCACTCTCTGATTCTCCAACAGGATCTAATCCTAACTCTTCTCCCACTCTCTGATCCTCCAACAAGTCGTCGACCAGTCATCAGTCGCCAACTCTTCTCCCCATCCAACCAGTCACCGGCCGATTCCTCCACCAACTTTCACCTTCGTCGGCCGATTCGACCCACTGGTATGTCATTTTTTGTTAATTTAATATTAATTTTAATTAAAGTTACAATTTTCTTCAATTTTTTTGTGCAATTTCTAACGAATTATGGAATTCGGCCCAGTGGGTCAAACACTGATTCAGTTCATTGACTCAGTGTTCGACCCACTGATTCAATGGATCAGCGGGCGAAAAGTGAAATATATTGAGATTTTGAAGTAAAGTAATGAGTATATTGCGATTTTGAAGTGAATTTAATTAAGAATTTGTTGAGTAATGAATTATTAGAGTATTAAAGTAATATGTAATATAAAATTTTTATGGAATTAATATGTAGGACATTTTAATTGTAGGATTTGTTGAAGTAATATGTAGTTTAAAATATGTAGTTTAAAATTTTTATTGATTGAGAAGTAGGACATTTGAAAGTGAAGTAGGACATTTTAATTGTAGTTTAAAATATGTTGTAATATGTAGTTTAAAGTAATGATTGAGAATTTGTTGAAGTAATATGTAGTTTAAAATTTTTATTTATAGGACGTTGTGACAATTGACTAATATAGGACATTTTAATTGTAGGACATTGAGCAATTGTCAATTTTTAATTATAGGACATTATAATATTGTTCAATTGATACTAAAAATTTGTAGTATTTGTTAAACATGTTAGGGTTTAAATTTTGTAATTATAGGCAAATTGACATAATAGATAATACATTGGTTTATATAGTTTTAAACCAAAATATATATAAGTCTCTTAACTTCTTAAATTTTTTAAGTTTTGGTTTATATAGTTTTTAAACCAAAATATATACACTTCTCCTTTTTTTTGAAAACTTATGTTTCTTAATTTTGTGATTATCTGTCGCTTTGTGCATATACGGACGTTCTAAACGGTATCTGCAAATTCGTAAGTTTAATGCAAATAACCAAGGTAAGTACCATAAACTTCATTTATGTGTTTTAATATGCTCTATATAGCCATTTATATGATTCTTCTTTAACTGGTATGACACCGATATGATACTCCGGTATTTAGGGTCATATCGCGATATCCCGTCCGGTATCCGATATGTAATTTGGCTGACCGGTATGTCACCGATATCCGATATTTAGAACACCAGCGGAATGTAAACCTGTTAGTACTCTATGGAGACTGATTTTTGATCTATGGAGTGAAAATAATATTTTTTATAAGAATGTCAGCCAATATAGGAGGATCATCAGCAAATTTATCTATCTCACAATCACCACGTATGAAATTTTATTTGTCATTGGATTACTGAATCAATTCATGGATAAACCAAGACTCATCCACTGGAAAGGTACTATGAGAGTTTTGGCATATATTAAGAGCTCTCCTGGAAAGGGGTTGTTTTATAAAAAATATAGATATGTTTATATCTTTGTGTTTTAAGATGTATATGCAGGAGACAAAAAATGAGAGTAAGTCAATCACTGGATACATTATGTTTGCTTAAGGTATTCTAGTCATATGGAGTAAGAAACAAATAGTAATGTCTCGATCTTCTGCTGATTCAATGATCGGGCTATGACACATACTATGAGTGAACTACAGCAAAAAAAACTTGTTGATTGGGTTTCAAGCCAAAAAGTTTTGAACCTATGCACTGTGATAATCAGTCTACCTTCTATATTGCTCAAAACCAGTGTTTCATAACCGTACCAAACATATAGAGATAAATTGTTATCAAGTTTGAGATACAATAGTGAAGAATTTAATATGTACTTTGTTTACTCCTGCGTCAGAACAATTGGTTAATATTGTAACTAAACCAGGATTAGTGTTTCTAATCTATGTAACAAGTTGGGCATGACTGATATTTGTGCTCCAACTTGAGAACGAGTGTTAGATTAAACTAGTATCTTATATTTGTGTTAGTCCCACATCACTTATAGTTTTGTTTGTATAGTGTTGGGACACCTATATATGCTATATAATAAATCTAAGTTGCTATTCCATAACATCACACATGCAACAAGCAAGTACATCTACAAACAAACCCACATGTCCATACACACGCATATTACCACGAACTCATTCACATAGGTAAGCACACGCAAGCATGCACTTACTATGGCAGGTATAAGTTTCTCAAACATATGTAACTCAAGTTAAGGATATTCCCAAAAAACTTTTGCAGAATATGGAAGAGATTTAACTTTATGGAAGAAAATACTTTTCAAGTCTTCAATAGCAAGAAATGACTACAGATTCCAGAAAAAACATGGAGGGAATCAACCAAGAAGAACAGCAAGGAGTACTGCAATTAATGACAATAATGGGGATGACAGTGGAGATCGAGATCTCAGTAAATCAGTTTGCAAAGAGAAGACATGAGGCAACGAAGGTGAAGATTATGTTCAACATTATGGTAAACCTGTGAAGCATAGACACAGGTACAGATACATCATATGACTATGGATAAAGACACGGGTATGGAGCACGTCAAATTGGTAAACTTTAAGAGTACAATGGCTATATATATGCACACATAAAGAAAAAGAAAACATCCGATATTAGAATTTTAAAATGCATATTTAAGACGAGACCATCATTGTTTTCTTCATCCACTACTATCAAGTTTCTCATGCTATACTAAATAGCTTGATATATAAATAAAACTAAACACATAGCTCAAACTTGAGAAGTAAACAAAAAAGTGAAAGAAATGCTCATGTGCCCAAGAAGTGTCTTAACTTAAAAATATACATAAGATTAAGAGCAAGGTTAACAAGCACTCAACACATGTCAAACAAGTGTCCAAGAAGTTCTGGAGATGAACACGTGTCCCAACGTGTCCAGTACACGTACAACAGAATTTAGAAAAACTCTACATAGGTGGTAACCTTCCACTTCTTTAAACTTACAAGGAGAACTCCAACAAGGACAGTTAAGTTGAAAAACATATCGAAAGAAAGCATAAGTGAGTTCTCTTATGCAAGCTACGTAGGCCAGTCTTCATCTTTATTAAAGCCAGTGTTAGTCATGCTCAAGATAACAATGACCATACATGTATCAGATTCAAACCAACCCTTCCAGCTCCAAAGATAAATATGCGGAGGAAATTATCAAAGTAAGAGCATCCACAAGGGGATAAAGATATTGAAGGTCAATTTATGAGCATGGAGCAAGAATCCAAATCATGGTCATGAAACGTTTGCTTGCTATATATAGGAGCATGAAAAACTTTTCGCTGACAAAGGAGAGCACTGACAGTATTCCAGCAGATATTGGACAACGGACAGATGAGAAAGCATTGAAAGGCTACTCTTCATCCAAGCATGTGTGGTCAAGATGTATGAAGAACATTTCATCAGACCAATTAATCATGGAAAAGAAATAATTTGTGTTTCTTTCAGTAGTTCAACGATTTAGTACAGTTAAAGCTAAACTCTATGATTCTTTCCATAAGGAGGAACTGACATTGAACCATTTGAATAGGTTCAGGATTGGTTTACCTTAAAATTAAGTTGATTTAATATTCTATGTTGTTCTATCTTAATTCATAAATGGGAATCATTTTATACAAAAAGGTAAAAGACAAATTTTGGAAAAATAAGTTTTTGATGAGATTCAGAATCATATGAATTATTAAATTAGAAAACTCTTATATTTGGGTCCAGTTTAGGTTTAGTCTCACATCGCCTATTGGATTGTTTGTATGGTAGAGACACATATAAGTATATGCATCTCATGACTCATAATAAATTGTTTGGCTAGTTCTAATTATTTCATAATATGGTATTAGAGCACGCAATGAAATATATCGCAACCATCAATCTCAACCATCCTAATCGATGTCCAACTCTTATTCCGACTCTGACTTCGATTCTGACTCTGACTCCATATCACCAATTCGATACCGATTTCGACTCCGACTCAAACTCCACAATCACGTCACCAATTTAATTTCGTGTCTGCTTCAGTTTCTGTTTCTTCGCTGTTTCGTGACTGCAGGGACTCTAATTGGTCCCTCCTCGACTGTAAGGATGTAATTCAGACTTGATGCAACTCTTTATTCAGTCGTTTGTTAAAGATGTAATCCAGACTTGATGCAACCCTTTACTCATTCGTTTGCCTACCACTGCTGCTAAGAAATAAGTTTACCTGCTTTCTACTACTGCTTTTAAGAAAGAAATTTATATGCTGACTACTACTGTTTCTAAGAAATAAGTTTATTTGCTGCCTACTACTGCTTATAAAAAAGAAGTTTATCTGCGGCCTACTACTGCTTCTAAGAAACAAGTTAATTTACTACTACCTATCAACTTTCAATGGTACGATAAAGGCCTACTATAGTAGTGACGGGTATGCTCTATTGATTCAAGTGATTCATCTACTACTGATACTACTACTGTTCGTTCACTTCAAGTTAATCTGTACTATTCAAGATGGAGAGTGTTTTTAAATATGTGTTACAAGTTGGGTGTAATTAATATTTATACTCCAACTTGAGTGGGAGTATTAGATTAAAAAACTATCTTTTATTTGGGTTTAGTTTAGGTTTAGTCTCACGTTGCCTGTTAGATTGTTTGTATGGTATTAAGACACCTACAAATATATGTATCCATTGACATATAATAAATAGATTGGCTAGTTCAGGTTATTTCATAACATGAATTTTTGTAGGTTTTTGTTCCTAGTGGATTCTACGGTCCTTACGGGTTACTTTTGACTGTTGAATCACCTAACAACTGGAGGCCTTGGCTTAGATTTTCTTCTACTTGGCCTCTCACATTGAAACATAAAATTGCAGAATAAAAGGCATTGAATAAATTATTAAACAAGCTTTCAATTCAAAGATTTGAAATCGGGTGCTTCAGAACCTTATAGAATAACAAATATATGTCAAGGCAAGTTATGAAATTATGAGTGCAAATTTGAAATTTAAATCCGTACTTGTGTCATAATGGTCTATGTCATTCTTCATTTTTAATATGACATTCCAATCATATTGAATCCTAAATTCAAATTTCAGACACAAAAGATCCATAGCAATGTAAAACTAAAATAATACAACCTCGTTCATCTATGTGACAATTTGTTTCAATAAATTATATGTTACATAAAAATGGTTGATTATTGAGGGGGGACATGAACTGCAGTGGCCAAACCAGTTCAACTTTAGGCTTCAGTGATCTAAATTGCAAAACAGAGTAAAACTATTGGTTTTCTATAGATGATGACCCATATTCTGAGTACTCATAAATCAAAACGCAAAAGTCATAACATGGCATTAGACATCCTATTGTTGCCAAGCTGATAATGAATATTTGATAACTAAGTATATTAATGTGGTATTATTTGCAAAACTTGGAAGCCAGTATTTCTTGTTCCTTCTCTCTGTCTACTTTGCTTTGGCTCAGACTGCTCCATCATTTCTATATATTTTACAATCATGGAGGATTCATATTTTGCATATATTTTATTAGCAGTATACGTAGGGGGATCAAACTCGAACAGGGATCCATGTTTTTATTGAGTAGCAGCAAAAGAACAAGGGCCTTAAATCAGATCCGAAGAATCATTGGCTATTAGCTACATCCTGATTACTAACTTCATTGTCACCTTAGCATTTATTTTTTCAGGGTTTTTCTTCTCTCTTCGTTCCCTTTTGATTTGTGATTTGCCTATTTTCAAGTTAAACAACTGAAATGCTTGTACTGTTACAGGTGAAGAGTCAAACAGATACTATACTAGTCAATACATATGAGACCTCTAATTCTTGGACAGCGTCACGACTGAGTTAAATTAGACCTGGACAAAAAGCACAGGCTGGTGCCTGGTTTGGAGCTCGGCCCGAACACGTTAACTGCCTCGTTGACCAGGCAACCCTCGATGAAGCCTGGGCCAAGCCCGGCATGGCCCAATTATTTTATCTAATTGTTAATTTTTTTTAAAAATCATAATAAAATTGATATTATCTTATTTCTTTCCCATATTTAGCAAATCAAAGTGGTTATTGATTAGCATAATTATTCACTTGTGTTAATTAGAAAGGCATTTATGTGCATATTGCGTATTTAATCAATCAAAAATTGACTTTCCATAACAATTTATACTTAAACAATTTTCCGTAACAATTTATAATAAAATAACTTTCCATAATAATTTATAATAAAATAACCGTCCATTATAATTTATAATAATAAATATCATAATCAATCAAAATTGATTTTCTATTAAAAAATACCTTCATCAAAAAATTAACTTTATGAATATTTATGTAAAACTTATGTACCATAGATTCCTAATAAGAATAATAAATTATTGATTTTTCTCAAAAAAACTTAATTTCATGAGCAATAAAAACTTAATTTTAAAAAAAAAAAGCATTCATGTGTATCGTTAATCATTTTTATCGATTTTATAATATTTTTCTAACATTTTCCTAAATCTAAAAAATTTAAAATTTTTCTTTTAAAAAAACCAATTTCTTAAACAACTGGGTCGGCCCAGTGCCCAGCCCGGACCCATGCCCAACAGGTTTGGATTCTGCCATTGGGTCAAGGCTGGCTCGGGAACCCAGACCGGGCTTTTGCCCGGGTCTAATTCAACTCCATAATGTCAAGACTTCATAATCAGTGTCAACTAAAATTATTATCCAGCAGAATTATCTCGTTGCACCATCTACTTAAGGAGCAATTTATTGCATGACATGAAAATTTTAACTTCTGAAAGACAACATTGATAATTTTAACTTCTGAAAGACTGAAACAGTCATGGATTATTTACCAGATTTGGATTCATATGCATATGCATGGTCTGTTAGTCATATACTAAGTCTCAACGTAAAGAATTTCCAAAGGCCCCTTTCAGCACATCCAAAATTCATATAAGCAAGTTAAACCGGTAACTCACCTGTGTGTTATCTTTCATCAAGGCATCTGTAGACAGACCTGCTAACTCGTCAGAATTGGTGTCATTCTCGTTCCATTCAGTACAAGTAACTTTTGGATGACCTTCTGACAGGTTTGAATCAAAACAAGCATTATCAGCAACTGTTCCATCTGTTTTACGAATATGTAATTCATCCTTTGCAGATTGTTTTACAGCAACTGAAACACAAGGACCATGCTGGGATGTTCTGGTTCCACTGCCACTAAATGGAGAGTTAGGTTGCGTAGACTTGTTCGCTTCAGCCAGCAGTGACACCAGTGTGGGAGACATCTTTCCATAGTGATTGTAACTATCTGGATTTTCCACTATAAGGCTCATATTACTCGAGTCACCTGCACTGCCACTCATTTTTCCATCAAAAAGCTGGGCTCCAGGGATGTGATGCTTAAATCCCTTGGAGACCACAAAGCCATCAAAATCTGTGGACACCGAATCTCCTGTTGGTGTCCTGAGGCTACCTGCTGAATTAGCTGTACGGTCATCTGGTGGAACTACATTCTGGAAATGCAATGAAAATGCAGTGGAATCCAATGTGATATCATGATTGTTATCATTTAACGTTTCAGCCTCAGAGAGCATCCCAGATTTGATAAAACTGGTTGATACAGGTCCAAAAAAGTTATCCTCTGCAAAGGTAAAAACAGAAGTCTTCAGATGGGGATTCAACCTCCAGTTAAAGAAAAAGATGACATGACCAATAAGAGAAAAACTAAGGGACGTCAACTGCATATCTAAATATCAAAGAAAACATTAGCTATCTAAAAGAAATATAAAACCACCCAACAAAACTTCTCCTAATATTCTGCCCAATACATAATATTAAAACAAAGTTATAAAGAACTTTAACCAAGGCATTAAATATCAACTGATACTGATATGTATAGTGATTATCATATCAAATTTGAAGAATCCAATATGATTCAGACCCTATAATATCCATACTGGTAGCCAGTATTGCCGACATTTTACCAATATATCTGGTATTTCTCATGCGATACATCACATATTACTGGTTTCTGACCAAAAAAAAACCATCGACTAATAACAATATCTATTCTGAGAATTTATACCTTGACTCTAACATATGCTTAGAAACATTACATCAGACTGAGAAAAAAAATAAAGGTACCATAGAATTGACATACACTCTAAAATGATTAGCTCATAGACTAATAACTTAGAATCTATTCCCAAGATTAAAGAAGATAAAGGGTAAATGGCCTGTGACACAAAAAAACCCTGCAGCTAAGGTTATAACCCCTCATGTGAGTCATCAAAAAACCGACACCCCTATAAGGGAGCATCATTTTTAATAAATCCAGCTAATTAGATGATGATAAATCACCCTTCGTTGAAGGGCGATATTTCCAATTTACCAGGAAGAATAAGCAAAATAGGAAACTACATTCTAAGAATTATGGACAGAATTTAAACTTTTAGGGTCTTTTAGTTACGTCCTCCAAATATTCAATTTATACACGCAACTCCCCCAAATCTTCATATTCACAGTTTCACACGCATACCACCAAATCTAATAACTTGGATTAAGATATCTCTCATGTTAAATTTTTTATGGAACTCTTTTAAACAGGCTAAAAGTCCTTTTTATTATTGGTTCATGCTAAAAACCCTTCTTAAATGAATAAAAAAAAAATTGACAAAGTACAGGTGGTGGAGACAATAAATGCAAAAATTTAGCCAAGATTTGATTAGGGATTTTAGTTGCACTTAAACAGATTTATTTAGATTTTATGATAGTTAATTTTTATCACGTTTGCACATGTAGTGCACATAGGGAGTTTTTATATATTTCTTCTAAGAATTCAATTTTAATTAGTGAAATATTTTAAAATTATTGAGAACAAGTGACTTGTTTCTTCCCAAATCATTCCTCGAGTGATTTGCTTGAGAGTGGGCATGGGGCTCGCCTAAGTGTGAGACCAGAACCTTATGACTTGTATCAAATCTCTAATTTCATCTCCAAATCTCCACACAAACCCTAATTTCTCATCCGTTCTGCATCATATTAATTGATGGAGACAACAAAGACTAGGATTCAGCCAAGATTTGATTAGGAATTTAGTTATGATTTCATTAGATTTGTTTAGATTTTATGATGGTTGATATATATCTTGTTTGCATGTGTGGTACATATAGGGAGTTTTAATATATTTCTAATGAGATTTCAATTTTGGTTAGTTAAATATTTTGAAATTTTTTAGAGCATGTGACTTATTTCTTCCGAAATCTTTTCTCAAGTGGTTCATGTGAGAATGGTAGTGTGACTCGCCGGGGTGTGAAACCTGAAGTTTATCCCTCATATCAAATCCCTAACTTCATCCCCAAATCTCCATCACAAACCATAATTTTCCTTCCATCCTATGTCTACGGGTCAACTTCATGTTAATTGTCCCTTGCTTGGTTCAATAAACCACTAGACCAAGGAGAAAAGTGGGATCAACTAGAACAAACTAGGTTGTGATCCCACGAGAAAAGCACTGTAATAGATTAAGGAGAATCTTTAAGAAAGTTCCATTTTTTGCTTGAATCATATAAACAACATAACAAGATAATAAATCTAAGGACAAAAATTTTATATGAGAAGAAAAAAAACTAAAAATAATGTGCATATGCCTACTAGACCAGTATCAAAGGAAATGAAATCCTGCAAATCTGAAGAGCATAGGCTATTAATTTCCAAACAAAATAGCACCTTCAATGCCATTTTTTATATGTTGGCACAGGGATTGCCTGAATTATCGCTCGTTTTTCGCCATTCCTTGTTCTAAGGCCACAACAAACTATCAATCAAAAGATTAAAAATGAAAAATAAGTTAAAGAAATGTAAACGAAAGACTAAAAGCATAAGAATTAGAGATCTCAAAATTTAATCACTGAGGGGCTGTGAGATTTTGAGATTAGATACAATAATTGAGGAGAACATAAATAGAGAGAGGAGGAAGAGAATGGGAGACTTTGTAATTCTCGTTTACAAGTCCGGACAATGCGAATGAGAACCAGTATTCATTTGAAAAAGTTTTAGACTGGACAAATAATAAAAAGGGTTTTTTAGTCTTCTAAAAAGAATTCCAACCACATGGGACATATCTTAACCTAAGTTATGAGATTTGGGGATATGTGTGATGAATTTTAAGATATTGAGGGTATGTGTGTAAATACTGAGATTTGTAGGATATGTATCTAAAAATCCCCAAAATTCTAATAATCAAATGTTAGCAATAGCCAATAGGTTTAAAAATTTTGGGTTCTGGATTAAAGAAAAAGGAACAAAATTTAAAATATGACCTTTTAGAGATGTACTCTTGAAATCTTCAATACTTAGAAAAATACTCCCCAAACATGATAATAAATATTTGACCCTCCAAGTCTTGGAAAATCAGACAAAATATCCTCCCCTTAATTAAATGACGAAATAGGCATAAAACTCCAATTATATCCCCTACTAAATTAAATCCCCACCCTCATCAGTCCTCTCTCCTCATAACATAATCCGTCTCTTCTCTCTCCAATCCTAACCTCCTTTAAGTTCCAAAAGAAATTCCAACATATATGTCCTTGATCAATGAGATTGACTCTATTTTGATCAATGAGATTGAATCTATTGACAGCAAGCATAGTAAGTAATCTATCTATCAAGTTTGCATATAACTTGAAGAAAAACAGCTGATTAATTGTTGAATTGAATGAAATTTATTAAAAATTTCAGAAGAAAAAAGGCGATGGAGCTGTGATTGTTGACAAGAAATTTGTGCAAGGATACCTAAATGCGGATCAAGGCCTATGATCTGCATTTCATTAAAAATGTCATCCACATTTCATCAAGAACGCCATCTGCATTTCCACTTCAAAATGCGGATCAATAAAGACCACCCGTGTTTTCAAGTATAAAAGAGAAATCAGTGAAGATAATCCGCATTTCAAGTATAAAATGCAAAACATCAAAAATCATCCACATTTCACATATAAAATATGGATTTCAAGAATCATTCGTATTTCAAATCCAAAACACGGATCATTAGGAGTCATCCGCGTTTCAAATCCAAAATGTGGATCAGAATTTCATTCACATTTCAAATATAAAATGGGAATCATCAGGAGTGATCCACATTTAAAATCCAAAATGTGAATCATGAGATGTTCATATGCATTTCAAATCCAAAATGCAAATTAAAAGAAATCAGCCCAAATGCTAAACGTGAATCATCAGCTATGATCCGCATTTCAGTTACAAACAACAAATATTTAAAAGTAGGGGTTGCACCTCAATTTCTCCATGTTTGATGAGTAGTTAATCCTCGTTAGAGAGAACCTTAATTGGTAAGTTACACCAGAATCAAGACTACAAAACCCTATAAACAGCTATGGGATGGATTAAAAAAGGAGATAAATTATCTCTTACTTCGAACTTATGCTAACATTATGTTGATCAGAAATCTCAGAAAGTTACTCTTTCATCCAGAGCCAACAGGCTATCTTCCAGAGCTAAAAAAATTTCAACTCGAGAGTTTGTTACTCAGATCGTCAGCAGAGAACAAGATCAACCTCCATCGCTACATCGAAACCTTGCTACATAAGTTATTATTCTCACTTATGCAAATGAAAAAACGTTTTCAAGTAACTTTCAAAGATTTTAGCCAAAGCACATTCTTTTTTAGCGAACAGAAGATGGCAATTCCACTGGGGATTTCCTTAATGAGGTCGTAGGGCAATCCAATAACATCCCACTTGGATCGACGGTAGAATCACCTTCATCGAATTCGTTCAACGTATGGAAAATTTCTCTCTTTAAGCTCTTTAAGTACGGTAGAATCTCTCTTCTTACTCTTTAAGCCCAAGGTCTGTGCACAGGTGCTACAAGATCTTCAAGAGCTTAGCTTCTCAGAAAGCTCCTCAAACTACTATTCAACATGGGGTGAGACTGAACTCTAAACCTAAGAAGATTATTGCAATCAATCGTAAGAACGGTTCAATCTCCCAAGAGGTTCCTAGCTCTAAAAGGACACAAGTCCCGAGAAAAGTCTTTTCAAAGATTTACAATAATCCACATGATGACTCAATGGTCCAAAATTCCCAATCCAACAAAAGAAACAATAGTTATCAAGCTTAAAAGATCCTCAAACCGAAAACAACAAGAAGAGTCTTGTTCAGACTCGTTTTGAAAAAAGGAATCAGAGGAGTTAGGTTAGTGCAAAATGTAGAGCCTTAAAACATACAAGTATTATTAAAGAAAATGTGGACCTCAAATCTACATTTGGAGACCAAAATGTGTATTTGATAATACAATTAACATTTCTGAACCAAAGAACGTGGATAAGTTCATCTGCATTTCCTAAAAATGCAGTCAAATGAAGAACCATGTTTTATCAAGACATGAATGTTCAATGCACAACTACGTTCATCAGATAATTATTCAATAACGCAGATCAAAAGCATCCATCCGCATTTCTTAACAAAAACATAAATCAGGAAATCTCATCCGCATTTCTCAAAATCAAACACAATCTCGCATTCCAAATAACAGATACGGAGATGTCCTTGGCACCTGCATTTTCCAAAGAAAATGCGCAGTTGAAAAAAACATCCAAGTTTTCTCAGCTTCATCAGAAGCTCAAAATCAAGCCCATGGCTCATCACAAATGCATATCGCCCATCCGTGTTTCAACATCAAATAAAGAACTTGCTTCTTAAAGTCAGAGGACTTTCAGCAATAGGAAGAGGGTTCCGCCATTAATAATCCATCTTTGTTCTCATAGCAAGACTAGAGCTTCAAGTCCTGAATCAAGAGTTCAGATATCAGAGAATTTCTGAACAAGAGAAGGAAGTTATCTCAATGGTGGTCTCATTACCCCTGCTCCTCTCATACAAGACCTTCTATTTTCAACACTCAAGTTGTCTCAAACGCAATTGTCAAAGAGAAGATGATGAAATTCAAGACAAGAATTCTCATGGCCGAAATATCCAAAAGTTTCACATGGTAGCTTTGCAAGATAAGTCCAAGAAAGGCAAACTTATCCAGAGTTATGATTCCTTAGATTCATAATACTCCCCTGGCTTGAAGAGCGTACTTAATGAACTCTACGTATTTTCTAAATACCAGAATCAGTTAAGGAGTAGTTATAATGGACTACTAACATCTAGCCGGTGTAGTCTCTGATGAAGATGATGCAAACTCCAATAGCAAATTCTCAAACTTCAAACTAGTTTGTGGAGACAGATGCGGCAGATGTGGCGGGGACCTCTAGAAGATTTTATGCAAGAACTTACTAAACGAGATAAGTTATCCAAAAATAGTAAGAGTACATTAATGAAATGGAGATGTTAAAACTCCTTGTGGAAAGCAAATCTAAGAAGATTGGATCCTTTGGAATCAAGATTGATTCCTCTTCTCACAATACCATCTCAAGGAAAGAGAAAAATAAGATGAATCCATTCTCTTGAAATTACAGAAAAACATTAAAATGCTCCTTCAAGTTCATCTTAACAGTAAGAAGAATATGAACCGAAGGTAGATCCCCATGATGTTATGGAGAGCATTCATAATCAATTGAAAGCTCTCACTCACAAGAATAATCTACAAGAACTGGATTGGTCACACCATTTCCCATAGAGTGGGAGGAGATTCTACTCCTGGCCAAATTCAAACTATTAAAGCTGAGTCCTTATGAAGGCAAGGAATCGTCAAACCAACACCTTTACTATTTCAGATCGTAGACAGGATAAATAGTACGGAATGACCTAATCCTAACATGAGAATTTGTTAGTACCTTATCAAGACCAGCTTCTGAATGTTTCCGAATATTAGAACCTGGAACTATTAGTTCACAGAACGAAATGGTAAGAACTTTCCTCACCACACTCTTTGAAGACATATGGAGATTTCCATGCCTGCTTTGCTTGCTAATAAGCAAAAGAACGGAGAGCCAGTTCGGGACTTTATTAAAAGATTCTGTAACATCACTTTGTGGTGCTTGCACAACATGTAACAAAAAACGTCAGAGGAGAATTGCCAGTAAAATTTTTCCATCAAGGTATTAGCAAGGATGGAAGTTGCTAAATCAAGGAATTGGCCACTCAAGCCAAAGAAGCACAAGTGCATAATTCCATAACAAATTTTGCGCCACGAGAATGGCATTTTTTGTACATTGAATATGCTTTATATGACATACTTCAGAAAAATTCAAAAAAAAAAAGTAGCATCAATTCGAAGAACAGCAAATTGTTTTTACTATAATTTCGCTAGAGAAATATTGTATCAATAAACTTATGATAGGATTCAACTCCGGTGTCTCTCGAGAAAAGAAGCACAAGAAGCACTCAAAGAAGCCCATGACAGCACTTGAGGAGCTTATCAACTTGAACCTAAACTCTGGGATTGACTCCAATGACTGGGTTACTATTAACCAAAAATGATCTCGAATACAATTGCATATACGAGAACATGTAGATCATGTCAGATTCATGCTAATTTCATACATGAACTGCCAGAATATATCCATTCAATGACAGTATCATGACTGTTTGAATTGTGGGAAATGGACATCATTGGTTTAATTTGCCCACCACCTGCAAGAAGACATCGGCTTATTATGGCTATAACCGATTATTTTTCCAAATGGATAGAAATTATTCATTTGACAAAAATCAAGATATCCGACATAATAACATTCATCAAACATTACGTTATTTAGCGCTTTGCAATACCAAGAAAAATTGTCCACGACACTGGACCACGTTCACGAACCAATTATTCTCCCGATCCTGCTACATATTCAGAATATAATGTGCTCAACACCATAAAACCCGGCTGCCAACGAATTGGTAGAAGCTTTCAATAAGACTCTTGTGAACTTTCTTAAAAAAATCATCCTATCAAGTCAGCAAGACTAGGATGAAAAACTTAGAGTTTTTAGGCCTACCGAACAATGGTAAGAACTCCCACAAAGATTACACCTTTCCCTTTGGTGTATTGATCTGAATTCTGAAGCTATCCTCCCCTTGGAGATCCAAATTCCATTGTTACGAATTGCACTAGTAACAAATATGACAACGAAAGAAAATCATTGACATCAACTTCAAGAATTGGACTTTAGATGACGAGCGTCTGGAAGCTCAACAGCTATCGAGCTTTATCAAGCTCGCATCTCGAAGGGTTCAACCAAAAAGTTAAATACCAAACTTTCAAGAAAAGTGACTTGGACCTAGCTGTAAAACTTCCTCTATCATGACTAACAAAACTAAGAAAATTTCAACCAAAATAGGAAGGACCCTTCATTATCAAAATTGTTTAATCAAATGGCGCATATAGACTTGTCAAACAAAATGGAGACAAGCTTATAATGTCAATTAATGGAAAATTCTTAAAGAAGTATTATTCTTAAGAACTAAATATTAAATTTATGTCTGCTTGTTCTGTATATTCCAAACACCGTTTACAACTGGTCATGTATTTACCACATGGACCGATTCACTATTACACACCATCATGCCAGTAAAAACATAAACAAATTTGTTGTTTTTATGTGAATACGAGTTTAGATCTGGTTTCACATTTAACAAGCAGATCCAATTATTCTTTAGAATCTGAGTAGTCCTTTGTATGCTCGTTCTGCAGATTCCAAACACCGTAATCAATTTACTGTTATATGTTCTCGTTGCGAATTGCCATTGCCACACAGGTAAAAACATAAAGAGACGTGTGTTTATGTGAATATAAGTTTGCATCTTTTTTAACATTTAACAAGCAAATCCAACAATTCTTTGGTATTCTAGTTTTTTGTCTACTCGTTCTACAAATTTCAAACACCATCCTTTTTTTACCATTGTGCCCCACAGCCGCACAGATAAAAACATGAACAAATTTGTTGTGTGTGAATACGAATTTGGAACTTGTTTCACATTTAACAAGCATATCCAACAGTTCCTATAATTGTAATCTCCTTTGTTTGTCGTACTGCAGATTCCAAACACTGTTATTAATTTACCCATGCACTGCCGCCACGAATCGCCACTGCTGCATCAGTAAAAATATAAATTGACTTGATGCGTTTATGTGAATACGAGTTTGGAAATTGTTTTATATTTAACAAATAGATCCAGTAATTATTTTGAATCCGAGTACTCCTTTATCTACTCGTTATGCTGGTTATAAAAAAAGGCATAAGGTGCCGCTAAGTGCTTACTCTTAAAGTGAGATGAGACTTTGATCTATTCCATAACATATAAATAGGAAAGTTATCCAGTTAACATAATCTAAATTTTTATAGAAATGACAAAATGGATCCTTTGCTCTGGTATTTCAAATCACTTTATCCATTTGTTTCTTATAATGTTTTTGTACAACGGAATTGAATCTATTTCTATTGATTCATTAGAAAATAACATTATCAATTTACCGTCATGCGCCATCCATGCGAATCGCGCCAGCCAACCCGATAAAAACATAAATAAATTTACAGTGTTTATGTGAATACAAGTTCAGATCTTGTTTCACATTTAACAAGCAGATATAACAGTTCATATGGTTGTTCTCTTCTTTGTCTGCTCGTTCTGCAGATTCACCAATTATGAACCAATATGTTGCCGCACACCGCCACTACAAACTGCCAACGCCACTCGAATTCCAAACACCACTTGTCAAATGTTACATGTACCGATTCGTTACCGCACCCAGCTGTGGCAACATTAACAAAGTAATATAATTTCAAACACTATCCAATGTGTTGCTAAATGCTTCTTGAGTCATTCGTATTTTTTACAATATACAAACCTCAAATGACACATGCTTAATAGGAAATTATTTGTCTTTATTGTAAACAGAGACAGCAATTTTCCTACTACAAGATCGTAATAGTTCAAGGTAGTTGATATTTCATAAACTTCTACAAAAATTAGTATTAGATTTCATAATGTATCAAAGGATGAATCTAATATCCCACCTGAGAATTTCTCTTCCACATAGATGGTAATTTTCCATCAAAATTGTTAAATTAAAAATTACCTCTGACAGCATAATTTTCACTCTCTTTTATAAATTGATCATTTTTCTTCAAAATTTGTCAAGTTCAAAATTAGCTCTGATAGTAAAATTCTCATTCCCACTTTCTCTCGAGTGGAGTTGGTGATTTTCCTCCAAATAATGATCAACTTAAAAATTACATCAGGCAAAGAAATTCTTCTTTCTCTAGCCAAATCAATAACCCCTTCAAATATTTGTTAAGTTAAAAATCACCACTAACAACCCAAAAGTTGTTATACCATGAGTCACTAAACAGTAAAATTTGACCTTGCTAGAAAATTAACCGTTACTTCTATCCAATTACAAACATACTTGAACGTTTGAATATGAACCGTATATTGTCAAGTTAATAGTTACCTTAACAATATGAGACAAGTCCCAGTTAATAGTTATCCTTGTTCATCAAAACTATTTCTGCCTTATTCACTAAGTTAACAGTTACCTCTGAGTGAATACAAAATCAATTAAGGTCGTAGACCCTTCCAATTTAAACATGGTAATTATCCATTACGCAAAAATTCTTATAGATTGAATTATCAAATTAAAAGATTTTCACTAAAAGCCATTCAAAGTACATAAATATGGAATGAAAATCTCAAGATACAAGTTTCTTAAAATTCAAGGAGGGACTTGACCTTCTCTTCAGCTTTCTATAATTCAATCTGGTAGCAGTCTTCTACAACACCAATGGCCTTCCTCAGCAACTCAATTTCATCGAGAATAATCTCATTCCCTATTCTAGCTCTAATGGCCTCAAACTCTGATTGTTGTTCAGTGATTCGCTGCTGAAACTGATTATATTTATTATTGAGCTCCTCCATCTCCTTAGTAGTCTGCTCATGCTTCTTCAAAGAATTTTCAATCAAGGCATGTGCTTCCGCAATTGCTTCTCGAGTGCGAACCATAGTGTCTTCTTGATTGTTAAGAATGACCTTGATAACATCCAATGCACTCGACACTACGCTTTGATTTGATTTTAGCTCAGCTATCTAAAGAGCCTGCTCTTCTTTTATCTTCTTTACTTTCTCATGAAGTTTAAGTTGATGTTCAAATATCTTGGAGTATACTACTTCAACGAGCTCAGACTTATTGGTGTTGTGAATATTGTGTAGCAATAAGGAGTATTCTTTCAACTGCTCCATACGAGCTCTACAAAGTGCAGCTCATTCGACACCACCAGCTCCTTCTATGCCAACCACGTAGTGCTTCAGCAATCTTTCAACAGAACTGAACGGCCTTCTTTGTAGAACACAAGTGACACAATGTTTAAAGAAAGCATGGAACCCTATCACATACTAGATTAATGATTCAGTAAAATCATCAGGAGCTGAGAAATCTTTGAGCAAAGTAGAAGATAAAACTGAGATTCCTCCTACGGTCACACCAGTCATCAATGGAGCAGTTGTCATAGAGATACTCGAGGAAGTCATTACTGCAACGAAAAAAGATACATGTGGGGCCAAACTAGACGGTAAAGAAGAGATATCTGCTGTGGTGAGCTTTGGAGGTGTGGTCATTAGTACCTCGCTGACTGGAATTACGACTTCCGGAGTTATCACTAGAGAAATTGACACAACAAGTGCATCAGAAGTAGGAACTCCCTTAGCCTCTAAAAGAGCCTTGTCGTCGATAGTTGTTTCGAATAGTGTTGATGGAACAGCTACTTGAATTTCAAAAGCAGCAGTTTCTAATTATGAAGAACAAATGGAAAGCTTAAGAAAATAACCATAAATAGAAATTCTTTAAAGTAAATAATTAAAGTATACTTGCTACAGAAGTAGAAGGAAGAATAGGAGTGTTTCTTCGACTGAGAAAGAGACAATAGCCAGTTCTTTAGGTAAAATTGGATTTTCGAAGGCCGAGGGTATTTTGCGGTTTAACTTGGTCGTTTTACAGTATTAACGGAAGATTCCTTGTTGTTATTATAGGACTAACAGAGGAGTATTTTGGGGTTTAACTTGATTGTTTTACAGCATTAAGGGAATATTCCCTATTTTACCATCGGACTACCAGCGAAGGGGCATTTTGTCTAACTTTCAAAATTTTGAGAGTTAAATAGCTATTATTATGTCTTGAGGGACATTTTTCTAGATATTGAAGATTTCAAGGGTATCTTTAACAAGCCCTTTATATAAATAATTTCACAAAATGCACCAAAGTTAGGAGTAGGTTCCGCAGTGCATATATTTTTCACCAACATCCAATGCTCTTAAGTTAGTTGAGGGGACAAGAAATTGATGATTTCTAAAGATTTCTAAAGTGGAAAGGTAAAATAAAGATCAAGAATCTAAAGAATTTAGAATTTGCATGTCAAAAAAAGAATACATGGCTTGTGACTTTTCAGAAAGATAAAAGAATATGAGTACAATTCACAAGATGGTCCAGAAACGCACACGATCATCTAAAATACCTAAGTTCAATCATCAGAATATGAGTCAGGAGCACTGTCTTTAAATCAAAAGTTCTTGGGACAGAGAAGGTTTTGCTGCCAAGGGAATTGAAAGGGCATTTTCTAATATCGGGTGTCATGGCGGATCATAGATATAGCACAACAGAAATAAATTTCTTCCCAAAGGTTAAATAACGCTTCATTTTTAACGAATGTAAAGCTAAATTAAGCTCCAAACAATCAAACACCAAAAAAAAAAAAAAAAAAAAATTCATACCGTCATTTGACGTCACTGATCCCACCGCGCTACCAGGTGAAAACGATTCCGTATCCCTAATAAACCTCTCCTGCTCCCTGTCATCGTCCTCCTCTTCCTCCTCGTCCTCCTCACGAGTAGACCCCTTCGAATCATCGCTATCGAAATGCTCCTCTCGAAACCCTAGCTCCTCCTCATTCCCAACGCTCAGTCCCTCGCCGGAGGGCTTCGAATCCGGCGGCGTCTCGAAGTCCTCGTCGCGGGCGAAGACGTGGACAGCCGTCGTCTCGGCGAAGCTCACGCGGCGAGATCGCTTCCGAGCGATGGTGAGCTCGTCGGGTTCGCCTCCGCCGCCGCTGCTGGGATCCTCCGCCTTGGGATCCATCGGAGGGGTAGGGATTTGACAGGCGATTTCGGGGAAAATTTTAGGACTCTGGGGAATTTGGGGGAGGAGTGAATTTTGGAGATGGTTAGGGTTTTTCGAAAAGTTGAGGGGATTTTGGAATATGGAGGTTTTGGAGGGAAAAGAATCTTGGATGTGCCGTCGAGCACGTGCGGGCTCTCTGTTAAAGTTCACTCTCGTAAAATGGGAGTTTCCAAAGGAGCACACCATTTTTACCGGTGAGCCCAATTTCCAACTGAAAATCAAACAATAAAAGAAGTATTTAGTGGGTTCACAAGTAAAAGTAGTGTGCTTCTTTGGAAACTCCCGTAAAATGTGCATCCAGCGCATTGATATGTTAAAAGAGTTCGAAGGAGCACACCACTTTTACTTGGAAGCCCACTTTATCGGATAATTTTGGTTCGGACTTTCAGTCCGAATAATTATCTAGTGGGCTCACTAGAAAAAAAAGGGTACTCCATTAGAAACTCTCATATGTTAAAAAAAAAAGACTTTTTCATATCAATCTCTTACATCATTTATATATATGGATTCCTTATATTTTTTATTTTCAATATTAGTCCTTTAAAACTATTAAATTGCTATACTTTAGTTCCTTGTTAATTATTCCATCCAATTAAACTCAGAAATCTAATTACAATTAAACTCAGAAATCCAAATTAGAGCCAAATTATTCATAGCAAATGACCATAATCAAGATTTTAATTATTTAAATGAAATCCTCCTTAATTGTCCTCGTTTTTTGTGCGGGAAGTTTAAACAACGAAAGTGAGAGCGTGCGGGGAGAGAGAAAGGGGAAAATCCAAACTAAGGTTTCATTGGAAAAGCGAGAGCTACAGCTACAACCAATTGGTTTCAAGCGACTGCAAGAGTAAGGTAGGGCAAACGACAACCAAAGCCTTCCTCTTGAACAAGATTGATTCTCGAGGGTAAGTTTATCTAGGGTTTTGTTTAGAGTGAGGGTTTTGATAAATTGTTTTGATTTAGTTTGCCATGCAAATGATTTAAATTAGTGTCTACGGAGATTTTGTAGTTTGGTTGATCCTTTGATCGGGCGCAGCGCACGAGAAGTTGATTGCAATGAGTATTCAAGGTAAAATCTAAACTATATTATTTACATAGTTTTCAATTTGTTTGGTAATGTCCAGTTGATCTATTTCTAATAGAGAAATTGATTAAATTTGGATTAAATGTACGATGGCAGTTCTGATATGGATACTATGATTAGGGCTTATGGTTGATTAGGTGTAGATTATAGGGTTTATTTGTGTTAGGGCATCGTCCTTGTAGTTCCTCGCATTGGGTGTTTTTTCTTAACAATGTATGTCTTTATATTGCTTTGTTCAATTTACTGTTATGGTAATGTCATGGGTTAAATTATGAGTATTTAAACCGAGTATGTAGATTGCTTTGGTCAATTTATTTTATATTTAGATTATCAGTATTTTTATGGAAATGTATTTGAGAGTCCTGATTTTTCTTTTATTTATGTAAGGATTAATTTTGTAATATAGTGGGTTAGAAATATGATTATTGATATGAAGTTTGGTTTGTTTTGACAGAATAGATATGGATGTGCTTGAAATTATATTGCAATATAATAGATATTTGAAAAACATACGTAAAAGGAGAACCACTCGAAGGGATGGAGAACCTCATTCTGGCCTACATGCACAAGATATCTACCCTTATCCTAATCCCTAATCTTTGTTTGTACCTCTATTTGTAAGATGTCACATTTTCAATTGTAAATTTATCATAATTCTTTAAACAATATGCAACACTAATCAGTATTATATGATTGAAGATAAACCCCTCATAGGGAAGCAAAAATGTGCCAATTAGAAAAAGGAGTTTGCCATGATGGGAAGACCAATTCCTTCTATTGTTCAACAGGCTATACAATACTCTCCCTTTGCAACCACTCACCAGCATAACCAAATTTCTCATATTGAACCCTCTCAGCAGCATAGCTAAAATCCATCATGCCTCATCTCAGCATGCACATATAACTGCTAATACCAGGTGACTTAGTCATCTCTCAACAAGCTTATTAGATTTTTTTTTTAAAATTCATATATCATGTATTACCATCTTCTGTTTTAATATACTTGTATCCATACGTAGTTGCACAAACAAAGAAAAAGAAAGTTTGTTGCCAACAAGGGTAGAGGTTCATGGGAATGGGGAGAGGGCAACTCACAACAGGAGGATCACCCACTGGCATAGAGCAAGTTAGCCAACCTCGTCAAGGTAATCTATATAATTATGAATTTAGGTCAAGTTTCATACAGAGGAGAAAGCACATAATTTTTAATTTATTTATTTATGTTGCATGGCAGTGTACCACCATGATTTAAGAGGAAAGTTGTTATTCACATGCCAAGGGTTGACTCTAACATGGAGACTGGTCTTCTAGCAGCATGGAACCTAAACCCAACATAATTAGGACTCTATCAAGGCAAATCTCAAGTTAAGATCAAGGAGGAGGAAGCCAAAGCACAATTTCTAAACCTCTTGGTTCCTAGTGCCCACCCCTAGTAACCCATCAATTTCAAACTAATACATTTCCACCAATGTAGTCCTCTAGTGGTGTACTGAAATTGATTTGCTTGGTTGTGAACAGACAAGTGACATGCTTGAACACGAACATTCATTGTGTTATGTGTTAATTCAAGTGACAGTATTTTTATTTGCAAATTCATAAGTCAGATTATATCTCATATGTATCTTAGAGTTGTGTGATAGTAAAACTTGTGTGCTTTGAGATATATTTATGTTGTGCAAGGCAATAAATATATATTTCCGAGTTACATTTGTACAACTTGTGTGCCCAAAGTTATTTATACACTATCATACATCTTGAGTGCTTTGATAATAAATATGATTTTGAAATTTATATGTTTGGTTGTGAGCTCATTTGTGAAATTCTGAAGTTCCGCTCATTTGTGAGGTTCTGCTCATATGACTCTGAAGTTGTTCTCATTAGTGAAATTCATATAATTCTGGAATTCATATGTTTGATTCTGAAATTCATTTGTGAACTCATTTAGCTATATTCGTGAACTCATATGGTGATTCGAAAATTGCAAAAGGGATCAATTACAAACATGCACTTCGAAGAGTTGTTCATTTTAAATATTGCATAATTGTTACACCAATGTTACAACATATAGAATTTCATAGATACACTGCTATCTAATTGTTACATGGAGATTCTTACAACACAAATGTAATACCCCAAAGTTCGTTCTCATTGTATTTTTCTTTTGAGCCCGATCGTTCCGGATAAGGCTACCAAAATTGATATCGAAATAATTTTTGGTAGATGTAGCTTTAAATTCATAATTTCAAGTGGCATTCGGTCATCGTAGTTATTAGTTTTCTAATATTTAGAATTTTTAGAAATTTTCTTTACGAAACCGAAAAATATTCCCAAATTTGCTAACTTAATAATATTAAAATTATCCTTTTAATTATTTCGAAATTTTGGTTCTTTTATTCCAGATATCAAAACAACAAACGGATAATTTTCTAGCACTCCTCTCATTGAGCACTACGCTCCGCATAAATTTGGTTGCATTTGAAAAATATTTATAGAAGTTATAAATAATAAAATATTAAATAAATTAGAAATTTTTTTGAACACACCTCCATAGTCAACCAAATTTCTAAGGACACACCCCTAGAAATAATGTCGGTGGCTAGCATAGAAGCAAACAGAATCACAAAACCTTGGTTAATTTACGGAATTGCTATCAAATTATTTTCTTATCTCCTAAGGAAATAAAGGTAAAAACACACTCACTCTCTTCTCACTTTCATCTCATTCTCTCTCTCGCCTGCACCAACACAATAGAGAGGAAAAAAAAAAAGAAAAAGGAAAAAAGTAGAAAAGAAAAAAATAAATCGAATCAGGGAATCGAGATAAAAAAGAGATAAGTAACACTGTTATTCTTTGTTCGTTTCTTTATTTAATTTATATTCGTGTACGTAATTTATTTTGTAAAAAAATTTTGTTCACATTTTGGACTATTGATTGATATTGAGAACATATTTGTGTACGTAATTTATTTTGTGAATACACTTGGTTTACATGTTGGACAATTGATTGATATTGAGAACTGAACCAGATTATCAGGGTCAATTTTATAATATATAAATATTATAATATTTGCTTATTTTTTATTTTTTAAAAAAAAGAGAAGAAAGAAAGAAAGAAAAAGAGAAAAAAAAGTATGTATTACATGCAAATAATACACTTTTGAATGGGCCACTGTAGCAACGTAGTTTATCATTTTTGTATGTGTACTATTATTTTTGCATGGGCTTTGAAAGTAAATGTAAAATATAATTTGAATTGACAGAAAGTACATGCAAAAATAATTAAATTTCTAATACATTCTTATTTTTATGTGCGGGCACATTTAATCCAAAGAATTTCTAATAATATAATTTTCAGTATAAATTATTGGCACTTATTTTACATTAGAATATTTAATAGATTAGAGTCACAACTTATTGTATACAGATTCAATATCGATACAAGCATGTAATATAGATGTGCTGACCAAAATAAACGAGATATTATTTATAGGAACGTGATGACAGATTTCATACATCTTGGTCATATGGAAATAAAGTATCCTCGTGATACATGCGTACGTGGTTCTAAATCTTAATTCCTAAATCTCTGATTCTTGTAAAGGGACATGTACACAGTCTAAATTGACAAGCCATGTATTTTCATTGGTTTATGTATATTGTGTATCATTAAAACGAAAATTAAGAAAAACTACATGATGAATAAGAACCGTATTGTACAAAAGTATTATTGGTCAACTTCTTGATTGATGCCGGGAATCTTTTACTGCAACAGTTTGAGTGATTACTGGATCACTAATTGATAATTGAAACCCATAGTGGTATGTCTGTTACTGTAATACAGTACGAGAATTGAATTATTATGACAGCGGCATGTCATGGTTCAACGCCATGAGTATTGAAGTCGGGTCCCGGATATATACGGACATTTGTACAATATGAAAAAACTGCATACTATTTTATCTATTATTTAGTTTCAAATATTAATAAGAACGTGACCTAGACTTGTCATTCTTATAAGATATTTATCTGCTATTTGCAAATGACATACACAATCTTGCTTATTCTATTTTCTATTATTCACGTGACACATTTAACACTAACATAATTTATTCACATACTTTACATCTTTAGTACTGTGATAGTACACATATCTTTTTCTCTGTGTTACTTGCTGGGTTTAATCTCCTGGATTTTAAGCCCAGATTTAAAAAGTAAAGAAGAAGAACCAGCCCCAACTGAAAACCCGTACTTTATTAGTTAGACCAACAGTAGGCAAATGAAGTACTTTCTAGAGACGCTTTGTATATATTTATTTATTTAATTTTTGCCCCTGGCACTACTTTTCTCGTTTGTGTTCATATTCAGAGCAGTGTGCCATTTTATATAACTAACTCTTTGTATAAATAAAATCTTTTCAGTTTTAGACGTGTTATTTATTAATTTGATTATGACAGTAGTTACGGTTATTCTAAAATTCTATAACTGTTGGGTTGTCTAGTAAAAATTTTAAGTAGCGTTCTCTATTTCGGGAAGCAGCTAAAAAATGGGGGCGTTATAACACACTACATAGTCCTTACTACAAGAAGGATTAACATGACAACCCTAATCACCTCCTTCAACTTCACCAACAGATCTATCTTATTCTCCATCACTATAAGATGTTCTTGTATTTTTCTCACCCGTACCTCGACGTTCTTCGTGTCCTCAACCCAGCAGAAGTCACCACAACCAGGATTTCTTTGACCTTTATACATAACATGTCCCCAAAAATCCAAAACCTTATTTGCCCTTCCTGCATGTCCACTTCCAAACCGATAAAGTGCAACTGCTGTAACGTCCTAGTTTTTCAGCTGCTTTTCTAAAACGGAGGATGCTACTTAATAATTACTTTATAACCCAACAGTCACAGGATTTTAGAATAACCGTAACTACTGTCATATCCAGATAAATAAATAACATGTGTGAAACTGAAAGAATTTCATTTATATAGAGAGTTAATTACATAAGATGGCATAATGCTTTGAACATTTACACAAAGGATTCTAAATACAAGGGAGTAAAGTAGTACCCAAGCAAAAAAGAATATAAACAAATATATACAAGGGTCTCCAGAAGGTATTTTACTCATTACTGTTGCTCTGTCTGTTCAATGAAGTATAGGTTTTCAGTTGGACCTGTTTCCTCTTTTTTGCCTTCGTAATCTGGGCTCAACACCCAGGCGATTAAACCCAGTAAGTAATACAAGAAAAAGAAATACGTGTACTATCATAGTACTAAGTGATAAAGAGCATGCGAATGAAGTGTATAAGTATCAGTCATATTGCATAAATAATGTATAATAAAGTAATAAGAACTATGTAAATTATTTACAAGAATCATATAAATTGTAACAAGTCTAGGTCATGTTAGCGTTGTTATTGAAAATCAATGATAGCTAACATGACACGCAATTTCTTTCATATTATACAAGTACCCATGCATACCCGGGATCCGGTCCCAAACCCATGATGCTGAGCCATAACACACCGCTAAGTGTTGCAAGTCAAATCCGTGTTGAGAAATAGTAATGGACCTCACTTTTATAGTGACTTATGTATCAAATTGTGGCCTAATATTGCACAATGCTGCTACAGTAAAAGTCCTCAACACCTAAATCAAGAAATTAACCAACAAGATCCTTATACAATATGGTTCTTTATCCATCATATAGTTTTTCTCAATCCCCATGTTAGTGATTCACGATATACATTAACAAATGGAAACACATGTGTTGTCAAGTCAGACTGTGTACATGACCTTTTATAAATAATAAGAATTCAGGAATCAAGATTCAGGATTTTTACACACGTATCATGAGGATACTTCATTCTATGTAATCAAGATGTAAGAAACTTATCATCATATTTCCATGAATAATCATATCTTCATGCATTATTATTGATTTTACTTGTCATGTTATCATGAAATAAATGTTTATTAAAATCATCACTCGCCAAATATTAGCCTCTTCAATTTAAGGGTAATACCATGTAGAAATTAAATGATGGGAATTAAATAAGCTGAGATCCGCATTTAGACTTCATGCAAGTAACATGGTATCAGATTCGTGTTTTTAGCTGGTAGTAATTTGCGTGGCATGTCCAGACCCGTGTTTGAGTGTTAACAAGGATAATGACCATCCTTCAAGAGTCTAGAATGAAAACGCGACCCTCTGAGTGTCGTGTTTAGTTATATTTAGCTCTAATCATGAGCTTAGAAGATAAACGTGAATTTTCTTATGATTGTTGACCTGCATTTCTATTTAAATGGTGTTAGATCAGTTTTTAAAAGCCTTTAGGGCTCAACACAACTCTAAGTTAGAAACATGAACTAAATTCGCATTTTAATTCACAGAGATGCCTCTGTTGTAACTAGACCAGCAGTTTTCATTTATTCAAATGTCTCATGGGCCTCCAACATGATCCAACTGTTCGCCATGAAAGTGGCACACTCTTTATATCGAAGTATTTTCAATAAAAGGGTTACAATCGGACAGTTTTCCGTTTACAGAAGATGAGGAAGATAGGTTTTCCTCTTTGTTTAAGACTGGGTTTCTAGGTAGCTATGGAGGACGATCCTGCTCTCCGTTGACACTCCATACAATATCTCTCAGTTGGCTAAAAGGAAAGAAAAATGGCTCTTTACTCTTGATCACAAGGGATAATTTCTGGAAGAAGACGTCTGTCTCTGTCTCTTTTGCTCTGTCTTCTCTTTCTGTGTGTATCTCTTTCGCTTCCCTCATTTTATAGGGGGCTTGAAGTAACGTCCTGCCATATTTTGCTCGACCGTTAGCTCCCACTACTCGAGAAGTGCCGCCATATTTGCCAGGTGGTTGCTCCCATGATCGAAGTAATGCCGCTGCATTCGTTTGGTAGTTATTCCCACAATCTGAGGTGGCAGCCCTCTGTTCGGGTCGGGTGACTTTGTATTAAACCCCCACTCGAAAGCTATGGGTAGTGTCGCGAATCTCAGCTTTAGATTCGCGAACCTGTACCATCGTCTGGATCGCAGACTTCAGTTTCTTAGATTCGCAGACCTCAGTTTCTTAGATTCGCGGACCACATGAGTTGCGGGCTTCTGTCTCTGAATTCGTGGATCTGCTTTGCTTTTTCGAAATTTTTTCGCCGACAAAATCCCCTCCAAAGTTTCCAAAACTCTCACGATTCTTTGAGGAGTTTCGGAATACTTTGGATATAATCTTCTGTATTAGAACTTCTATTGCGTTTGTTTGAAGTTTGTGACTCTGTATTAGCGCCACTACTGCTTCTTGCTCTTGAAGGGAAACGTCTATGTGTTAGGGGCGCGACTTCTTCATCTTTGAGTGGGAGACTACTCTGTATTAGGGTCACAAACTCCTATTTTGGAAGGAACACGTCTCTGTATTAGGGGCACGAGCTTTCCATCTTTGAATAGAATACGACTCTGTATTAGGGTCGCGGACTCCTGTTTTGGAAGGAACATGTCTCTGTATTAAGGGCGCGGGCCTTCATCTTGGAGTAGGAAATGACTCTGTATTAGGGTCGTAAATTGTGGAAGAAACACGTCTCTGTATTAGGGGTGTGCTCTTGACTTTTGAGTAGAAAACGACTTTGTATTAGGGTCGCAACTTATTTTTGGAGGGGGCGCGACTCTATATTAGGGTCGCGAACCTTCGCTTTTTGAGAAAAAAGCGGCTCTGTATTAGGGTCGCTTTTTGAGGAGAAACCGATTCTGTTTTAGGGTCGCAAACTTTTGCGGGAAGGCTGGCAGGCGGTTATTTTTCTGCGGCATCAGAATTGAGACGTTTTTTTGAGCTGCATTAAATAAAAAGGTGTTCACAAGATTCGAGCCAGAGATCACGCCTGTCCAGAGATCTCGGCCGTCAAATCATCGGCTATATAACCTCCACTTTACGAGAGAGGTTACCCTTATCTCAAGAAATTTGAAATCTGAATTTTTCGTTTGGACTCCTCAGACTCCTCATCTTCAAGCTCCAAATTTGATTCTCTGTGCGAAGGATCTTCTCCCTTTGCAAAAGATGTCGAAGAAAACTTCTTCTTCCGATACTGCTGCCAGTGGTCGTCAAGATCCTCGAGCAACTTCTAGTTCGACAGTGGTTCGGCAGGAACCCTTGATCGGAGGTAAGTAAAAATTTTGGACGGCAGTCCCTTTTCTTGTGTTTTTTTTGAATCTGGATGTCTTTTGCAGTTGATTACGCCTTGAATCCTTGGTTAAAGGATCATTATCTCGGATATTCTGATGGCTATGATGGGAAGAAAGAGTTCAGATTTGATCATATATTTCCCCATTATACAGTTTCAGATAATTAAGAAAGAGCAGACAAGATTCTCCACCCTTCTCGCTCAACATTGCTAGAGTTGATGACTAATGCCTCCTTCGAAGGAGAAGATCGGTCTTCGTTGCTCAAATATGTCTTCTTGTTTGGGGACCATATTTCAATGCCCGATAGTGGCTTGGAAGATGGCGATTCTAAGTGGCTTCGCCAAGTTGAAGGTCGTCACTTATTTCTCCCGAACATGGAGAGTCTTATCCATTCCTATTCTTTCGGTCCCTTTTTGTGCCCAGGCGAATTGACTGGCACATAAACAGGCCACAAGACGGTGTCTTGTTGGGGGGCTTCAATGCTCAAGGCGCTTTTCCTTGTGGTACAGGGAAGAGCTTTCGCGGATTGCTGTCGGGATTGCTAAAACACCCCATTGGCGAGATTCCTATAATTGCGCAGACTTTCTTGCACCGTTTTACCACTGCACAAGGAGAGTTTCCTGTTCAGGATTTTCGTCCCCCTGAATGGGTTCATTGCTCTTCAAAAGGAGAGTGGGCAGTCTTAACTGACTTCTTCTTGAAAACCTTTAGGGATCAGCTTCATTATGCAGGGCTATATCGTGCTATCAGGGCTGTTCAGCACGGTATTCCCGCTAGTAGATTTCATTTTTTGCTTTACTGGAATTATACAATCCTGATACTTGTACAGTTTTTAGCCCTCGCGGCGAGTTGGGTTTTGCCCTTCATGAAATGTATGAAATTTCGGGCTTACCCATGGGAGACATCCCGTATGAAGAGTATGTCCCTAACGGGGAAGAACTCCATCTGTTGAAAACTCGGGACTCTTTGATTTATAATACTTACTGGGAACTGCTCTGCCACTACCATATTTGCACCCATACATCTGGCACCCATAGTTTGAAACCAAAGAAGTGGCTGCAGTATCTTCTACCCAATTTTTCTAAGGGTAGTCTTAACTTTACTCGTCTTCCTCCAGTTTCTGAAAAGGAAGTTGAAAGAAGAATCGCCAGTTTCGGGACAGATGCTTATGTCGCTGAATCTGACAATGATGTCTTCAAGGCTGGAACGTCCTTTGAAAGTTTTCACTATCAGGCCCTCCAGTCTTTGTCTGATCCTGCCTTCTTGGAGGGGTTTTTGATAGTATGGCTGAAGAAGTGTGTTATTCCTTCGCAGGAAAACATACCCATTAGAGCCGTATATCCAGCCGTCTTACTAGTATTTGGTAGGCGACTCAGTTTGCTGCCTGCGATGGTTTGCAACACCAGGAGAAGATTATCTGACAAATTCTGTCAGGTGAAGAAGGAGCAAAGGAAGAGAGCAGATCCGGTCATTAGGACTCCCAACCCGCGTATAGAACTCCCTTATACTTATTTGATAGCCTGGCTGGTTCTTACACTGCCCCACTTTGATGAGTCCTGCAGACTCGCAGATCAACTTAAGTGCTCCCAAAGTGCAGCACTATGAGAGGTCGCAGTGGAAGGGAGGCTATATGACCGCGATCCGCAAAACCCTTCGTCATTTCTCAACTTTCGAGTTGTTCAGATGTTTCCCATATTTTTCGAATGCTGGATACGGAGAAGAATTCGAGCTGGAGTTGATAAATTCACCACTCTATCCTCGAGATGTTTCTGGTGGTTGATAAACATCCGCCCAGGACATTTGGTACTCCGTTTGGGAAACCTTTGCTATATAGAACCTTACTACCCAAGTCGTTTTGCCCGACAGTTTGTGTATGATCAGCTTTATGTGGGCAACCCCAATAGAGAGTTAAGCTTTGTTGGGAACGTTCTTGAGGGAGCTCGAGCCTGGTTTCACTTCGTCGCGAGTGGAACTCTTGCCAAATTTGATCTTCCGCTCAAGATCCCGAATTCAAGTATGAGCTTCGGTTTCTGCAAATGGTTCGCGGATGCTAACTTTGCTCCTCAGAACTTCAATATACATCATACTAGTCTGCGGGAGATCAGATCCTGGTATGCCCATAAAAAGAGGGCCGGTAGTACAAAGGTGGCAGGGATGGAAGACTTCAGGGTGGACAGCACATCCAGCGAATCAGAGCAAAAGGAAGAGGATATTGATGCACCGGTTCAGGTTGCTTCCCTTGATGCTTCTACTGATCCGACGTCGAAGAAGATTTCTCCACCACCGCAGTCTTCTCCTGAGAAGTCTTTACACAAGCGAAAGAGTTTAAGGCGTCTTAGCGACCTGCCTGTTATTTCGCAGGGGATTGGTTCGCAGAGCACCCCATCTGGGACTGATACTGCAACGTCCTTTCCGGTTTCTGGGTCCCTCGTTGAGGAACCCGAGGAAGATGAAGATAATTCATCTTTAACCCTCCGTTCCCTTAAGAGGCATCGGAGTCAAGGGCCTGTTCTTTGCAATGACCTTGTTCCCATAATTCGAAAGGATTCTATCTCTCCGGTTGGCTAGGCCAATGTTGAAGTTGATGTTTCTTTGGCTTTGCAAGAGGATTCCGTAGCTCCTGCTGCTCAGTGCACTGCAGATGACGAAGTGCAAGTTATTGGGGAAACTCGCGCATCAGATCCTCCAAAAGCAGCACTTCTCTTTGAAGATCAAGAGGAATGGGGTGATGATGATGACGCCAGCAGTGACAGCTTTCGCTCTTCACTCCTCCTTCAGATCATGGTAAATATGTCTTTTTGAGTGAGGATGTTCGAGCCGAAGGATACAGGCCCGAAGTATTTGGTCCTGAGGTGTACGGACTCGAAGAATCCAGCGTCCAACCCTTAGGTCTTCATCTCCTTTCTTCAGTAATCATGCCCCTCTATCAAATGATTGTTGTAATACTTAACTGTTAATTTTTTTCTTCTTGCTAGCTCCAGTTTTGATTCCGGGCTTAGACTGCACGGGCGCGAAGGTGGCTTCACTAGACAATACCATCGCGGGGACTAACACTGGTGGAGCGTCCAAAGTTGTTGTTGTCTCTGCAATTGATACTTCAGGAGCAGCGATTCCTGAGGCTGCTTTGTCCACGGTTTTGGCCACAACCCTTCCAACTGTTGCTGTAGTTCAGGAGACCGTGATTGGCAGCTCCGCGGAATCCTCTAGAGATGTCATTCCTCCTGTTGTGGATCAACCTGCTTCTTCCTCATCCAGTATTACTCCTTCTCATGCAGAGATTGATATGCTTGAGAATGATTTGCTGAAAGACACAGTGGAGACTTTGCTTCACTTTCTGGACCGCTGTATCGCCAAAATACTAAAGGGGGCTCTTTTTGCTTCAATCGCCAATGTTCTCAATATTTACCTAACTGGTATCATTAGTATCGGTGGGGAAGATAGAGCTGCTCCTTTTAGGCTTATGATAGCTAAGCTTCAAAGGTATGCCGAATCTCTGTCGAAAGCCAGAAGTGCTGATAAATCTAAGACAGTGGAAATCATTTTCCAAAAGCTGAAAGAGGAACAACTTAAGTCTCAGAAGGAGATCCAAGAGAAGGCAGCTATTTGCAAGGCCTCTTTAGAGCAATGTCAATCAAATCGCGAATCTTTGGTTCTTCAAGTGGAGGCTGCTGCTTTGATTGTCAAGAGCCATGACCAAGCTATTACTAAGGCTCAAGAGACCATTGCCAAGACTCAAGCTTTCTTGGCCAAAATTACCAAGGAGCGCGATGAGTCAATGAGGAACCTCGTCGATTTATCGCGCCAGTAGGACAATACAACCAGAGACCTACAGGTGGCACAGGCTGAATTGGGTGGAGGCTGCTGCATGTTCGTCGCAAAAGTTCCTTCGCTTCCTCCCATTGAATTAACTTAAATTACAATGAAAGTGAACAAGATATAAAAAAGAACAAACGAGAGGATTTTATAGTTCAATCTCTCTCTTTTACAATAGTTGTGGGATCTGTTGCGATGGGATCTGTCAAGCAGTTCCTTTGGACGATCGGTACGTTGAAATCTTCTCTTTTAAAGATATCGGCCGAATATAGACGTTCTTCTCTGGTTTTGATTCGTTCAAGGCTCTCTCGCGTAACTCGAACTTCTCAAGAACTCCAGAAAGAAGACGGTAGTTTTCTCTGATCTTCACGAACTCAAGGCTCTATGCGTAACTTGAATTCTCTAAGATTTCAGAAGATGATCAGTAAAGGCTTCAAGGCTCTCTCGCGTACTTGAATTGCCAAAGGATCGATAGGAGGCTTCCGATGCCGAAAAGAAGAAGAACTCTGATCTCTGGTTTTGATTAGTTCAAGGCCCTCACGCGTAACTCGAACTTTACCAAAACTTCCAAAAGATCCAAAAAGAGCTACCAAGGGTTTCACCAGGAAAGTATTTATAGCCCCAGGTTAATGCAAGAGTTTCTATCTAAATAGAACTCGCATTCATCAAGGATTCCAATCAAATATCTTAGTTTTGATGGAATTCTGATTAGACTTAATTCGGGTATTTGGATAAGCCCAGAATCATAATCTCAATCAATTTGAGATTCTGGTTATCTGCTTACGCGGAGCTTTAATCGCATCAAAACGCGACGCTAAATAACCAAAACGCGGAGCTAACGCGGAGCTATTGATCATCTCCGCGTTTTACTCAAACGCGAGGCTAATACAAGCCAGACTGCGGAATCAATGCGGAGCTATTAAACATCTCCGCATTTTATTCAAACGCAGGGTTAATGTAACCAAACGCGGGGCCATTGAATTAGCTCCGCGTTCTGTTGTGGAAAATCCTTTTAACTTAGAAATTTTCACTGCCAACAGAACCCCCTCCAAAGTTTTCAAAATGGCTTAGACTACAGCAGATTTTGAAATACTTTGGATATCTAAACTGAAACGCGGAGTTAGAATACCAAGTCTATCTCGCGTTACGCTCACTTACGCGGAGCTTTAATCGGCTTCACTTCGTCTTCAGTGAAATGAGTAATTATGTCATTAATTACCCCAAGTTTCCACGCCGAATACCAAGCGACAGAATTTCTGTTTAAATAGAGCTCCCGGCTCATCTTCTTCTTCATCTCATCCGAAGAATTTCTGAGAACTCGAGTGACTCACGAATGATCTTCAACTGATCTTCGTTCAACTTCTCCATAGATTTTCATCATTAGGATGTCTCTCCAGAGGAGTTTGGCTTTTCGCAAGTTGGCCGGCGTTAATGGCAGCAGCCGTGAAGGTAAACGCAACGGTGAACCAGTCTATGCAGCGTCTTCCGAAGGTAAAAACCTCATCTCTTGGTTTTCTAAGAACCATTCTGAGATATTTTGGCTTGATTTATTCTGGACGATTGCTTTGTCTTGTTGGCGAGATCGCTGTTTTATTGTGTCGTCCCTGCTCTTGAAACGCGGGGCTTTACTAGTAGTCTCAATGAATCCGCGAGGCTATCCTTGATTAGCAGTCGCGATGAATTGCGAGGCTATCTTTGATTTAGCAGTCGCTATGAATTGCGAGGCTATCTTTGATTAGCAGTCGCGATGAATTGCGAGGCTATCTTTGATTAGCAGTCGCGATAAATTGCGAGGCTATCTTTGATTAGCAGTCGCTATGAATTGCGAGGCTATCTTTGATTAGCAGTCGCGATGAATTGCGAGGCTATCTTTGATTAGCAGTCGCGATGAATTGCGAGGCTATCTTTGATTAGCAGTCGCGATGAATTGCGAGGCTATCTTTGATTAGCAGTCGCGATGAATTGCAAGGCTATCTTTGATTAGCAGTCGCGATGAATTTGAGAGAGAAGGAAAGAGCAGAAAGAAATCTTGTCCCCCTTTACGCGAAGTTATCGCATCATCCTCTGCGTTTAAAGCGCGAGGCTATTTTTCAACTGTGCGCGGAGTTAGCTTAGCTCCGCGTTTTCACTCTTTTGGAAACTCTGTTCCTTTTGCAGTAAGTCCAATCCTTTCTGAAGAAGAATGTATGTGAGTCCATCGATCTTCATCAGCAGAAGTGACTCTAAGGAAGTCAGAAGCATATGCTTTACAACATAGTTGCAAGTTTCAAGCTCTGGCTCCGAGAGATAAACTCCAGAAGGGGCTGTAAATAAGGAGCTGCAGCACTTGCAGTGCAGAATTGCGCTTTAGTGCAGCATTTTCCTTTCCTCTCGTGCTTCATTTCAGATGACAGATCCGAATTGATATTTGCAGAGGAGATCTTTTGCATGTGAACCAGGGAACTGAGCTTCAACACCCCGTAGAGAAATCTTGAATTCTTTTGCATGTGAACCAGGGAACTGAGCTTCAACACCCCGTAGAGAAGTCTTACTGTTTGGTTATTTGATGAGTTGATCATGTAAAAAGCTTTTGGGAGAGCTATAACTCCCTCTTTGTAATCTCTTGCTTCATGAATAAAGATAAATTATTTTCCTCTCTATCTGTTGCCTTCAATAAACTTGCTTGCACAACAAACAGATGGTCAATAATTCTGGTAAAATAATCTAAGATTCTTCTTCGTGACTTAGATTGATAATACCCAAATGATCGGATAAGAATCGCTTTAACTTAGATGGAAGCGCTCAATTGCACTCGTCAAAAATCTAAGTTTTTTCCATGAAAACGGGAAGCTAAGGCACAGGCTATCCTCGCGTTTTGTATAGTTGCGCGGAGTTAATCAACTTCGCTTTTTCTTAGTCGCGCGAGGCTAATAGCTTCGCGTTTTAGAGAGTAACTGACCAGTCACTATCTCCGAAACTCGCGCCGAATTCCAAGAGGCGGTTCCTTCCATTTAAAAGAAATCTCTATTTTTTATCCTTCTCACTCTATTTGAGAATTTTCCAGAAACTTAGAGATTCAGGCGATCAGAGTTCAGACGACCCAATCTTCTTCCGACCGAGTTTCTCCAAATTTTCAGTCGATTTTTCTCAGCAATGGCTCCCAAAACTCGTGCTACTTCTCGAGCGGCTCCATCTTCGGCGACTGGCGCAAGCAGTAGTGGCGGCGGCCAAGGCAGCGACGCCCACATTTCGCCTATCGGGGGTAAGAATCTCTCCATCGAGACTCTTTAGAACATTTCTAGAGTGATCTGGCTTAAATCTAACTGATCAATCAACTCCTTTACCGGCGAGATCGCCGTACTCCTGCCGTAAGGCTTGGAGAAGAAGAAAAGTCTCTGACTGCCTTCTTACGCGAAGTTATCGCGTCATCCTCGCGTTTAAAGTGCGAGGCTATTTTAAGTAGCAGTCGCGCTGAAAACGCGAGGCTATTTCAAGTAGTAGTCGCGCTGAAAACGCGAGGCTCTTTTAAGTAGCAGTCGCGCTGAAAACGCGAGGCTCTTTTAAGTAGCAGTCGCGCTGAAAACGCGAGGCTCTTTTAAGTAGCAGTCGCGCTAAAAACGCGAGGCTATTTTGAGTAGCAGTCGCGCTGAAAACGCGAGGCTATTTTAAGTAGCAGTCGCGCTAAAAACGCGAGGCTCTTTTAAGTAGCAGTCGCGCTGAAAACGCGAGGCTATTTCAAGTTCTGCGCGGTCTAATTTTTAGCTTCGCGCGGCGCTATTCTTAGCTTCGCGCGTTCTAATTTTTAGCTTCGCGCGTCCATACTTAGAGAATTTTTTCTGTCTTATAGAAACTTCTCTCACTCTGCTTTCTTTTTGCAGTAGGGTATTCGATGGAATCTCTTCCCCACAAGAATTACTTCGGCTTTGCTGGGGGTTCTGATCCCTCAGGCCAATTCCGTTTCACTACCATCCTGCCCTCATACAAACCAGACCCGAAGGAACGCAAGGAGAAGCTGATCAAGTACCACCCTACTACTGCGCGAGAAATCATAACTGACGCAGCTTTTGAAGATGTGAACAGAAAGGCGATGGAGAAACCCGTCTTCCTCTTTGGAGACCAGATGGACCACTCAGATAAGATCCTTTCTGAAGAGGAGCATGTTTGGTTATATAACTCAGGCGAAATGCTGATGTTTTTGCCTAGAATGGATCGTAACTATCCTCTGGTCTATCTTCAAAGGCTAGCGACGCCTCGAGAATTAAAATGGGGACTGACTCAAGAGCAAGATGGCGTCCCAACAGGCAAATTTGGTGCAAAAGGGGTTTATCAAGATGGTTCTCCCAGATGCATTACTGGCTTGCTTCCAGGCCGATTTGCCAAGGAGCTTCCAGTGGGAGAAGTCCCATCTCGTGCCCGAACTTTCTTAAGTGAGTTCTTGGCGAAGGATGGTCAGTACCCGGCTAGCGACTTCAGGATGCCTGGCTGGGTTCATTCTTCTAACAATATGTGGTGGGCACGCCTTGTTCAGTATATGCTGGATTCCCACGAGCCCATTTTAAAGGATATTGGCTTGTATAAAGCCATCAGGAATGTCCAATTCGGGTTTCCCCAGAGTGCTTATCACTTTTACTGCCTCTTGGAGATGTATAACCCTGAAACCTGTACTTTCTTTACACCAGTGGGTGAGGTAGGGTTCGCTCTCCACGAGATGTTTGAGGTTTCTGGGCTCTCGATGGGCGAAGTCCCTTACGAGGAGTGTATCCCTACCACTGATGAGCTGAACATGCTATTGGCGAGGGACGAGCGCATCCATGCCACATACTGGGAGATGATGTGCCATTATCATATTTGCGCTGACTTGACGGGTGCGCGTAATCATGGTATTGGCCACAAGAAGTGGGCCGAATACCTTTTTGCCAACCTGAATTCTAAGGATAGCTCGGCCACTATTCATGGTCATCCACCCATCTATGGCTCAGAGATTGATCACCGTATTGCTAAGGGCCGCCATCTATTATATTATACCACTGAATCCAATGAGAATGGATACGGTCCTGGTACTTCATTTAAGAGCTATCACTATCAAGCCCAGTTTCCGATCTCCAACAGAGTCTCATTGCCGGGTTTTTGATGTTGTGGCTCAAAAGATGCGTCGTGCCGTCATTGCCCAAGGAAGCGATTGCAGTGACCGTGGTATATCCAGCGGTTCTTCTTGCATACGGCCGACCCCTTGGACTCCTTCTCGCTATGGTATACAATTTGCAGTATGGACTGAGGATATTCTGTCGTGATTTCCTCCCCACTATTAATGTCAAGGGAAAAGGAAAGGGCAAGTCGAAAGAGACTGCCCAACCGAAAACTCCAAATCCTAGGGTGGAGATGCCCTACACCTATTTGATGGCGTGGCTTGTTTTGCACTGTCCCTCTTTAATGAGTGCGCCAGAGCGTCGTTCGGGCGAAAAGTGCTTCCTTGTAGAACTATATGAACGTTCTTCATGGAGGCAGAATTATATGTCCCAAATTCGGAAGACTCTTCGTAGCTTTCAGAATTACGAGATCTTCCGGTGTTTTCCTGACTTTCCCGGTGGAGGATATGGGACGAGGCTAAAGGATGCCATGGGAGCAGATAAGTTCACTACTTTATCTGCAGGAGCGTTCTGGTGGCTTCTCAACATCCGTCCCGGACACTTGGTGTATCGTCAAGATCTCAGGTGTCAGATTGAGCCATATACTCCGACTCGCCAGTTTGGATATTCTCAACTTTATGTGGGCAATCCAAACAAAGATCTTGCTTACGAGGGGAATTTATACGAAGGTGCTCGTGGCTGGTTCCATTTTGTAGCGGGCGGGACCGAAGCTGAATTCTCCTTGCCCCAGAAGGTGCCAGAATTGGCCATGACCCTCAGCTTCTACAATTGGTTCAACATTGCGAATGCTGACGTGCCCGGCTTCTCTCTCAATCGCAGTTGTTGCAAAGAGATTGAAGCCCTCTGTATTAGCCGCCAGGGTGCTTCTAGGGTAAGGATAAAAGGAATGGAAGAATTCTTTGGCGCTGCGGCTGAGCCTTCGGACATCAGCGAATCAGACGATGATGCCGGTGATGATGATGATGATGATACTGGTGGAGTTCCTCAGCCTGTTGTCAGTCGTTCCCTGAGTCCAACTCTCAAACGCCGCGGCACTTTAAAGAAAAGGCCGGGTAAGAAGCAAAAACTGACACAAGAAACCTTGATAATCCCCCAAGAAGTGGCTATCAAACTTGCTTCCGACTTGTTGGCTTCAGCCGTACCCCCAGCGTTGGGAAGGGAGGATGAACCTGCCAAAGCTCCAAGTGTTGCTGAAATTTCAGCTCCTTTGGCCGTAGAGCCTGTGGCAGAACCTGGGGCGCAACTAACAGGTAGCGAGATGGGTACACTGCTGGAAACAACAATGGCTCCCCCTTCAAGTCCGACAACTGGACTTGTATCGCCTGGTATGGCCTTTAGCATTTTATCTTTTGCCCGTTATTATTTTAACATAACACTGCTTTTCTGGTCTTCTGAAATGCAGGTGATCAACTTCTTTCGCCAATGCACTCGACTACCCAAGTAGAGTCTGACGATAGAATGGACCATTCCGGCTCCGTTGGTGGTGTGGGTAGCTCTGCTAGTGAGTTTGTGGCTGATTATTCCACACCGGCTCCTGCATCTGTTTCCTCCTTAATTCCCCCAATTGACGAACTGGGGAGCGATGAAAGAACAGAAGTCATTATCGCAGCTGCTGCTAATGAGGCTACACCTTCTCCTAGCATGCCATCTCCAACACCCGTTTGCTCTTCTGAGACATTTCCCACGGTCGTTGGCGTGCCTTCTCAGTCAGCGATTTTAACATCGTCTGTTGTCGTGGCTGCTGAGATACCTGCAACTCTTCCTACTCCAAGCCTTCCAGCAGGGGAGGAGAATAATTTGAAATTCTCGTTCGAAGATGCTTCTCCCACCGAAGGAGTTTCAGGCGAAGTGGTCCCATCTTCTCTTCCTGTTGGTGGGGGTACCCAAGTGATCTGTACCGACGGTACTTCGTCTGGGGTCTCCAGTTCTTCCAGATCTGCACTGGCTCTACTGGTCCCTCAGATCATGAATTTAATGCAGGGACGGGCTTCTTCTTCTCCAATCCCAGCCACTACTGCTCTCTTGCTCACGACACCTCTTTTGGCATTGCCTACTTTGCCTACCGACACTGCAAATCCTCTTGAAAGACTTTTCGGCTTCACTGTCGAGGATTTTATGCATTTGTTAAGAAGATGTGTCGAGATGGTTCTTGATGGCCATGATTTCTTCAACTTCGCACGTCCACTATTACTCCGCTATTTAGGAAATATCGAAGAATTCGGTGGACAAGATCGAGCAGCTCCATACCGGGCCCGCCTTACAGCTTTAGAAGAGCAGGTGACCACGCTACACACACTCCGTCAGGCGGATGTGGAGGCGATCACTGAGATAGAGCTGGCGCGGCTTCGAGCAGAATCCTTATCTCGAAGAAATATTTTAAGGCAGCAGGAGGAGAGATGGTCTCAGGAGCTGACAGAGCTCCAGGCCAGTCGGGAGTCCGTTATTGGCGACCTGCAAAGGGTAAACTTCGGAATTGAGGAAAGTCAATCGGCCATCTCTAAAGCCCAGGAGACGATTGCGAGAGCTCGGGCCACCTTGATAGAAAATGAACTCCGATTAGGAGAATCTGTCAAGAAACGGGAGATGTTGCTTGTCCAGCAGGAGCAGATTCAGCAGGAAGAGATGGCCAGGAATCGTGCCATAGAAGAATCTCGTCAGCAACAACTTTCCATAAGTGATGATGAGTTGCGTAGGCAAGCTCAGCAAACCGTGGAGGCTTCTCATCGTAGAAATTTGGACGAGACAATAAACCAATTGAGACTTCTGGGAGGCCAATAGTTTCATCTCTCTTTACCCTTTTATCTTCCTTATAATAAGAACTTTGTAAACAGGAGAGAGATAACTTTACTATGTTTCTTTGAAATTCTTTTTGTATCTTCACCTTAATAAAAATGATTCTTTTGACTCTTTTATTTGCCGGCTTCAAAACAGATTTGCTTGCCCAACAAATAACCTGTCGTCAAAATGATTTATCTCGGTACCGTTTTATGCTCAATTTCTTGAACCGAAATAACAATTAACGTTTAATATGGGATTTTTAGCAAACCTCCAGCTATTAACGGATTTGATTAGTCTTTACCAACTACCGTTTGAGTTGGGCTAGCCATGTTATTCCCCTCAACATGGTGAGTTGTCGAGGACCACGTTTGGATTTAAATACCGAACTTTTCCTCTTCCCTTTACTTTATCGGTATTGGGCGATTCATACTTTTACCCCAGTATGATGGGTTGGCGAGGAATTTAATCTCCTCTTCCCATTGCTATAGAAGCTTTGGGCAATTCATACTTTTACCCCAGCATGATGGGTTGGCGAGAAACTAGTTCTCTTCCCATTGCCTAGTTGGCGTTGGGAAATTCATACTTTTACCCCAGTATGATGAGTTGGCGAGGAATTTAATCTCCTCTTCCCATTGCTACAGAAGCGTTGGGCAATTCATACCTTTACCCCAGCATGATGGGTTGGCGAGAAACTTATTCTCTTCCCATTGCTATAGAAGCGTTGGGCAATTCATACTTTTACCCCAGTATGATGGGTTGGCGAGAAACTCGTTCTCTTCCCATTGCTACAGAAGCGTTGGGCAATTCATACTTTTACCCCAGTATGATGGGTTGGCGAGAAACTAGTTCTCTTCCCATTGCCTAGTTGGCGTTGGGCAATTCATACTTTTTAGGTCAGAGGCGCTTAATTACACATGCCTAAAAGAAGACTGGGGGCTGTTCAAACTTGAGAACTAAGCACACCAGGTTTGGGTCAGAGGCGCTCAATGCGCATGCCCAAGAAAAGACTAATGGTGGTTCAAACTTGAGAACCAAACTGGAGGCGGTTCAAGACTCTCTCGCGTAACTCGAACTGGGTACTCCAAACACACAAGGTTTAGGTCAGAGGCGCACAATGCGCATGCCTAAGAAAAGACTGATGGTGGTTCAAACTTGAGAACCAGACGCACCAGGTTTAGGTCAGAGGCGCACAATGCGCATGCCTAAGAAAAGACTGATGGTGGTTCAAACTTGAGAACCAGACGCACCAGGTTTAGGTCAGAGGCGCACAATGCGCATGCCTAAGAAAAGACTGATGGTGGTTCAAACTTGAGAACCAGACGCACCAGGTTTAGGTCAGAGGCGCACAATGCGCATGCCTAAGAAAAGACTGATGGTGGTTCAAACTTGAGAACCAGACGCACCAGGTTTAGGTCAGAGGCGCACAATGCGCATGCCTAAGAAAAGACTGGAGGTGGTTCAAACTTGAGAACCAGACGCACCAGGTTTAGGTCAGAGGCGCACAATGCGCATGCCTAAGAAAAGACTGATGGTGGTTCAAACTTGAGAACCAGACGCACCAGGTTTAGGTCAGAGGCGCACAATGCGCATGCCTAAGAAAAGACTGGAGGTGGTTCAAACTTGAGAACCAAACACACCAGGGTTTAGGTCAGAGGCGCACAATGCGCATGCCTAAGAAAAGACTGGAGGTGGTTCAAACTTGAGAACCAAACACACCAGGGTTTAGGTCAGAGGCGCACAATGCGCATGCCTAAGAAAAAGACTGGAGGTGGTTCAAACTTGAGAACCAAACACACCAGGGTTTAGGTCAGAGGCGCACAATGCGCATGCCTAAGAAAAAGACTGGAGGTGGTTCAAACTTGAGAACCAAACACACCAGGGTTTAGGTCATAGGCGCACAATGCGCATGCCTAAGAAAAGACTGGAGGTGGTTCAAACTTGAGAACCAAACACACCAGGGTTTAGGTCAGAGGCGCACAATGCGCATGCCTAAGAAAAGACTGGAGGTGGTTCAAACTTGAGAACCAGACGCACCAGGTTTAGGTCAGAGGCGTACAATGCGCATGCCTAAGAAAAAACTGGAGGTGGTTCAAACTTGAGAACCAAACGCACCAGGTTCAGGTCAGAGGCGCACAATGCGCATGCCTAAGAAAAGACTGATGGTGGTTCAAACTTGAGAACCAGACGCACCAGGTTTAGGTCAGAGGCGCACAATGCGCATGCCTAAGAAAAGACTGGAGGTGGTTCAAACTTGAGAACCAGACGCACCAAGTTTAGGTCAGAGGCGCACAATGCGCATGCCTAAGAAAAGACTGATGGTGGTTCAAACTTGAGAACCAAACGCACCAGGTTTAGGTCAGAGGCGCACAATGCGCATGCCTAAGAAAAGACTGATGGTGGTTCAAACTTGAGAACCAGACGCACCAGGTTTAGGTCAGAGGCGCACAATGCGCATGCCTAAGAAAAGACTGATGGTGGTTCAAACTTGAGAACCAGACGCACCAGGTTTAGGTCAGAGGCGCACAATACGCATGCCTAAGAAAAGACTGATGGTGGTTCAAACTTGAGAACCAGACGCACCAGGTTTAGGTCAGAGGCGCACAATGCGCATGCCTAAGAAAAGACTGGAGGTGGTTCAAACTTGAGAACCAAACGCACCAGGTTTTAGGTCAGAGGCGCACAATGCGCATGCCTAAGAAAAGACTGATGGTGGTTCAAACTTGAGAACCAGACGCACCAGGTTTAGGTCAGAGGCGCACAATGCGCATGCCTAAGAAAAGACTGGAGGTGGTTCAAACTTGAGAACCAAACGCACCAGGTTTTAGGTCAGAGGCGCACAATGCGCATGCCTAAGAAAAGACTGGAGGTGGTTCAAACTTGAGAACCAGACGCACCAGGTTTAGGTCAGAGGCGCACAATGCGCATGCCTAGGAAAAGACTGATGGTGGTTCAAACTTGAGAACCAAACGCACCAGGTTTACCGGGTTAAAATCACCAGAATAGAAGAAGTCCAAGTGCTCATCTGCGTAACTTGGATAAATTGGAGGCTTATACTTCCAGAGATATTAAGCATAGTATTTCTTCAGAAATTTGCCATTGATCGGCATCATCATCCTATCGCCGTCTTGATTCATTAAGCGATAAGCTCCACTGGAGTAGACTGTCTCCACAATGAACGGTCCTTCCCACTTGGGTTCAAACTTACCCTTAGTCTTGTGGGTTAGCACCATTGGCCTTTTAACAGCCAGAACCAAGTCTCCTTGTTTAAAGGTCCTTGGTTTAACGTTCTTATTGAACGTTTGAGATATTCGGGCTTGATACAACTCAATTTGTTGTTGAGCCCTGAGACGTTTTTCATCTAACGCCTCTAGTTCTTGCAATCTTTGCTGATGGCGTTCTTCTGTCATCATCTTTGTGGCTAAAGCCACTCTTAATGATGGTATCTGGATTTCAAGAGGCAGAACAGTCTCACTTCCATAAACCAAAGAAAACGGGGTAGATTTAGTTGGGGTGCGAACGGTGGTGCGATAAGCCCACAAACATTCTCCCAACTTTTCATACCAATCTCGTTTATTGGAGGAGACGAATTTCCGAAGGAGTTTGATGATCGTCTTGTTGAAAGCTTCGGCCAACCCATTAGCCGCAGGGTTATATGGTGTAGAAGCGATATCTTTGATTCTGAATTTATTGCAGAATCTGGAGAATCCCTGACCGATGAACTGCGGACCATTATCATGAATGATCCGTCGAGGGACGCCAAATCGGTAAATAACATGATGCTTGACGAACTTGATCACATCTGTCGTCTTCACCTCTTTCATGGGCACGGCTTCGGCCCATTTTGAAAAATAATCGGTTATTGCAAGAATAAACCGATGTCCTCTGGATGACGGGGGAGTTATTGGCCCCACAATGTCCATTCCCCAGGCTTCAAATGGCCAGCTTGCGACGGTATTGTGCAAGTATTCTTGGGGTTGATGAATAAAATTGGCATGTATTTGGCATGCATGACATCGTTTAGCGTATGCCATTGCTTCCGTAACCATGTTCGGCCAGTAGTACCCCAGCCTTCTTATACGGTCTCCAAGTTTGGGACCGGGCTGATGAGCTCCACATATTCCATCATGTGTTTCTTTCAGCACTTGTTCTGCTTCTGCTTTCGATATGCAGCGTAGCAATAGACCATCTCTTGACTTTCTATACAAAGTCTGAAGTTTATGGTCATAATAAAATCTTTGGGCCTTCCTCTTTATTGAGGTGGCTTCCTTAGGATCTTCTGGTAATATCTCATGCAAAGCATAATCCACAAACGGAAATCGCCAATCACGGGGCTCTAAGTTTAAGCCAATCTGGCATACCTCTTCGGTTTGAGATACCACATCTGGGTGGAGGAGTTCTCTGCTACCAATGGCGATGCTTTTAGCTTCACCTGGCGGGATTGCCAGCGTTGCTGCTAATGCGGCAAGAGCATCTGCATAAATGTTCTCGTTTCGAGATACATGATATATGTAGAATTGTTCAAAATATCCTGCTAGCTCAATAGCTAGCTGATGATAGGGGATGAGGGCTTCATGTCTGACTTCATACTCGCCTGTCATCTGATTGACAATGAGCTTAGAATCTCCATATACCTCTAGATGGTTCACCCCCAGTTGCAGGGCTATTTTTAAGCCGATAATGAGCGCATTGTACTCTGCTACATTATTAGTGCACGGTTCTGTTAATGAGTAACCGTTAGGCAATATATGTTTATGTGGGGATATTAGCACAACCCCTACTCCAGCAGCAGATCGTCTCGCGGCACCATCAAAGAACATTTGCCAAGGTTGTTCTCCGGTAACTGTGTTGACTTCTGATGTCTGCTTTAATTTGGACCAAATTGGATGGTCTGCAAGGAAATCAGCGATTGCCTGCCCCTTCATGGCCTTTTGAGGGACAAAATGTATGTCATAGGGCGACAGTAAGAGCGCCCACTTTGCCAATCGGCCATTCAAGGATCCCGGCTTTGTCATCAGAATCTTCAGGGGATTAACCCGTGATATGACATGAATTGTTTGCCCCGAAAGGTAGTGTCGCATTTTCTGAACAGCAAACACTAGGGCTAAACATTCTTTTTCAATCGGGGTATACCGCTGTTCTGCCCCAATCATTGTTCTACTTAAATAGTAGAGGGCATATTCATGGCCATGCTCATTATATTGAGCAAGTAGTGCTCCTAAAGCATTATCCATGGCCCTTACATATATAAGGAAGGGCTGCCCAGGGGTTGGTGCCATTAGTACAGGAGGCTTAGTAAGGTACTCCTTGAGGTCATCAAATGCTTGCTGACATGCCTCATCCCATATGAAAGACACTCCCTTTTTCATAAGTTTGGAGAATGGTTGGCATCGTCCAGATAAGTTGGATATGAAGCGCCGAATATAAGCGAGCTTTCCTTGTAATCCCCTTAGTTCCTTAAGGTTGCGGGGAGGCGGCATTTCGCTAATCGCTTTTACCTTTTCAGGGTCGAGGAAAATTCCTTTTGAAGTTATTACGAACCCTAGAAACTTCCCGCTGGATACCCCCATGAATGACTTAGTGGGATTCATCTTCAAATGATGTTTCCTCATAAGATCGAAGACCACTCTTAAATCGTGAAGATGATCTTCTTTGTCTTTGCTTTTAACTGCTAAGTCATCCACATAGCACTCTACTATTCTGCGTAGGTGTTCTTTAAATATGGCGCTCATTGCGCGTTGGTAAGTGGCACCTGCATTCTTTAATCCGAATGGCATCACCGTATAGCAGTATACCCCCTATGGCGTTCTGAAAGCTGTATGCTTTTCATCATCCGGGTGCATCTTAATTTGGTTATAACCTGAGAAGCCATCCATAAAGGACATCCTCTCATAACCGCAAGTATTATCGATCATTACGTCGGTGATGGGGAGCAGAAATTCATCCTTGGGACATGCAGCGTTCAGATCTCGAAAGTCAATGCATATCCGGATTTTGCCATTCTTTTTGCGAACTGGCACTATGTTTGCCACCCAGTCAGGATGCTGTTCTTCACGGATGAACCCGGATTGTATAAGCTTATTGACCTCAGCAACTATTGCCTCCATCAATTCCGGTCGAAAACGCCTCTGTTGCTGTTTAACAGGTTTGACATCTTCTTTTATATTTAACCGGTGTGTGGCAATTTGAGGGTCAAGCCCAGGCATATCTTCATAACTCCATGCGAACACATCTATATACTCTTTGATAAGGGATATAAGTTCCTCCTTTTCCAAAGGAGTTAGTGTGTCGCTTATGAAAATGGGTTTCGGATTTTCTTCTGTTCCCATATTAACCTGTATTAATTTATCTTCTGTGGGCGGGTCACGCTGTTCAAAGCGGACATCCCAGAGAGTATCCATATGCCTAGCCCAAGCATCATCTTGAACGTCAATTGGTTCCTCGTCGCTTTCTGGCGCGGCTGAAACCATATTGATTGTCAAAGATTGAAACCAAGCACCGGTGCTTATACCTGAATCATGATCGGGTGAAGATGTTTCTTCTTTATTCGAAGAACTCTCTTCATCTTTTAATGGTGAAGAAGGTGGGGTAGATACATAACCTAACCCCCTGCGGGTCTTCTGATAATAATCAGGGCTCTTTCCTCTCGGTCTAAACGAGGGTATGAGATTCCGCCGCCCTTTTCCAAAGTTTAATCCCGACTTCTGGGTAAAATTATATCCCATTTTCTCCATCATCTGTCGGGACCTTTGCTCATATAAGTGAAATTGAGGTGATATTTGTTCATCACTTTCACTACTTTGTCTCTGTCGAGGCGACGTGGCCACTTTGCCGAACATGATCGGCCTTTGGGACTTCTATCGGGTAGGCACTTCAAAGAAGTGCCCTTGATCCTCGGTAATTTTTAATTGAGAGAGGAGGGAAGACCTGAGGGGCAAATGGTATGCCGCCAGAACTTCAAGTTCGGTCAGGCCATCCGCTTCGGTAGAGGTACAGGAGGGCTCAGACTCAGTAGCTACTGCATGCTCGTAGACTAACTTTACACTTTCATTAATAACCCATTCACTTTCTATTACATCTACTATATTATCAAGACCTAAGCTAAGATCTAGGTGAGGGTTGATTTCGTAATCACCCCCGTAATCTTCTCCAAGGAGCTCGTACTCAGTGTCGGCTTCATTGCCACTGTCGTCGGGTTTTGGAGACTTGCTAAGACTGTCATTGGAGGCTTCATGTGCTGGCTTGTAGAGTGCAGCATCTGTGAAGTAATTTTCCAACCCTTTGAACGGCTGCTTGTCAGCAATTAGTGTCCGGACCTCTCCTTCCTCATCGCAATATTTCATGCACTGGTGAAGAGTCGACGGAACTATCATATGAGAGTGAATCCAAGGTCGCCCCAATAAAATATTGTAGGAGGTATCAGCATCAATTACGTAGCATGTAACCTCCGTTTTTAAGTCTCCAATTTGACACCGCAATCGGATTTTACCAAGAGGATGGATATTATTAGCGTTGAATCCATAGATGGTAGTGTGTGTAGGTGTCAAGCGATGAAGGGAAATCCCCAACAGCTGCATCAATCTACTGGGCACAACGCTGAGTGCAGAACCTGGATCAATCTGAATTCGATCCACTTTTGTGGACCCGACATATCCAGTGAAATATAAAGGCCTATTATGCTTTATATTCCTCACCTGCATGTCTCCTGGAGAGAAGATAATTTGTGGGACCTGCCTCCTCACTTGATGACAGTGGGGGCAAGAGTCCCGCTCTTCGATGGCCGGCTCGACAATCTGAGCTAGGAACGACTCAGAGTCTGCCAAGGCCTCTCTTAGAGCTTCACGTGTTGATTTTGATAATCTCAACAATTCGTAAAGCGTCACTCGCGCTGGGATATTAGCCAACTGCGCGATTATGTCAAATTCGAAGAGAGTTTCTTTGGCTCCTTCATCTCTGGTAGAATTCTTCTGGAAACGAAGTCTTTTCTGCTTCGCAGGCTTTGCAAGTTCTGCATAGATATCTTTTGGATCCACTCTAGTGTAGTCCTTAAGATATGTCTTTCCAGATCGAGTACTGGAAGGGCCTGCCCCATCTTGATGGGTGGCCATAGTTTCGGGTTCTTCTTCAGAATCTGTGAAGACCCCCGAAGCTATATATTCTCCTTTTATATCCGCAGAAATGGCATTGACAGCCCGCTTCTTCTCTGGACCTCTTGAAGTAGTCCATTGTTCATCTTCCAGCAAATCAGGGTGAACCCACATAATTTCCCCTCTTTGGGTTGTTATGGGGACAAGTCCTTCTTGGGCTTTGTTGTAAGGATCAAGATTCTTTGTAACTGCCTCACCCTTTGGGATTGGGGTCACTCCTGCGGGGAACTCGTGGGTTCCAACCACTATGGTTGCCATATTGGCAGTGACTTTCTTCTGCTCTTCCTTAAGCGTCAAAACTCCAGCCTCTATTAGTGCTTGGATTCTGTTCTTAAGGGGAAAACAATCCCTGGTAGGGTGCCCAACATTCCGGTGATAAAGACAGTAATTTGGGTCTTTAGTCTTACCCGCATCTTCTGGCTTCTTATTCTCCGGAAGTTTTAGCATTCCCTTCTTTTGGAGCAGGTGAAAGAGGACTGGTGTCTGTTCAGCTTTGAAAGTGTAATTTCTTTCTTGCTGCGGTCTAATTTGCCTTGACCCTCGTTGACCTTGAGATTTCGGCTCTGGCAGAGGACTGGTTTTCTGAGGAGCAGTTTCTGATGACATTACTGCTTTCCCTTTATTCTTGTTGCTGTTGTTTTGGGTATATGATTTACTACCCCCAGCACTTCTTGGCCCGCGGGAATCTTCAACTCGGCGAATCAAGTCTTCAGCTTGCTCTCCTTGTTTGAGCAGGTCCCTCCACGTCTTAGATTCCACGGCCCCCATTTTGAGGAGTACATTGGTCTTAAGGTTGTGTCGACATGTCTCGACTAGAGTTTCCTGGATCATTCCGTGTTTACAATGTACGGACTTCTCCCGGAACCTTTCTATGAAATCTTTAACCACTTCTTGTTCCCCTTGCCTAGTTGCAAGGAGGGAATGAACCGTTATCTCGGTGTCATCCTCGAAGAAACGTGAGAGAAATGATTTCTCAACATCTAACCAGGTATTAATAGTACCTGGGGGCAGCTGCATGAACCAAATAAAGGCAGGCCCTCGTAAAGTACTTGCAAATACTTTGGTCATGATGGGATCATTACCCATTAAGTGTCCTGCTTGGGACAAGAAATAATAGATGTGCTGACTGGGCGATCCCTTCCCGTCATAGGGCTCCAACTTGAGCGGCTTATACTTTGGAGGATAGGGTACCACATCCCATTCTGCTGGATATGGTCTAGAAACTCCTGACTCCTCCAACTCTTTTTTACGCATCAAGGCTTCGAGTTGATTCTGTAACTTTTCAAGCTTTTCTTCATGCGGATCATGGAAAGAAAATCTATCTTCTTCCTCATGCATCGAGTGGGCTTTCTCCTCCTGTTCTTCTTCATTTGGAGTCTTCTTGCCATGTTTAGCATTATCTTCAACAACTTTTAAAAGTAGCATCTTAAGGTCTTTAATCGTTTTCTGTTGCTCTCGAATCATTCTTTCTTGAGCTTCAAATCTCTGATTGATATCATCAGATTTATCTGCCATGTGCGACGCTGACTTCTGCAGTCGAGATGATGTAGAGGATGGAGGCGAGGCTATAGCGGAATTATTGCTGTCCTCATCGTAAGAACCCCCTGCGAGCTTTTTATAATTTCGTGGCGGGACGGCTCCTGATCTTAGTCGAGTAACATGATGAAGTTCATCATCGCTCGATTCTGAATCATCATCCGTCTCTGCAATTTTCTTCCCTTTTCCTACCATGTTGGAAGTTACAGCTCTCCCTTGTTTCAGGGGAGTGGTTCTTGTCTTCTTAGCAGGATTCTGATTTGACTTATTTAATCGGTTGAACATAGATATCCTGTTCTTGCTGCAGCCACAGTTATTCACCACGGCTGATACTGTTGTTATAAGTTGCTGGCAATGGCAACTATGTTCAACTTGAAGTTGGTCTATGCCTCTCTTCTTATGAAGATGCTCCCTGAGGTCAGTGCCTCTAGTCAAGAAATCAAGAGGTCCATTCAACTCTTGAGAGTGTTTAGGAATCCACTGAAGCTTCTTTGATTGATCAACCCTGACTCTGGGGTCGGACTGATCCTCGCGTGGCTTAGGAATAGCCTCGCGTTTCATATTGCGGGCCTGAAAAATAGCTCCGCGCTGATCCACACTAGCCTCGCGTTTCTCGCTGGCTTGGTGTGTCCTTGGAATTTTAGCCTCTGGAATAATAGCCCCGCGTGAAGGGAAGTTCTTGCACGCTAGCTTATCTTCGCGATTGACGCAGATCATAGCTTCGCGCTTAGCGCGATTTTTACGACTGACAACTATCTGCCAATCATCTTCCCGTTCCTTGCGGGTGTCAGAAGTCTTGCGTTTATTGTAAGTATCACTGGCTTCGCGTCTCTCGCTAGGCACAGTAATAGCCCCACGTGGAGAATCACACGCTGGCTTTGAATAATTTTTATACTCGCGTAACTCGCGAGTGTTGGGTATTCTGCGACTAGCGCAACCCTTACTGGCTTCGCGTCTCTCGCTAGGCACAGTAATAGCCTCGCGTGGAGAATCACACGCTGGCTTGGAATAATTTTTATACTCGCGTAACTCGCGAGTGTTGGGTATTCTGCGACTAGCGCAACCCTTACTGGCTTCGCGTCTCTCGCTAGGCACAGTATTAGCCTCGCGTGGAGAATCACACGCTGGCTTGGAATAATTTTTATACTCTCGTAACTCGCGAGTGTCAGGAATTTTGCGTAACTCGCCAGTATTACCAGCCTCGCGTGGAAAATCACACACTGGCTTTTCCTTGCTTTTAAGGCAAGTTGTATCTTCGCGTTTAACGCGGTAGAGATTGGTCTCGCGGGTAGCGCGAGCCAATTTGCGAGGGACCATAGCCTCGCGTCCTCTAGAGTTAGCTCCGCGTCCAAGGCGGGCTCTGAGGGCTCTACGCCTCGCTCTCCGGTTCCTGTTCCGGAGTTGGGTCCTGGTCAGCCCAGTTCCCATGTCTTCTTCGGCAATCGGAAGCTCTTCCTCGGTTAGGATTTCTTGTGTGGACTCCGGCGTTATAACCGTAGTCTCCAAGGATCCCCGTCTCTCGGTGGATACCTTTCTACCTGTCACTCGGGCATTGGAGTACATACGGCGATAGTGCCGTGTCTCATCCAAGTCACCTGATCCAGAGGAGAGGAACTCCTCGTACTTCTGCTGGTCGATTTCAACGACCAGCGTGTCTACTTCGGATCCGATCAAGTCAACGTCCGATTGCGCCACAATCTCTTCATCAGTGAAAGAGATGGCTCCCACTGTGGTCGCCAGTTTGTTCGTCGCAAAAGTTCCTTCGCTTCCTCCCATTGAATTAACTTAAATTACAATAAAAGTGAACAAGATATAAAAAAGAACAAACGAAAGGATTTTATAGTTCAATCTCTCTCTTTTACAATAGTTGTGGGATCTGTGGCGATGGGATCTGTCAAGCAGTTCCTTTGGACGATCGGTACGTTGAAATCTTCTCTTTTAAAGATATCGGCCGAATATAGACGTTCTTCTCTGGTTTTGATTCGTTCAAGGCTCTCTCGCGTAACTCGAACTTCTCAAGAACTCCAGAAAGAAGACGGTAGTTTTCTCTGATCTTCACAAACTCAAGGCTCTATGCGTAACTTTAATTCTCTAAAATTTCAGAAGATGATCAGCAAATGCTTCAAGGCTCTCTCACGTACTTGAATTGCCAAAGGATCGATAGGAGGCTTCCGATGCCGAAAAGAAGAAGAACTCTGATCTCTGGTTTTGATTAGTTCAAGGCCCTCACGCGTAACTCGAACTTTACCAAAACTTCCAAAAGATCCAAAAAGAGCTACCAAGGGTTTCACCAGGAAAGTATTTATAGCCCCAGGTTAATGCAAGAGTTTCTATCTAAATAGAACTCGCATTCATCAAGGATTCCAATCAAATATCTTAGTTTTGATGGAATTCTGATTAGACTTAATTCGGGTATTTGGATAAGCCCAGAATCATAATCTCAATCAATTTGAGATTCTGGTTATCTGCTTACGCGGAGCTTTAATCGCATCAAAACGCGACGCTAAATAACCAAAACGCGGAGCTAACGCGGAGCTATTGATCATCTCCGCGTTTTACTCAAACGCGAGGCTAATACAAGCCAGACTGCGGAATCAACGCGGAGCTATTAAACATCTCCGCGTTTTATTCAAACGCAGGGTTAATGTAACCAAACGCGGGGCCATTGAATTAGCTCCGCGTTCTGTTGTGGAAAATCCTTTTAACTTAGAAATTTTCACTGCCAACACTGCAGCGCAGAATGTTATCGCAAGTGACGAGGAATTACGTCGTCAAGCCGCTGTTCAAGCTTATGAAACCCTTCAACAAAACGTTGACAATGCGGAGGAGAAAATAAAGGCCCTTTTGAACCATTGAATTGTAAAGCTATTGTGTACACTGTTTTAGATTCCCCCTTCTTTTTGTAATATTTCCCTTGTTGTTTATGGAGAACCTCGTTTTGGCCTTTTGAGGTATAATTCTGCAGTTATTCTTCAGGGATTCATAATGAATTTGGTATCTTTTGTCTGAAGTTTGCGAACCATCGTGAAACTCTAGTATCTGTATATCTGTTACGCGACTTTCTTAAGTCACGTGAATTTTAGGGGTTCACGGATTTACACCATCCATATCTAACCTGTGACCCGGGTTCTGGAACACTGATCTGCGATGCTTCGTCTGGAAGTTCGCAGAATAGACCGTAGATTTTTTTAAAATTTGTAGAGACTTTTGCGAGCCATGTGATGCAGCCGTTTGGGCGTAGAATTCCAAGCGTTGCATTCCTCTATTAATGACGAGATCTCCTGGTTGCGATATCTAAGCGTCCCATGCAACAGTAATAAATTCTGTTGAGATCTGAACTGAAAATCTCGACCGAAGATCTCGGTCTTATCCCTTCTAAACTGGAGATCATAGTTAGCAACTCGCCTATATAAGGCACATGCTCTCCTCACTGAAGGATCATTCAGTCGTGAGAAAATTTCTTCTTGACTCTCTCCTCTTTCTCTCTTTTGTAGTAGATCCACTAGCGCGGCTATGTTTTCTTCTTCAACTGAAGTGATGGACAAAAGTTGGCACGTCACAAGACCTCCAGACTGCATCAATCCAGCAGGGTGTCTCACTGACGAGGTCCTTCTGACCGTAGTCATTTTCCTTAATTAAGGTATACCTCTTCTTTTGATTCATACTCTCCTCTTCGTTCTTTTTCTTCATTTTTATCAGGACTTGTTTTGGCTGCAGGAGATAACCGTAGTCATTCTCCTTAACAATGGCCCAGACTCGATGGGCTCGTAATTGCTTCCAATGCCTCAAGGGGCTTGGAAGGTCTCATGTATCTTACATGAGAGAAAAGATTTCGGGTCTGGGGCATTATTTTTCTTCTTTCCTAGAATCCCACAAGGTTGGAGTACTAATGACCAGGACTTTGAATTTGTGCAACCCGTCAGCTATATAGCTGGGGTTTACGTTCGGTATGCCCAGTTTTGAACTAATCAATTTACTGGCATCATCCCTGGGAGAGCCAACTAGGAGGTCCCTAACTGTGGTCGGAAAGAAGAAACAAGATTATGCTTTTTAAGCCATCCTTAAAAAAAGGAGGCTATAAGAGCAAATTGAAAGTGGAGGCTATAGAGCAAACTTTTTGATCTGAATCATGCCGAAAGAGGCGGTTACAAAAGCAAGTCTGTCATTCCAGAAGAAGGCCCTGCAGAAGCAAACTTTTTGATCTGAACCATACTGAAAGAGACGGTTACAGAAGCAAGTTTTCTCCTTTTTTTTGGATTTGTATTTATTCTTATTAGTTGTATAGCACTTAGAGAATTCTCTGTAATTTTGTTCTGATGATGAATAAAGAAGTTCTTTTCTTTCTTCGTAACTGATAGTACCTGAAAGATGATTCTGATGTTGATTATCAGAGGTAACTGTTAACTTAATAATTTCAAAATAAATCACAATTTTTGAGTACCCAATGTTACTATGAACGAAAGAACTTGATTCGCCAAATGTGTTATTGACTTGGCAAATTTTTGATATGAAGAAAAATCTGATTCGCCAGAGGTAATTTTTAACTTGGCAAATTTTTTTGAAATGAAGAAAAATCTGATTCGCCAGAAGTAATTTTTAACTTGGCAAATTTTGGAAAAAGGAAGTCTGATTCGCCAGAGGTAATTTTTAACTTGGCAAATTTGATGTGAAGAAAATTTGATTCGCCAGAGGTAATTTTTAACTTGGCAAATTTGATAGAAAGAAAGTTTGGTTCACCAGAGGTATTATTTAACTTGGCAAATTTGATAGAAAGAAAGTTTGGTTCACGGACTAAAAGGCTTTTAGTCTGGAACCAAGAACCTCCATTAATGAACTTCTGATTACAGAGAAACTATTTGCTCATGACTAGCATGGAACTGTCCAGGCCGTATTACAACTGGTGTTCTGCACTTTTGCTAAGGATAATATTTTTTCAAGAACTTGCCATTGATTGGCATTAGGACCTTGTCACCATTAGACTTTGTCAACTGATATGCCCCATTGGAGTAGACCGTATCAATGAAGAAGGGTCCTTCCCACTTTGGCTGGAACTTTTTCCTAGGTTTCTGACTTGTTATAATTGGTCTTCTAACTAACAGGACCATATCACCTTTCTTAAAAGTCCTTTGTTTAGCCTTTTTGTTAAAGGTTCTGGAAATCCGCTCCTGGTATAGCTCGATACTCTGTTGAACTTCTAAGCGTTTGTCATCCAAAGCTTCTAACTCTTGGAGTCTTTGCTGATGCTTTTCTTCTTCTGTCATCCTTGTTGTTAACGCGACTCATAATAAAAGGATTTGGATCTCTAAGAGCAAGACCGCTTCTGAACCATATACCAGGGAGAAGGGAGTGGCATTGGTGGGAGTTCGGACTGTGGATCGGTATGCCCACAAACACTCTCCGAGCTTTTCATCTCAGTCCCGTTGATTGGATGACACAAATTTCTTAAGAAGCTTTATAATGGTTTTATTAAATGCTTCTACTAGACCATTAGCTGCAGGATAGTATAGCGATGAAGCCACGTCTTCAATCCTGTATTTGTTGCAAAATCTAGAGTACACTTGGCTTACGAACTGAGGCCCGTTGTCGTGAATTATTCTTCTAGGCACCCCAAAGTGATAAAGCACATGATACTTGATAAACTTGATAACAACTGACGACTTTACTTCGGTCAGGGAGATGGCCTCAGTCCACTTTAAAAAGTAATCAGTTATGGCCAAAATGAACCGGTGTCCTCTCGTTGATGGCGGAGAAATTGGCCCTATGATGTCCATACCCCATTGCTCAAACGGCCATGATATAGCCGTCGGGTGAAGATATTCTGGAGCTTGATGTATAAAGTCTGCATGTATTTGGCAGGCTCTACATTTCTTGGCATAATTGACTGCTTCTATCATCATTTTAGGCCAATAATAACCCATCCTTCGAATTCTATTCCAGAGTTTCGGTCCTGGTTGATCTGCTCCGCAGATGCCAGCGTGAGCTTCTTCGAATACTTTTTGAGCTTCGCGGTTGGAAAGACAGCGAAGTAGAACTCCGTCGTAGAATTTTTTATACAACGTCTGGAGCTCCGCGTTGTAGTAAAACCGGATAGCCCTTCTCTGAATGGTTTTGGCTTCTTTTGGACTTTCAGGTAATATCCCGTAAAGGACATAGTCTATATAAGGAAAACGCCAATCCCTTGGCTCTAGGCTGGATGCACAAGCATTAGCTTCATTTTCTTGTGGCTTCTCTGCTTCTTCTTTGAGCTCACCCTTTGAGCAGAATAACTCCTTGCTGCTTACCATAATTTGCCTTTTAGCATGCTTGGGCAAAGCTAATGTAGCAGCCAAGGAAGCTAGCGAGTCCGCATAACTATTGAGGTGACGCTTTATGTGGTTGATATAGAAACCAGTGAAACCGTTAGCGATCTTGATCACCGCATGATAATATGGTAGGAGGTCTTCATGCTTGACTTCGTACTCTCCTTTTATTTGATTGACAACGAGTTGAGAGTCCCCATATGCCTCCAAATATTTGACCATAGTTGTTTGGCTATCCTTAAGCCGATTAGGAGGGCGTTGTATTCCGCAACATTGTTGGAGCACGAGCTTGTCAATGAATAAACTTGAGGAATGACGTGGTTGCGTGGAGAGATGAGGACAACTCCCACCCCCGCTGTCGTCTTTCCTTTGGATCCCATTCGGGAGGCCCCATCAAAGAAGAGTTGCAATACGCCTTTTGAAACTGTATTTGATTCGAGAGATCTTCTCGACCCATCCTTTTCTGGAATTAAATCCCGTTCCTCCAACTCTCCTGGGATTTGTTCATATAACCTTGAGGATGCCGAGACTGGATGTTCGGCCAAGAAGTCAGCCATAGCCTGTCCCTTGATAGCCTTCTGTGGGACGAAGTGCATATCATATTGTTTGATCTTTTCGAAAGCTTTTTGGCAAGCGTCATCCCAGATGAACGACACTCATTTTCTCATCAATCTGGTGAAAGGTTGACATTTACCAAATAAATTTGATATAAATCTGCGAATATACGCCAGCCTGCCTTGTAATCCTCTTAACTATTTGAGGTTACGGGGTGGTGGCATGTCTTGGATAGCTGTGACTTTATCTGGATCAAGATGTATTCCCTTCGAAGTTACGACAAAGCCAAGGAATTTCCCACTAGAGACCCTCAGGAAAGACTTGGCTAGATTCATATTGAGCTGGTGTTTTCTCATGAGGTCAAACACTGTTTTCAAATCTTTCAAGTGATCTTCTTTATTTCTGCTCTTAATTGCTAGGTCATCTACGTAGCACTCCTCTGTTTTCCGGAGGTGCTCCTGGAAAATTGCATGCATGGCGCGTTGGTACGTAGCACCTGCATTCTTTAGGCCAAAGGGCATGACTGTATATCAGTATACTCCGAGTGGCATCCTAAAGGACATATGCTTCTCATCATCGGGATACATTTTTATTTGATTATATCCTGAGAATCCATCCATGAACGTCATGCGCTCATACCCACAAGTATTATCTATCATGATGTCCGTGATGGGTAGTGGGAATTCGTCTTTGGGGCAAGCCTCATTTAAATCCCTAAAGTCTATACAGACTCAGATTTTTCCATTTTTCACGGGAACTATATTTGCGATCCAATCGGGGTGCTGTTCCTCGCGAATAAAGCCTGACGCGATCAACTTTTTAATTTCAGCTTCTATAGTTTCCATGATCTCTAGGCGGAATCTTCGTTGTTGCTGCTTTACTGGTTTAGCTTCTGGTCAGATCTTTAATTTGTGAACCGCCACGCTTGGATCCAATCCTGGCATCTCCTCATAACTCCAAGCAAAAATATCAATGTATTCGCGGACGAGGGATACCAATTCCTCCCTTTCTTCCGTGGATAGATTCTCACTTATAAATATGGGTTTAGGATTCTTTTCATCTCCCATATTGATTTGGATCACTTTATCTTCAGTTGGGGGATCTCGCTGTTCAAACTGAATCTCCCACTTCATATTGAGATGCTTGTCCCAAAGGTCGTCTCTTACTGGTGAGGTTTCTTTCAAACCCTCGTCTTCGTGGATCACGGAAGCCATGTTTGCGGATACCTCGTGAAAAATAGCACCTGTGCTGACATCTAAATCCTAGCATGATGATTCTGATGAATGATCGTAGCATCTTTTCTCAGCCTTGTCGCTTGAGGAGACCTCGGAAGTAGTGACACAGCCCAACCCTCTGCCGGTTTTCTGGCAATAATCTGGCGTCTTTCCTTCGGGAACAAAATATTGAAGGGTTGTCTTCCTTCCTTTTCCGAAATTCAGCCCCCTGTCTTCGGCCAGATTGTATCCCATTTTCCTTATTATTCCCCGGAAATTTTTATCATAATGGAAGAACTCGGGTTTTCCCTGTTCTTCCCCAGAATCTGAACATTTTTTTTTGTTCCCGTGACTTGCTTTTCCGATTATTATGGCCTTTTGGGTTCCGTTTCTAGGAGGGACCTCAAAGACAGCTTGGTCAGTACTTTCAACGTCATCGCTTAATTCATATAAGGATGATCGGATATGTGCTTGGAAGGAAGTCAACGAATGTATCTCTTTTACACAGTCGCTAAATGCATCTGTGCTAGTGCTTGTGGGCTCAGAATCAACACCGAAAGAATAAGCAAATTCCACATTTTTATTTATCACCCATTCACCATCAGAGTGAACGGGGTTATTTACATCAAGGCCTACGAGGCTTATCACAATGGGCTCACCATTCCAAATTACATCCTCGGATTCCGAATCTTCCGATCTTGATTCTGCATCAGCCTCTTCGCCACTATCAGAGTTATCTTGAACGGGCCGATCTGCGACGCCAAACGCATCTTGATACAGTAACGCATCAGTAAAGTAGTTTTCAACTCCTTTGAAGGGTTATTTTTCCGCAACGAGCGTCTTCACGTTCGCATCTTTGTCGACATATTTCATGCATTGGTGTAACGTGGAGGGCACGATTAGATTGCTATGGATCCAGGGTCTCCCCAATAGCAGATTGTATGATGTGTCCGCATGTATCACGTAACATGTGACTTCTGTCTTCAGGTCGCCGATTTGACACTTGAGCTGTATTTTACCCAGGGGTCTACTACCGTTAGCATTAAACCCGAAGATAGTAGTGTTGGTTGTGGCTAACCTGTTCATCGGCACTCCAAGATATCGTAGCATCCTGCGTGGCATGATGCTCAAGGCCGAGCCTGGATCAACTTGAATACGATCAATCTTCGTAGACCCTATGTATCCCTTGTAATACAAAGGGCGATGATACTTATTGCTCCTTACTTGCATATCCTCCGGAAAGAACGTGATGCAAGGAATGTTTTTACGAGATATCTGGTGACATGTCGCGCAAATAGACTCTCCTTCTTCGATCATCTCTGGTATTTGCGCCAAGAACACTTCCGAATCTTGCAGAACTTCTCTTAAAGCTTCCCTAGTAGATTTTGAGAGCTTCAGGAGCTCGTACAAGGTTATCCTTGCAGGGATATTGGCTAACTGTGTCAAGATGTCGAACTGGAATGACTTCCATTAGCCTTCCGTGAGTTCTTTTCCCTTCTTCCTTAGAGTTTTGTCAAACTTCAGCTTCTTTCGCTTGACTTTCTCTGGAGATGGTTGAGAACCCGTTGTTTGGCCGTAATTCTTTAAGTAATTTTTCCCCGAAAGAGTCCCCGCGGAGGGAAGGTCTGCATCAGCGACCAGAGAGTTTCCAATTTCTTCTTCCGAATCGGTCAGGGCAGGAATGATCTCATCATCTTCAAGAATTACAGAAACGACATTAGAGGTGAAGACTCTTTCTCTTCGCTTCTCCCCGGATGAACTGGAACTCTATTGTTCATCATTTAAGAGATCATGATGTACCCATAGTATCTCCCCTCTATCAGTTTCAAAAGGGAATAGTCCTTTCTTTTGCTATTGGTGTGGATCAAAATTTACGATTTGCATCATGCCTTTATGGATGGGTTGCACTCCATCTTGAACTGTTGACACTGTCCAGTGGGGCGCTTTGCCGAACTTGACGGTCACCATGCTCGCAGTTACTTTCTTCTGGTGCTCTTGAAACTTGATGACATTAGCGTCCACTAAGACTTGAATTTTATCTTTAAGGATGTAGCAGTTTTGGGTGGGGTGGTTAATGATCCTATGGTAGACACAGTAGTTTGGATCATTAACTTTTCCAGCCTCCTCTGGACGTTTAGACTCTGACAACTTCAGCATCTTCTTACTCATGAGGAGGTTGAAAATAGTCTTCGTGTGCTCATCCTTAAAGGAGTATTGCTTTTGTGGCACTCGCGTCTGAGGATGAAGTTTCGAGGAAGTCTTCGTGGGTTGTAGCGCATTAGTGACCATTGTCTCCTTTCCCTTATACCCTCGGGATCGGGACTTATAGTTGTTATCACCACTTCACTTCGGTTTCTCCTCGCCTCCTTCTTCAAGCGTTTGCGCAATTTCTTCAGCTTCTTCTGCTTGTAGAGCGAGATCTTTCCAAGTTGATGACTTCACCGCCTCCATCCTGGTTAGAACCTTGGTCGATAAATTATGTCGACAGGTTTCTACCAGGGTCTTCTCTGGCATCCCATGCGGGCACCTGAGAGAATCGTTCTGAAATCTTTTGATAAAGTCCCGGGCTGACTCTCCTTTCTTTTGTTTGGCGGCTAGAAGCACCGGCATTGATACCTCCATATCATCTTCATAGAATTTAGTGAGAAAGGCCTTTTGCATATCGCTCCAGGAATTGATGGTTCCCGGCTCTAATCTCCGGAACCATTCAAAAACTAGCCCGGTTAAGATACTAACAAATACTCTTGTAATAATAGGGTCATTTCCGGATAAATGCCCTATCTGCGACTTAAAATAGTAGAGGTGTTGGTTTGGCGATCCTCTACCATCAAAAGACTTGAGCTTCAACGGTTTATAGCTTTCTGGGAACGGCACTGTTTCTCACTCCATGGGATATGGCCTTACTACGCCCAGTTCTTATAAGTCGCTTTTATGCATGAGGGCGTTTAGCTGGTTTTGGAAGCTCTCCATCTAGACAGTATTTGCGTTTCCTTCTTAGTGCGTGGAGTGGCTATCATCATCCTTATGATGTTCTTCTTCTTCTCGATTGTTGTGAGGACCATGACCTTCTTCCTCAGTCTTCTTTCATGTATTCTTCAGTTCGGCTTTTTCTAACTCCATCAGAACGTGTAGCATATCTTTAAGCTCGCTGATGGCATTCTGTTGCTGCTGGATATGTCTATCTTGCTCCGCCATTCTCCACATGAACTCTTCTGGGACGTTATTCTGTGTCATATAGGCAGAGGCGGAGTCTTCTAACAATGAATTAGACGTCTGTGATTCAGCCATAACAGACTTGACTATATCCTCTTCGTCAGATGAGATCCCCGCCATCTGTCTATAATTCATAGGGATCGCCACTCCACTTCTGAGTCGAGTGCGCCGAAAAACTCCTCGTTCTTCGTTGGATGGGTCCTTCGAACTTGAAGAAAGCTCTGAGTCAGAGGCTTCTTCTTCGGAGGTTTTCTTTGCCTTCTTTTTCTTCTTCTTTTCTCCTACACTTATCATGTTGGAGGTCATCGCGGGGTATTACGGCTCAGAAAACTCGAGCCCGCGTGTCTTTTTTTTGCTGATTGAGACGACGATGTTGATGGAGATGATAATCGACAAAACACCGAGGATCGGGCATGAATTGAGCAATGACAGTGAGACAGTACTGCATTGATCAGTCGTTCACAGTGGCATTGAGATACATGGGATTCTTCTTTTCTTCTGTTTAGAAGTTCCCTAAGATCTTTGCACTGGAACCTTCTGTGGTAGGCTCATTTGTGAGAGATAGCCCACGGATAGGCATACACCTTCTGCGAATTTGAGGTTCGCGAATTTCTTCAGACTTTCCCCTCGGGACACGAATGTATGCTCCGCGTTGATAATAGACAAGTTTGACGGGTTCACTCCTCTTTCTGTAGGGAACGTGAGCGAACTCATCTGCCTTTTGATCCGCCACACCCTTAGGCTTCCATATTTGGATCGTGGGTTTCTGCCAATATGAGTTGGCAGTTTCTTTTTGTTGCGCGTCCCTATGAAGGGCACGAGCTTTACTTCTCCTTAGATTTCTCCTCATTGTGCGAGTGAGAGGAACCTCCTTCTCTGCATAACGGCTTTGCAGAGTGGATGGAGGTCGCTTCCCCTTGTTGAAGTGGGAACTTTGATCCACTTTGCTTGAGAGATCAAGAGTCTTTGCCGGAACCGGCAGAGAGCCCGTTGTTGAGGAAGGGGATTTCGGGCTATCTTGGTCCGTTGATTCCTTCAACTGGGCTATTGCCATTTCCTTGAGAATTGACCCCTTGGAGATTTTATAGTATCCCCTTAAGGAAGTAGGGCTCTTGGAGCCTGAAGAAAGAAATTCTTCATACCTTTGCTGGTCGACGGAAATGGTGAGCGAGTCGACCATACTACCAACTGGAATGTTGTCGGATTGAGCTACCACCAAGTCACCGGAAGTGATGGTAGTCCCAAGCGGAGTCGCCAATTTTCTGTTTGCCATGAAAGTTGCACACTCTTTATATCGAAGTATTTTCAATTAAAGTGTTACAATCGGACGATTTTCTGTTTACAGAAAATGAGGAACATAGCTTTTCCTCTTTGTTTAAGACTGGGTTTCTAGGTAACTATGGAGGACGATCCTGCTCTCCGTTGACACTCCGTACAATATCTCTCAGTTGGCTAAAAGGAAAGAAAAATGACTCTTTACTCTTGATCATAAGGGATAATTTCTGGAAGAAGACGTCTGTCTCTGTCTCTTTTGCTCTATCTTCTCTCTGTGTGTGTATCTCTTTCGCTTCCCTCCTTTTATAGGGGGCTTGGAGTAACGTCCCGCCATATTTTTCTCGACCGTTAGCTCCCACTACTCGAGAAGTGCTACCATATTCGCCAGGTGGTTGCTCCCATGATCAAAGTAACGCCGCTGTATTCGTTTGGTAGTTATTCCCACGATCTGAGGTGGCAACCCTCTGTTCGGGTCGGGTGACTTTGTATTAAACCCCCATCCGAAATCTATGGGTAGTGTCGCGAATCTCAGCTTTAGATTCACGAACCTGTACCGTCGTCTGGATCGCGGACTTCAGTTTCTTAGATTCGCGGACCTCAATTTCTTAGATTCGCGGACCAGATGAGTTGCGGGCTTCTGTCTCTGAATTCGTAGATCTGCTTTGCTTTTCTGGAATTTTTTCGCCGACACCAACGTGGCTAGACTCGCGTTCTATCTAAAACGCGATCTTAAATTTTAAGTAAGGCGAGATTCGCGTTTCCTCCAAAACGCGACCCTATAAGGTATTTGCGGATTTCTCAAATGCAACCTCCTTGGTTCGTGCGGTTTTTCTCTGGACAAGACCCTTGTTTTGTCCCTTTAGCAATAATTCTTACTTATTCAGACCTGCATTTAGTAAAGAAGGGAGTAACCTTACATTCTCACAGTTTTAAACGCAAATGTGACCCAAAAGGATTATTCACGGTTTTCTCTAAATGACAAAAAACCGTGTTTTTAATTTAAATGCGATCTTCAGATACTCGCGTTTTAGTATATATAGGGAGAACCTTTTGAGACCCGTGTTCTATTGTATCTAGGAAGATAATCGTCTCTTGATTCTATTAAGGCTAAATGTAACCTTCAGCAATTTCCAAGGCTTTTGAAATTCACGATTTTCTCTGTTTAGAGAGATATCCAATCTCTTGTTATTATTGAACCAAAATGTGACCTTTTGGGGTCCGCATTTCATTGTTCCTGAAGAGATGTCGATCTCTTGATTCCATTAAGATTAAACGCGACCTTCAAGGGTCTACGTTTCACTCAATATATGTTTTCCATCTTTCCAATTTCAGAATTTGGTTAACATTTTGAGCATTAATATTACACAATTCTTACGAATCAAGTTTGTGAACCATACGATTTCAACATATGAATACCATAGTCTTCAATTATCAAATCGATAAACAATTCTCAAAACCCTACCTACATGTTCAAATTTTAATAGTTTCGAAAGTGATCCAAAATTATTTATAAAAGGAATTATGTGCATACAATATAAATCAAATAAAAATCCCAAGAAAGAACAAAGAAATAAAAGTGTACTTGTCTCAAATTTCCTTTAATCTCCTTTGATTTAGAAAATCTATTTTCCTTTTTCCCGCAGACCAAAAGAACCAAAGGTTAGAGAGAGGAAGGTGGTTTTATTTTGTTCTTTAGCAAAAACTCTCTTTGAGAGAATGAGGTTATAATGCCTAATGCAATTTGGTAACATTGTCTTTTAGCCTATCCCAAGGCTTTTGCATTTATGACAGATATCCAACTAGAGTGTCACTTCTCACTCTCCTTTTGACAGCACATCACCACTTATAAAGGTGCACTTTAGAAACTTAGTTAAGTTTGGAGGTATATAGAATGGAATTTCTAATTTATTATATTATAAATTTGAGAATGTTATTTTTGTGTTCTTATTTGGCACAATTTGGACTTAAAAGAGAAATACGAGTAGCATGAAAATTTTGGAGTGTTATAGCTGCAAAGCTCCACCACTCCGGTACCCGTCACACTTGAATCAGGTTTGCAATCGCTAGTGTAGGAGGCCATTTCCTCGGGAGATATTGACAAATTACCTTCCGTTAGCAAATTTTTGACGAATTTTAATTCAGAGCTTTGAGGATAGCTCAAGTCTTCAAAATTCCTTTGAAAAATTTGACCCCTCTGCTTAGGGCTCACAAATTAGGATTTTTTGGATACTCGCAGAAGGGAAGAAAGTGAAAAAGAGAGATAGAGATTGATAGAATTAGGATTATCACATAGAAGAAAGAGTAAAAAAACTAGGCTATTACGTGGAAGAAAGCATGGAAGAAAGAGGGGAGGGATAGTTGCTTTATTTTAGTAGTTGTAAGAAAAAAAGTGGGGGTATAATAGTTTTAATAGACTAAAAAGTTAACATTCTTAACGGGGGATATTCTATTTACACACAAAAATTTACTCTTCACACATGGTTTTAAAACTTGTAAATAATTACAAGTTTGCCATTTATTTTTTAAACTAAATTACCTTTTTAAATCCTAAAGACTTCTTAAAACTTGGAAACTCATTGTCTTCCTCTGGTTTTTCTCTAAATAATTACAACCCGCCCCGAGAACGAGGAGCTTTATACACTGGGCGATCTAAATAATTTTCAGTTTTTTCTAAATAAACTCAGTGGAAATGGAATATGACAGTTTTTTCTAATTAATTTCAAGTTTTTTCTTAATGAAGAAGGAGAGGAGGACGATGAGTTCCAAATTACAAGCCGCCCTGAGTATATACACTGGGGAGGAGGACGATGAGATTTTGGAGAATAGAGAGAGTCTTTGATCACCGGAGACATTGTTGTGCGAGAGATCGAGCATTCTGAGCCAAGCAAGGCTGGCGAACTCAACCGAGATAGGGTCAATGAGGATTTTAAGAAAAGTACCACTCAAATCCTTGTAAATCATCAGCAGAGTTGGAGGATTTTAAGAAAAAGGCCACAGTGATAGTGGAAGAATACTTTGCAACTGATGACATAATGTTGACTGCAAATGAATTGAGGGACCTCGGTCAACCTTCATATCACTATTATTTTGAAAAAAAAACTGGTTTCATTAGCCATGGACAGGCATAATATGGAGAAAAAAATGGCAACAGTTCTTCTTTCAACTCTTTATGCCGAGGTGATCGAGCCTCCACAAGTCTACATAGGCTTCTGCAAACTAGTCGAAGCTACAGATGACTTATCAGTCAATATACCAGACACTATAGATGTTCTCGCTCTCTTCATAGCTAGGGCAGTGGTTGATGAAATACTCTCACCAGTTTTTCTCACAAAAGAGAGGGTTGTTCTAGTAGAAGACTCAAAAGGGATTTAGGTACTGAAGAGAGTAGGAAAAGGATACTTATCAGCTCCTCGGTCATGCTGAGATTATCTTGAAAAAATGGGGTGGAAGCAAGAATACAACAGTGGAGGAAGTGAAAATTAAAACTAACAATCTTCTAATTAAGTATATTGCGAGTGGAGACAAGGTAGAGGCTCGTAGTTGTATCAAGGATCTCAAGGTTCCTTTCTTCCATCATGATATAGTGAAATGGGTATTGATTTTAGCAATGGAGATGCGAGCATCTGAGGAACTCATCTTGGATTTGCTTAAGGTAATTGCTGAAGAAGGGGTAATTAATGATAACCAAATATCAAAAGGATTCAATCTCTTATTGATCATATTGATGACTTGCGAGGGCATTCAGGCTGAGGTTCAGCCCGATCTCGAGCACCGGAATCATCCCCAGGCTCGCCGAAATCGATCCGGAGAGGAGATTGTTGCCGAGATCAAGTAGTCGCAGCCTCGAGCATGACCCGATCTCGCATGGGATCTAGCTGGAGAACTGGTTCGACCGAGAAATTTTGAAGGTGGCGACGGGCTGTGGTGAGTCGGGCGGCATGATCGGAAATTTTTGGGATCGGACTACATAAGTAGTACAAGGTAGAAAGGAGAGTTAAAATTGAAAAAGAATTTTGGTGTAGAGAGTAAATTAATAGTATTTTTAAATGGGATTTTGGTGTAAAGTGTAACCAGGACATCAAGAGTAAATTGCTGTGCGTAAATAGAATTTCCCTCTTAACTGAGCTAAGACAGGGGACTAAAGTGGAGTAATTTAATACTTTTGGAAGACTAATATCGAAAATCAAAGATTCAAGCCATCGATATCTAAATATTGATGATATATGGGATGGATAAGAGAAAAAAAAAACCCTAAATTGTAACGTGTTTAGGGCCCACACGACTGGTCTCCAAGTCCAGCACATATTTGCAACTTTCACGTTAATTGCAGAGATAAACAAGTGAGAAACCCCACGCAGTGATTGGTAATATTTGGAGGTATTTATTATAGAGAAGGTGAAATTCTTATTATCTATTTTTTTCCTTTGGTAATATTTGGGTATCAACTTTGATGATGTAAATTTAATATTCGTATTGAGTAGTCTACTATGTTGAACTCTTATATGTTCCTTGAATCCAAAATCTGATCAATCAGAATTTTTTTTAATGTTCATAACTGAAATAAAATTTTTATATTCAAAAGTGTTGAAGAGAGAAAATTGAATAAGACATGAATTCTTTTTGCACTCATTTTTTGAAGTTGCGATCTTTAAATCATTTTAATAAAGACGATAGAGGTGTAGTAGTAAGGCATCTTTTATATATATATTTATTGCATTTTTGCTGCAAATTTGAATTTTAGTATAAAAAATAGTTGTAATTTTATAATTATATAATTAAATTTCATGGCAATAATTTGAATAGCATTAAATTATTTTATTTTGTTTTTATTATTGAGATAAAAAAGTGAGCAGTTGATATAAAATATTTATTTCTTTTGAAAAATAATCCTCTCCATGCATATCTTATGGTAGTTTCCTATTTCCTAGGTGGTAATTAGATATTTTTTTATTATAAAATTTTTCTTTTTTTAAAACTAGTAGTTGATAAGTATGTTGTATATTTTGAAATTTATATTTTATATAAATTTAAAAAATCTCTAAAATTAGGAAAGCCACATCCTAATTTTATCTTCTTTTTTTTTCTAAATTAAAAAATTTCCCTTCATTCGGTAATATAAAAATATTTCCAATTATTAGAACCGAAGCTTTAAAGTTTAAATTCAGTGACGTACAACTTACAATCTCTAATCAAATATCAGGGTTGGATCCAGATCCAAAACGGGTCATCTGGTTAGTGGGCCCCCTTGACAGATACTGCAGAAGCGCCTCTCTCTCTCTATCATCTCTCTAAGCTTCTCAGATCGCTCACGGCATCCTCCTCCTCTCTGCAACCTCAAACCCTAGCGATCTGGTATCTGTTCTCTTGCCGAGTTCGATTTAACATCCAAGAAAACCCTAGCAAGCGATCTCCCAACCTTGTAAGTCTTCATTTTTCATCGAAACTTGTGAACTTTACGAACCTATATCTCTGTTTTGTCGTTGTTGGTGGTGTGTTCTCGTTAGAAAAGTCCAATTAGGTAAGTTATTGGAATGGTTGTGCATGAATCCTTTGTTTTTTTTTTTTTTTTTTAAATAGATCTCTAGATTAATTAATCTCTCTTTTCGTAAAAAACTATAATTTGTAAAATTTCCCTTTTTTCCCTTGATTTCAATTGTTGATTTGCTTCCTGGATTAATTTACCCTTTCATATCTTAGATAGTAGCGAAAGAATATGAATCGAATCTGAATATAATTCACGATCAAAATTGAATTCAGATACGAATTTAGTGCAGATATTCAAATTATGAGTGTGATTCGATTGGATTCAGCCCCGAATTATGGGTTATATAACTTGAAGGTAAAATCAATTAGTTATGCCAACTTTATTTCTTCATTCATTGCAAAATGTATTTGTCTTAGCCATTATCCTTAATGAAATCACCACTCTTTAGTAGGGTCACTCGAGTTCTTCAATGTGCATATATTTAATTAGCTGTTGAAACTATTACAGGAGTGTCTAGCTAGTTATTTTTTAACTGAAACTTTCTTTACTAGTCATATAAGTCCCATTATCTATACGAGTAACATGCAAATTTTTCCAATTTGTAGGATTTATCTTTATATTTAGAAAAAAAGTTTATTCTATTGCTCAAACTTTTTTAAACTCGTCCAAGTTTGTCTTTAGTATATCTAGGACGCCTTGTGCAAACTAATTGTGATGGCATTGTTGATGACATGATGGTTCCAATCATCTGAGAAAGAAAATTCAATTGCCAAAGAAAGCTTATTTGAACACATTTGCTGTATCTTCCTCATATCTCATATATAGTTTCTTTGTTCATGTTCTCTTCTTTTTTATACCCTTCATTACTAATCCAACAATTATCTTGGCCATCACATCGTTATTATGTTTTACTAAGGTCTACTGTGTCCATTCCTCCCCTTGGTCTTTTTTAGTTCTTTAAGTAGCTATGTCAGTGTTCCGGAGTATTCTTACCTCATCATCATATGCTCCTTATGAAATATCGCTGCCAACTGGAGTTTGTGAGTTTGCAGGCTAATCAGCTTTTGTCGTTGTTTCAGATTAGCTGATGACTTGATCTTTTATGATCTTTTGCATTTGGGGGGAAAGAAACATAAATGGTCAAAAGGTTGTTCTTGCAAAGCATCAGCGTGGAATTTGGCCTTATTTACAGTGGCATAAAGTACTAATTATTTACTTATTATCTCAAGTGCAGGTATGGATTGTGTTGATGACTGCGAAAGACCATGTTGCAGTGCCTAGAGGGACTCAAGCACTTGGTTGCTTCCCTTTTGAAGTGTTGTGATCTAGAATTATACAAGCAGCAAAAAGGCATTGAAGATCCTGAACTTTTAGCTAGGGAAACAGTGTGTATGTCATATAATCTAGTAACTTTTCTTTAAAATGTGCTTATTTTATTTTGTTGGCATCTACTCACCTCACTTTATACTAAAGTAACTATCAATTATCCACCTGAAATTTTAATGTTTTGTTTTCAGTTAGTGTAAGTGAAATAGAAGCATTGTACGAGCTGTTCAAAAAAATCAGTAGTGCTGTCATTGATGATGGTTTGATTAATAAGGTACGTTATTTTGTTCGATTGAACAAGGTTATAAATATTGTCACGTCTAAGCTATTAATTTTTAGTAAGGAATTTTATATATACCTCTTTTCTTTTGCTTCCATATCGCCCCTGAAATATTCATATTATTCAGATTGGATCATAAAATCCATTAATATGCTAGTATAACCCTAGAATATCCCCAAAGCACTAGTTTGTATTAATGAATTGATGGCCAAGTGTTGTGATGACTGTTTGCCCTTAACTGTATCAGGAACAAAACCCCCTGTCCACCTTGTCTATTCTTTATGTCTCTGATACTCAGACATGCCCTTAAACGTATTGTCTAATCCGCTATTTTTTTTTTTGTCGATTATGGTTAGAAACCTTTGTTTCTGATTGGTTTATTGGAGATGCAAGGGGAATTTGGTTGATGAGGTGTCAAAGTGAGCTGGATTTGTGGATTTGTAAGCTTGGGATAATGCCAACCGTAGAAAGATGTAAGAGAATTATGGTGGTCAAGAAAAAGGTGAGAAGAGAATGATGTGTTCAAAGAGGAGCAACAGATGGATATTTTTGATATGTTGTCTATATTCCACATAAATTTCTCATAGTCAAGGAAAAGAAACATGCGCTTGAAAATAAGAAACGCTTCCTTCAATTGGAGGTTTCAGGTTATCGTTTAAGTGCTAAATGTTTGAGAAGACATGGAAGCTACAAGGAATTTATCATTGCCCTTTCATAATTCACTGGTAATCAAAGAATTTCTGAATATAATTGCATCGAAGATAAGGATTTATATAGCCAACCTCAAAATTTTAGGAATAAAGGCTCTTTTGTTGAAGTTGTTTTTATAGTCAATAGATAACGAGGGTTATTATTTTAAAATAACTTGCTAGTTATGTCATGATTTTGTTTTTGTGTCTCTTTTTTGGGTAGATTCGCGATAGGCTTAAGTCAAAGGGTTAGTGTGAAAAGCCTATTTAATATCATTCTAAGAGAAAGCTTGTGATATTGGTTTTGACTCCCAAAATGACATCACGATTTGAATCTTAATGAAACAATACATCTGTGAAATGTTTCATGGTTTTAAATATAAAATGATAGTGTTATATATCTTGAATATTTTATTGGAGTTGAGATATCAATTAAGAGTTTCATGTATGTGATACAAGACGGGAGATAAGTAGAGTTATAATGGTGGGAATAGGGTGAGAACAATTAAAAATTGGTAGGAAAATTAAATAAAAATGATATAGGATAGATTTGGGTCTTGCACCTAGGTGAATCCCCAATACAATCTCACATAAATTACTCGAGGAAAGATTTAAAGGCATTATCATACCAAAATTTCACATAGAAACTATTTCAATAATTGAACTTCATTAGCTAATCCTGGACAAAGTTATTTTAAAAAAATTGTGTAGTACACATGTAGAAATCAAGAGTTAAAATAAATCAAAAGTCAAGATATCATCAACAACAACAACAGAGCTTTTTATCCCAAGTATTTGGGGTAGGCTACATGAACCAAAAAAAGAATCACGCCGGATCGATCACTTTGATATTCCTTCTCCATTCATTTCTATCAAGTAATATCTCCTTATTTAAACCTCTAGACTCCATATCTTTGCGTATCACTTCCATGCATGTTTTTTTCGGTCTTCCTTTCGTATTTTAAATTGTCCTACATTGATAAACTCCCCTCTTCGAACTGGTGCACTTGTAGGCCTACGTTGCACATGACCAAACCGTCGTAAACGATTTTCTCGCATCTTCTCATCGATAGGAGCTACACCTAGGTTAACACGAATATTTTCATTTCTCACTTTATCTCTCTTAGTGTTGCCGTACATCCAACGACGAAAAGTCAAGATATCCAAGAGTCAAAATAAAAACTTCTCAAAAATGATCCCCACCAGCATGACTTTGAGCCTTATGATGCATTTAAATGTACATGTCGTGGTATTTTGTGATCTAGCCTAATGCATGAAATACTAGAATTTCTAAAGCTAGGAAATATGCAATACACAAAGATGTGTGCCGAAGTGAATAATCGACAAAATCCTAAGCACCTAAGCATCGTAGTCTTTCATGTCTCTTTGTTCTATCATGCCCTTTCTTTATTTTGTCTCTTGGAATACTTTGACCTCTTAGAATTTAGACCATCATAATATTCATAGAGCGGCTCTTGGTTGTAGACTTGCATTTGCAATGCATCATATTATGGAGCGCTGACGAATTTATGGATTCAAAAAATTATTAGATCCTCTGAAGCATCTTGGTGTTCTTTGTTTCAGGAATAACTAAAAGTTGCATCTTAGTGGCCCCCACCCCCACTCACAGTCCCTTCTCAGTTCATTGTTGTTCCTGGAATTTTCGGGGGCGTTGGATGCACTCAAGATTGGTTAACTACTAAATTTTAATAAATCTGTTGGTTGGAAGTGAAATTGCATCATGTGTCCGAGTTCGTTGCACCGAACTTCATGTAAAGTGCTGTAACGTGTGAGCGGTAGCTGATTGAACAGGAAATGCAAAACTTGTTTAGTGATCACTATGGTTATTTTCTCTAATTGTGAGTTTATCATTTTAAAATAATGAAAACTTGGTATCATTCTTTGACTCTATTCAAATGTCAAACTGCAGGAAGAGTTTCAGTTGGCCCTCTTTAAGACGAACAAGAAGGAGAGCTTATTTGCTGATCGGGTACAGGATGGACTTGAAATTGTATTTTTATTAGCTGTCAATGGGTCCTTTTCACGAATTTCTTGTTTCATCATCTCAAATGTAGGAATATAATTTCTCATTAAATATGCTTTCATTAATTTCTCCTCATAAAATTAAAGGAACGTGTATGCCGTTGTTACTAAGATAGGCAGTCAATTACTATTGTATAAGTAGCTTGCTATAGATGTTACTGATGGTTATCAAGGTATGGACTCTACTGTTATGCATCCTCACATTTTCCTTCCTATCTTATTTAATACAAATCTGTTCTCAACTGGATGTTTTCCTCTTGATATACTTCTCTGAGGTGTCTTTGTTTCCTCGTGATGGACTTCTCTAAGGTCTTATTGTTAAGAGACCTCTATGCTTTTATGACTTAGATTATAAGGTAAACCGTGGTCCACCTTTTAATGGAACATGGATTTTTGTCTTAATAATTATTCTTAATAATTATTTATATTTTATTAAACACATAGTAAGAGAAGTATTTCACAATTGTTAAAGCTTGTGCTTGAGCTCCAGGAGATATGAAGAATAACAATATTGGTAAGTCTAAAGTGTATCCAATTCATGTTTCCATCTTTGCTATTCATATAGTAAGGCCATTTTCTTCAGTTTATTCCATTTTTAAATTTCATTGAAACCAAATTCGGAGGAAATTAACTGACATTTTGACTTTTTACATCCTATTTAATCTCCTTAATCCTTTTAATTGATTTGCTTTTGGCCATACCACATGCAAAACTGTTCTTGTACGGCTTAGCTTATATGTTTACTTGGAATATAAAATATAGAGATAGAGCTGAGCATGGTTGCTATATGTCAGGGTGTATTGACAGAATGAAATGTTTTGTGTCCCTGCTTACAGATGATACTCTTCCTGTCCATCAAACCATGAACTCCACATCTTTGGCTTGACTGCACAAGTTTTCCTATTTCTTTTCCTACACAATAGTCGAAAAGAAAGGGGTATGCTCACACCTTTACCTCAATGCATTGATGAGCACACGTACCTATAAGGTTTAATTAGTTGCTCTAGAAAGAAGCAATATAGGATTTTAACTGAGATTTATGTTGCTGTCCATAAAATTCTGCTACCAAACTCTAAAATTTCGATGAAATTGAATATACTGGAGAGGGACCTGATATGGAATATGGCCTGTGACTATAAGATCTTCCATCTTTTATGATTTAGATTGATTTTATGGTTTAACTTGCTGGAATCTCTTGCATTAATGCAAGCTGAAAAGCTAATAACAACACAGGGGGAAACTAAAATCGGACATGCCTTACTTTTTTCCCCATCCTACAGTGCATTTGGTTGGATTTAGGTTTTGGTTCCTGTTGTACTCTGGCAAGTGTCTCCCCATCCATGGATTTATCCACCTCCAAATCTATTCTTTTTCGTGTCTGCCACATATTTCTTGAAAGGTAACATTTCAATTTGACCAATCACTAAGGATATCAAAGCTATGGTTTAGGGTCATACTATATTCTATCGATGAACCAATGTTAGCCTATGATTCATGAAACTTTGGTGTTTCTTATCCTCTGCACCATAAAAGGGCTTAAATGAAGAGATAGAAGAAGCCAATAAGAATAATTTGAAGATATATAAGGGAGTCCAATAATGAGAAACCCGTGTCATTCAAAGTTTGACTCCGAGCCTCATGACATAGTATTTCTCAATGAGGGTGTAATGGTAACATGCAGTAACCTCTCTGGTATATACATCAAGTAATAGATTGGTAAATTAAGTGCACAAGTTATACTAACAAAACTTATGTCTGGTTGTATATAATCGAAAACGGAATATTGGCCTAACATTTCGTTTATGTGGCCTCATTATAAGTTTTCATTACTACACTATTTTAATTAGAATTCTGATATATGAGGATATTGGAATGGAACAGATTTAAGATTTTATTTATTATGTGATATTTTGATTTTCATATCTCAAGTCCATGAGGAAAGCAAAAGAGTAAATAAGGGGATCTCTGGGAACAAATTTAGTTCTTTCCTTCTTTCCTTTGAATACAATCTTTCAGCATTTGGTATCTGGGAACTTTGAGGTGAACCTAGAATTGTCTCGTTTTTTTTTTGTGTTTTGGAGTGGAATATGCCTAAAGTGCAAGCAAATCTGTTAGGCTGAGTCATATGAAATTTTTTTTATTAAGACTATAAAGATGGTGTAACTTTTTGGAGAAACCATAAAAGTTTAATGGAATGCGGTTTTTTTCCTACTTAGAAGGGTCTGTTCTAACAAAAGATTGCAAACTAAAGACCATTAAGTACAATATGAAAGCCTAAGAAGCACGAACACTGCTGGGGATGCCATGTCCATATTTAGACATGCTAATAACCTTGTTGGACACGCCATGCGGCATGTCCAATAAAAAAAAGTAGTGTTGTGCCATTACTATGTCCAAGTTTCATGTAGATTGTCTTTGCCTTGTCTAAGTTTCTCATAGGTTGTCTTTGAAAAAGGAGTGAACTGGTCTTGGAAAATTGAAAATGAACATTACTTAATTGGTAATATTTATGTATATCTAGTTAGTTTTATGAAGTTATACTTTAATGATTTCTTGTGGACAATTCTTGTTTTGTTCTATGTTTGAAGAAAATATTTTTTCTATTCACATATTATGCTGATTTATGACCCGCTACTATTGTCACCTTTTCTTTTTCTCTTTGCCCGTAAAGGGTGAGGGAGAGAGTTAGATGCATGGTTGACAGTGATATATATCTGTTCTAAAGGAATAAAGAGACACGAATTCGTACATTGCCAGTACTTTCTTTTGGATATTTTAGTAAAATTATTATACTAATAATAGAAGAATATATATTTATATTTATATATGTTTTTTTCCATGCCCTAGCTGTTCCGGTGTCCTCACTTTTTTACAAATGCTGTGCTTGTGTCCATATCTGAATCTGTGTCCGAATTTGTATTCGTGTCTTGCTTCCTAGATGAGAACTTTCAATTAAGTGGCTATGACTAGTTTTTAGTATACTAGGATGATTCATAGAAGCTAGTGAGTATGGACTTATATGGAAAGAATTTGCATTCTACCTACCATGTACCTTGAGAATTTAACAATTACAATATGGACACCAGCCCACATTGGTTTGTTTATGGATCTGTGGATGTAAAACAAGGCAACTAAAATTGAAGGCTGAATCTCTAACCATTGCCGTCGTCAGACGGCAAGGGAACTTTAGCTCTTAAAAATTCTAAGCTGATCTTTTTCTATGCCCCTTATGAGTTTCGTACGCTTTAAATATTGCAGGTATTCGACTTATTTGACACAAAGCATAATGGAATTTTAGGTTTTGAAGAGTTTGCCCGTGCTCTCTCTGTCTTCCATCCAAATGCTCCAATTGAAGATAAAATTGATTGTAAGTGACTTGCTACATGGTTTTTTTATGATAAGCTCAATTTATTGACTGGTTATAGTTATGGTTGTCTTGATATTTATACTATTAGTCATATTCTATATTGAGGAGCATAACAAGGTAAAAATACTTGTGTTAATTACTGGTACATTTCCTTTCAGTAATTGATGTTTGGAACTTCCACGAAAAGTAAGTACATGAATTCTAGCCAACTTTTGACTAATATGCAAGGAACAATGTTGGTTGCTCTGGAACAGTGCAAAAGGGAAACCTCAAATCTGGTTTGCTATTGGACAGAATGTATTACGTGCATGCTGCTTCTTAGCGAAGTTGGATGCATCAAAAACAAGTTATTATCCATTTTTATTGAGTTGAATGAGCTTTAATTCATTGGGACAAGTCAACTAATCATTAAGAAGAAAACATATACAATTATAAGTGTTAATTATATAACAGGACTAGAATATAAGTCATGCAATATGCACATCGATGCCAAAAAGGTTATTAGAATGTAATTGTTTGTTATGCCTAATTATCATTTTGTTGATGTGATTCAATGGCATTGTAACATCTTCGTTTTTTATGTGAAAAGAAGAAAGCATCGTCTCATAAAGCTGTTAAAAAAGAAAAAGAAAAGAAAAGAGAACAATAACTATGGAAAGTCATTATTAAAAATTAAAGTATCAAAATGTCATGCTCTGAATATGGTTCAAAATATCAAGCTATTTGAATTTGTTGTTTCTTATTAGATTTCATATTGTAAATCATATGATATACAATTCTCAAACGAACAGAGATATATATAAAAAAATTGTCATTATTATCACGACAATGAAAAATCATAAACTGCTATTTTACGAGTAATACGATCAGCTAAACTTAAATAATTCTATTAGGAAGGCAGAAGTTAATGAAATAATGTAGAAGATAAAGGCACTAGATATTCATTGTATCTAGAATTATGGTTCTAAATATAGTTTGAAACTGAATTACCGATAGATCTCACACATATCCTATTTGATGCTGGGTATCTGTTATGATATAGGCCCTATACTGATATTTCCATATTGCTGGTTCATCTTATATTGCTGATGTTGCAACAATAAATCCAATGTGATCAATTTCCTTTACTATAAACCTCAACATATATTGATATTGATTTCGAGATTCTAAACCTTGATCTAAATAAAATGTAGAGAAATACGTAGACCCATTATAAAACAACTATCCTTTGTTAAAAAACAATATGAAATATAAATTTAATAAAGATAATTTATTCACCTTTCAGTGAGCACCTTTTAATGAGCTGATCACCATAATGTCTTCTATACCTATTGAGATTAAACAAAATTTCCTTAATTTATTGCTGGAAACATCAAATCAATAATTTAAAAATCAATAATTTCAAATGTATTAACATGATAATTTTTGTATCTTGAACCATTGTTTAATGTGTAAAGAACTCTTTTTTGAACCCAATCATTTTAACACCATGTTTTCAACTTAAAGAGTCTAAGAAATTAATCTCTGTGAATTAGGATATAAATGTAACAGTAAAGAACTAAAATTAAAATATTTAATATAGTTTTTAAGTGTTTTTAACAGTGCTCTAAAACCCAGTTTTGTTAAGTACTCGGTCTGAGAATGAGTAGTGAGTATTCGAAAAACTCGGTGTGTTCTCAAATTACTCGTTCATAACTTGAATATTAATATTCTAACATCTATATAAAAATATGAAATACGTAATACATGAACATGTAATCTTAGTACTCAAAAAATAAAAAATAATTAAATGTAATAAAGCAAGCTTCCTGTCTTGTTAATATCATCTCATTTCCGTCTACTCATTATTGCCCTTATGTTGAATATCGTCGTTGCCTAATTTCCTTATCTTGAGTCTTGGCTTAGAGTTTTCTCTAAAATCGACCCATTTTTTGTCTAGATTCTGAGACAATCTATTTGACAAAATTCAACTTCAAAATAATTAGAAAAAGAAAATAAAAGGAAATGAAATGGACAAAATTAACAAAGAAGAAAGAAGGAAATAAAATGAAAACAACAATCGAAAGAGAAAAAAGGATGAATCTTACCTTCTCGCTGAGTTTGAACCACTGCGAGACATTGATCTGTTGTGATCATCTCCTTTCGCTAGGCCGATCAATGCAATCACTCTGTGAGCTCGTCTTTGCTACTTTGCTAATTGCACCACCTTGAAATTATATTGATGATTATTGATAACATAGTCGCAGAAACTCGTTGGAGCCTTAATCTTTCTCTCGATGACTTTTACAACAAAACTTGATGGGTCGGGCTTCGATAGAAATATTATAATATTTTTTTTTCTTTTCGACCTAACAAAGGTTCAAGTAGTCGCTTCATAACTTGAACTCAGTCAAGTACTCGACCGAGTCAAATGAGTACTTATTCTGTTCACTTTTTTTATTAAGATTTTATTCTCGATGCATTCGGAGAATGAGTCTGAGTTCTTGGACGAGTTTTGTGGGTTTTAGAACACTAGTTTTTAATTTTAAATTCCTCTCTTTTTTTGTCTAAATCTCATAATAAATTTTTGCCGACATTTACATAGAAGAATGGAAAGGCATTAGAATTTGAATATATATGTATATATATTAATGAATGAATACTCTATTTAGTAATAATCAAATTACTTGCATGCTTTTTTTTTCTTTTTTTCATTGTCTTTCTTCGTACCTTATTATTTTTTGTATTGAGACCAGCACTCATCAAGATAGAGTTCATATTTTTTTTTTATTTGCATCTAAATTTGGAACAAAATCATTGGAGTTTTTTTCGTAATTACGCATGGATTCTTGTAAAATGGACAGATAAATGAATGCTAATGATACAATTGAAAATTATTTATGATTGAAAGTTAATGCCTAAACCATATCCATAACACAGTTTGGAAAATTAAAGTTAAGTTGTTTTTAATTGAAAGCCAAAAATTGATGAGAGGCTGAGAATAGAGTTTAATTGAAAAATCTTTTAGGACAATACTTTGGAACTACAAAATTTTGCGTGAGAGAGAGCTTGTGATTGGAAAAAGGACGGATTAAATTCAGGCGCCTTAAATATTCAATTATATTCTTAAAATAATATAATTTTGAAATTGATAATTATGTAAAGCAAATTTAAAAAAATTAGTAAATAGATTTTTCAATTATGTATTTGGATTAGCTTTGTGAATCAAATTTCAGCCTTAAATAGTTTTCCGATTTATCCTTTCTTTTTCAACTAATCTATGTGTTATTATCCAAAAGCTCCTATTTTTTGTTATTAATTCAAATTTAAATGGAAATTATAAATTCTATCTCAATGAATGCTTATTTCAAAAGAAAAAAGTAAGAATGAATGAATGAATGAACAAGAGGAGAAAATGGAGGACAGTTGAAGAAAAATATCAGGTAAATACTTTGATTGTTTTTATATGGAACATTCATTCATAATATGGATGGAGGTGATACGCAAAGATATGGAGTCTAGAGGTTTAAATAAGGAGATATTACTTGATAGAAATGAATGGAGAAGGAATATCAAAGTAATCGATCCGGCGTGATTCTTTTTTTGGTTCCTGCAGCCTACCCCAAATACTTGGGATAAAAGGCTTAGTTGTTGTTGTTGTATTCATTCATAAGCATATTCTTTTAGTTGAGAAAATGAAAATTACTTAAAATATACGAGAGATATTTATAGTAACTAGTTGTACTTGTCTGTACACACTGACATGCTCGGATGGTAAACTTTTTTTTTTGGTTCTTTAGCAAAAGTATCAATTAATGCTCCTCATCCCTGGCCTCCTTTTGCATGCTTGAGTGTTAAGGGAAGTATTTTTTCCTGCACTTTTTTGCTCTCAGTCTCACAGCATTGATTTTCTCTCTTTGTGCCTTCTTCTCCTGCAAACCTTCAATCCATCTCCCTTTTGCTCTTGCCCCTTTACTCTCTGTTTCTCTTTCTTGGTATAGGACATTCCAGAGGATGAGATGATGCAGCCCCCTATAACATTATTGGAGGTTATCTATATACAAGTATCTGGACTTTCCCAATTGGTACAATAAAAGCAATTGGATGTGGGGTCAGCTTAAGCTCAACCTAAAACCAACCGGACACATGCCAATGTATATGACAAAATTGATTGTTCAACCGATCAATCATTTAGAGTGCAGAATATCTTCCCAATTCCACATAAGTAGATTGCAAAATTAATTTAAATTTCACACAGGCTATAAAGTTTCGTTCCCACTTGGCTGAAAAGAAGGTGATTAAATGTCATCATTCCTTGAATGGTGGTTGAATGCTGTAAAGCTTGAACTCAAATCAAGTTTCTAGATGTGCATTGATCATTTTACTCGTCCATACATAGTCACAATTTGTTATTTTCCAAGTGTTCTTTGGCAGGCAACTGGATCAAACTTGTTTTGACTGACCCTACCAGGCTGGCCTTGTCTTGGGTATGAGAACTGGGCTGAAATTTAAGCTCTATGTGCAGGTTTGGGACTGCATCTGTTGGCCCGTCCGGCTGGCTTTATACATAGGCCTTATTTGGTCTTAATGCAAAGTCGATGGCTATTTATTCAGTTATTGCTATATTTGTTTGTTATTGTTTTTTTGTTTTTGTTTTTTTTCGTTTTTTCCTCATTTTGGGTTTTTTTTTTTTTTTGGTTTTGAGGGGGGGGAGGGGGGGTTAGTAGAGGATTGGTTGCATGATTTTAGTGCTCTTATCGGGAGATTTTTCAATGTGGAGATTTCTCAAAGTCAGCTGGACTGAAATTTAGGGCTTTTATGAGTAGGTTTCTCAATATGGGATATTCACGTGCATAATAAATAATACCAATAAATCAAATACTTTATTTATGTCCATATATTTATTGACAGTAGTATTATCAAGTATCTACATTATTTTGCTATATTTTGTGTGCGTTAAAACTATCATGAATAACTGAAACTCTGTTAGAGCTACTTCTTAAGGCATTGTATTGTGATTCTTTGAATCAACAAGAAGAGCTTATTTCTTACTTTAGTAGTATTTTATTAATATGGATTGTAGTTCTTACTTTGCAGTGGTAAATGAGAGTCGACGTAAAGAACTGCCCATACCTTTTATTATTCCATCCTGATCAAATTGTCCTAAATAGAAGTTGTACTGGTTGTAAACTTTCATAACATATTGGGTATCCCTATATTAAGATATCTCAATGTAGGCAATGAAAAGGTTCCATCAAGAAGAAATTATAGTACTAAGAGAAGGAATAGAAGGAAGTGGGGGGCAAATAATGCAGGTGGATCCAGGCTACCTCTACAATATTCTAGAAGCAACTGTAATAATCCATCCCCACATGCAACAAATATATTCACAAAAGAAATAGGTTATGATTGCATAATCCAACCCTCACTCCAAATGAGCACGGTCATAGACGAAGTACAAGGTATACAAGATAAGTTCAAAGAGTTGCTGAAGACTCTGCTTTAGACTTCTCGAGTTGATGTAAGTGGTGAGCATCTCTACAATCCTAGTAGTTTGTTGCATAGCCTTCAAGATTTCATTGAAAGAATGGATGTTGTTGGACTCTAGCAATGCATCAAGAGATGGCTCAAGTTGCTAATAGGGTATTCCTCTAGATAGTGGATATGACATATATGAGTGGCATGACTTTCTATCTTTCTAGTGTTGCAGCGTTTGCTACATGGAACCATCAGGGAGTGCATGCTAGGGGATGAATGTAATGGCTCATCGCGTTATTGGGACTGGTCCTTAGGACCAAGGCGGACTCAGGTTCGAAAGTTCCTTTAAAATTACACGAGGGATAAGATTCTATAGCAAAGGAGGCCCGCAGGAATAGGGGCAGTAGCGTCCAAGAATAAGTGTCATCTAGAGAAAACATATCCATGCCTTGAAATCTAAATATTCGATTAGTTCAAATTCATGGAAGTTGAATGTAGGAAAACATGAAGGTGAATCAACAAAGCATGAAATGGTGAAGAGAGCGGGCATTGGTGTAGATGCCTGCCTCCCCAGTTGCAATGATACAAGAGGATGTTGCACAACCACACCCTTGACAGTTGCTTGATGGACCTCAAAAATGGTGATGGAGGTAATGATACTATCTTCCTTTAAGTAATGGGAGACAATGTGAGGGATATTTAGGTTGAGAGTCGAACAAAAGGGAGGAGGATTAGAGAGGGTTGATAGACATATCTGGTTGTAGTGAGATTGAAGTGGAATTTGGAAGACTTGTGGATGATGCAGTTTATGATGACACAAGTGGTCATGTATCCAAGGATGGGAGGGGGTGAGGGCAGGGCATTAATTTTGATCATCGAAAATGTGCATGAGAAGAGTGAGTCTGAAGGTGGAGAATGGAAGGGGTGAAGACCACGTGTACTATTGGCCGGGGGATTTTAGTGGGATAGGTGGAGGCGGAGGGACTTCGGTCTTCACAAATTAGAATAACCTTCTTCCTATATTTGTCCCTCTTTAAATTGAAGACCATCCTTTGTCATTCATAATGCCTTATTAATTTCAGCAATCCTTTTCTTCCTAATTAACTCCCAAATTCATATTCTTTTTCCTTAATCATTTTTTCCATCCCTCCATTATTTAATCTAATATGTTTCTAAGATATTATTAATTCTAACAAGATTTTTTCGTAGTATATCTTGTAATTCTAATATATGTCATTTTAATTTAATAACTAGTTAATAGACTTGAACAGGAACACTTTGAGTTTCACATTGAATTTGTATAATTCTATTTTTTATTGTATAAAGACTCCAAACTAAAATTTCAATCACATGCTATTTGCCTGGGCAACGTCCAATTCCATCGTGGTCTGCCCCCTACCATAACGATCAACACTCCCGGAGCCAATGTCATATTGACCATACTAACATGCTTTTCCTTCATGGAAAGAGCGTGATGGTAAACATGAGAACACCAAGATCCAGAACATATCATACTAACAGATAGATTTTGTAAAATTAATGGAAGAAAAAAGGTCACAATGGAGATAATCGCTAGAGAGAGGGACTTCCTCTTTCTTGGTTTGAGCTCCAGTTTGAGATGGAGGATAAATTGCTGTTGAAGGCCAGGGAGAAATATGGTTAAGAGCTTTCCTATGATGTCGTGGCGAAAAATGTGCAACATATGCTGCGTTGATGGATAACTGGATATTGATTCTGAACAGGTTGTTGGGCACCTTTTTTTATCACAAGGTCTTATTTTTTAGAGGTACTTGATTCAATGTGTTTCAAGGTTTTTTCAATGTGTTTCAAGGTTTTTTATTTAATGAACTTCCCATTTTCAATAAAAATATTTTATTAAATGTTCTTGCTTGCATCTTATGTCTATTAGTATTGATATATTTATTTGGTTTTCTTTAATGCAACTGAATGGGTTATATGTCTCTAGTCTAATCAAGTATCTAAATAGTGCCTAAGCCTTTTATCCCAAGTACTTGGGTAGGCTAGATGAACCAAAAGAAAATTACTCCAGGTCAATCACATGGTCTATCCTTCTCAACTAGTTCCTATCTAGTAATATGTCTTTATTGAGGCCTATAACAACCATATCTTTTCATATTACCACTATCCATACTTTTTTGGTTATTTCTTTTCTCTTTTTACTTGTCCTATGTTGATAAGTTCCACTCGTCGAGTGCACTGTTGCACATGACCAAACATTTCAAAGCAGTTTTCTCACATCTTCTCTTCTATGGGGGCTACTTCTGGCTGAGTAAGAATATCCTAATTTTTCACTTCATTTTTCCTAATGTTATCATAAATCAAACGAAATTTGCATATCTCTTCTACATTCATTTTTTGTGAATGATGTCTCTTTATAGTCTAGCATTTCATACCATATAATGAAGCTGGCTTGGTAATTATCTTATAAAATCGTCCCTTTAGTTTTGACAGAATGTTACCACTGTATAAAACTTTTGTTGTCTTCCTCCATTTCGACCTGCCAGATTGGATGCTAATGTTGATATTACTGTCGATGTCCCTATTTTTTTGGATAATAGAATCTAAGTATCTAATGATTGCTCATTAGTGTTTTTTGCTTGTCCAATATCATAACACCATACTCTTGGGTCCTCCATTTACTAAATTTGTATTTTATATATTCTGCTTTGGAACTACTCAATTTAAAACCTCAATATTCTAATGTTTGTATCTATAGCTCCAACTTGGTATTTGCCCCTACTCTTGTCTTATCGCTTAAGACAATATCATGAAGCAAATAATATGCACCAACGTATTTGATCTTGAATAGTTTTTGTAAGCTCATCCATCATCACTATGGTAAATATGAATAAACTAATGCAGTTCCTTTATGCAATTCAGTTATGATCGAAAAATCTTTTCTACTACTCCATCGTACATGTTCTTAATTATATTAATATAATTGATTGAGTCTTTCTTCTTCATTAATGTCCACCATAGCATATCTTTCGTTACCTTATCATAATTTTTTTTCTAAACCAATAAAAATCATATGCAAATCTCTATTTCTCTTATAGTCGCTCTATAATTTGATGAAGCAAATGAATAGTCTCTATCATTGATCTCCTTGATATGATTCCAAATTGCTTTTTTGATATCTTAACAGTTTGTCTTACCCTGTGTTCAACTATCCTTTCTCAAAGTTTTATGGTGTGCACATGGTTTTATTCCAAGGCAGTTATGATAACTCTGAATAGCATTCTTGTTTTTATATTGAGTTACTAGAGTACTCTTACTCTATTTTCATGGTATTTTTTAGTTTGTCAAATCTTGTTAAATAGCTCTGTTAGCCATCTAACACCCATCTTTTCTAGATATCTTTATACCTCAATATGAATTGCATTCTGGCCAACAATTTTTCTCGATTTCATCCTCTTCAAAGTCTCTTTTACTTTAAATTCTTATTTTTGCACATAAAACTATGATTTAGGTCCTAAGTGGTTAAGTTACCAAATCTCGAGTAAAACTACAATTGTGCAATCTGTTAAAATAATATCTATAATTTTTTCTAATCTTTTCGTCTCGAGTTAGAACCTTCTAATCCTCATATTTAACACACTTAACAGTAAATAAGTGTCTCGACTCTCTTCCTTATTCGAGCTATATTATCCTCCAGCCTCTTTAGTATCAAACTTCTCCACTTCTTTATAGACTTTAACTCTTGCATCGCGAACAACTTTTTTTTGCTCCTTATTAGATATTTTATACATCTCAAAGCTCACTCCATCAATGCGCTTTTTTAAATCTCTGAAAGAATACCGCTTGATTTTAATAGCATTTTAACCTTTTTCATTCTACCATGATATGTCCTTTCAAATAAATATTTTTTTGGTAATATTTTATTGTATATGCATAAGTTTCTGATGTGGCTTTTTTATTATGGTGAAGAATTAGTTGAACTACACAGTGAGCAGGAGAGCTGCTCTTGAATTTATTGTTAAGTTTTAATTTAAATTACTTTCATGGTTTAGTACCATGCATCTATTTTTTTTGGAAATCTTTAATCCCACTTTTCCTGTTGCTTGTGTTCTCTATTTAGTGAGATTATTTGGCTAACTTGGATTTCCTTTATTCGTCATTTTTAGTTTTTATCCTTTCTTTCCCTAGGAAGATGGAGCTGTGTCCTACTAATGCTTTGTTGAACACACAATAAATTAGCAATATTATAGAGTCTTGGAAGTATGGTGCCAGCATGGACAAGTTATAATTAGCTGTCACAATCAACTTTTACCAATTAAAATGCAGTTCAATTTTAAGCCAGAAATGCTGGTTCAAAGCTTAAAAGACTTTTTTTAACTTCCAAAGTAAATGAGTTGATTATAAAGGAAAACTACATCCAGCACTTTGTTTTAGGGGATTTTGTTATAAAACGTGTCATTATGCATGAAAGTGTATGCATTTTGGTTTTGGATAATTATCTCATGTGATTTTTCAGTGTCTCTAGCATTCTTGATATAAATCAGTTGTTTAGGTTGTTGAAATCAATAAAACATCGTCACACAGTGTTCTAAATATCGGATACCGGTCTCGTACCGGTCAGCCAAATTACATACCGGTTACCGGATACCGGGTGGAATATCGCGATATGACCCTAAATACCGGAGTGTCATATCGGTGTCATACCAGTTAAAGAATAATTATATAATTGGCTATATAGAACAAAATAAAACGCATAAAATGAGTTTATAGCACTTACATTGGCTTATTTACATTCAACTTACGAATTTGCAGATATCATTTAGAACGTTCGCATATGCACAGAGACAGAGCGAAATACAATCATAAAATAAAGAAAAATAAGTTGATATTGTTGTTTAGTAAAATGAAGGAAGAATAAGATGGTGGGTATGGGACTTGGTGAATAAAATTAACAGAAAACTCAATTTTTTGCAAACTAGTAAGTCATCATGCTAACTAGTGGATTTTCTTTATCAAATTTTGTTTTTTTTTTCAACAACACATCCACAAAAAAACATATATGGATACAGTCCACATGCACAACAACAATAAATTTAGTATGAAACTCATACATAAAACAGTAAATCTGCAACAACAATTAGAATAATGACAAGATTCTGTTGCATGAAACAGTAAATCTGCAACAGTGAATCATACACAGTAAATCTGCAACAGTAAATCTAAGAAGTAGTGAATCTATAAATAGTAAATACTCAAATTAACAAATTTTAACTAGTATGAAACTCATACACACAAAATTATTTCTTGAATCACTGATTCACACTGAATCAGTGATTCGATTCACTGATTCAGTGTGAATCAGTGACTGAATCAGTGAACCGAATCACTGATTCAGTGTGAATCAGTGACTTCACACTGAATCAGTGATTCGGTTCACTGATTCACACTGAATCAGTGAATCGAATCACTGATTCAGTGTGAATCAGTGATTCGATTACTCACTGTAGACTACCCGCCAATAAACAGTGCGTCAACTTAGCAATTCCCCTCAAATTACACCAAAAAAAAAATCTAACATAAATCGCAATCAATTAAACCTAAATAGCACAATTATAAAAGAAATTGACGAAATTTGTAACTCTAAATCAAATTAACATAAAAAAGCAAACTAACCTTACCTGGCCGGCGGCGACTGTCCCACTGGAGAACGGCGAGAACGGCGAGCACTCTTCGAAGACTCGCAGAGTAGGAGAAGAGCTATCGGAGAGCGGAGAAGAAAGATAGAAAGAAAACGAGAGAGATTTTTTGATGGATTGGGAAATTAGGGTTCGGGTTCGCTCCGTTCGGCTCGATCGGCTGACGAATGCGGGGAGAGAGCGAGAGAGAGAGCCAGAGAGTGGAAGAAGAAGAATCGGAGAAGATTTATGGCTGATTTGTGGGTATTTGGGATTAGAGTTTTGTCGCGGAGAGAGAGAGCTCGCATCGCCGGGAGAGAGAGAGAGAGAAAACGCGAAAGAAAATAAAAATTTCCCCCCTTTCGACCCGTTTTATTGCTTAACGGGTCGGATTTTAACGGGTTAACGGGTTTAACCCGTAACCAAAACCCAATAACCGATATTATCGAATACCGGCCGGTATTGGATAATATCGATACCGGCCGATATATCGCCACGTGGCCGATATATCGGCCCATACCGGTCCAAAACGATACCCGATAAAAAATTCCCCATATCGTCTCGTTTCTTCAAAGTTACCGATATACCGGCCGATATACCGGTATATCGGCCGATATTTAAAACACCACACTAAGTCTTGTCTTTGTTTGTTTAATTGCATTTGTCTGTTCTCTCTAGGTTCAAGATCATCTTGTGCCTCTGTAAATGTGATTTCAGATAATTACATAGCGCAAGATGATACCATATCTTGTTTCTTTGTGAACGGCTTCAATCTTATACTAAATGACATACTTTTTGTTTATTTCTTCTGGGTTTTTTGTTTTTTATCTTCGTTGAATTTACTTAGAAAATATTATTCAAATATGTTGACTTATATGGTCATGTTAATTGCAGTTTCTTTCCAACTGTATGATCTGAAGCAGCAAGGTTTTATCGAAAGACAAGAGGTGTGTGTGCAGTTATTTAATAATTTTCACCGTCTGACATCTGTATAACCTTTTCTTGTAATGGATATAGTTTCTTAGTTTTTCTCTACACATTCTTTGTAGAAACAATAAATTGAAGCCTTTCAGTCCCACTGATCTCTCAATTCTTTTATATTCATGAATGACTGCATCCATTCAACTTGTCAAGTAAATAAAGAAGAACAAGGCCTTTATTTTTGTTAGTCTGACATGTAGTGTTTAGTCTTGAGTTTTTAACTTGACTACAACTAGAGGTTCTGGCAGTAACTGGAATTTATGTCTTCTCAAAAATGATAGAACAGGGTATGACTTTGAGTCAGTAAACTTGGTGTAAGCCAAAGATCAAGTATCTATCATTCTATTGCCTTTCTACAATAATAAAATAAACTTGCTGATGTGTAATAATCTCAAAACCTCAAAATAAATCATTTCGGTCCAAAGGGATTTTCAGAATTTCAATTTGGATAGATTTTTAATTATGTGTCAGTCACTTGGCATTCAAAATACTTGGTAGTCGTACTGGAAGTACAATTCTTAATATTTAGAATACCCTAGTCAAAAAGTCTATTAAAGGTGAAACCCATTCAAGTCCCCCATCCTCCAAGAATACTTGAATATCTTCTGTCCTCCCTTTTCACCCTCCTTCCTTCATCCCTGCACCCCTTTCCCAGCCATCACACTTTCACAAAACAGAATGAGATCTCTGAAGGGAACTCTCAACTGCTGTTAATATTCAGAACCATGTATTATGTGTGCAAGTGAGTTGAATTCCCACGGAGTGGGCTCTCCAAATGCCATTTTCTATTATGGACTTCGAAACCTGCACTTAGCAAGGTGTTGTACCGATCATCAGTTTCCTAAAACAGATTCAAGTCAGTTTTGTATGCAGAATAGCTTTTAAAAGGCTCTATGAAGAGTTGTTTCTAACTCCCATTTTGGTTGTTTGTTTCTAGCAATGCATTTTCATTTTTTTCCTTCATTATTTTATTCTGTCTGCAGCTTTTTTATGTCGACTTGAGAGTAAGTTTGAAAATGAACTCTCACTCTTTTTCATCCCTATATTTTAGTGGGATGCTTACAGTAATGGGAGGCTTACAATAATGTGGTCATATTAGATAAGTAATGGCTATATGGACCTGCACGGGTGTTAAAGAAGAGAATACATGCATAATATCCATCCTCCATACTGCTATCTCCAAATCCTGCAAGAACATGCCATACTGAGAACAGGACGAGATTGTAGGCCAACCATCTAAGATTCACCTTACAAAGCTAGGTGTAACAGGCCTATGTTAACCATGGCTCTGACACTATGTGAGCATCAAAGGAATGGGGAAAATACTTACTGGAAACAGTATGGAAAGTGTTGCTTTTCAGTATCTTCCCTGAGAATTTAGACCTGCAAAAATCAGGAAAACTACCCTCATGGCAGTTAAAAAACAAGATACTTGTTGAAAGATGATCTGTAATCATTCCTTTTTGGAGAACTGAAAATTATTTCTTAGCAAGTAATTCATGGGGATTTCCTTGCAAGTGATTGTTGGAATAGATTGGATTCTTGCTGTGCTGTTTTCTTCAAAGGTTAATTATCATTTATACAAAAGACTATATTGCTCATAACATGTGATGCATGTGAATATTAAATTTGGGGAAGAATACACTTTATAGATGGAATTTGCCCAGAATCGCTAAAAAGAAAAGCTTGCTTGGGTTTTTCAAGGTGTTTATCATTCCAAAAAATTGCAATCCTACTTAGGGTATAGTTGTAAATAGATATAGCTTTTTGGATACTTTTAGGGACATTTGTGAATGAGACTAATCCCAATTTCAATTGTCAACCCCTTGGAATTGGCATTAAATTTAGTGTAGAATAGAACGAAGAGGTAGGTATTAATTTAATAAATGATGACTTTTTATATTTAGTATAAAATCTGAATTTTATTGTAGTAAAAAATATTCAAAGCTTTAGAGAATTCCATTTAATTCATCATTAAGTGTCATGATAACTTTTATTTAGTATAAAATTTGAATTTTAAAATCAAGAAAACTTCAAGTCTCTAGAGATTTCATTTTGTTCATTAGCAAGGTCTTTTTTCTTAACTAACAAATTGAATAGTCAGATTTGCTTGGATGCGAGTTGAACGTGAAGCCACATAAATAGCTTACCCACCCAAAGGGGTAGTGGTTATATACTAGAGATAGAAGATAATTTGTGTACTACTCTAGTTTTTTAAAATTAAATTCTGTACTACTATCTTTCTGTGTATGTTTTTTCCCTTGTTCAATGTGTTGTCTTTTCCCCTGTTCAACGTGTCATGCAAAATAAACTTGTTATTTAGTTTCTTGTACATTGAAACCTGTTGCCACATTTACATTTCATCTCCAACAACAATTTACATGCCTCCTATTCGGGTCCTAGGTAAAGCAAATGGTTGTGGCTACACTTGCTGAATCCGGAATGAATCTTTCAGATGAAGTCATAGAGAGTATCATTGATAAGGTAGTTGCCTAATCTCCTGCTCTTGTCTCTTTGAATTTGTTTCTATTCTATCTCATCCTTATAGATATTGGTTATATTTTTTGTTTGACATTTGCACCAGCTGAGTTCCTGTTTAACTGTTTGTAGCTGCACTGTCTACATTGGCATCTGGTCATAGGCTAATAATTGTATATATGGTTCAAAACATTGAATTATTTTCTTGTTGAAATTTTGGGAATCTATATAGTTTACCTGGCAGCGAAAAAATGATGCTATTTAAAAGGCATTTTCATGACCATAACTTGCTCTGTAAAATGAAATGGAGCCATTTACTGAGTTGCAACAGTCAGTAGGTTGGCTAAGTCAAGATGGCAGAAGATAGATTTCCCTTATAGTAAATATGTCTTTTCTAAATATGAGGTCAAATATGTCGCATTGACCAGTAAGCCCATCTTCGTGGGACTCAATAGTCTCAAGTCAGCTTCTATTTATTTGTGTTAATAGGCATTTAACTTCGTGTTTCTTCAGGAGTATTGCAAAATTTCTGCGGCATGTGACGGCTTCTAGTTGTAGTCTTTAGTTCTCATCCTGTTATTGAAATTGGATTGTAATTTTGAGAAAATGTTTTTTTTTCTTTTTTTGTTGTAGACATTTGAGGAAGCTGATACAAAGCATGATGGGAAAATTGACAAGGAAGAGTGGCGCAGTCTTGTTCTGCGGCATCCCTCGCTTTTGAAGAATATGACCCTCCAATACCTCAAGTAACTATTGCTTTGACTTTTGGGAACTTCTCTATATAATCACATCATTTTCAGATTACACATATCCTTGTATATACACACACAGGGTTGTGATTTTGTAGGAAACCTAGTGTAAGCAAGAATTGGCAGAGTTTTCAGGCCACGGGATTGAAGTGAGAAGCTAGGTTCAGATGTGGCTTTAATCTGAGAAACAAAGGCCTTCCTTTTCGTTTTTTAGATCTTAACTTAGCTATCTGTGCCCATCCTTTTCTTTCATTTCCCCTAACTCAGCTGCTGCACGTTTCTCTAATTTTTGCCAACTCCTTCACTATTCCTTTCCACTCTCCATGACTTGTTCAACTGACCCTTTTTGAAGTCTCGAACATGTCTGATTCCAGCATAAGGTCTGTTATTGTAGTTGAAGGTAAAACCAAGCAATCGAGGAGCCATCAAGTTATTTTTGGAGCTGTAAGGGAGGATCTATTTTGAAACTAATAGACAAATTCTTTACATTTTTTTTGAAGGTTCATTGATGGTGCAAGAGTTGCTGACAGCTGTTGTGAAAAAAAAAAATGAATAACTGACCACATGATTGGATGGTTTTGATTGGCCGTCTCTAGATAGTCAAGCTGAATATCAGTTACCTATTTACTGGGCCACACCAGTGAAAACAATCTGCCAAAATTTTGTAGTGATTGGCTGACGGAAAAATCTGGGAGCAAGACTAGAGCTACTGAATTACATAATTTCCTTTTCCTTTTAACACTTAAGCTTGTAACTAACAAGAGAGGGGGTTGGTGCCTTCCCATCTCTCTCTTCGAAATCCTTTCAGTTCTTCTTCTTGATATTCCCACTTTAGATTTGTTTCCGCACATGATCCTGATCGCACCCGCAACCCTTCTGTCCTGCTCTTCCTGTTGTTTCACGAAATAAACAATAAGCTTGTCCCCACTTACTAAACTACATGCGGGCAAATTCCATGGTGATCCATGAGTAACTTGTGTACATGCCATGAAATATATATGGATAAAAACTTCTACTGTCATGCATTGAATGGTTTTTTTTTTTAAATCTATTATTGAAATGCTGTGCATTTAGCAAATATTCAATGAAAAGATTAAACATTTATCCATCTTATTATCTTTATCTCCATATGTTTTAGGCTTTATAGATCAAGGATGAACAGTATGGACGCCTATTTGAGGTGTCCCATCATTACTTCTTGTAGGTGGGAACTACTTGTTTATGCTTCTGCATGGGCCAACGAAGTGTGCGTTTTTTTATTGTTGGGGGTGGTGGTTGAGTTTGGGGGATTGGCAGGGAGATACAGCGGAATCTTCCCGATCCATCCACAACATCCAACATAAATATGTAAAAATGGTGTCGTTCATTAGATTCTCATGGCTTGGAAGCATCCAAACATGAATGTGTAGGATGTGACCAATCGGTAGATCCACCGTACATTGGCATGTCACTGTAGATGATAGTACGATCTTTCATAAAGCATCTTACTCTATGTTTGTGTATGTATACTGACTACTATAATTAACGTGTTTGATGTAATCTTTATACTTGCACAATGTGTATAGGATCTAATGGAAACAATTAATGGGAAGTTGGGGTTGGGATAATTTACTATAGAACTAGTGAGGCCGTGACATCAATAATTGAATTGAAAGAGTTCATCAATAATTACTAAATGATAAATTCCATTATCTTTTTTTTTTGGAACATAAAACTTTTCAGAAATCCATAGTTATCCTGTAACTCCAACTGTCTATTACCTTTTTATGTTAATTTCACGTGCATTTGCAATAGGGGAGAATAACGTGATAAGAATTAAAAAAAGATAAAATAGTAATGGAATATCTTCTTTACGATAATATGGAAGAGTACGATGAAGTGGATAATTTGGGGATTCACTCAACCAATGGAAACAGAGACTTACCCAAGAAGAAATGGGGATTCACCCTACTCTTATCACTAGCAAAATGTTGCTAGAACTTGCCCTCTGATTATTTCTGCTCTATACAGGGAGAGATACATAGTAACACGCAACTACTAATATTTAAAGCCAATGCAATCTTTAACAACCTACATATCAGCTACCTACTAGTTTCTAAATTCTAAGACAACATACTTCCCTATCGTGATAATTGCTCCGGGAAATGCATTTTCTAACCACTAGTACGAGATTCAAATGTCCAAAACTAGGCACAGTTGTTTATTTGCCTTGTGGTCTTGTTCAAACATTGTTAAAAATCTCTCCTTCCCTGATGAAGCACATTGGCAATGGCAATAATGTAGTGACTATTAGTGCACAGTTTACGAAAAGTAGTAAAATCATAGTTAATTGAGTAAGGAGCTCTAGAGGTAGGCCTAATAAACATGGATGAAAGCAATTAAGAAGGACGTGAAAGGTTTTGTTAATGTTGACAATGTTACAAGCCATTGTGTTCTCTCGTGCAAATCTTGACTCCTCCAGAAAGACGGTTAACACAGTTTATGTTGGTCTTGTTGAAAATTTTGAAATGGTCTAAGCAAAAAATGAAATAAACTAACTTTGTAGCTTTAAAAAAAATCTTTATAATAATGTATAACTGAATTTGGAAACAAATGATTTGGTAGGAACTGTAAGTAAATGAGAGTCAGCTAGATTTCATCATTAATTTCTCTATATGTCTTCATTCCTTCTTAAAATTACCCATTCGGTGAGTAATTTATAATGACATGTTATCTTAATTAGATAACTTTATGTAGTCTGATTATTGATGGTAACTGACGCGTCCATAGGCCAAATTTTGGCCATTTCTATGTAAAATTTTGAATTAGAAAAATGAAAATTTTATTTTTAATTCAAAATTTTGTATATGATGGGCCAAAAATTGATTCATGGATACATCCATTACCATCTCTGAGTCTGATTGCTGTTTCTTTGAGCATTAATCCATCTTGTTGATTATGTCTCTTACACTGTTACTCTATCATCACCAATTATGCTGTGGTTGTTTTCTTATGTTCCTCTTTTCCCCCCAACTTGTATAAGTATGTTATTAGAATTTCTTGTTATGCTACTAATTGTCATTTAATATCTTGAACAGGGACATCACGACTACATTCCCAAGTTTTGTGTTTCACTCTCAAGTCCCTGATACTTGAGCCTTGGTTTGGAGAAATATAAAGACAAGAAAGTGCATCAAGTTTATAAGGTTTTGTATAACCCAGTTCGGTTTTCATAAGCATTTCAAGTTTCCAAGGTTGAGAGAATATTGTTTTATGAAATCAGTGGTGCCTAGAAATAGTTTTGCTGTAGTGTATGTATGTCGTACTGCTACACATTTTGCTGATGTTAATGCTGTTTAGTTCTTAAACTTCTGACTTTTTTTATGCGGCTTAGCTGGCTTCTCAATATATTTTTAAAGTAGCTCCTATGCTTTTATATCCCCATCAAGTGCAATATCTATTGCCAATATGCATTTGGTTTTTGTCATTCTTTTGATATTTATTTTCAATTTTAAATTAGTCCTTAAGCACCTCCAGCTGGTTTTTGGAGAATTTTAAGTTTAATATCAGCACAAGAGATTAGGAAGTTTATAATTTTCAATCTGCAGGATTTTCATAAAACGCGATATATATGTTCAAAGAGCCATTCCAGATCTCTCTCTCTCTCTCTCTCTCTCTCTCTCTCTCTCTTTTGGGTTAGCTATTCTGTAGGTTGCATTTGAAACTGCTTCTGTTATTGTTGGAAAATGTTGCTTCCGATTTGCAATTTTTATCATCTGAATAAATGATTTGCAATCTTTTATCATCTGAATAAAATACTGTAAAGGGGAGTTTCCAAAGGAGCACACCAATTTTCCTAGTGAGATCACTTCGAAGTGTTTTTTTTTGTCCGAGCTCAAAGCCCGTACAGTTATGAAGTGGGCTCACTAGGAAAAATGGTGTGCACCTTTGGAAACTCCCCTGTGAAGCTGGATGCTTTATTCTTACTTTCTACTACTGGGAAGTATCATGGTTGTATTTTTTCTGATTGAGGAATCTATGATCTCAACACAGCAAATATTCTCCATTTGAGCTTTTGCCCCTTGAGATGGAGCTATTCATCTAGGGCATGAGATATTCAGGAAACTGACCCGGTAACACCATAAAATCTGCTGCCTGGTTGTCGTCTTGATATCTTGTTGACTGCAGTAACCTCCCACCCATTTGGACATTGGAGGCGTCTACGGAGGTGAACCAATGCTCAGTGGTGGTGGTGGGAGATCCTCTTATTATCCCTCTGATCATTTGAAACAGTAAGTGAAATTTATGTCCCAAAGTGAAACCCAGCTGCTAATATCTTGCTTCCCTTGGATGGTTTTTTTGTTTGGTTTATATAAATATCAATTGGAGAATTTAACTCTGGGATCTTATTTGCAAGAAAAAATTGTACTTTGGATTCTGCATGCTTGCTCTATCATGTAGGAGCACCTAGCTGATATGTCAGACGTAGGGCTGTCAATTGAGCTCGTGGCTTGTAGAATGATTAACTTGGCTTGGCGTTCAACTTGATTTTGGCCTGTTCTATGGTTGATATGCATTTACATTCACATAACATTTTATTGGTTAGATAATATATAAGCTACTTACGTATAAGAATACAAGAACAAGTTTAAAAATAGCTGTTCTGGTTAGAGAAATTATGATTCTCCAAATAATTTTTGAGGTTAATTCTAACAGCTATTAGATAAGCAAATAATGTGCGAACTGTTTGTATTCGATTATGTGCCTAATAGGTTAGCTCTAGTTTGGCTCGACTAGTAAAACAATCCAACTCAATACATCCTTATTTTTTTTTATAATGATGAATTAATTTATTTCAAATAACAATTAAGAATTTCTATTACATATTTATAAAGGATTAATTGCAGAAATTATCCAATACTATTTAATGTGTGACACTAATACCTCCTTGAGAATTTTATTAATAGAGCATTACAATAAAGGGTCTCTATATTAATATAATTCTTAAGGAGATATACTAACACACAGCTAATATTACGTTGAACAGTTTTTGTGATTAACTCTTTCACAAAACAAACATGATTATTAAATTTACTTATCAGGATAATATGTATATTTTGTCAAACTTTTTTTTTTAATTTTTTTTTTAATTTCAAACAGCTATTATGAAATGAACTTGTACCATATTTGTTAGAGTATTAAACAATTTTTCTCAACACTTGTTTGCTTAGATACTTGACCTGCAAGGTATGTTAGAATATAAAATAATTTTGTTTATAAGGATAATTATATATGTACGTCACTTTTTAAAAAAAAAAAAAAATTCAAATAACTATCATGATCTTGTATTATATTTTCACAAAACAAACATGATTATCGAGTTTATTTATCAGAATAATTAAATGTATGTGCCGTGAATGCAGGAAAATTTCCTGCACTGACATCAGCAAAATCCTTTAATTTGCAAATTACATAGATTTTAGGATCATTAGAACAAAAATTCACAAATTTTAGTATTCACTAGCCTTTTCGTCAAGCGGATAAACATGAATGAAGGATAAATACACCCATTTTTGGTCCTAAACTAGCTACAATATTGTTGATGAAGCTTAAAAGATCGGATCATGTTTTGCAATTTAAATCGCAGATTTTTTTGTTACCATTTATAGTAATATTTTTTGTGTACAAATGAGGGCAGGAAGCTTTTTAAAGAAACTGCAAATTGCAAGTAGAGAAGAAAGCTACCATGAATTTTTACCTAGAATTTGTAAAGTACAGTTTCATGAGGAAACAATAAAAATTCATGATAGTTCTCTATTCGTTGTTTCATCCTAGATATCTTTGCGAGATAATATTCTTACCTCAGATCAATTTCGACGAAGAACTCTAGCTTGCTTGCAAGAGAAAGAATCTATCTGAAAATTTTGCTTTTATTCATTCCAATCACTAATTTATTTTTAGTTATTTCAACCATTACACTTTCCAAATAAGGCAGAAGAAGTCTGATCAGTTATTACTCGAAATTAAACTTTGCATTAAATTTGAAATCATTCTCTAAGAGACAGACTACTATTATCTAAGACTTAGCACGGGTTTGGAAATGAAGTTAAAAAAATAAAATAAAAATAAAAGACTGAAGTTAGAACTTAAGTAGAAGTATGGATTATATCAATATTGAAAATAATGCATTATGAAACCCGTTATGTTGCGTTATGAAACCTAACAGAAAGCCAATGTTACTTAACAGTCGAAAATAACTCAATGTATCGTAACAATACGTTTTCTATATTATTTTACGTAAAATACGTTAACGTTAATTTTTATATTAATTTCTATTATTTATTTTAATTGTCAGCGAATTGCTGTTAGTTTTCTTCACTTGACGCCTTTTTGTTTTCTTATTTGATTGGTTTTGGCATTGTTAACTTGTACATTTTTATTTACTTGTTATAATTTCTTTCCAACAACTGATTTTTTTTTTGTTATAATTCCTTTTCAATTATTGAAATGTCTACTGGCTGATTAAATTGAATTCTCAGCTAATCTAAAATAAACAATTAAAAATAACATATATTGAACATTACAAAATATTACTTATAATATTGATAATAATTGAAAATAAATTTGAAATCTTATTTTTTTTTTATTTAGATGATGATTGAAATTATGAGTGTGAATGTAATTTAATTTATGAAAATAAATATGAGAATTACTGTGAAACTTGTTAGAAATTTAGAATTAATACTAGGATATAATTTTTTATATATATTTTTAGAATTTTTAATTTAATTTTCAATTTATAAAATTTATTTTATATAGTTTTATATTTATTTTTAATAAAAAAATAGAAAATTGCGTAATCTACGTTAAGTGCTACGCTATATGCTATATGCTATATAACCTAACAGAGACAAAACGCTATGTTACCGTTATCATTATTTTAAACATTGGATTATACTAACTCCATTTTGCAAAATTCTAATTTTAATTTTCTAACTTCAATATGTAATGTAAAAGTAGAGTTATGAGATTGGAGGGGTGAAATGGAGTTTTACTAACTCCAATATTTTAGAGATAACTGTAATTATATAAAAAAGAATACTATTTATTTTACCAAACAACTCTTGCTAGAATTTTAGAGGTAAGTTAACCAAACATCAATACAGTGGAATATGGATAATATAACTTTGTTCTCAAATGAGAAAGTTGGGCTTTAGGCTAATCAATAATATAACTTTATTGATAAATGAGAGTGGGCTTATGGCTTTGTTTGGTTTGATAGAAAATAAAAGAGAGAAAAAGAAATGGAAGAAGGAAAAAAAAGAAAGAAAAGAAATCGAAAAAAGATTCTTTGTGTTGCCGTTTGGTTCAAAGAAAAACTAAAAAGAAAATATAAGAAGAAAAAAAAAAAATTGATTAAAAATAAATCTAAAAACTTAGAAAAAGACTATGTTCATAACTTCATCCAATCTTATACCATGATTCTCTATGGTAATGTTAATTGTAAAATATATCGACCAAAATACTCGGATCACTCTAAGAACTAAATAGGGATTTCGAGCAGTATTCGAATTAAAGTTAATATGAAGGAAGTCACAGCCAGTAATTGAACTGTCAATAATGAATCAGGAAGATTCATACAAATATAATAACGTTCGACTTAAAAAATCTCTAAGTCTATATGTCTTTAAAAGAACATTGTTGATTTACATGATCTCTATATCAATTGAAAATACAAGATCTCTTAAGGAACAATCTATGTATTCTCTAATTACAAAATTCTCAATAAGAGTTCATTTTCTTTCTTTTTTCCCTTGGAGGAACATGGTATTTACAGAATTATTTAATCGGTAAAATTACTAACATGATAAATTTACAAGTGTATGGCTTTCTTGTATATGCCGAGGTGAAAGTCTCATTTCATGAGAAATAGAATTCTAGTGAGTTTTTTCAAGATGCTATGTGATAGAGTTCGATATTTGAAATCGTATTTGGACTGGATTATGTCCAAATGGATCTCTATGAATATGAATATCTTTTTATAAGGCATTCGCTTAGGGCCAGGTTTTTTTTTTTTTTTTTTAAATATATAGCAACACCAAGAATCATGTTCTCCCATTTTTGTTAAGTTAGGAGAGAGAAAGAAGAGGAAATTTTGGGACTTATTTCTCTTATTTTCTTTTCCATTTCTTTTTTCTCCCTTTCCCTCAACCAAGACATGAAATTTGAACTATCGAAAAAAAAAGAAGAAAATTTACTACGAAGGAAAAAAAAAGAGGCAAGAAAAAAAAAATCCAACCAAAGCAAAGAGCAAAAAAAAAAAAACAACTGAACCGATAAAATGATGGCAATATAATGTTCGTTACGTATAAAAGAAATAAATATGAAAGAGTGAGGAGTTTCTTTGCATATTTGCCAACTAAATGAATATGACCACACCATTTTTACTGCTGAACCCACTTTTTCTAGTAAGCACACTCTCAGAGAGGATTTTTCAGTGAACACGCACACTTTTTCCTAATTTCCTTTCTTTTTCTTTCCCAACGAGCACAACACATTCCCAAAACTCCTCTCCACCGCTCATCTCCCCCCTTCCTTGTGCCCCAGTCCTGCCACCCAGCACCCCACTGTGCCTGCACTCTCCTTGCCCAACATACTATAGCCCACATTTTGTTGTATACGGTTCGAAATCTAATCATATACAATACTATCCGGATTTAACTCCAGACAGATAAGGACATTAATATGAAAAATATTCGATGGCAAACTTGTTATACCAACTAAATTTGTGCTAGGAAAAATAGTGTGCTCTTTTAGAAATTCCCAAAATTAGTCTGAAGGAGTTTATCCGCAAGTCTTCTGCGCAGCTGCACAGGTGGGCTCGTTTCTCTTCAGCTCTTATTATCCGTCTCCAGAAAAAAAAAAAAAAAAAAAAAAAAAAATGGAAGCTCTCGTCGCGATCAAAACCCTAACTCCGATCAACTCCATCTCCCATTGTCCAAGGTAATCAATTCCCGTCACAAACCCTAGCTCTTCAATTTGTTGCTTCTTTCTTAAGGCAATTCCTAATAATTTGTTGATATAGTTGATTTGTAGTTGTCTTTACTATTCGAATTATTTCATATTCTTAACAATTTTCGACTGAAATTCGCCTCGGTGTTCGATAATATCATTATGTAATTCTTTTTTTTTTTTTTTTTTCCCTCACCTTAAGGTGAAATATGCTGTAAGTTTTGAACTTGCATTTTCTCACAATGCTTGTTATGTTTAGTGATAATGTTTGTATTCTGAGTCCGAATCCCTTTTTTGATTTATAAACACTGTATTAGTATCCGTACTCGCAAGAAGGAAACGATACAAATATGATGCAAATTTAGATGCTTGCAAGTAGTGTCGCAAGTTACAACTTATATATTATTGCAAGTGAAGTTGCTACAACTTGTATCATTATATTTGGCTTGGGAGTTAGAAGTTGCTGCCCCATCTATTACCCTAAAAAAGAGATGAATCTAAAGCATTAATCATATTATATACAATTGAACATATGAAAAATAGTGCAAGTGCCTTGCTTGTGAAGGATAACAAGCTCTGCATTACTTGAGAAACCCCTCGATTAGGGCTGGCATCTAAGTTGGATCCTACAAGAATAAAAGGTCCACTATAAATTTGTAGGATCCACTTGGGGATCCAGAGGCCAAGCCCTCAAGAACTCTTGGATTTACTTGAGTACCCAATCATAGTTCACGTTTGGATTCAGTGTTCAATTTTCCAATTCCAATAACTGCTCCTACAGATGCCAATTTCTATTAAGAACAAAACTAAACTGGCTATACTTCCTTGCTTGCATGTTTGTTATATTTTCTTAGCAATTAGAAACATTTAAGCATGATCAAATGTTGCTATATAATTATGTTTAGTAAGAAGAGAAAAGATTTTGCTAGAGCAAAGTGAACAAACCGTATAAATATTAAATGGATAATTTGTTTCAATATGATCCATAACTTAATAGATTTTGCAATCTAGTCTATTCCTAGGATCCATACACAGTCTAATATGGTACCGGATATGATTTTAAGGATCTGAAATTTTCAGCTCAGATTATTGGGCCATCTTGCTCCATCCACCACTACCCCTAATGATGAGGATCAATGTACTTTGAGGTATACCAACATGATGAGTTCATCATTCTCGTCGGTTCCTTTTCCCATCAAAATAGAAACGGCTGTTTTAGCATGACTCCAGGTTGAGATACATAAAAACTTGACTATGGTTTCTGATTGGCTCATTCTGTATCAACCTTCTTTGATGATGACAAATTCCTAGCGAAAGAAACTAGGCAAGAGGGCACATATACCAACCACTTTGGTCATGCAATTTAAGCTCATGCAGTGAGGATCCAGCCTCCAAGATTTGATATATCTGGAAGAGTTCTGGAGTATTGGAGAGAATTTATCAGAAGATGTCAGAAGAGAAGAGGTGCATTGAGGCCACAAATTAAGATATGTACCCAAATAAGTTACCTTGCAGACCTCAGTCTAAAGTTTCTTGGTATTTCCTATGATAGTTGATGAGCCAAGAGACATGCATGATGATGGATGGTCCTGAAACACAAAGACCTAATCGTGAATGTCTGGAACAAATATAGCTTGCCTAATCAATCTCTGGATAGGTAGTAGTGTATTAGATTCTAATGAAGAGTAGGTCCGTTTGCATATTGTTGTAACCAAATAACGTGATATTTTCCCTTCATCAATAAATAGGTAACTTGACCTCTTCCCTTTAATACATAGAATAATAAAATTTGAAAACAACAAAAGATGTGATTATGTGTTGAAAAACAGCATGTGTGGTATTGCAGAGGATCATGATCAATTAGCTAATACTATTCATGTGTGATCCAGTCATAATCACTATGAATAGTCATGGATGAAACAACCTACTGGATGACGTTATATATTGGGATCTGAAAATTTGTTAGCCATCACTAGCCTGATACTTGATGTTCCTACTAAGGGTAGATAAGTGCTGGCAGCTTATCCTTTTGCTAACTATTTCTGCTTAGACATCTGTTTTTAGCAAGCATACTCAGTTCGGATGGCTCATCATATTGGGCCTCTGTAGTCCATAGATTGACATCCAGTACCTTGTATCTAACAGCCATCATCTTGTATTTTAAGTCCTTCACTTTAACACTTCCACTGAGGTACATTCATAGCTTCTTTCTCTAGTGTTAATGCACAACCATTTTACCACCTTTCAACTTCATCTCTTTGCTTTGTTTGGATTTCCTCTTGCATTATGGATAATATAACATTTGGAGATTGTTTGACCTTATGATATCTTCCTTTAAGTTGCTTTATAAAAAATCTGAGTTTAAAAAATATCCTGAACCCCAGAAAGTACTTAATTAGGAATATGTTCAAGAAGATCATTTTGATTTGCTAATTAAGCTCAATATGTGAATCATTTTTGTAGACTTTTTTTATAGGAAATGCTGTGTATGTGTGGTTTTGCGGGACAGTTACATTTAATTTGATGAAGTCATCATTGGTTTTCCCTGTCAAACAGTTATTCGGAGAAAAAGGAATACAGGAGGAGTTTTGTGAAGGACTTGCCTGGAGGTTTTCCTCCTGAAAAAATCTATGGAGTGTCAAGGAGGAGGTTGCTTGCAGAATCTATTTGTCTTGGTTCAGCACTCATACATGTCAGTCCTGCAAATTCCATGGCACTGCAAGAAACAAAGGATCCTGAAATAATCAGGTAAGGTATCCTAATTAGCATAGAAATGGTGGCAGTATAAGTATAGAGAAACTACTTGTTTGGCGATATATTTTATTTAGTTGGTTGGTTTCTAAAGTTTAATGGGTATGATATGATAAAAGTTAAAATATGGAAAGGGTTAACAATTTATTTCTGAAAGATATGTTTATTTTCATTATGAAGTTTTCAGGTACCAAAAACTAAATACTGGGGTTAAGATTGAAGGTGAGCTGAAAATTCTTATATGAAAATTGTTTTTTTATTTTTATAAATCTTCTCCAAATAAATTAAAAGATTTACTTTTATTTTGAAGATATTGTCGAAGGTGAAGGACCGGAGGCACATGAAGGAGATATGGTTCAAGTTAACTATGTGTGTCGGCGTTCAAATGGTTATTTTGTGCATAGGTATGTACTGGTGTGCTTTTGTTTTTTTTTTTTTTTCCAACGTAAGAAAGCAAGCTATCTAGCAATATGATAGAACTCTTGGGTAGAACTTGAGCAGAACCCAAGTAATGATATAATAGTGTCCAGAGACTCATCTAGAGAAGTCTATCATGGAACCTATTTACCAATAAGAGGAATGATGTAAGATTTAACCCAAGGATGAAGTCTTTCATGTCATTGATTAAGGAGAATTTTTTTTCTTGTTACAGGGTGTTGGTTGGGATTTGGATATAGGACATAAACACGAGACATGTCAATACCTTAAGAAGTAAGATTATGGTGAAACAACGATACTACACTTTAGAATATATTTCAAGTAGTAAATAGAGTACTCACAACTGCGTGCTTACATAGACATGTTCTGCTTCCAGAAGCCGAGACGCATCAATTTAATATCATAGAGGAATTCAATGAATACAAAAAAATTTAACTACGATATTATAATTTCAAGAAGGAATTAACCTTGGCTCTATAAGTTTTTATAGCATAGGCCAGTATTTCTTATTTTTTATATAAAAAAATATCTAAACCTTTCATACTTCAATAAAAGTCAATATCTCCTAAAACATGGTTTTTAATGCTTAAATGAATGTGTGTGTGTGTGTGTGTGCGTTCGTGCGCGCGCGCGCGCGGGGATGTGTGTAGGGGAAGAGTAGGGCATGTGTCCAAGAAGTATCCAACAAATTTCTGGACTGAAAAAATATTACAAAATTGATCTGTTTGTCATGTATCCTAGGAGTGTCCAAGGAAGTATAATTGCCAAGTATAGATATTGTTAGTTTATATTTATGTTTTGTCCCACATCGTCAATGATACTATAATATGTCTGAAGTATTGATGGTTGAGGCACTTATAATAAGATCAACTTATTATAGGAAATGACAAAGTGCCTCAACCATCACTTCTATAGGAATATTCTTTGTCGTTCAAAATTATCAACTTTGGTCTTGTACTCGTCTGCTCTGTCATCGCCAACTGTAAGTTCTTTTCCTCATCCATTAGGCTTAGATCCTGACCTTTCTATCGCTCTTTGCAAAGGTTAAGGTTCATCTACCAGTCATGCTATTTCTCACTTTGTCTCATTTGATGTGTTCACTCCTTTTGCCAGTTTCCTCTGTCTCTGTTTTCTGTTTCTATATCCTGATCGTATCAGGGAGTCATGTTAGTACCTACATGACATTAGATTATGAATGAAGGGATGCAGGGCCTAGTCTATTGAGAGACCCGAGACTTAATTTGTGCTCCATTGGACACCCTAGTGGTTGATTCTATATTGTTAAATTCAATCTGGATGGTTCTGTGAATAGAGGTAAAGCCAGTCTTGTTACGAAAGGGTTCTCGCATACCTATGGTGTTGTTTATTATGGGACACTCTCCTGTGACTCATATCCAAGATTCGAAATTAATTCAACTAAAATTAAAATATAGATTATAGTAATGATTAAGATTCAGGCATGGCAAGAATAGTATTTGAAAAAGATTGATAATAGTAATAATAGCGGCGAGAATTGGAAGAAGAAAATCTTAGAAAAGGTTTCAAATATTGAGTAGTTCTGAAATAAGCTTCACAATGTAGATCTTTAGTACTTTTAACTCTTGGCATGTTAGAGTTATTTAATCTCTTAAGTTTTAATAGAAACACTTTAAAAAATTGGTTGATTTAAGCATAATGAAAGATTTAGGTTTTTGCTTATATATGTGAATGATATTGGGTATGAATAAACTTATTATAAGTTAAAACTCAAATGTAAAAAGTGATCCATATCGATCGATATATTGTGGTGAAGTATTGGAGCTATATATCGGGTGATATTACGAGTATCAGTCAATATGCACACAAAGCGATACGATATTTTTTAACTTATCAGGTTATCATCATGGCTAACCCAAAAACGATATATTGGGGGATACATCAACCATATCAGGGATATTTAAAACAATGCTTGTCTCAACCATATTCACATTTTATTATCTCTTGCTATCAGTTTGGAGCGGCCATGTTCCAATTGGATGTCCAAAATGCTTTTCTCTATGGTGATTTATACGAGAAAGTTAATACGGAACAACTTCCAGGGTATGTTGCTCAGGGAGAGTGTTGTTCTCTAAACTTGAAAAAGCCATTTATGGGCTTAGCAAAGTTCTCTAGCCTTCTTTGAGAAGTTTTGTACAGTTAATATTGGCATTGGCTTTCAGAAGTGTTATTATGATCTCTCCATATTTGATTCGACATACGACTTTTGGGGTTGCTCTTCTTGTTGTCTATGAGGATGACATTCTATTAATTGGAAATGATGCAGGAGTCTTGACTGAGACTAAAGACTATTTTAAGCAGCATTTTGTGACCAAAAACAAAGAAAAATCAAGACACTTTATTGGGATTGAAGTTGCATATTAAATAATGGACTGCTTCTTTTTTAAAGAAAATATGCGTTGGATTTGTTATAAGTTATAAGAGACTGGTTTATTTGGGTGCAAGCCTGTTAGCATACCTATGGAGACCGATGTGGATTTCTGAAGTGAAGATAATAAAGTATATGATGTTGTCAAGCAAGATAGAAAAATGATTGGAAAATTTATCTATCTCACCATTAGTAGACTAATTATTTCTTTTACTATTGGACTATTAAGTCAGTTTATGTATAAGCTAAGAAAGATTCACTGGAAAACTGCTCAAAGAATTCTTGCGTATATCAAGAGTGTATCCAGGAAACGGATTGTCATACAAGAAGCATGACCGCATTCACATTTCTGCATACTTATATGCTGGAGACAGGTGATAGAAAGTCTATTATTGGTTATCTAACATTTATTCGTATTTAGTGACATAGCGAAGAAAATAATAAGATGTAGTGTCAGGATTGAGCGTTGAGACAGCGTATCGAGTTATGACTCATATTACATGCGAACTATTATGGTTAAACAACTTACTGACTGAGTTAGTTTTTGAGTAGAAGAGTCATATGTCCATGCACTATGATAATCTGCCATCTATATTACTAAGAATTCAGTGGTTCATGATCGCACCAAACATATCGAGATCGATTGCAATCTTGTTTGAGATTATTTGGTAAAAAAAAAAGTGATGGCTATATGCCCGCTATGATTTCTGGGTATGTTCTGCATTTAAAAAGAAACATGCTAAAAAATGTGGAGCTAAAGCAGTTTGTAGCGATGATGAGGGGAAGTATTCTAAATGATAAGAATAGAATCAAGTGCAATGAGTTAGGGGAAGCTTCAATGTAATGATGAGACAAGGGGACACTTTGAGATGATTTCAACATATCAAGTGTAGACTGATGGGCATGCTAACTAAGATGATCGACAGGGACCAGTGTTTGACCCAAAAATGAATGTGGATTATGTGGTATTATAGTTACTAAGTTACTGTAGGATATGGCTCTGAGGGCCTCAAATATTTTAGATGAAGGCTTTGCTGTTTTTTTTGTGGATATCCACCAGCAGGAAATTTTCTTGCAAGTTAGGTAATGACTTTCACATGACTACTTTGCTTTAAATTATTCTGGACAGATCACATTTCTTAATCTCCATAAGCTCTGCTACTAACCTAGCTGAGCTTATATCTATTGTTTATTATTTTATTGGACGAGGAGTAATCTGTCACATACCTTATAAATTTCATTACTCCTTAAGTAATTAACTTATTAACATCCTAATGTTCAATTCAAGGCTACAATTTTAATATTATTATGGTCCATTTGAACTTGCAGCACTGTGGACCAATTTAGTGGGGAAAGCCGGCCAGTGATACTTCCTTTGGATGGAAAAGAGGTTTGTTGCTCTTTATTTGGTTTTTGCTAATTAAGAAAGGATGTAGTGGTGTATGTGTTTGTTTCTCTCTGTCAGCAGTATGGATTCTTATAATTTTTTCGTGTTACCTGTGATTATATTTCCAATGTGCTGAATTTGAACATATGATTCAATCAGCTTGTATTAACAGGCTAGTCTAATTTTCTCTTGCTTACAGATCATTCAGGGTTTGAAAGAGGTTCTCGTTGGCATGAAGGTCGGGGGTAGGCACTTGAATTTGTTTTTGCTACTTTTGACCCTTTCTGGTTATTCTTCCTAGTAGCATATTGTGATATCCGTCAACTTTAAGATAATCCCAGTCTCCTTAAAATGCATTCCTCCCAGATAAAAAAACACTGCGATGGATACTTTATCACATGATCCTAGGAAAAAAAAAAAGAACCAAGAGTACATTACCCGTTATAGACTACAATGGGAAACCTGTAGAGATAATCACATATCTGAGTAGCAATAATAAAAAAATAAAGAACAACAGATTACACGAATACAAAAGTTTACGTGGTTCTTCCTAAATTGGACTACGTCTATGGCTGCTAGAGGTTTTCTTCACTATATGACAATAGGTTTACAAATAGAGGACACACACACACAACAACAACAACAACAACAACTAAACCTTTTATCCCAAATACTTGGAGTAGGCTACATGAACCAAAAGAGAATCACGCCGGATCGATCACGTTGATAATCCTTCTCCATTCATTCCTATTAAGTAGTATCTCCCCATTTAAACCTCTAGAATGCATATATTTTCATATCACCTCCATCCATATTTTATTTGGTTTTCCCTTCGCTCTTTTAATTTGTCCTACATTGATAAGCTTTTCTCGTCGAACTAGTGCATCTGTAGGTCTATTTTGCACATGACCAAACCATCATAAGCGATTTTCTTACATCTTCTTATCGATGGGGGTTACACCTACTTTAGTACGAATATCTTCATTTCTCGCTTTATCTCTCTTAGTGTTGCTGCATATCCAGCAAAGCATGCACATCTCTTTTACACTTATCTTTTATGAATGACGTTTCTTTATATCCCTTTTACACTTATCTTCTGTGTATGACGTTTCTTTATATCCCAGTATTCCGTGCCATATAATAAAGTTGGCATCAGTCTTATAAAATTTTCCCTTCAGCCTTAACGGAATGTTACGGTCGTTTAAAACTCTTGTTGCACTTCTTCATTTCAACCAGCCAAGTTGCATTCTATAGTTGACATCATTATCGATCTCTCTATTATTCTGAATAATAGAACCCAAATACCTAAATTGACTGCTCATTTGTATCTCTTACCCATCCAGTATTACAGCACTATAGTTTATGGCCCATCGTTTACTAAATTTACACTCCATATACTCTGTTTTAGACTTACTTAATTTAAAACCTCTAGATTCTAATGTGTGCCTCCATAACTCTAACTTGATATTCACTGCTGCTCTTGTCTCATCAACTAAAACAATATCATCAGTAAATAGTATACACCAAGGTATGTCATCCCGAATAGTTCTAATAAACTCATCCATCATTATACCAAATAAGAACGGGTTCAATGCAGATCCTTGATGCAATCCAATTGTAATAGAAAAATCACTTGTTAGACCACCACATGTTCTGAAATTGGCCACTACTCTATCATACATGTCCTTAATTATGTCAATATACTTGATGGGGACTCTTTTTTCATCAATGTCTACCAAAATAGCTCTCGTGGTACCTTATCATAAGCTTTCTCTATGTCAATAAATACCATATGCAAATCTCTATTTCTCTTTCGGAATCGCTCTAAAAGTTGACGAAGTAAATGAATAGTTTCTGTTGTCGATCACCCCAACATGAATCCAAACTGCTTCTATGATATTTTAACAGTCTATCTCAATCTATGTTTAATAACCCTTTTCTAAAGCTTCATAGTGTGATACATGAGTTTTATTCTACGGTAGTTAGAACAACTTTGGATATCATCCTTATTCTTATATAGAGGTATTAGAGTATTATTTCTCCATTCATTTGGTATCTTTTTAGTTTGAGTTTGCCAAATCTTGTTAAAGAGGTCTGTCAATCACCTCGCACCCGTCTCTCCTAAGTATCTCCATAGCTCAATAGAAATCTCATATGGACTAACAGTTTTTCTTAATTTCATTATCTTTAAACTTTTTTTATTTCAGATTTTTTAATTATACGCATAAAACTACGATTCATATCCTCAGATTGAATAGTAAGTTCTCCCAAATCTTGAGTAAAATTACCATTATACAATCTCTCAAAATAATCTCTCTATTTTTCTTTAATCTCTTCATCTCGAACTGGAATCTTTTGATTCTCATTTTTAATACACTTTACACTATATAAGTCTCTAGACTTTCTCTTTCTTATTCGAACAATTCTATATATATCTTTTTCTGGCTCTTTATTATCCAACTTCTCGTACGCTTGTTTGTATAATTTAGTTTTTGTATCCCGAACATTTTTCTTAGCACTATATATATATATATATATATATATATATATATATATATATATATATATATATATATATATATATATATATATATATATATATATATATATAGATAGATATATATATATATAGTTGGGCTGCAACCTACTATCATGTGAAGTTACCTAAATAACCCCTCCAAAAAATATTTTCCAGGGCTTTTCCCCCGAGCAAGGGGCCGCTGCCCCCCCTACCACCCCCACCAACTTACTGTGAAGTTGGATCTGCAGGTTGGGGTTAGTATACAGTACTTAAGGCTCAATAAAACTCAACAAAACTTGCCACCCAATGATTTATTAGTTGTTTGCTATTTCGATAGCTCTGTTTTTTTTTTTTGATACTGGTGCATATGTAAGCACAGGTTATCCCTCGAAGTTCCTTGTGTCCTCTTGTTGTTCCATGGACACTAGAATTTGACACTTAAAGCTTAAGCCTTCTCTCTTTTAAAGCTCGATACGCTGAAACTTTAGCTTATATTTTTCTAGCATTAGCAAGTATTTTAATACCCTAAGTTAACAACTATATTGCTTACAGGTTACATCAAGTAATTTAGGGATGTAGTCTTACATAAGTGGCAGTTTCTTTTAATGCCAAAGACCTTTAATGGATTTGCAAAAAATAAATAGAAGACCTTTTAATGGAGGACTGTAATTAACTCATGACTGGGAGAATCATAGTAGTAGTCAAAGTAAGAGTGTTTAGTTGATCCATTGATCACTGAGATGGCAATGCATATTAGTTTTTACCACCAAACTGTTAAAATACAAAAATAACACCATAACTTCGAAGTTTTCGTATAGTGGTAGGGACTTGAAAATGGTATCAGAGCAACCCATTCGGGCCAAAATAGGCACTCAACCTACAGGGGCGTGTTAGTAGCAGAGACTTCAAACAAATTCCTTTTAACCCTCACTATAACTTCGGAGTTTTGTGTAGGGGCAGAGACTTTAAAACAAACTATCTATCATATGTTAAGTGGGTTTTTGCAGAGAATAAAAGTTTGCAGAGATCCCCGTTATTTTATTTAAAACTTAAAAATCAGGAGATAGTGCCTCCGTGTTATGTGTATTAACAAGAGTTTGATGTTTTTTTTCCTTGCTGAACTTATCTTGCATGTTTGTGTTTTTTTCTCAGGCAAGAGGAGAGCACTAATACCTCCTAGTCTTGGGTACATCAGTGAAAACTTGAAACCTATCCCTGAGGAGGTACTACTTCTTTAACTTTCTGCTACCCGGCGCTATAAACATGCAAGACAACATATCTCTGAATCTAAACTGTATATATTTGCGTGGTCATAGCCTAAACATAGGATACAACTTAGTGACAGAAGCAGTTAGAGTCACGCTCTCATTCTCTTGTGTGTACAGTTTGGGCCTCGGAGGAGCCTTCTTTCGCATGCAAATGAGCCATTGGTTTTCGAGGTTCAGCTTTTGAAGGTGCTCTGAATCGTTCTGTAGTCCAATCCCCTCCCCCCCTTGAATCGTTGTAGATTAACGCATGATTTTACCAGAGAAAGTAACTGTAACAAGTTTGAGAATGCTCTGACTGGTGTGAATTAAGAGATTTCCTAGTAAATATTGGCAAGGATTATTTGCAGGTGCAGGTGAGATTACACACAAGTTCCATTAGGCTACTATTGAATCTTTGAAGATGATCTCTCTTCCCCCCTCAAGAGAAGAAGATTTCTCTTTTTCGATCTTTGAAGAAAAAAGAAGTAAGAAAATATAAGATAGCATTCTAACTGAAATAAGTTTTTTTAGTTATATATGGAGGTTCTTCTAGGATGAAAAGTGTCATTTCGGATTAAATTATATAGTAATAACTTCAGTTATTGAATAAATCTCTTGAGATGTAGAGGACATTCTCTAACTCAGAAAACCTAATCTCAAAAGAAAACCGAAGGAAGGTGAAGATGATAATAAAGGGGAGTGTGGGAGTCCTAATTTTACCTACGCATACATATTCTTTTGTAATATTACTCGAGTTGAGTGAGTCCCTATTGGAAGTCGAATATAGAACCTCTTGCAAATTGAAGAGGGGAATGATGCAAGAGTTCTAATTTTACGTAACAGGAGACAGTATTCAGAATTATATTCTCTAACAATTATCAAAATAATACTAGTTAGGATTCCTAAACCTAATGGATTGCTACCAAAAGTCCTCTATTAAATTTCTCTAGACAAACAAATATAGTCGCCATTTCAAAGTTCAGAGCTTAGCAAGCCATAGCAAAGCTTGAGCATGGCTTTCCAAAAGGCTGCCAAGAGATCTGCCAACTGATGCCCGAAGCCATATATATGAAAGAGGAGCAGAACCGACAGCAAGCAAGAGGATGGAGATGGATATTCGAACAATAACAAATATCTCCCTACCGATGTCATCATTGAGATACTCACTCGATCGGGTTCCTGCAAGCTCTTTGCTCAGGTTCAGACGTGTTTGCAAGCTCTGGCAATCTTTAACCAGCAGTCCTTTCTTCACTGACTTGCAACTCCAGCACGCTGCCGCTGCCCATCCTGCGATCATCATCGCCTCTCGAATGATAGGAGATAGCGAGACGGAGATAGCTCTACTAGACAAGGCAAAGAGACGGAGATGGCCCTACTAGACGAGGCAAAGAGAGAAGCAACGCCTATTTTAGGGACATCCATGTCACGTCCCTGCAATGGCTTGGCCTGCCTCCATGACAAAATTAGTCACGTCCAGCTCTTCAACCCAACGACCCGACAACAATTTATCCCCATGCTGGGGCCGAGCAGCCCTGTATGGTCTTGGATACAGTCCTGGGACCCGGGAATACAAGGTGGTGCGGTTTTTCTATCCAGATCACAACCCGAGTAGAATTGCTACATGCGAAATAGGCGAAAGATGTTGGAGGCGTGTATGTTGCGTGGACGCTGTTCCCTACGCAGAACACATGACCCTCGGCAGATCCCAGTACTGGCTGATGCGCGATATGAGAATATGCTCCTTCGATCTCAAAACCGAAACGCTGCGGCTACATGAGCTTCCCACATCGGAGGAGATCAACCCACATTTCATGATCGATTTAGTTGATATCGACGGAGGCCTATGTCTCGTGTGCTACGCTAAACAGTATCCGCACGGTTGGAGTTGTGGATGTTGAGTGACTTTGAGAGAGGAGGTACTTGGATTCGCAAGTACAGTGTTCCAATCGAATCAGGTTCTGATACGTTCAATGGTTGAAGCTTCAAGATGGAAATGCAAGGCTCGAAGAAGTGTACAGAGGAGAGGAGGAATCATTGGTGACAGTTCATGCTTTTGTCGAAAGTTTAGTAAAACTTTGAGCAACACAATTTTTTTTGAAGTGTTATTAGAATAAAGGCCGTCGATAACACTATATACCAATTATTTCCCCTTTAATGGATGAAAATGGGGTTTAAACTCCTGATCTCTCGTACATTTGTAAGAAGTTTTACTGCTGAAACACCTTGAGACTTGCTACGAGGTTTGCTATGCACTATTGAGCTAGTGGTTGTTGGACTTACTTTGTCCAAGCTTTAAACAAACATCCAAAGGATGAACCAGAGAATTAAAAAAAAAAAAATGCTGAAATCTGTAGACACCAACAGATAGAAAAAGAAAAGTGGGATTTCATATTTTCATCCCCAAAACCTTCAGTACAAATGTGCCTTCATTGACTTGTTCAATATTGACAACATGATACAAGAGCCTATTTGTGTGTTCGAGAATGAGGATATTCGTATAGGTAGTGTTGACTCTAAAACTGGTGACTAGAGCAGTCGGGCCAATTCAAAAGCCAACACAGAGAATTTAACTCAGACCGAAGCGAGCTAAAGGAGATTTCATGAAAGTACAGTTTGTAAGGAACTGGTTAGTAGTAAAATACAAAGGTGCAGAGAACAAGATATACATAAATAAATATGATGAGGTTTTGACTTGGTAGAGTACCAAACCTACATCCTCAAATGAATGTCGGTAAATCGAGTTGATCTTCTCTATTTAATTACGAACTCTCAAAAATTACAGATTAGATGATTAGGCTCCGACCATGGAAGAGAGAAATATTTTTAGTTTTTTTTATCGGTAATTAAGTATCATCATGATAGAATTGAAATTTGAGTTTTGGTTGTACATGTAAAAGAAGAAATCTTGAGCAAAAGGTGATAGAGTTCTCGTTGAACTCAGACTATAGCATTCGAGATATCATATTAGGGCTCATGATACTCGAGTGTCATAGTTGGATTAGATAGATTTTCGTGGGCGTGAGTATCCTTGTAAGTCCTGATACTTAAAGAGCCTTTAAAATTTTTCAGACTTGAATAAGTTTTATTTTATGAAACAACAATAGTTCCCTACTCTACTCTTATGTTCATTCCCATAAACTTTTGAAGTAATTAACTCGGATCATGTAGTCGGGTGACTTGCTTTTGGTGACATAATAGCTCTAGGCTTGACCGCAAGGGGTTAGTGGATCTAGATGATCCCTTGGGTATTTTAATCTCATGTGCAAAGAAGAGTAGAAATTGGCTGCATGAAACCAAATATTGGCGAGTTGGGTACTCGCCTTTTGTCTGGATAATAACAATTTTAAGAAGACAAATCTTGGCAACTTGTGGTTGCTCGAATGACATTAAATATGTTGCTTGGAGCTGAAAGAGCTTTAATACTAAGCTGTCATATTTTAGATACGATCAGAAATTCTATATTTATGCTCTTCTATAAAACTTTATGAAAATCTAACTGGAGTTGGTTTGACTGCATATAGGACTTACAACCATAGTAGGTTCACATAAGTGGCGGTTCTATGTTGGCGTCCTCCCATAGAATACTATAGTAATCTGATTGGAGTTATTTTAACTGTCCAAAATACTTATGTCTAACATTGGGTCCACATAAATGGCGGTTCTATGTTAGCACCATTTCACAGAAAATTATGATCCAATCAGAGTTGGTTCGATTGCCCAAAAAACTTATAGCTGATGTTAGGTCCACATAAGTATGACCGATAAGTTGATAAAATAATAAGGGGATCTAATATCCAATGAGTTTGTCGAGTCAATGGGGCCTGTTATAGTCCATTCTCCAACCTACAAGTAGAGTCCTTTAGGAAGGATATGCCCTTTCTTGGAGGTATCATCGTTAGAAGTCCTGGAGGGGGACAAGTTATCACCAATGCCCCGACTTAGGTCAATTAACATGTACGAAGGCACTAAAATTAGAAGTTAGGTTCCTCATTTTCTCCTTCTGAGTGCAAATTCTCAATATTATGGCATCAAGTTAAATCAATTAACCTCAAACGTCAATCGCCTGAGGACTTGTAAATTCTTTTTGGTTCGATAGAATATTTTTATCTTGTACTTAAACTCAAAATGTAACGACAAAAATTAGCTTTCGAGTGTTGGATCTCTTTTGAAATTTGCACCTCTTAGTGGTGCAGTACATATGCACATGCCTTTATTGCATTTCAGTAACAAAAAAAAAAATTGTTTATCCCATGATTCTTTGACTTGTATCAAGAATTATTCAAAAGAAATATAAATTTTAGACTATATTATTATATTCATGTATCATATGATATAGATATGTATATTATAATGTAATAAATTTGTATAGGAATTACATAACAAAAACATGCTATTTTTGGACGGCAGGTTTCACTCCTACACCTTAGTTTGGACAGCTTAACCTCTGAATAACTATGCATAACATAATATGATTTATTATATGATTTTGAAATAAATATTGCCGACAATTTTAAAATATACCAACAATTCTCCCGGTTCAAGTACTTGGATCTGCCCCTAGTTATCCGACAACATGTTTGATAGTTGGCTAAACATCTTGACGCATATCGCCATTAGTAACATGGACTACACTTCTTACCGTGACAATGGATATTGCTAGATCCCTTTACTGGGCGCGTATTAGAGCAATTCAGAAGGAGCAATCAAAGGAACACTCCAACCGTTCAATTTCGAAAAGAAAAACTTGTAAATCGGTGGAGATGGATTCATATACCAATGCGGTTGTTCTTAAGGGAAGTCTATGTTTGGCACCGTTTTCACAAAAATTCCACAAACGAGATGCACATATGGACGTTGAACGAGGCCACCCAAGGCACAAAATGGACTCACAAGCATATAGCGTGCTTCATTATGGTTCACTAGCCCAATATTCACAGAATGGACTCACAAGTATGAAACCGTATTGATCTAAGCTTCAGAGCAAGAATACAAGCTCCAAACGGGTGTACAGTGACAAATACAAGATCCACGCTACGTAGTTACATGGAAAGTATAGTCATTTTCCGAGCTAACAAGGATATACAAGCCATTTGTTTTCTTCTTTTCTGCAGGTTTTCAAATTGCACTTGATTTCAAGTTTAATGGGAATAATACTATTTTGCCAACAGTCTCCTGGCTGTTTTGATAAAAAAAAAATATTGTATGCACTACCTGAGTACTTGCTCAGTGTATACAAGAAACCAGCCGTGATCACGCATCATTTAAGCTTTATACTTAGGGTGGTGAATATCGGTCGGTTCAGTTCGATTTTTTGAAAAAAAACCCAACCGAAAATCAAACCGAACATTTAAAACTGAAACCGAACTGACGGAATAAGAGTGGAAACCAAAAACCGAACCGAATTTTCTGTTCGGTTCAGTTTTCGATTTTTAGGATTTAAAACTAATTATATGATAAACACTTGTATTTTCTAGAAAAAATAATAATTTTCTTTCTATTTTTTTTCTTTTTCTATTTATTAAAATAACAATCACATATTTTTCATTGAAAATTTAAAAGAAAAACACATTAAAAATAAATTTAAAAAAAAAATTACAATTCCAAAAGTTCGATTTGTTCGGTCGGTCGATTTCGGTTAGAGCTAAAACCACCCAAACCCGACCCGGAACCAGTTTTTAATTTCGATTAAACCGAACCGAAAATCGAATAAACCGAACCGATCAGTTCGATTTCACGGTTCGGTTCGGTTTTTTTGGATTTATGCTCAACCCTATAAATTATGCTAGTTAATTGTTCCGCCAGGTTTTAGTCAAAGTTTAAGAGAACATGAACTAGAGAAACAATTTACGATATATGATATCATAATTTGGATAAAGCACAAGTAAGACCTTGAGAGAGAAACAAGCAAACAGCAATAACTGTCCAATATAAAATTCTGAGCCATCCAACATTACATCCATTAAACATTCAGGAAAAGCACAGGATTGTATCCCTAACAAGTTAGATATATACATAGCAACATCTGAAAAGTTCAATTCCAACAGAAAACCATCATGTTGACAGCATATGACCCCCAAATATCTAGATCTGCAACTTTTTATAACATATAGGACTGCAAATACTTCATGGAACTCCTCTATAACTTAGGACTTTGGTCAGCACATTGCAGTTAATCTGTACAAAGAGTAAGTAAAATACCTTAGATGTGATGACATAAGAAAAAAACAGTGTAGCATATCAAATGTGATGATATAAGGTTCATTCAGTTCATTTTAGAGAAGCGCCCATCAACAGAAAAAAAAAATAGCAGTAAACATTGCAAAATGGTTACAACAACAACTAAGCCTTTTATCCCAAGTATTTGGAGTAGGCATTGCAAAATGGTTGAAGAGAAGAAAAAAAAAAAAAAAAATGCTTACAGCAGATATGCCTTTTATCCCAAGTACTTGGGCGTAGGCATTGCAAAATGGTTGAAGAGAAAAAAAAAAAAAATGCTTACAGCAGATATGCATCATGGACATATAAGGATTGCACTAAGAGCGCATGATGTTAGCCAGGTTGACTAGCACTTCTCGGATGGGTCCCTCATTCTTGTGCTTGTTAGCCTGTGAAAATAAGCACAACTGATGCATTTAAGAAGGCAAATGGAAATGATTACATAAACAAAAGAAGGTGATGAATGTGACATGAGGTAAAGTAAAAGAAAGCGAAGCAGATTAGAAGAGACAATCGTGTCCATATCACAGCTGTCATAGGCTAAAATTATCCATTGGTGATATAAAATCAACAGATTTTAATTATAATCCTACTAGTTCAACCTAAACACATCTACAAGCACCACGGTAGCTGAGAACTTGTCAAAACCTGAATCACCAGGATATATAACCAAATAAATTTCAATAGCTTAAGCATATATGCAACCACAGCCACAGCTGAGGATTTGCTCAAAACTTGTATCATATCAACCGAACTGTTTCAAGCTTTTCCTTGCCAACTGAACTCATATTATGAATGGCAACTATCATCACAAATATCTGGAAATGGTCAAGATAATTCCGCCAGTGCTATACTTAAAGTGTTCATCTTTTCTTCTCTAACCCAACCCAAGATAAAAGAGGAGGGTTATGGTAGGCATGCGACAGCTAGCGTAAAACATTATCACATATTATGACATGATTCAAAAAAATGAATTTTATTGGAGCGTATACTAATGAGTGATGCACTACATCAGAGCCTGGGTACAGTGAAAAGTGTGAGAGTTATTAGATCATTGTCTAGAAGCGACGCGCCACACTGATGACAGGATGTAGTGTCAAATATGAGAGGGTTCTTACAACTTAATGAGCAGGTGAGGTTAAAAAAAGTTAGTTCATGAATATAAGATACGGTTAGTCTCATATAACATAGATTCTCTTACGGATAGATTAGCATAGTTAGTTGATACTATGATTAGAACAAGAATTAATATTTTGTATGTGGACTAAGTGAGCAGGAACTTTGGGATTATAAACTTTGGTATACAGACAGGGGTAGAAATTATAACGGTATAGGTATGATCATAGATTAATAATTATTTGGGAACATAATGGAGGTAAGGAGTAATTATAAGATTTTATTAGTAAAACTTATTTTAGATAGGGGGATTCTTAATATTATTAGTGACTATCCACCACAAGTAGGATGATGAATCTAGTTAATATAAATTTTGGAAGAATCTGAATAAGATAGTACAGGCAATATTTGTTAGAGAAACTCTTTATTGGAGGTGACCTCAATAGATATGTAGGAACTAGTTATAATGAGTTTGATTGTGTATATGGAGGATTTGGTTTTGGAGAAAATAATGATGCAGGTAATTCGATACTAGATTTTACTTTGTCCTATGATTTGATTTTAGTGAATATTTAGTTTAAAAAGAGATTCTCACTTGATTAGTGGATTGAGTGCAAACCAATTAGATTTCTTTTTAACGAGGATTGACAAAGATAGTTGCATTGATTGTAAGCTAGTGCCAGGTGAGCGTGTAGTAACCTAATATCGGCTCTAAGATTTTTTTTTACGTTCGAATTAGAGACTTAAAAAAATTAAGTATAAAAAAGATTAAAAATAAGTAGTGCCTATTAGAAGGTAAACAATGAATTTTTATAGATAAAGTGATATATGATGCAGATTGGAAGACTCATGATTATCCCAATGCGACAAAAACAAATGGATAGCCGCATTAAGAGGGTAGCTAAAGCTACACTCGATGAGTCGAAGGTAGTGTTCTACCATGTAAACATACATCATAGTGGAATAAAGAGCTAAAAAATATTATTAAGATCAAGCAGATATTTAAACAATAGTGATGGAGTGAGCTTTGAGAGATATAAGCTAGCCAAGGAGAAAACTAAGAAAGCTATTCGAAATGCAAAAGCTAAATTATACAAAAAAGTATACATGAAGTTAGACAATAAAGAGGTTAAAAAATATATATACAAAAGCTAAAAATATACAAGAGAATTATGTATTGTAAAGTGTGTTAAACATGAGGATCAGAAGGTTCTAGTTCGAGACGAAATAATTAAAGAAAGAGATTGTATAATGATAGTTTCACTCAAGATTTGGAGATTTTACTATGTAATGTAAAGATATGAATCATAGTTTTATGTGCAGAATTAAAGAATTTAAAGTAAAAGAGGTTTGGAAGAAGAAATCAAGAAAAATTGTTGGTCCCAAGGTTCCAAATATTAGATATCAGTATCGCATCAGATGGACAATTTTTATATCGAATAACGAGATATCAGGCGATATATCAGGAATATGAGCCAATACCGAGCCTTTTTATCGTATTGATAGACCCTCCAAAATGATATATCAGGAGATTTATCATTCGTCGCACCTGATATTTAGAATAATGGTTGGTCCAAATGAAATTCCTATTGAGATATGGAGATATTTAGAATAAATGCGTATAAGGTGGCTGACAGACCTCTTAAAGATTAAGCCAACTAAAAAGATGCCAAATGAATAGAAAAAGAGTATCCTAATACCTCTCTATAAGAACAAGAATGATATTTAGAATCATTCTGACTACCATGGAAGAGAACTTATGTATCACAATATAAAGTTTTGGAAAAGGATAACTGAACATAAGGTAAGACGGACCGTCATTATATCAGAGAATTAGTTTAGGAACATATGTTAAGAACAATGGTGATATTCAGATTTGTTCTAACTACCGTAAAATAGAACTCATGTATCACACTATAAAATTTTGGAAAAGGATAATTGAATATAAATTAAGACATATTTAATGTTTAAAATAGCAATAACGGTAACATAATGTTTTGTCTCTGTTAGGTTATGTCGCATATAGCGAAACGCATAACGCAGGATATGTAATTTCCTATTTATTTAATTAAAAAATATAAAACTATATAAAATAATTTTTATAAATTGAAAAATAAATTTAAAATTTCTAAAAAAGAATATAAAACTATTTTGTAATAAATAATCTATTCTAATTTTATATTAAGTTTTATAACAATTTTCACATTTATTTTTATAAGTTATATTAAGTCTGCAACCGTAATTTTAGTCATCATCTAAACAAGAAAACAAAATTCCAATTTCTTATTTCAATTCCAGCTATTATCATTATTGTAATTTATTTATATTTTGTAATATTCAATTTATATTATTTGTAATTGTTGATTTCAGTTCAATTAAAAATTCAATAGAATCAACAAGATATATCAACAAACGGAAAGGAATTATACGAATAAGGAAACAGTTGCAAATTAGCAAGTGATATATTAACAATTGGAGATGAATTACAATATGCAAATAAGGAAACAATTGCAAATTAACAACTTAGCAATTGCACAAGCAATCCAACAACTAATAAAGTAAAAAAAAATACAGCAATTCACTAATAATAAATAACAATATAGAAATTAGTAAAAAATAATTGTAAATAATATAACGTAACGTTACGTAATATAACGTAAATTAACATAAAAAACGTATTGTTACGATGCACAAAGTTATTTTCAGTTATTACGTAGCGCTGGGGTTCCGTTAGGTTTTGTAACGCAGCATAATGGGTTTCATAACACGTTATTTTCAACATTGGACAGATTGTTATGATATCAATGGACCAGTTTGGATTTATACCAGAAGTGATCAACGATATAAACTATTCATTTGCTTCGCCAATAGAGCAAATTTGAGAAAGAAGTAAAGATACACATATAGTCGTTATAGATTTAGAAAAACGCCTATAATAAGGTACTGAGAGGTGCTATGGTGGAGAATAATGAAGAGGGAGTTATTATCAAGTATATTGATATAATTAAGGACATGATGGAATATGGCAAATGTCAGAACTTGCAGCGACCTAATAAGTGATTTTTCGATCACAATCGAATTGTATCAAGAATCTATATTGAGTTGATTATTATTTGACATACCGATGGATGAACTTACTAGAGCTAAGCAGAATGGGATACCTTGGAGTATGTTATTTGCTGATGATATTGTCTTAGTCGATGAGATGAGCGTAAGGGTAAATACCAAGTAGGAGTTATAGAGGCAAACATTAAAATCTAGAAGTTTTTGATTTATTAGGTCCAAAAAAATGTATAAAAAAAGTATATAAAGTGCAAATTTAGTAAATGAAGGATCCGAAACTATTTTGTTGGGACACTGAACGAACAAGAGATACAAATGAGCAATCAGTTTAGATATGTGGGATTTATTATTCAAAACAATAGAAAAATTGATAGTGTTGTCAACTATAGAATCCAAACTGGCTGGTCAAAATAGAGAAGCACAACGAAAGTTTTATGTGACCGTAGCATTCTCTTAAGACGGAAGGAAAATTTTTATAGGACTTTTACCAGACCAATTTTGTTATATGACATGAAATGTTGGGCTATAAAGAGACATCATCCACAAAGATAGGTGCAGCAGAGATCCATATGTTTTCGTTGGATGTGCGATAAAGTGAGAAATGACGTTATTCATGCTAAGGTATGCATAACTCTCATCAAAGAGAAGATATAAGAAAATTGCTTATGATATTTTGGTTATTTGCGATGTAGACCTACAAATGCACCAGTTTGATGAGTAAAGCTTATCACCATAAGACAAGTTAAAACAGCAAAGGAATGACCAAAGAAAACATGGACGGAGATGATACGAAAAGATATAAATGCTAGAGGCTTAAATGAAAACATGTTACTCGATAATCATCCATGTAATAGATCCAGCGTGATTATCTTTTGGTTAATGTATCCTAACTCAAGTACTTGGGAAAAAAGGCTTAGTTGTTGTATCGGACCAAAACTCTATTGCATATCATTTATCAGGTACCTCAAAACCAGTTAAATATATGCAATACATATGTTATAGGCTGACATTTAAAGCCTTGGTTAAACTTCCGTAGAAAAAAGGTCAACGCCTCAATACTTTCACATTGTACAAACAGGTCAAAAACTGAGGTTAATGCAGGAACGTTCACATACCTGCATTATATAATAAAGAAAGAGCCAAATAGACACCCATAGTTCATCACTGATATTAAAAAATATTGCTATCTCCAGGTGTCTTACCTTCAACGATGGTATAAGAGCATAAACCTCCTCGACTGTTTCAGGGCAAACGTTACCAATCATGCATATCTGTAAATTAAAACAGAAATGAAATTATTAAGTGCGTGATACCATGTCATACCAAAAACAAGAGTTTACCTCGCCATCAGTGACATCATACTTCTTGAGGGTTCTGAAGATCGAGTTAAGGGCAAAAGGGGAAAAAAATTATCTTTGCTCAACAAGTGACTCAAAAGATGGCTAGTAACATTATGAGTGCCAGTGTTAAAGCAGTTTGTAAATTAAGGATACTCCAGCACTTGTCGCACAGACTCAGCATTGGTATAATTGTTTCTAGCTTTGCAGTACTCCAATGCTTTGTTAAATGAACTGAAGCAAGGAAAATGAAGCACAAGGTTAATTATATATATCTTTGATCGTGTATTGGTGGAATAATGTTTAGCTTTGCAATCTTCAATGCTTTTGGAAAGGAACTGAAACGAAAGGACAATAAGAGACGAGGTTAACAGTCAGATGTATATCTTTATGTACGTTCACGCATGTGCATGCATGTATGCCAGTTAGACAAATAGAAGAACTAGAAGTTAAAAAAATGCACATACTAATTTTAATATGCAAAGGAACTGAAGAGAAGAAAACAAGGAACTAATACATGTTAACAAACAGATCTAAAAGAAAGAAATTAATTGACTAATATACAAGTTGTCATAGTATGAGTTTGAGTGATACTGGTTATGAATGATAGTAAATCAGTAATGAGCTTATAAATTTACAGAAGCAAATGAAAAGATGATGACTGAGAACATATCAAAGCATGATAATGTCAAAAGGTTCATGGAATTGTTAATTTTGTGAAACATGTAAAGGGTGGGGCAGGGGTGTGCAGGCCACCATTCAAGTCATGTAAATATCAAGATCCAATAGTCATAAAACATATGAGCTAAACTATGATTATGCAGCAATTCAGGGACTTCATCGGCATGAAAAGTATCTGGATTACTCATATATTAATCGAAGAGTTGCATATGGTACTTTTAAGAACTATGACATCATCAAAAAGAAAGAAATATGTTTAAGACAGAAAGAGAAGTGGACAATGGAAATTATACGAGAATATTCCATATATTGCGACACGTCAAACTCAAGAGCATGAGTTATTTAAAATTAGAGTGGAATTTGGTTGTTATCCAGATTAGGGTTGAAAAATGAGCCTAATGTCATGTTCATTTATTTTGACGATATTGGAGTTTTGTCCAAGCTTTATTCGTCTACATATGACAATATCGAGCAATCTTTTAAACACAAAAGCCCAGTCAAAGCTGAATGTTGAGCTTATGCGACTGATTTAGAAGAACAGATGGAAAATTTTGAATATTCTCAAGTTTCAACCATCCACTTTCTCGAGCCTCAAGTTTTTTTCCAATTCGGTTTTGAACAAAGATATGAGCTGTTGGAGCTGAATAATAGTTCATACTAAAAAAAAAAGGGCAGCCCGGTGCTACAAAGCTCCCGCTATGCGCGGGGTCCCGGGGAAGGGTCGGACCATTTAGGTCTTTTGTACGCAGCCTTACCTTGCTTTTTTTGCAAGAGGCTGTTTCCACGACTCGAACCCGTGACCTCCAGGTCACATGGCAACAACCTTTACCGTTGCGCCAAGGCTCCTCTCCAATAGTTCATACTAATCAAGGTTAATATTAATCTCCTAAATGCTGCTAAATGACCCAAGCTCAAATACTATGAACTACAACTAAGATGCCCTAGATGAGTCAAGCTCGAATCTGGTTTGAACAAGTTACTTTTGTATTAGTTTTATTTATATATCAAACACAAATTTGAGAAGGCTACACTTATTTAATTGGGCATGGTTTGTTAGCTTCTCCACGGTTTGTCTTTTAGTGATTGCTGAGTTTTTATCTATCCGATGGAACACTCAGAGTCTTTTGAACTAATAGGTATCAAATAAAATTAAAAGGTTGAAATCCAAGAATTTCTCCTTCCAATTGGAATTTGGCAACTCCTTGCTATTTGAATTCAGCAAAGCTTGAGCATTTAAAGTACTTAAGCAATTTTAACTTGCATCGCAAGGTTAGAAACAAAGAATTTAATTTTTTGTTCCCTAACCAGTAATTACAAGCAAAATTCCTTCTTCTTTATACAAGAAATAAAAGCACGTTACATAGAGAGTGGACTCTTGGCAGCTAATTTTACAAGCGTTAAGCCTATATTATGTACCAGACTTGGAGAACTCTTATCTCATCCCTTGCTAGCTTAAGTTATTCTTTTGTTGAATATACATTTTCTCTTTTTTTGCTCAAGCTACAAAGAACACATTGGAAGTTAAGTCTTGAGCCGGAGCTCCTTACTTTTGTTTTTCCCAGGAAGTAACTATTTCATCTCCATTTCAAGTGCTTTTCATGATTGTAGTGTGTGATTGGGCACATGCATTCATATCCTCACTTTGAGGTAAAGTTATCATCTGCACAAAGGGCGGGATTGAGAAAAGTAAAGGAAAAAAGGAAATGAACTCGCACTATCCAGAAGTTCTTCAGGTGAAAGACTGCTTTTATCCTAGTAAGTGTTTTTTGAAGTTTCAACATAAGTACATAACTTTTCCCAGAAGTATATTGTTAATAAAACATAAAGCAATGGAATTTTGAATTACATAAAAATATCATAATGGAAGTAGATTATGAAACCATTTTCATTTTCTATTACTTCTTTATCCAATTTTGAAAAAAAATCACTTATGTTAAATAACAGTGTTCTAAAACTCAATTTAATTACTCGCTCGTTCCGACAGCCAATAGCAAGCACTTTGAGAACTCGACGAGTATTCGTTCAGAACTCGAAATATTAAGATTTCAATATATATGTATACTAAAATATCATAGAAAAAATTTAATTTTAATACTGAAAATTAAAATATTATAAATATAATAGAAAAAGTTTCATACCTTTTCGACATCATCTTAGAGCTATTTATCAAGTAATCAAATTTGTAATCTTTATGGAAAAAAAATGATTCCATCTCATCTCTCTAAATATTCTATAATTTTTCTAATTCAGATTGCAGAAAAAATAGTAGAGAAAAAAAAATATAGGATCACTAAATAAAAGATTGCAGACAAAAATCAGCAAAATATATTTCTTATATAGAAAGAAAATCAAACGTTTCACCTCTTCTATAGATCCTATAATTCAAAAAAAAATTGCAAAAAAGTTTGTGATATAAATAAATAAAATTGCAAATTTATGAGAACGAAAAAGAATTGCAGAAAAAATCAGTAGAAATAAATAAGCAAGGTTTTAGCAGATCAAGTCTGAAATTCGAAACTGAGACGAGTACTAGGCCGAGTTGCTAAGTACTCGTTTTATCTGAGTTTTCGACCGATTTCTCTCAACTCAAGTAAAACCAAGTACTTGGACGAGTATTCGTCCGAGTAATTTGGGTTTTAGAATATTGTTAAATTCGTTTAATGGTAAATGAAAATGTACTCGATATATTTTGAAAATTTAGCTAAAATATTGATACATTTATCTATAAATAGATAACCGAGTTCATTATCCTCGATACCATAAGTTTAAAAATAAGAAAGTTATGAGAAAAGAAATAATGATGAGATACACGTTATTTAGCTTCTAAGAAATACAAATGATGAAACAAAAGGAAACTTGATTTTACAACTAAGTACCTAATACAACTACATGCAAAAAAGAGTATTCGTAAATATACAAGATTTTAACTTTAGCATCCAGAAAGTTAAAGTTCACTACCGTAATGAGATATAACAATAATTAATAAAGTATATTATACATTCAGGTGCGCCTTATTCATTTTTTCAAGTGATTCCACATCAAATCATTTCCCAAAGAGGTTGAAATGAAATTCCAGAATTCAAGAAACAAAAAAGATGGATAGAAAACACCCCTCTTTGGTAGAATTGCAAACATCATCGGTTACTATTGAAACAGTTTTTTTTCCTTAGAGGATTGAAGAAGTAATATCTCAGCTCAAGAAAATGAGTGGTAGAAATTCAAGAAATTGAAGGTAACCTTCAGCTCTTCAGAATGATCATTGTAAACAAGACTCACTTTTACTGTGCATGGGCTGTTAAAAGCTCGTTCAAGATCTTCACTAACTAGATGAATAATGCTTAAACAAAATCATAAACCTGCCTAAATAATTCTAATATTGCCATTTGACTCATACCACATCCCTAAAAAATGGCATCCCGTTGCATGAAACCTAAACTCAGGTACGGTGCTCCAAATTTTCATGGATTTCTTTTACACACATGTATATCAAAACAGCATCAATAGAATCAATGTTGTCACATACTCATAACAGGAGCTCAAGATGGAAACAAAAGAACAATCCTATTATATAATTGGTTTCTTATTTGGCTTGGACAGTATTATGTGTTTCTTATTGACTCTGAAATTCACCAACAACTTCTCACAATATATATCACATCCAATCAGCCATCCCGTTCTCATCAAAAGTATAAGAATTGTTTCCATAAACATAGCCTAGACTCAATGGGAATTAAATAATGTTCAAGGATGCACACTGTAAAACCAAAAAGATTTCTAGTACAAACATACAAAAAGCCGGTTTTGCCATAAACAGTAAACAAACTTGGGCTCTTAAGGAATTAAATTAAATGGTTATAGCATATAGTTGTAAACTGATAGGAGCTGATAAATGTAGAAAACATCGATCATAAACAGTAAAACATGGCCAAAAATCAGAAAGATTTGTACTAGTATTTCATTATACGCTGCTGCAAAATGAGGCCACAATAAATCAAGAAGAAATACTCAAGATCCTTAGACAGCTTTACAAAAAGAGATAATAAATCAGATAAGAGGTACAAGCTTACCAAGGCATTTTGATATTAGGGTCATCTGACAATACAGTCAGAGACTCATGAATTCCTTGTAAAATAGTTGCTGCTTCGCAGTCCATTAGGACTCTAGCATCTTTTGGAATATCTGCAAGAAAATATGTTTTAAGAGTTGAGTAAATGCCACCAAGTAAATCATATTTGCAGGTATATAATCAATTGAACAGGAAATCAAACAGAACACTATGCACAAGTAATAATAAAATCATGCTCAAATTATAGGGTGGACCCAATGGTCAGAAGCTGGCACCGCTCAGCACAAGAAACCATGTATATTGCAAATTACCCTAAGGGTACAACACAAAGAGTGAAAACAATAGATAATTTCAACTATAAGCATCTTTTGCTAGGTGGTTTCAAGCACTAGACTCCTGTCACTTTAGAGGGGTGGAGATATACATGAAATTTCTAACTCCAAAACAAGCTGTATTAAAATTGGGAGATTCTCATCAACAATCAACTTTACACATAGATGAAAGTGGAAGGAGGTATAATGATATATAATTTTCTGGGAATCATTATTAGATTGAATTTCTAATTTGATGGCTCTCTCTTTTAGAAATCTAAGAGCAGGGGTAAATACCAAGTTAGAGTTATGGAGGTATACATTAGAATTTAGAGGTTTTATATTGAGTAGGTCTAAAACAGAGTATATGGAGTGTAAATTTAGTAAACGACAGGCCATAAACTATAATGCTGTAAAACTGGATAGACAAAAGATACAAATGAGCAGTCAGTTTAGATATTTGGGTTCTATTATTCAGAATAATGGAGAGATCGATAATGATGTTGACCATATGATACAAGCTGGCTGGTTGAAATGGAGAAGAGCCACGGGAGTTTTGTGCGACCGTAACATTCCGTTAAGATTGAAAGGAAATTTTTATAGGATTGCTATTAGGCCAGCTTTATTATATGGCATGAAATGTTGGGCTACAAAGAAACGTCATTCACAGAAGAAAAGTGTAGCAGAGATGTGCATGCTCCATTGGATGTGCGGCAATAGTAGGAGAGATAAAATGAGAAATGAAGATATTCATGTTAAACTAGGTGTAGCTCCCATCGATGAAAAGATGCGAGAAAATCGCTTACAATGGTTTGGTCTTGTGCAACATAGGCCTACAAGTGTACCAGTTCGAAGATAAGAATTTATCCATGTAGGACAAGTTAACGAAGGGAAGACCGAAAAAAACATGGATGGAGATGATATGCAAAGATATGGAGTCTAGAGGTTTAAATAAGGAGATATTACTTGATAGAAATGAATGGAGAAGGAATATCAAAGTGATCGATCCGGCGTGATTCTTTTTTTGGTTCATGTAGCCTACCCCAAATACTTGGGATAAAAGGCTTAGTTGTTGTTGTTTGTTGTTGTCGTCGTCATCTCTTTTAGAAATCTGATTAAATTGATATTATGATATAATGAGTCTCATTCCAATAAACTTGAATTTTATTTTATAAAATATTTTTTAATACTTATACAATTTAAATTTTAACTGATTTTTTCAAATTGGTAATGATTGACAATATGAATAGATTTCATTATATTTTTTAACATTTAAATAAAGCTAGATTTAAGTAGATTTCAATATTTACTTAGGATCAAGGTTTTCAATATTGATCGATACCAATATAGATCACATACATCATATCGGATTTTGAGGTTCCAGATATACCTTCGGTCTGATATTTCTGATATTACCGATACAATATGGTTGATATTGTAGATTTTATTACTATTAATGATCAACCAATACTGATACCGTTATGATACTGGTTAGGGACTTAGGATAGATAATATTCTGATAGGAATGACATAAAAGATCTTGATGATGCCTGATATACCCCTGCACAAAGGAGAAAGGGGACAAAGCTCTAAATAGGTCTTACAAATTACATATTAGTTACTAATAACCTTTAATAATTACCATCATCAGGGAAAACAACTGTATGAATACCATGTAACATTGTGAGGTCACTGCAGCAGCACAGTAGGACCTAGTTTTGAGGAGTGGGCTTGGTGGGTTTAAAGTAGTGTTATCAGGTCAGAATAATTAACTTGAATCCAACTCATTTGCAACTGTGCCAGATAAAGAAACGCTCCAACTGCTTCAAGCCCCTGCCTGGCTTTGGTAGAGAAACCTTGCCTATGGTGGCTTAAAACACTATTTTTGATAATGAGGCAAGTAGACTCCAAAAACCAAACAAGTTTTATAAATAAAAAGAATCATATACGCATCAAGTTTACACACATATACACCCCCTTCAACACAATAAAAATAAACAAATATGCTCACCTCCCATATACAAGTGTAGCATATTTTTTTCACATGCAATTGCACTTGCCCAAATACTAGTAAATCTAGACTAAAACACAACTCTTAAAAGGAACCGAGCTTCATTCTGTTCTGTTCATTTCACATCTACTAATGTGCACGAACATCACACTAACAGGCGATTGCAAACACATGATTAATTATTTAAGGGGGCTCCTCAACTCTGAGTAGTGCTCTGCAGCATATGGAATCTGACAATAGAAAGGCTTAGATAATGCTAATAAGACAATATGAACTGAAATGGCAACTTGGCAAGTCTTAAAATTGCAGCTTTCTTATCTTATGTGGTACTTATTCATGTCAAACAACCATGAACCATTCATGTTGTTTATCTAGAAATGTGGTTGTTGTCCATAAAAATCTCTTTATTTTTTCTCTCTATCAAAAATTAACAGCACAGTCCATGTGAGGTTAAGCCTTTTTCAAGTGAAGTGCAATGACATCTATATACATATCGCTATATATCGCCTGTGAATCTTCTCAGCATCTACTGCTTAACCACTTCAAGAACCTCTCGCCAGTCTCCTAACCAGCAGAGCCCTCACGATAAGGCTAGCAAATTTTTAACTAAGGACTACAATCAGGTCCGATGGTCTCAAACCTCTGTGATTCGCAACTTTTTCCTCCTACATTTGAAGTATATGTAACCAGGACATGATTAATACTTGCAAAAGAGGGTCCGGTCGGCTCTTTCTTTCTGTTCAAATATCATTTTAATCCTCTTCTCCATATTCACTCATTATAAATTGAAGAGAAAAAAAAAAATTCCCAAGTTGGTTTAATGTCAATACAATAATCTTTAAAAACATTTCACTGTAACTAAATATGCAATTGGTAATGTCAATAAAAATAACCACAGAAATCATTCAGTCGAACCTAAGCAAGCAATTGGCACTGTCAGTATAAGATAAACCTACAAAACCTTCAACTGTAGCTGTAACATGCAATTTGATGCATAGAACTTGGAATCCTAGGCGAATTTCACTATCTTTGCAGTCCCCCCCCCCCCCCCCCCCCCCCCAACCCCCACAAAAAAAACCCCTACAAACAAACACACACAAACACCCCAGTAAAAAAGACAAAAAGAAAAGGAAAAAAGAAAGGAGAGGAATTCCCAATGATTAAAAGAGGAAAGAAAAAAAAAATGAAAGAAAAGAAAAAGAAAGAAAAGCAAACATTTGGTAGATAATGAATCTCAAGTTATTGCACGTAGCAGATGGCAAGCATCATATTTCGCAAAGTACAAAATAATCAGTGTAACATAAAGTCAACTCAGTAAATGTTATTGTTAAAATCCAAAATAATTTCCCTTAACCTTCACCATAACTTCAGAGTTTTGGTGCAGTGGAAGGATCTTTTAACATGGTATCAAAGCAAACCTAGCGACAACCAACAATACAGATATCAGGCGGAGACAGAACCAAATCCCAGATTCCACGAGAGACAAGAGTTTACATCTCCTCATCCATGGCTAACTGCCAAACAGAGACTAACACTGCTTCCTGAAACGACCTGCGTATAGAGACGGAAGAAAGAGAAAGGGCAAACTGGCGGAACATTGGGTGAAGGTGATTATAGGAAATAAATTGAGAAATAGGATGAGCAGTAACAGAGCATTTACCCTTTTGAAGAGCAACGGAAAGATCAGAGATAGAAGCAGAAGAATATTGTGATTTTTGGGGACCTCCAGTTGGAGATGACGGAGCAACAGGTAGTGAACTAGAAGGAGGCATTTTCTGACATCGAGAAAAAACCAATACTGGTTTCTTGTGAGTCACTTATTTATCCTCTTTATGAGGCATCGATACTTGTCCAACCTCAGTAGTAGAGATAGGTATAGGTAAAGGAAGAGAAGTATCCAACAGGTATGTTGATGTAGAAGTGAAATAAGAAACAGACTTAAAAAAAATAACATCAGCAGAGACATAATACTTAGACATAATACTTTCTAAACATTAGATCATAACACCTATATCATTTTTGTATCCTAAAGTATCCAACAAATACACACTTAATAGCACGAGGAGATAGCTTGTCCAAAGTAGGAGACAAATTTTGAACAAAACACGAACAACCAAATACTCAAGATATAAGAGGAAACGTGTGTATCAGGATAAAGATAGGAAAAAAGAGTTTTACCATACAAGACAGATGATGGCATCCTATTTATTGAATGACAAGCACACAGCACAATATCAGACCACATATACATGGGAACATGCATCTGAATCATTAATGTCCGAGCAATATCAAGAATATGCCTATACTTTCTTTCAACAATATCGTTTTGTTGGGATGTGTGAGAACAAGAAATTTGATGAATAATTCTATTATTCGCACAAAATAAGAAAACATCAGTTTTCATATACCCCATAGCATTATCAATGTGCAAAATACGAATGATGTAAAAAATTAATTTTTTATTTCTTTATAAAATAGTTCAATTATACTAGGAACAGCAGACCTTTCGCGTAGCAAATGCATCTATGTCATGCGAGAAAAATCATCCATAAATATAAAAAAATACCTAAAACCCTTAAAAGAGGAAAAACAATATGGACCCCAAACATCAGAATGGACTAACTCAAATGAAAACCTACTACGTGGATTGACTCGACTTGGATATGAAACGCGATGATATTTACCCAGCTCACAAAACTCACAATGTAAAGTAGATATGCCAGCCATAGTAGGTACAACCAGATGAAGACTTTGGAGAGAGATGTCCAAAACGTTGATGTCGCGGTGAAAGGGAATCAGAGGAAGTAGCAAATCCTATAGGTGATGCCTTATCGAGATAGTACATCCCCCTTTACTCACGCCCTATACCAATCCTCATCTCAGTCTGGAGCTTCTAAAAAACATAGTATGTAGAAAAGAATGTTACAGAATAATTGTTAGTTTTGGTAATATGGTTAATAGACAACAAACTAATAGGAAAATTGGAAATAAACAAAACGTTATTTAGTGTTGATGAATTGGTAGTGGGAACTTTTCCATCACCAATAACTGAAGAAGATGAGCCATCAGTAATATGGAAAGAAGGGTATTTATCTGAAAAATATAGGGAGGCAAACTTGCTTCTAATACCTGTCATATGGGAGAAAGCTCCACAGTCTATAACTCATGGTTGGCTAGATGAAGTAATGTGAGCATCAGTACCTGACAAGAATGCATGAGTAATATACGAACTGGGCACGATGGATTGAAGATGGAGAAGTCAATCAAGTTCACTTTGCGGAATCGGAACCATCATTGAAGATGTCGAAGTGCTAACATAATTAATTATCGATGCAGTATTTTTTGTTGGAGGTAAAATAGTAGCAACTTGTGTCCATTCTGATTTTCCATACTTCTCCCAACAGTATGCGGATGTATGATTTTTTCTGCCACAGTAATTATATTTACAGGATTCTCATCCACTACCAAAGTTTCGATCAATATTGCCACTACAACCACAACCTTCCTCTGAATCATGACCGCAACCACGAAGAGTTGAAGAGGATGATTGTAGAGAAGCCGGTGCTAGTGGTGGGGTGGCGACAGTGCTACATGTGCCACGTGGTGAAGCGGCTGTTGCAGGGGTTGGGGGCGAGCCCGACAGTGTGGGAGGTCGGAGAGGATATCGGGGAGACGAGTCTAGTCGATGAGTGCGCGGATCGTCAAGGCCAGATGATGATGTTGCCTGCGGTGTTCATCGGGGGATGCCTCGTGGGCGGGCTTGACCGGCTCATGGCGGTGCATATCTCCGGTGATCTTGTCCCCATCTTGAAAGACGTTGGTGCTCTCTGACTCTGATTTTAGTTGCTTTCCTCTTTAGTACTAGTTTGGATTATTTGTAATCTTTTTCTTTTGTTGATGTTTAAAGAAAAAAGGAGAAAAAATTAGTTTAGAATCATTAGGTAGTTAGGGGTTTTTGTTCTAGAATTGAGTTTATCTTAGTACAGAGAAAAATTTGGAAATAGAAATTTTGGCTTTGTTCTAAAAAAAAAATTATACCGCTGCATAAAGTCAAGGTTTCTACCCAAAATGAGCTTTCAACCTGTGGGGGCGTGTTAAAATACAAAATAATTTCCCTTAATCCTCACCACAACTTCAGAATTTTGGTGCAGTGGAAGGGTCTTTCAACAATTATTACAAAGATAAAAGTTTATTTGTGATATCTTGAAGAACCATATGAGTCTTTACATTAAAAAAACTAACTGGAGTCCCTGGTTTTTGCACCATCCTATATCATTAGAAAACAATAATAACAGAACAAAGCACAAATTTCTAACACTTAGCACCATTAAACTTGAGACATGGTTTTAAATATCGCCATATACTGATATCACAAATATTGTATCAAATTTTAAAGTTTCAGATATGATATGGACCCTAAATATTGGTACGTATTTTGAAGATAGCCATCTCCCAATACTAACACTGATTCCAAGATTTTAGACCTTATGAAACAATATTGTATAATAAAACTGGAAGAATTTATAAAATCAACTTTTCCGGTTCTAAACAGTATGATAAAATTCAAAATGAGCTCATGGCTATGAGCACATAAAGATCTCTAGATGGTCAAGGAATTTGTTTCGCGATGTCAACTTCTGTTAGTAAAGGACAGGATACTGTGAAAGTAAAATGAAAGTATGTGTATATACACACACACACACACACACACACAAAAGAAAATCTTCTTAAAAGATAAACATTAACGTAAGCACAAGGAAAACAGCTGAAAATGTACAAGTAATGTTTTCATGGACTTTTTAATATCCTTCATGAATAGATAAATTCTCTACTCATGTTGATTAAGGTTTACAGTTTGCACGACAAGCAAGCATGTACTAGTTGAAATATGCAATGATTATGGATCACTCTCTAAAAATCAGACTAAAGACGGACATATTGTCATGAAAAAGGTATTAACATTTTAAAATTAAATATAAATGTCACAAAAAGGACTGACCCATTTCAAGTTTCAGCTCCACTTCTGTTACAGCAGGATTTATAGTTGTTGCCCGGGGAAGGCCACCTTTTCCACTTGCCTTTCCTGAAGCATATGTTTTACCTCCTTTTCCCCCATCTCCTAAAAGAACAGACAAAAAACCTCAAATGAAGTTACAAACAACTTTCATAAAACATTCCGAGTACTCTTCAGGTATAAAAGAATGCAGTTTGAATAGAGTATCATACCTTTAGTAACTGGAGTCTCAATAGAACTTTTTGTGCCTGTCTTGAGGCTATCGAGTGGGGGCTTCTTACCAGACTTCAGCGCTTCTTTTGGTGCTTTTCCACTTCCCTGTGATAAAGATCCACTTGTTGTGTCGACAAAACCTAAGAAATTGGAAAACAACCAAAGAACATTGCATGAGTGAGAAGCATTTGAGCATTCCCACAATATGCAATAGTGGTCTATTTGAAGTAGCTCGTAATGGTTTAACAATGGTCTGACGGTTGTGCAAGATCAAAATAAGAACTATTTAGTACCCAAAAACTAAGTAGTCCTATTCATAGTAGGTCCTTAAATAGCTTTTGGAAGTAACATTATTTTAACCAAACATCGCAGAGTCACCAGTGCAGTGTGTTTTTTTGTTAAGTCAGTTACTGGACTGCAAAACAACTCAACTCTTGTTTTTAATATCCTTTCTTCAGTGGCAAGCCATCTCATTTTGCAGCTTTAATTTGGATCTCACTCGTAACTCACACAGTAATAGGCTCCATTGCGCATGTCAAAGCCATCAGGAAACATGACCCTATCATATTATCCATGACTGAAGCTAGCTCTATGTTCTTCTAGTACCAAAAAGTTGAATCCATCAGGATGGCATCGTAAACAATGAAAATGTAACTAAAATTGGTAAGCAAGAGTCGAAGCATGATCTTAAAACAATTTTCTTTCTGCCAACCCATGCTTTTCCTCTCTATTAATCAAATTAAATGAGAACCTGCTTATCACTGAATTATATAATCTAAAGAAACTATTTCTAACTTATTTCAATGCCAAAAAACTGAATTCTTGATGCTGACATAATCAAGAACGAAAATAGGACGCAAATTGGCAAGTAAGAGACGAGGTTTAACACTAACCTAATGTGCTGTTTCCCCCTTATTTTTGTGCTCTACTAATTAAAACAACATTAGAGTGTGCTCGAAGCTGAATTTTATCTGCTACAGTCACAAACATATTTTGAATTATCTCATAAATCAGAAACCAAAAGCATTCAGTTGAGGACAGAACGGTCTGGTTCAGCTCTATTCCTGTTATCTGATAAATTACTTTCATATTGAATCATTCCATGAAGATGAAATAGGAATATCCAGAGTATATTTATTGATAGATCCAGATTATGTTTGTTGATCCATGAAGATGAAATAGGAAGATCCAAAGTCTGTTTGCAATCACCAAGAGAAATGAATCAGAGTCCAGCAAAAAAATTATAATAGAATAAGTCCTATCATCACGAGGGATCAATGCAGAAAAATATACAGAGGATACTGATGCTGCCTAGCATAGCAAAGTTCAAGAAAGAGCATGTGTGATGGGCATTAGAAAAAATTTTGGTTGGCACATTTTAGGCCCAAATGCATCTCAATCAAAATTTTTAAGATATAATCTGATTAGATCTCTAACAAGAGTCTAGGATACTTGCTGAACTTTCATTGTTATGGGGTTTCTGCGAAAATAGAAAACCATGTAAGTTGGAATATCTGATGGAGAGTTCACGTAGGAGATTTAATTAAGAACATGTAGTGGAGGAAATAAAGATATTATAGAACTTTATGCTGTAGCACAAATAGAGACACCAAGCTCAACGAATCCTCAGGCATCAGGCTTGTCTGGTTCCCTCTTCAAATACAATTAGACATAGGGGCATGTCAACTTACATTAATTTCATGAGGAAAAAAACCGCTACTAGGAACAAAATTATATTTCCATGTGCTATTATTCTCTTAGCCTTTTATTCGTCCAATTTTAATTTCCTTCCATCAATTAAAATTCACAAATTTAATCATTACACTTACAAATTCAAATCAAATTAAACCTACAATATCATTAGTACATTATATAATCATTGGTAAACTTAAAAGAGGACTTCAATTGCATGGGGAATGATATAAGATTACAAGGATTGGGACAATAAAATAAAGGAACCTAGCTGACTGAGCTTTCTTTTTCTACATTTAACTCTACACCATTGGAGGGTATGGAGTAGTAAGTTTGTTAGATAAGAACATTTACTCAACAAATTATAATTGCAAGATGGCTTACAACCAGAGGGTGCAAAGGTCCAAGAAACAAAGAAATGAATAGTTCTCAAAACACCATATAGAAGGATAATTACAAGAAGCTCAGAGCACAAAGACACTGAGAATGCAGAGGGCAATAACCTCCAATGATAACACAATCGAAAAAAGTGAAACAGAAAAGGGATCTCTCTATTAAGAATTTAAGATGAAGATGCTCATTTTACACAATAAAGAACTATTATTTTCTCAACTGAATTACGGCCATATAATTGCACATAGGATACCTTATAGAAGACAGTAAATAACGAAAACAGCAAATTTACAGGTTCCTATATCAACGTATTTTGTACTAGCATTATCTGAAGAACTATTTAAATAATTGTTCCTTCAATGAATGATCCATGTATCAGTATTTTAAATCTTGACAATATCACAGTATATCAGTCAAGATATTGGTTTCTACTCTAAAATGAGATAGCAAGCCGAATTTTTTTCGCTTATCATTTAGGACCGATATTGGGCAATATATCAACCATGTGGTGATATATCACGCAGTATTTTAAATATCAGATACCAACGATATACCGATTGATAAAATTATATACCAAATACCGAATACCGGGTAATATATCGTAATATGGCATTAGATACCAGATGTCATATCAATATCATACTAGTTAAATAATATACATGTTATTACGTTCATAAAACATATTAAACTACTTAAAATAAGTTTAGAGTCTTATAGAATACTTATCGTGGCTAATTTACTCGAGATAGACAATTTGCTCGAGAGTTGAGAGGGAAGGGGTATCTGCTTGAGAAAGAGAAGGGGCAATCTATTTGAGAGGGATAAAGAGCTGAACTATCTGTGAGAGAGTGCGAAAGGGGTTATTGGGGCTCACCAGTTATTGGGGTTAGGCTTTGGTTGTTGGTGCTGGATGGAGAGAGAAGTGCTCTATCATGGCATATTCGATACAATTACTCGATCGAGAGAGAACACAGAAGATGAGGAAGAAGTAAGGCCTCGAATTATCAATCGACTCATGGGTTGTCGGAGTTATCATTGGGGCTCACAGGGTCGTGCGATCGAGACTTTCAGTAGCCGATGCTAGGAGTAGATAGGGATAGGTGCGAGATATTGTTGCGGTCTCTTTAATACAATCGTTTGATTGAGCTAGAGAAAACAGAGAGAGGAAAAAGCGAAATATCAAATCGTCGATAGATTAGATTTAGAGAATGAGAAATTAGAGATTCAATAATATTATATGAATAAGTTCGGGTACTAAAGAGTTCAAGTTAATGGGTCTAAATTGTAAAAAAAAAAACAAAAAGAAAAATTTGATAATATGTTAATTCTGCCAATATTTTCCATCTTGTTTACTAAGCGATATATCGCTACGTGGCTGATATATCGCTCCAGATCGGCCCAAAACGAGAACTTAAAAAATTAACTTACCGTATCGTTTTAGTCCCAAAACCAGAATATTGGAAGGTATATACCGGTATATCAGCCGATATTTAAAATACACTAGTTGTCACCCAATAAGCAATATGTAAATACCGGCCGAGTTTTAGATGTTATATGTTTTTTTGGTTTTTTGAGTCGCGGGTTGGATCCGTTAACCCAAAAACTTGTTACCCAAACCTATTTCTATAAAATCCCTATAATCAAATCTCTAACCCTTACTGATTTCGATCAAAACTCCCAACGCTTTCCTAACCTCTCGAATCCCCCGATCAAATTTCGGAGCTCTCGATTCGCACGATCGAGCCCCCAACGACTCGAATCGTCCCATCTCTCTCTCTCTCTCTCTCTCTCTCTCTCTCTCTCTCACATAGTATCACCGAAGGAGCTGTCAAACTTGTCGACTTTTCTCTAAGTCTCTCTCAAGTCTCTAGAGTCCAACAGCCACTAATCGACCCCCCTGACTTTTCTAACTCATCTCAATCATCTGCAATCCAATCTATTCCAAGCCCCAAGTCCCAACAACCATACTACCAATAGTCCCCAGTCGCGCCTCTCTCTCTCGCACTTTTGTTCACAAGGCACAAGGGAACTTCAACCCCTCAAGTCATGCCTCTTTCTTCACCCTCCAGCACCCGAGATCTCTCCATTTTACACCACCCCCTCGGTCTTGAGCAGACTGCAGAGACAATGCCCGATTCTAGCCCCCGATTCTAGCCTCTCCATTAGCTAAATGCGCAAATTGCTTTTTAAAAAAAATTCAAATATTTATATTAATTCCACTCTCTCTGCGTTATTGCATAGTTGCACTCTCTCAACTATTGCAGCGAATTAAAGTAGCAGTTTGACACTTGATACATTTGAGGAGTTTCTAAAATGATTTATTATTTATAAACATAATGCATATTGGCCAAAATAAGTATCTCCTAAAACCTTAAATTTGTTTTAAGTAGTTTAATATATTTTATATATGCAATGATATGTATATTTTTTAACAGATATGATACTCAGTATTTAGTGTACCTTGTATCCGATATATAATTTTGTTAACTGGTATATCGCCGATATCTAATATTTAAAACACTGCGATGTATAGAATATTATCTCTTTCATGAGCCAAATGTGTGCAATAGTTGAACTATTACTACTTGCAAGAATGCACGAATCAAACATTTCAAATCAGTTGCTTCCCTCTCAATCATACAAGATGAGGTCTCATATTGAAACCAACATATTATGGTTATGTGCCACCTACTACTACTTGCAGTATAACTTTACCACTTGTTATGAGCAACCTCATGACTGTTTGTGGTACAATTACATGTGATTTCAATATACAACGAACACATAGAAACCCCTATTAACTTCCGAGCCATGCAAAATGTATGTAATTTCCTAATCTTTCAGCAACACACACTAACAAGAAATATTAAAATAATACTAGTTATGCATGAAGCATGAAAATGCCCCTGCTAATCAATGACATACTTGACTATGTGTATTTCATAGTCCCTAGTTTGAGTTCAAAGAGATTTGAAGTTGAACAACAACCCCTCCTCTTGAGAAATATTTGATTCACTCTTATTTCATTTGATCCTCATCTTTCTGTTCTCTAGGCAGAGAATGAATGCAAGATGTTTTAGGCTTTTAGCATACCATTATCACCATCACCACCTAAACTTTTTACATCCAAGCAAGTCAACTATAAGTCTATAAATCTAATACCATCAGTTGCTAACAAATTACCAAGGTAAGAATGTAAAAGAAAGGTTTAAGACACATGCCACAGAATTCCAGGCTTTTGTGTAGATTTTTCAAGAAAATGCTCTAAGTACCCAAAAAAATTGATTTTACATTCTTTTAATTTACCAGCAGAAGGTCGCTACTCATACATGCCAAAGAAAATCTATAACAAAAGAAATGAAAAATAAATTTTTAGAATTTTGTATTTACAAATCAGAACTAGTACAACGGCCTCAAAAAGCATAAGATTTATTTTATACAAAATGTGTTTTTAAAAAGATATCAATTTAATTCCAGAAGCATTGCACAGAAAATGAGAAAATTAATCATTTTTTTTGAAGCATTGATGTTTTCTATGTTTCATTGATCTATGTCGCTTTCTCAACATATGATATACACTAGCTCACTCTATATGAACGATAAATGACAAACGTAGAACCATGTTAAATTTTCAAGAATCTGAAACATGGTCACTTTATGCAATGATTAAGAACATAAACTTGTAAAGACTGCTGACTGGGATAACATTCCAATTTCCAAGTTAATATGACTTGGAATGGTGTAATAAATTCAATGCACACAAATTAGCCAGCAATGAATCTGAAGAATAGACGTAAACACGTAGTAGGAGAATTGGCGATTATATTCAAACAGTGATTTTGGAATAATCCTGGGCACAAAACAATGTCGCAGTGCACAATAGTTTGCATTGTACAAATTCACAGCTGCCCTCTTGATGGCACAAATTAACATTTTGACTTTGCCCAGCGCTGTACGAGTGGTATAAAGGTTAAACTCATTGCTCTAAATATTTGCTGTGACAAACGACATATCGCCGGATATTATCGTTTTGGAGGGTCTACCAATACGATATGAAAGCTCAATATTAACTCATATCCCTAATATATCGTCTGATATCCTGCTATCCTATATTAAAACCACCCATCCACCCATCCGATACAAATCGGATATTTTGAGCCATGCTTGAACCCATGCTCAAAATCAAAATGTGATCGACAACCTCTTCGAAAATCCTATCTTAATTCTAAATGTACACCCACTACTCAAAACTGAAGTAACTGAGATTCACACCGATAACCGCAAATGCAGTAAGTGTACCTTCAGAATCCGAGTCCGAGGAATCAAGTTGGACAACTCCATCTTCCTCCATAGGCACATTGTCCTTCTTTTTCAGCGATGCTGCACGGAAACGTTTCTTGAGTTAAAAATTAACAAAAGGATTAGTGCTCATACTCCACCACATTAATTAGCCAGGATTCTTTAATAATCGCTTCAATTATGGAACTTCTGGTACCAAAATCGGTAGGGTTACTGAGACCAAATTAAATCTTTTTAATAAAAAATTGTAAAACAATTTTACAAAGAGAATCAAATTACCTGACTGAATTCGGCCGCGGCGGGGGCGGCTACCGCCTGCAGACGCTCCGGCGGCATTGGGATCGAGCATCACTATCCTCCTTCCTTCTCTCTTCTCCTTCTCAGATGTAGCGAGCAGCGAGAATTTGGGGACTAGGGCTGGGAATTGGGGCCGAGTCGATCTGATCACTGGCAGTGGTAATACAACTCTAAGGCGGGTTTGGGTTTCAATATTGGGCTCAAACCCGTTACCAGCCCACTAACTTAAAAGGATGCAAAATGTAACTTGACAAACCCATTACATAAATAAGCAAAATTATCTACATTGTCATTTTTTATTATATTGATATGAAAGATCCTAGTATTTTTCTAGAGCGTATGTGTCACATTTTAGAAAATATATGAACATGTCATTGAGCACTCTTACAACGATTGCCTGTTTTCTTTTCGGATATTAAAACTTTCTTTAAAAGAACATAACTAGTTTATGAAATAGTTTTAGTAATTGAAAAATATGTTAAAGGGTGAGTCACACATAATTGAGTTGCGACTTACTATGCGTGCAACAAAAAATAGAAGAGTTAGAGAAACAGTTTAACATGTAAATTGCTTTTAAAATTATTTGAACTTACATATTTATGACATTAACATTTGAAATAATTTATTAAATTTAAAGAGCTTAGTTTGCAATTGTATAATTTGGTCCTTTCCAATTATGTGTGATTTGCGGATAGCTATACAAAAAGAACCCTTCAATTGTATTTTGTTTTACAATTGGATATTTTTCTATTTGTATAAATAAAATTCCATTAGTTTATACCAGTTCTTATCAAAGAACAAACAATTTTAAACTTAGGCAGAATTGGCTAGCACCACTTAAGTTGTGGTTATTTCTCTACTTTAATTTTGTTAGATGTTCATATGTGAGTATAGTCTCATATCGGATAAGACAAACAAAATCTATAGGTTTAAATGCAGATGTGGTATCTATCTAGCTTAAATTTTTGGATCAGACTAGTTCTCAGTTTTATGTTTAGACCTATCATGCTCCGAGTTGGGCTCTTTTAATAAAGTAACCGTGTTTGACATCAATAACCACATATGCAGAAAATATATACCTTCACAATCTGAGTCTGAGGATTCAAGTTTGATCACTCCATCTTCCTTCATAGGAATTTTGTCCTTTTTCAGTGGTGCTGCACAAAAAATATATCTTGAGGTAAGTATAATAAGAACATTATCTAAAATAAACAAAATGAGGTGCAAAAATGTGCGGCACCCTTTACACATCCATAGAGAAGAAAACCAGTTTAACTAGTTGGTTCAGCATGTTAAAAAAAAAAAAAGAGTATATACTTTGATAAATCCCATAAAAACTTATGAAAAGTTAATAAATCTTCCACTCTATTTGAAACAATAAAATAAGTGTTTTATGGTCAAATTAGTTAATAAACACTGAGAAAGAACCTTTTCAATTATATTTCATTTTACAATTGCAAATTTTATTATATTTTATAAATTTATTTTATTTAAATTTACATTACCAAAAATATATATAAACTAAAATGATGCATATGCTGTTTACCATGCAATTGCACATACAGAAATTTGGAAACTTAGTCCTACTGTAAATAGAATTAATATAATAAATAAATAAACTTCTTCAAAGAAAATCCATGTTTACTATTTATTTGAATAATGAAAGCACACTACAATTGTTCTAAGAAAGCTCGAAATTTTCCAAGGACATGAACATCAAAATTCCCAAAATTAGACCATACCTGTTCTTGCTAATTATTTGTGAGAAATAAAGAAAATATTTAACAAAAAAATCATTAAATTACAAAATGCAATCATATTTTAGTATCAGATCCATTGAATTATGTAAATTTACAAGTCTTTTAGGCCAATAGTAGTCACTGCCTTAGTCAAAACAATGAAATTTGAAGCTCTAATTAGCTTTATTATCGCTATCTTGCAAAAAAAAAAAGAAGGAGAAATCAACTAGAATTAGTAGGAACTAAGAAATCTAACCTTGTTTAGGAGTGAGGGGTTTAAATGTGACTTTTCTTCTTGAAATAGGAAAGCCTGATTCTCCTTTTTCTGCCATTATTTTGAGATCTAATCGAGGTCCGACTGCTGATGAGGTTTTTATATTTTGAAGTCGGAATAAATGGGGATTAAACGACAGAGTTTAGGTATAGAAAAGATATTTGGTATTAGAAAATGAAAAATTGTGTGATTTTTGGTAAGTGACACTTGTCGAGATTTTATACAAATGGAGAACAGCTGGTGGTCATTGGGACTTTTGCACGAAGTCTTGTTATAAACTTGGTATTGCACACGAGATATTGTTGTTGTCTATATGGTAATAGAGATAGGAAGTAGTTGTTGATTAGGAAAAAAGTTATTGATTTTAATTTTTTATGCATGAGAACTATGAGTAATGAATTTGATCTTCACCAATTCACATAGCTTGTGTAACATGATTACTTTCTTAACTCATGTGTTGGAATTTTTCCAAAATGAGAAAAAAAAATTATGAATTAAATTTGCAGAGGTAACCAAACAAGCATAGTATATAAGACTTAGGTTGCCAAATATCAGAGTGAATATAGTCCAAAATACTTTTAGTATTGTGGATAGTGGTGCCAAACTTCACTCTTGTATGTTTTCCCATAATACAATTCTCACAAAAATCCAATTTACATGTTTTTGCACTTTTAATAAGCCTTACTTTACCAAATTCTGCAATACTCCAACACCTGCATGACCAGTCAAATGTGCTACAACATGATTATTTCTGCATCTGCATTCTCTTTAGAGACTGTAGCAGCTGATCCAATAACTGTACTATCCTGAAAGTAGTATAAGTAATTTTTCCTCGTACCTTTCATCACCACAAGTGCACTTGAAGTGACTTTGAGAACTCCATCTCGAATAGACATAGCAAAACCTTTTGCTTTTAAGGCTCCCAAAGAGATGAGATTCTTCTTCAAATCAGGTGCACACCGATCATCTATCAAAACTCTGATTAATCCATCATGATTCTTTAAATGGATTGAACTTATCCTAGTTATCTTGCAAGGGCTGTCGTTGTCCATAAAAATAACTTCACCGTCAAACTCTTCAAAATTGAAGAACCACTCCTTATGAGGACACATATGACATGTGCATTCATAATTCAAAATTCACTCATCAGAATGGAAAACTAAATGTAGACCAACCAATGTAAAATCTGAGTCATCATCTTCATACTTGGCTACACATACATAAGAATTAGCCTTACTCTTATTTTTTCTTTAATTTTGGATAATCTTTCTTTCAATACCATTTTTCATGACAAAAAACACATTCATCTTTATCAAGTTTGCTTCTTGACTGGAATCTGCTTCTCTGATTGGACTTATGACTTTGAGATCGACTTCTGGCAGCATACATCTCTGTTATATTATACCAATATTCTTTATGATCTTTCTTTATGATTTCAAATTTGTACAATTATTGTATTCTTCATCAAAAGTTAACTTATCATTACCACGAAGAAGAGTATTGACATGGTGAACATACTCATTAGGAAGAGAGGTTAACAATAATAAACCTTGATATTCATCTTCAACATGCTCATCCAAATTTAAAAATCTATTGTTAATTTATTAAAAGTAGCAATGTGATAGTTAATGGATGTACCTAGTTGATATTGAAAGTGGAACAATTTTTTCTTCAAATAGAGCCGATTCTCACTGCTCTTCATAAACTTGTTCTCTAGCTCATTCCATATCTTATTTGCAGACGTCACTATCATGAAAGGGTACTTCTGTTCCCTTGTGAGACAAGATCAAATGGTAGCATATGCTTAGCATTTGATTCTTTCTCATTCTTTATCAGTCATCTTCTCTAGTTTCTCTTTTTTCTATAGCAACATCTAAATCTTGCTGATAAAAATATCCAAAATCTCACACTGCCACATGCTGAAGTTATTACGGTCATCAAAGTTCTCAATTTCGAACTTTGTATTAGTCACAGTAATCTTAGCCGGTGTAGACGAAGAACCTTTTGCTATTTTTTCAATAATTTTCCTATGTCAAGGTCAAAACTTCGGCTCTGATACCACTTATTGCGGAAAGCTGGTATTTTACCCACACAAATAGACATGCAGAATAGTGTCACATAATAACAAATGGAATACCAAATATGAACTATTGGCAGAGAATAAATAAACTAATATAAATAAAAAAGAAGATACAAAATTTGACCATATTTGGTAAATATTATCTACATCCTTGAGCACCGACAATCAATCCATTATCACCAAGTTTCAAATTATACCACTAACAAATTTGAAACTTTTCCCAAAAATAGAAGAATTTTCCTTATATAAAACAAAAAAAAAAAACTAATTGTTTTTAGGATAAATAAAACAAAAAAATTTAAAACCCGTTTTCTAGGGCCCGTGGTTGGTATCTCTTTAGTTCCCAACTGATGTGGAACTTTGGAGCCAAACATAAATACAACATACTGAACATAAGATCAAAATAATGGAAACAAAAAAACTTTAGTTAAAACAAAAAAAAAGGGAGAAAGAAACTAATTGAATGTTCTATTTTTTTTTTTTTTTTTTGTTGAGTTTTGGTGAGCAAATTCAATCTCTTTTCTTTTTCATCTTCTTTTGTCTCTTGAGTTTTGATTGACAATGTCAAAAAGAGATGAACAAACGAGTTTTTCCTTTTCCCTTAATTTTGAAATATCCTTTTGTTTTTTTCTCCCTTCTTCCTTTTGAGTTAGGGTTTTCGTTTCTTTTTTATTTTTGGTAGAGGAAATATTTTGGAAGAGGAAGAGATGCTTCCGAGGCTGATAATTCCAAGCATATACGCGGGTTTCTCACTTGTATCCAACACTAAAAAGACCATGCCTTTTCTTTTCTACTGTTTAAGAAAAAAGAAAGTGCATGTGTAACAAACAATGATATACACATACATATGTAAATATGAATTTCAATACACAATGCATCAGAAATCATCCAACCAATATGATTTTTGATTATATGATTGTATTGGAAAAGGAGGCTCTGTGTATTCTTAACTCTTTCCTGAGCGTTCCTAGTAGAGGGTGCTATTGGCTCCTTCAAGATGGCCGACTTTTGACTTCATCTTGTGTACAAGTTCAAGTTTAACATATTTAGAGGGAAGAGAATATGCATGTTGACTCTATAGCTAGCGAAGGCTCTATGGCGACTAGCTTAGTGTAGTAGGGGAACTTTCCTAATCCATATGAATCTTGCGACAAGCTATATTTTTGGATGGGAATTTCTAAATAAGCACTCCACTGATCTTAGTGAGAACATCTCATCAAGTTCTAAAAATATATAAGTTTGCCATCAAAATTTTGGGCCAAAGTTTGTCTTTGTCTTAAACTCCAAATTCTCCCTCTCTCTACCAGCACAACACCCCTTCTCCAAAATTTTAAATCTATAAATTCTAAAACTAATCTTTCATTCCCTTTTTATTTTCTTCCCTTTCAAATTGCAGCGTATTTTCAGTGGTGGATTTTCGGGAGGAATCAAATGATGGTGTAGGAGGAGAGTTAAGGTTGGGATTTTTTAAGAACAGTGAGGTCGAGCGTTACCTTGATATTCAAAATTTAAAGAGGATGAATCAGAGGACCGGACACAAAGGGAAAATAGTTTGGACAAGCGATTGCGAAGGAGAGGAAGTAGAAACAGAGGTAGAGGGAGGGTACATGTACGATGGGGAGGGAGATCGTGGTTTGGATTTTTTTTGAATCATGAGTTACAGAATAGAAAGAGACATGGAATAAGGAAAAAATTAGTGTGCTAATTAAGAAAATCTTCTCTTTTCAGAAGAGAATCTTCTCTTTTTAATGGGCTTACTAGACAAGCAAGGTATGCCCACTAAGACTAGTAGGGTGCTCATTTAGAACTTCCCTATAGATACGAAATACTGTTGTTCTCCTAGAGTATTCGGCACTACTATCACTCGGGCCGCACCCGAACCTCTTTTGGATTGCGGTCGAAGGAAGTCCCTTCTTTTTTTTCCGTAGGATTTTCTCGATCTCATCTCGCTCTCTCGCTCGCTCTTCCCAGGTTAACTTCTTTCTGGTGAAATCTCGCAATCATCAATTGGACTATCGAATCGAAAACCCTAGGAATTCGAAGCGTGCAATCGAATTCGACTACAGAGCCGGTGACCCTAACTACATCCTTCGGTTTATTCTCATTCAGTATTGTTTTCGTATTATATCTTCGTAATTTGTTCGTTTTATTTAGGGTTTTTGATTTGAGATTTTTGGACGGTTATATCTTGTTGCAGATTGAAGGAAAGGGTGGATTTTGACGTTGGGAACGATGTTTAATCGGCTGTTTGGGAAACCGAAGGAGCAGACCAATGCGTTGGCGACTCTAGACAAATTAAATGAGGTATTTTTCTCCTTTCCTAATCTTGTTAGAATTTCTATCATTAGAAAGCTATGATTTTTTTCAGCAAATTTGCTGTTACGACTGTCACATCTTAATTAAGTATAATATTGAATTCAATTCGAAGAACATCTATGTTGATAGGATCACAAGCGTAACTGAGTCTCCAAGTTTGATATATCAGGTTAATTACCTTATACAAATAAAGAAATGTTTGCATAATCAATATGGCAATACTTGGAAGCGTAGTCATTATAATCATTTAAAAGAGCTATTAGATGTGAGAACAAAACTTAATCATACAGGGTTCTATACTGGCTTTGTAAGTGTCGTTTGAGTCATTGCCTGTCTTGGTGTCACTGTGGGATTAGATTAGTAACCTAAAATTCTTTTTTACATAATAGGGATTACAACAAGCTTGATTAGGATATGAATAGCATATGCTCATTTAATGCCCATGTTAGTGGCTAATATAGGCTCTTATTATTAGACTTCATACAAGTTTTATTCCATTATTGTGTTCATATACTGTTAGCGACAACACTACCTGGTCTTGATTCTAACTCCCCATCTTGCACTTTTTTAGTTTATTATAGGGAATTTAGCTTTATGTTAAAGTCAAGAGTGCGGAAATGGTGGTTGTTATATTAAAGCGATTAGAGAGCAGACTATATTATTTAGGGAAGAACTTTGGTGCTTCAGTGCTGGAAAAAAAAATACCAGATTGGAGATGCATTTCAAATACACAAATATGGAAGAATTGGTTGAAAGCTATTTGTCCTAGGGTGTTCAATTTAGCTTTCTAAAGATGCATTTTTGGGACTTTGGCATGAGTATGATGACAACAGATGTTTGGTGCTTGGACAGGAGATGGAACAAGTTGATTCTTGATTGATGTATGAACCGGATTTAATAGGTTTAACAATTAATAACCCACTAAAAGTGGTGCTTTGCCCGTTCAGGTTCTGCATCTTAGGTTCATTAACACTTTCTGGTTGGAAGGAGAACTACATCCAAACTGATGCAGTTCAGGAATATCTGAATACAACTAGAAGCAAAAACTGGGTTGTGAATTGATCTTGTTGAAAAAGCTGTTATATTCCATTTTTACCCACTGTAATTGCAAGCAGTGTCATCCTGGTATACTCTTATTTGATCCTGTTTTACCCTTAAAAACTGTATGGCCTGTTTGGCTTAGGTTAGAAAAAGCATATAGCTTCTCTGGGAATGCATTCTTAGATATTACACTTCCATTTGATTATTTTATTCAAAAGTGCTTTCTTCTTGCTTTTGTTGCCTTAACATGATAATATCGCAAGCAATTCTTTCTCAGTATCATGTATGGATCTAGGTTTTTACAATTTTTAAATTTTTTTAATTAATCCATAATTAAGTTTGTCATGGTCTTATGATAGCTTCACCTCTTCATCATTCTCTTTTCTGCATTTTGTGCGATACAGGTTTGAATTAGTTTTATATGCAAGATTTAATTTTACATAGCACGCCTCATTCTGCATATATATTTCCAGTCATGTTCTTATCTCAGCTATCCTCTTAAATGTATATACGTGTGGAGATGCAACACTAAACACTTGGGTCTGATTGGTTGCTAGAGTTCCAAATCTTTTTCTTTGTAAGTATTATAGAATCAAAGTGCTGCAGCATTTTCTGCATCTTGAACCAAATTGAGGTAGCAAATATTCTTGGCTAAATGCTATATGGTTTTCACAGGTCAGTAACGTCGCAGCTCCTTTACTAGATCCTGCAGTAAATGTGCAAATCCCCGAAGCCAAACACTAGATTTATGCTACATTTGCTAAGTCTATTGCTTCTGTTTCTTTTATGAAGCATATGTTTAGGCTTCATGCATTAAATGTTTTTTTCCAAGTCATTCCACAAGTCCCATTTCAGCGAAGTGAGCAATGCAAGACGTGTGGGTGTTTTTTTAAGACCCTAATGATTACTTATTTTGGTCCTTCTCAAACAAAAACATCTATTGCCCTAATTATAACATATTGGTATATCGGCCCTTTAAATTCTCATAGCAAGAAGTTTTCCTCATTATGCTGCACTTATGTTGTTTACATGCCATGTGTGTTCACGTCTTTGTGTTGTTAAGATTCATCTATAATTATAATATGTGCATATCATACATACACAGAGCAATAGTAATCGTATGATGCACAGGTTAAAGTTAAAACAACAATTATAAAAATACATATTAAATATATAAAGTAAAATATAATAAGTGAAAAATACATGATAAATCAATTTTTATATGACTCAGTTATGCTGATATTTGACTAAAGTAATTCTAGAAATTAAATTATATTTTTTGTTACCTATTATGGCTAATGCATCAATGATGCAGCGAAAAACATATTATTTGCTATTTTTTTTTATTTTCCTACCTCAACAAAATAAATAATTTAGAAGTGACTATTCGCTATTTATTTGGTTTAGTTCCTGCTATATTTAATAAAAGTAATATTCTAGAAATCAGGTTTAAATTTATTTGGTTCAAATTCTATGTTTTTTATATTGATTTTATTTTCTTAATTTCTATATGAAAAATAGTTTGCTTCCTGTCATATTTACCATAGGTTTAAATTTTCATATTGATAAACGTATAAAACGATAACATAATGGATGTACTTATCTTGCTTTCCCATCTTTTTCTTCTAAAAGTTCTCCCTTCTAAAAATATTTTCTTCTATCTATAAGGGCATATTTATTCCTTGCTTGTTCTAGAGTTGTTTTATTTTGCTATTGTTGCCATATTACCCTATTACCTCCCTGTAGGGTACTTTTGATTCATCTATGTGCACTTTTGTTGTTGTCTATTTTGAAGATTCTTATCCATGAATAGTAACTCTCGGACTTGTCTTACTATCATTGTATTGGTATCTATCGATGCAAGATGGAGATATCTGGATGAACACTATGTTGGAGCATAAATGACATGCATACAATTGTACTGGGAAATAATGTCACTTTATCCCATTTTCTCATCATAGACAGATTTCAACATATAGATTCAGCAAGATATATAGTCCTTTTATTTGATTGCAGCATGCTAATAACTAAACTATTAAAATTTTGGTTATGTTTCTACGCTCTAACCTGCTGTCTTGGGTAAATTTTAGACACTTGAAATGCTGGAGAAAAAAGAAAAAGTCCTTTTGAAGAAAGCTGCTGCGGAGGTTGAAAAGGCGAAGGAATTTACAAGAGCGAAGAACAAAAGAGGTATGTTCATTTGTACTCTATCTAAATTGCATTTAATCTTATATACTGCTACAAAGATGAATGCAATTGTCAATTTCTTATATTAAATGTTGTAATCATCCCTCTTCAACTAGATTATTGTTGCTCTATTGCATGTGTTTGAAGCTCTGTACATATTAGAGACACGATCTTTCAGTATCTGAAAGAAAAAGACATGTTCTTCTACCAAGCATCTTGAAGAAAAGTGACAATGATGGTTATATGGCAAGGCCCTGATTCAGATCGTTTTGGTTCACCTGTCATTTCTTGCAAAAACGAATGAAGCTGAAACGAGAAGGTTTCGGTGGCTGAATCGTGGGATGCAAAAAGATATGATAAGAAATGAATGCATCCCTAAGAATCTAGAGGTTGCATCTATTAAGGATAAATTGAGGGAGAACCTATTGAGATTGATTGGACATGTTAGGTAGAGGTCAATAAGTGCACGAGATATATAAAAGTGAAGGATGATGGTAGATCTCGGAGCAAAGACAGAGATTGGCCTATAATAGATATGAATGGATGCAACTAAGAGTACTATTATTCTGAAATTGAATGAGGAGTTGTTTCTTAACACAACCCAGTGGAAGGAAAGGATTCATTTATGTAGTTGTTCAGTCCTTTTAGGGGCAGCATACGGTGTAACGGTGGCACAAGAAATTTCTTTAGTTCCTAATAGTTTATTCTCATTCTTAGGCTTTTCTCTCTCTTTGCTGATGAATTACTAATCTGCATGAGTCTCCATAGTGGGGCCTTAACCTTTTTATGTACCCCATATAGTCTTTTTTGATTTTCCATCAATTTGTCCTTGGTGAAATTCTTATAATATCAGACAATCACGCCTTACATTGATTTTCTTTTTTTTTTTTTTAATTATTTTTCTCCCTTCAAGTTGTGTTCATCCTGCAACTGATGTCGTGTTGAGGAATGAGGAATGGCAATGGTTGGAGCCTACAAAGCTCATTTTCTGATCCATTGAAATGATCTATATATGGATCCAATACGGCAATACCTATTAAAGAACAAAGGGATTATATCCAAATTCAAACCTAATAGTTTTTATATTCAATCTAGAAAATTCGAACCTATCAGTTCTTATATTCAGAACTCTTTCGTTTTTGTTGTTAACTCATCTAGTCTATTTTTTTAAAAAGGATTTTATTGATGCTCAAGCAATAGCTGAACTAAAAAAAAATACAAGACTACAGTCATTTATCTGAGTAGTCAGTTATAATTTGTCCTCTATTTAATATGGACATCACATATCAAAATGCAAAAATAGGTTGACCACGACAAGTATAATTCCAAAAGCACATACTTTGTTGAGGATATCTTCGTGTCCCTGTAAATGCATCATAAACCAACAAGATTTCATTCACTTGTAGAATTCCAGTAGTCGAAATTCATGTATAATGTGTTTGCACATCGTCTATCATGTCATAATTTTTAGTCTTGATCACGTGGAATTTCATGTACATGATTCTAAATTCTTGTTAACTTTTCCCAGCTTGAGGGTACGTCCGTTTGAAAAATTATTCAAAAGAATTTAACTATGACAGAGTAGAAGACGTAATAATTAAACATATCATTAAATAAGATTCATGAGCCTGTGCTTGTTTTAAGTACAAAATCCCATCTAGAGTCGATGGAGTTAAGACACTTTGAAATTTTCAAAAACAATAAGTTCAATTGCCTGAAAAAGGATTCAGATGCCATATTTGATATCCAAAATGCTACATGCCATCTAAAACCAGTGTGACACTTGGGCTAATCTGCCTTCAAGTTAAACTTACTATTTTGTACTTCTGGACAAAAGGTAAACCATACACCTTTTAGGTTGCCACTAAAAAAGTTGTTTGAAGGAAACAAACCATACACTTTTGTGGCTGGTTCATTGTAACACTTTCAACATTTGAAGAGAGTTACTATGATCTTCTGACATGAAATTGTTAGCTAACTTCATTCGTTTGCACTAGGTGTCTTCATATAGTTGAGGCTAAAAAGGAAAAGCCTATATACACAGTGGTTTCTTCATAACCAATATATAGAAAAACCTCTAACTTCATTTGGATTGACCTTGGTTCTGGCAGGTCTCTAATATATATCAAATGAATCTTTACTGAAAATTGAAATTTAACCTTTTCTTTAGGAGAATGATAAGTAATTATTAGTGTATTGTTATCAGCAGTAATTGAGTCTTTTCTGTGCATCATTGTAGTAATCTTTCCCTATGCTGCTATCTTTATAACATTGCTCAAATGTTCGGTCCGGGATCCCATAGTAGCTTATCTCTTATCTTGCTGACATGTTCAGTTGGAATTCACAATACATTTGCTTTAATTATTTCAATGTATGATGATTTGCATTTATTTCAGCTGCAATACAATGTTTGAAGAGGAAAAGGCTTTATGAACAGCAAGTTGAGCAGCTTGGGAATTTCCAATTGCGCATCCACGATCAGGTGCCATCTTAGTTTGTTGGATGCTGCAAGTGCTCTTTGTGTAGTTCCTTAAACTTTCCTTGTTCTATGTTCCAGATAATAATATGTGTTTTTGTTAATTACTTCAGATGATAATGCTTGAAGGGGCAAAAGCTACAACTGAAACTGTTGATGCATTGAGAACTGGAGCATCAGCTATGAAAGCCATGCAGAAAGCTACGTAAGTAGATAACACATGAAAGTTTTGGGTAACTCTGAATGATTCTTGTTTTCCTTTTGAAGTCTTAAAAATCTAATGTCTTTTGCTTAATGTATAGAAACTCCTAATATTACCACCTACTTTCTCTGTAAAGAACAATAGATGATGTTTCTTATAAGAAAAACAATAGATAAGTTTCTTATATCTTTGCTGGTGATTTTGAATGCACACATTTATGATCAAAATATTCCAAACGGGCACTGGTAGGCAACCTTTTCATTTATGGTGATGATTTTATCTGTGCTACAATCATGTCTGTTACATTTTACTTGTTATATTTCCTGTACTTTGAGTTATAGATATGATAGCTAGAAGTTTTGGTTTTCTATCTTTGGTTGCAGGAACATTGACGATGTAGACAAGACTATGGATGAAATTAATGAGCAGACAGAGAATATGAAGCAGATTCAGGAAGCACTAGCTACTCCTATTGGTGCAGGAGCTGATTTTGATGAGGTACCTGTCTTGTCTTTATTAGTTTGTCATTTTTTTCCAATTCATCTCGACATATTAATTTTGTCTGCAACAACAGGATGAATTAGAAGCAGAACTGGAGGAGTTGGAGGGGGCAGAGTTGGAGGAGCAGCTTCTTCAGCCTGCTACTACTGCACCTGCTGCTCCAGTGCATGTTCCTGCTGGCAGGCAACCAGCTTGTCCTGCTGCTCAAAAGAATACAGCTGAAGATGATGAACTTGCAGCATTACAAGCAGAAATGGCTATGTAATCAGGTAATAATTTTTTCATTTTCTCAGTCTTGTACTCAGAACTACTCTCAGCAGTTGATGGTGATAATATTTTTTTCCATATGTTCATTTCTGGTTGTTCGGAATTATTAAATGAAAGAAAATCAACAAGAGAGGACCTAATTTTTATTCAAATAAGCGCTTATATGCTGACCTGATTCTGATCAGACTTCCAATGGCTATATACTTGTTGATTATCTATAAAGCTATTACAACAACTTAGCCTTTTATACCAAGTACTTGGGGTAGGCTACATGAACCAAAAGTGAATCACGCCGGATCGGTCACATTGATAATCTTTCTCCATTCATTCCTATTGAATAATATGTCCTCATTTAAACCTCTAGCATCCATATCTTTTTGAATCACTTCCATCCATATTTTGTTTGGTCTTCCCTTCATTCTTTTAACTTGTCCTATATTGATAAACTTCCACATGTTGAATTGGTGCATATATAAATCTATGTCGTACGTATATGATCAAACCATCATAAGCGATTTTTTTGCATTTTCTCTTCGATAGAGGCTACGCCTATCTTAACACGAATATACTCATTTCTCACTTTATCTTTCCTAGTGTTGCTACACATTCAACTAATCATGCACAACTTTGCTATGTTTATCTTCTGTGAATGACGTTTTTTTATAGCTCAGTATTTCGTGCTATATAAAAAAACTGGTTTAATAACAGTCCTATAAAATTTTTTGTTCAGCCTTAATGGAATGTTATAGCCCAGTATTTCGTGCTATATAAAAAAATTGGTCTAATAACAGTCCTATAAAATTTTTCGTTCAGTTTTAATGGAATGTTATGGTCGCATAAAACTCTCGTTGAACTTCTCCATTTCAATCGGCCGCTTGGATCATATGGTTGACATTACTATTGATCACTCGCTCATTTTGAATAATAGAGTCCAAATACCTAAACTGATTGTTCTGCTAATGTTATGCTTAAAGTTTTATCCTCTCACTACTTGGCCCAAGCCAAGATAAAAGAGGAGGATTGTACTAGGTCTGTGATAGCCAACGTAAAATATTATCACATATTATGGCATGATCCTAAAATTGAATTATCCACCAAGCTATTGTTGAAACAAAAAACTAGTGGGTCGTAAAACTGATATGCATTAAGGTCTATTCGAATAATTATTTTTTATGTGGTTATCTGTTGGTTGGGATCTATGCTTCCTATGATATACATGCTCTCTCTCTTTAAAATTCTTGAAATTTTACCTAGAATGTTATGATCTTTGGTGTTTGAAAAGGTAAAGGCAAAGTATTGGACCCTTTATGAAGTAGGCATCAGTAATGAGGATCTTTTATGAGAGTACTTTTATTTTGACTCTTGATTTCCACTGCATGTCGTGTGCATTGATTTTATTATAAATAACTTTGTATGAGACTGTTGGAGGAGATAGTGATGATTATGGAACTTTTGGTTTTCTAAGTAAAATCTTTATGTGAGATGAGAATTGATGAGTGAGTCATCAGAGGGTGTGAGGCTCAAATTTATCCTTTTTAATTTCATGTGAGATGAGAATCGATGACCTAATTTCGCCAGTACTGTGCTTAAAGATTTATTCTTTTACTGCCTGTCCCAAGACAGGATAAAAGAGTACGGTTGTGGTAGGCTAGTGACAGCCAGCGTAAAATATTGTCACATATTATGAAATGAGCCAAAATATGAATTTCATTGGGGCGTTTCCTACTGAGCAACACGCTACATTGAAGTCTGAGTATAGTGAAAAATGTGTGAGGGTTATTAGGTCGTCGCCCAGAAGCGACATAGTACGTCGATGCCTGGATATGGTGTGAAATGTAAGAGAGTTCTCACACCTTAATGAGCGGGTGGGGTTAAATAAGTTAGCTCATGAATATAGGATTCAGTTGGCATCGTAGAACATAGGTTCCCTTACAGGTAAATTAGTAGAGTCAATGTTGAAAAAAACGCGTTACGTAACGCGTTACGTAACGTAGCGAGCCCTCATCGCTCCGTAACAGGATGAAATAACGCACTGCAGTGTAGCGTGCGTTTTTTTCTAAATAACGTACGTTATAACGCGTTATAACAGAACGCGTTATAACGTGCGTTATTTCCAAATCCTTATCGAACAGCACCCACGACCCGAAACCCGCTTTTTCCGACCCGAAACCCATTAAATCGCTCCTAAATATCCCGAACCCGCGATCTGCCCTAATTATTCTCCCCAAAATCTCTCTCCCCTCTGCCCTAATTCCCCCGATTCCCTCGCTCTCCGATTCTCTCGCTCTCCGATAGCACTCGCCCATCTCCACTAATTCCCCTGATTCTCTCGCTCTCCGATCTCTCTTGCTCTCCTATAGCTCTCGCCCCTCTCCCCTAATTCCCCTGATTCCCTCGCTCTCCGATCTCCTTCGCTCTCCGATGCCCTAATTCCCCCGATCTCTCTTTGAGATAGTTCTTTCCTCTCTCCCCTCTCCCGATAGCTCTCGCCCTCTCCCGATAGTTCTCTCCCCTCTACCGACGTCCCGATCCCTCTCTCCCCTCTGCGCTGATCTCCTCGCCCTCTCCCGCTCTTCCCTCGTCCGCCGCTGTCGATGCAGCCTCCGACGCCGCCGGTCAACTGTTCTCCCGATAGCAGGTAATTAACCTCATTCTCATTAACTCTCTCTCGCTCTCCGATCAGGTAATTAACTTCATTCTCATTTCTCCGGCTCAACCAGCAGGTAATTAACCTCATTCCGGTGAACTGTTCATCCGCCGGTCAACCAGCAGGTAATTAACCTCATTCCCATTTTAAATTTGACTGATTTATTTTAATAAGACTAATTTGACAGATAATTTGATAATTTGGGTTAGGGTGTACTGACTATTTGTGATTGTTTATGACTGTTACTGACTGATATTTGGGTGATTTGTATAATTTTTATATTTGGGTGATATTTGGGTGATTTGTGACTGTATAATTTTTATATTTGTGACTATCAGTCAGTATATTTGCTATGACATTTTATAATTTTGTTGTGTATGACTTAAGAAATTATTGTAATATTTGCTATGACATTTTATAATTTTTCTATGCCTTTATATTGATTTTGCAGTATTTTATATGATTTTTTATATTTATTTACTTATTAATGGAAATTATTAAATACAGTTTTATATTTATTTTAATTAAATAAATAGAAAATTGCGTAACCTACGTTAAGCGTTACGTTATTTGCTACATAACCTAACAAAAAAAAAACGTTACGTTAACGTTATCGTTATTTTAAACATTGAGTAGAGTTAGTTGATTTTATGATTAGAATGAGGGTTAATATTTTGTGCGTGTAGGAGACTAAGTGGGTAGGTGAGAAAGTTAAAGTCATAGAGTTTTGGGGTTATAAATTTTGGTATATGGGTATAGATAGAAATTGTAATGGGATAGGTGTGATCATAAATAAATAATTATTTGGGGATATAATGGAGTTTAGGAGGAAGAGTGATAGAATTTTATTAGTTAAACTTATTTTGGATAGAGAGATTTTTAATGTCATTAGTGTCTATGCACTACGGGTATAATATGATGAATCTAGTAAGTATCAATTTTGAGAGAATCTAGATGAGATAGTATAAGGAATACTCACTAGAGAAAAACTATTTATTGGTGGTGAGCTCAATGGGCATGTAGGAACTAGTCGTAATGGGTTTGATAGTGTACATAGAGGATTTGGTTTTGGAAAAAAAAAATGAAGCAGGTAACTCAATTCTAGATTTTGTTTTGTCTTATGATTTGATTTTAGTGAATACTTGGTTTAAAAAGAGAGTTTCTCACTTGATTACTTTTAAAAGTGGATCGAGTGCGAGCCAAATAGATTTCTTTTTAACTATGAGGATAGATAGAGGTAGTTATATCGATTGTAAAGTAGTGTCAGGTGAGACTGTAGTTACCCAATATAAACTCTTAGTTTTAGATATTCGGATTAGAAAGAGACTTAGAAAGATTAAGTATAAGTTAGATCTTAAAATTAAGTGGTAGCGATTAGAAGATAATCAAATTTTTTTTATAGATAGAGTAATACAAGAAGCATATTGGAGGGATCATGATGATCCTGATATAATATGGAACAAAACGGCTAGCTGCATTAAGAGGGTAGCTAAAAATATATTTGGTGAGTCGAGGGACGATCCTCTACCATGTAAGAACACATCATGATGGAATGAAGTGGTAAAAAATGCGATTAAGATCAAGCGGGATTTTTATAAAGATGTGAAGAACAATGATGGAATAAGATTTGAGAGGTATAGCTAGCCAAGAAGGAGGCTAAGGAAGCTGTTCGGGATGTAAAAACTAAATTATATAAACAAGTATACAAGAAGTTGGACAATAAAGAGGCAGAAAAGGATATATATATATATATATATATATAATTGCTCGAATAAGAGAGGGAAAATCTAGAGACTTATGTACTGTAAAGTGTATTAAAAATGAGGATCAGAAAGTTCTAGTTCAAAACGAAGAGATTAAATAAAGATGAAAAGATTATTTTGATAGATTATATAATAGTAGTTTTACTTAAGATTTGGGAGATTTTACTATTCAGTATAAGAATATGAATCGTAGTTTTATGCGTAGAATTAAATAATCTGAGGTAACAGAGGCTTTGAAGAGGATGAAATCAAGAAAAATTGTTGGTCCAGATGAGATTCCTATAAATGCATGGAGATATTTAGGAGGGATAAGTGTGAGGTGGCTGACAGATGTTTTTAATAAGATTTGGTAAACTAATAAAATACCAAATGAATGGAGGAAGAGTACCATAATATCTCTGTATAAAAATAAGAGTGATATTCAGAGTTGTTCTAATTATCGTGGAATAAAACTCATGTGTCATACTATGAAGCTTTGGAAAAGGGTAATTGAACATAAATTGAGACAGACTGTTAAAATATCGGAGAACCAGTTTGGATTCATAACGGGGCGATCGACGATAGAAGCTATTTATTTAGTTCGTCAACTTATAGAGCAATTCCGAGAGAGAAATAGAGATTTGCATATGGTATTTATTGATCTGGAGAAAGTTTATGATAAGATATCACGAGAGGTATTTTGATAGACATTGATGAAGAAAAGAGTCCCTATTAAATATATTGACATAATTAAGGACATGTATGATAAACTAGTAGCCAATGTCAGAATATGTGGTGGTTTAATTAGTGATTTTTCTATCACAATTGGATTGCATTATGGATCTGCATTGAGCTCGTTCTTATTTGCTATAGTGATGGATGAGCTTACTAGAACTATTCAGGATGAGATATCTTGCTTTATACTATTTGCTAATGATATTGTCTTAGTTGATGAGCCAAGAGCATGGGTGAATGCCAAGTTAGAGTTATGGAGGCATACATTAGAATCTAGAGGTTTTAAATTGAGTAGGTCTAAAACAGAGTATATGAAGTATAAATTTAGTAAACGACGGACCCTAGAATATAGTGTTGTCACATTGGACGGGCAAAATATACAAATGAGCAGTTAGTTTAGGTATTTGAGTTCTATTATTTAGAATGATGGAGAGATCGATAATGATATCAACCATAAGATACAAGTTGGCTGGTTGAAATGGAGGAGTGCAATGGGAGTTTTATGTGACCATAACATTCCGTTAAGGTTGAAGGGAAAATTTTATAGGACTGTTATTAGGTCAATTTTATTATATGATACAAAATGCTGGCTATAAAGAAACGTCATTCACAGAAAATAAGTGTAACAGAGATGTGCATACTTCGCTAGATATGCGGCAATACTAGGAGAGAAAAAGTGAGAAATGAAGATATTCGTACTAAACTAGGTGTAGCCCCCATCGATGAGAAGATGCGAAAAAATTGCTTACGATGGTTTGGTCATGTGCAACGTAGATTTACAAATGCACTAGTTCGACGAGGGAAGGTTATCAATGTAGGACAAGTTAAAAGAGTAAAGGGAAGACTAAAGAAAACATGGATGGAGGTGATACGAAAAGATATGGATTCTAGAGGTTTAAATGAGGAGATATTACTTGATAGAAATGAATGGAAAAGGGTTATCAACGTGATCGATCCGACGTGATTCTCCTTTGGTTCACGTAACCTACCCCAAGTACTTGGGATAAAACGCTTCGTTGTTGTTGTGTTGTTGTATGAGAATCGATGACCTCTTGCCACTTTCATTGCCTCCTTCCTGGGCAGCTACAGTCGTCATCCTCTTAATTCATCGATTAATTGATCGAGTGTTTGAAGACTCCTCGCCTTCCCATTGTGAGCAGCTGATGGAAGAGTTGCTTCTAGACTTTTAACTTTGGATCTAAGTCTTCTCAGTTACTCGAACCTGGCCTGCTTCATTCACATTCAATTTGAGTTTGCAAAGTTCAGATACAAATTCGTTTTGAAGTTAGATCAGGTACTGTAGCTCTAAACTTAAACCCGTTTCCATTTTCAGCCGGGTCATCGAGCACTGGACCTGACCCATATGCACATAACATACTTTTAAGGGGTTTTGAGTAGTAATAGGCCTGTTTCAAGCATGATTCAAGCCAGATTCAAGCAATTGCAATTATGGGCTATTCTCTAAAGTATTTTTTTTTTGGGATTTTCAACTCTTGGTTTCTTACAACGATCTGAATGACTCTATAAGACTTGCGTGGTAGAGATGAGTTTCACAAATCCTTGAGGTAAGCTCTAACTAAACCAACATTCCAGTTTGTAAATTTTGAATTCAATGGTATGTGGCCACTAAAAAGGATGACCTAATTCAGAGGTGATTGATCAGCTTCACCTATATTTGCTCGATTCTTACCATCACTGTCAGTCACTAGTTGTAAATGTCTCCAAGTCACGGAAAATTGTCGGAAATCCTTTACGAGGATTTTTATTTTGACTTTTGTTTCTGCATATGTAGTGAACATAGATCTTGTTATAAATTATATATGAGACTATTAGAGGAGATAGTGAATAATTATGAAACTTTTGATTTTCCAAATAGAATTTTTCTCGTGAATGAGAGTTTGTCGGTCACTAGGGTATAAGGTCCAAATTTATCCTTTTTAATTTCTTACGAAAAAAGAAACCCTATTTTTTGTTCTTCCCTAAGTCTGCCAGAAACTCTAATTCCCTCATTAGTACTGCATCAACCAACCTCATGATACCATTATTCTTTTTGAATTAGTAAAATTTTCAATATAAACAAGGAAGGAAAGATAGAAAGGATTTCACCGGGCATAGGTAGACTTTCAAGCAATGGAATATGAAAGTGCTTGAAAAATATCAGGAAAGGCTTGTGAAACCATATCTATCAACTTAAGTAGTAGAGAGCAGGATAAATGCTTCTGTCTACAGGTTCAACAAAGGGATGGGTTACTATTGCAAGAAGCTGGCTGGTCAAAATGTATAACACTCAAGTAGAAGCAGAGTGCACATTTTCATTTGTTAATGAACCATGTTTTTACTTGAGTGTTATACATTTTGAGTGTTATACATTTTCAACAAAGAACCAAAAGAAAATGTGCGCTCAAGTAGAAGCAGAGCTTGCACCTTCTCTTTGTTGAAAATGCGCGCTCAACCTCAAAGCATTTTACACCTAAAACACTTGAATATTCATTGAGCTTGCACTTTTCTAATCATTGATACCTTTTAAGTGTAACAAGAGCCAAAAGAACCTTTTCACCTACTTTTTTTGAAAGCTTTTTCATGTACTTTGTTGGTTTTTTTTCTTTGATGTAATCCTTTTTTATTGGTTTTTTAAAAGCCTTTTCTGTCAGTTTCCAGTATGGTTGATATCTCTGTGATGTACAGTTTAGCTTTCATAAATAATTTTGTGGTACCATATTTCTTCTCTCCTCGTACATGTTGCTCCATAATTCATATAATTAAGGGGTTGTTTGGTTGGGGAAATGGGATTGTGAAATAGAAATGCAGCTGCAGCTGCATTTCCCTCATTTGCTTTGATTTAAAATTGCAACAAAAGCTGCATTTTGCAGCATTTGTTGCGACTGGTTTTTTTTTCTCTCGTCCTTGGATCAACACTGTTCTTCAGTTGCTGCCTGTGATTTATGTAATTTATTTCATTTAAAATTCTTACCGATGCTCATTGTAAACATTTCTCATTGTTCTTTCGTATGTTCCACCAATTCAACTACCTTTGACTGTCTGGATAGTACTAGTAGATAGTCATATATCCTATTCATTTTAGAGGATTAATGTTCCAGCTTATCATTCATAACTACTATTTCTTGTGACTTTGCTAGATTCTTTTCACGCTAGATTCTTTTCATTCCTTTTTTGTGGCTCAACCTAGGGGCTGTGTAATTTGAAGTCATTCTCATCCGTAATCCGAGGAACTCCATCTACTGCGCTGCTAGAGCTTATTACTAACTTCAGATATTTTTTCACCAACTGTTATTTGATTAATTTTATGTCAAAAGGGAAACTTCTCTTAGTCATGTGGATTTGATCCTAAATATGACACCTCAATTAGCTCGAGATTTGTGTTTTTTGAACAAATTAATTAGGGGAAAAATGATAACTGGGACGTTCATACCATTGTCATGCCTAATACTGAATAAAAAACGTGTTGTTTATTTATTTTTCCTTGGCATTTTGTGACATACTAAAGATTTGAAAATGATAAGAGTATTTTTGAATGGATCCTGACATTATGTTCCCCAGTACCTTTTACATGCTTGATAATGCGCGGTAATATGCTTGTTAAGAAGGTAAACATATTGAGTTGGCTGCTGTTCCTGTCTACACTGGCAAAGGGCCGCAAAGTAGCTTTGGAAGTTAATAACAACTTATTGACACAAATTCCTTCCTTTCTTGTAATGAATGCTCTTTTCTTTTGTACTGTCTGTACCACCTTGTTGGAAACTATCAAAATTTACTTTTATAAATGTTTTCAGTTACCATCATGTATATTAATCCTGTTGGGTTCCTTTCAGGTCTTCACTCCTCAAAGTTGGAGACGATTATGTAAAAAGGTTTGTCTGTACTATATTGTGGAGGTGTCTACATTCTCTACATTGATAAATTACGACTCATTGTGTGTGTATACTCTATTAAGATGCTATGAAAAAAAGGGAACCTTTGATTAACTTATTGCTTATTCCTAGCCATATCGTAATTATCAAGCCCTTCAACAACTTGTGTCCTTCCATGATTCTCTTGAGCTTTTAGTGCCATTTATTCAAGTATGTATATTAGCCAAATGGTAGTTGAGCTCTGTTAAATAATGATAAAAAATCTCTGTACATTTTGGAAATCCTTCTATTATTATTTATGTGCAAAGGATATAGGTGGGCTGGATGCAGACCTTATTTTGGATTGCTGCCTGGAATTTTTGTTTCAAGATGCATAGAAAGTATTACTTGAAACCATTTGCGGATTATTGCTCGGGACATTTGGACGGTCAAGGGATCTTGTCGAAACTATGCATTCCGTTTGAAAATTCTTTCAAGGCCAATACTCGAAAGATGTTTTTTTCTTTTCTTGTTTCCAGAAGTTATATTGGATCCATCCTGGTCACTCTTCTACTATGGAAATTGTATACTGATGTGTGTCTGCCATTGGTTAAAAATGCAGCACCTGAACGTATCTAGTGTACGGGAGGATCATGGCCGTATGAAGAAAATCCCCCCTATGGGACCTCCAAACTCTACGATTCCCGTGCAAAATTGTACAAAATTGATTGTCGATGCTGTTTATATGTTCTTAACTACCCAAAAACATGTGTAGACGGAAATTGGTTGCTTTTACAGACTGTTCGCCTAGAAATCATGTGGCGTTAAAAGTTTTGTTGCTGAGTATTGTTTGTTTTGCAAGCGCTTGCACAATGGAAGAATGGCTTCACATTTGGTATGATAAATATAACTAACAATATGGATCGTCAATATGACTAAAATAATATGGCCCACCTGTATCTTCGAATTATATATCAATCAAAATATTCAGCATGCTAGGTATATTGTCTTGATATTTTTGAACTTAATTAGTGAATCATTTTGTGTCACTTGTGTTCTATTTTTCTGCTGATACTTACAGTTCTTTTGAGGTAAAATTTTTATTTAAAATACTCTTTGGTTTTTACTTTCAACAGAAATTATTTCTGTAAGCATTTCTTTTTCATGATATATACTTATTCCCTAAATTATATTTTTTTTATTGAAAACGAAAGTATACCAAATTATTCACCCTTAGGAACAAGTATGAGGATGACCGTACCTATGGTAACAAGAATGAACAAATTATAACAAGGTATAGCATGCTTTTCTTGCTATATTTGCTCAGAAATTGAGTCATTTAATTCTTGGATTGTGTTAAGTGGGTGAGTTACGGGTATAAAAATTAGTAAACTGCTCACAATAAAAGTTAGGTATGTAATAGTTTTTCCAAAATAAGAAAGAAAATGGTTTCTGTTGTTTGGTTTGGGAGAAAATTTAAAAGAAAAGGAAATATTATTTTTACTAATAAAATATTGGTTTGGGAGAAAATTCAAAAGAAAAGGAAATATTATTTTTACTAATAAAATATCAAGAAAAATCCAATTTCTATCTTATTTTCTTTCCTTTTCTCTTTTGTTTTCTTTCTTTCATTTCCTCTTAAACTGAAACACGGATAAAATTTAAAAAAGGGATATTTACAGATTTATCCTTTAAATCTTTATAAATTAATTTAGTCCTCCAAATCTTCATATTTAGAATTTAGTCTCCAAATCATCTAAATTACTACAATTTAGTCTCTTTTTCTAATTTCCGTTAGCCAAGTTTATTTTTTGACTTGATTTTTCCATTTACCCATTCTTAATTCCTTCTTTCCTCTTCCTCCTCTCTTCTCCTTTTCTCTTCCTCCTCTCTTTTCCTTTTCTTCATGCTTTCTTCTCTCTTTTTTTTCCCTCTTCCTCCTCTTTTCTCCTTCTCTCTTCTTTCTCTCTTCTCCTTTTTTTTATTGGGTTCATTGGCCTCCCCCGTTCTTCTCCTTTTCTTTATTGGGTTCATTGGCTTCTCCCCTTCTTCTTCTTCTTCTCTTCTATCTCTTTATTCTTTCCCATTTTTCTTCATAGGGTATTTAAGTCATTTCATTATTTTAAAAAAGTAAAAATTAAATTCTTTCGTTTATTTGGACGGAAAAACTAATGGAGGGTCAGGGTGAGCATCGGTCGGTTTCGGTTTTGGCATGAAAAATCGCCACCGAAAACCGAACTGAAGTTTCAAAACCTAAACCGAATCGACCGAACTCTTGGCTTAACCGACAACCGAACCGAAACTTCGGTTTCGGTTGGTTTTCGGTCGGTTTCGGTTTTCATGGGCTTCGGCCCAAAAGCAAAATTAATTTAACAAAAATCATTTCGGCTCAGTTAAAAAACCAAAAAAAAAAAAATTTGGCCCAGTTAAAAAAAACCAAAAAAAAAATACAGTTTGGCTCAGTTTTAAAAAAAACAAACCCTGTAACCGAAGTGACCGAAACCCGAAACCCGTACCTTGGGATGGGGAGTTCGGTTATTTCGGTCGGTTTCGGTTGGCGATTTCGCCACCGAAACCCGAACCGATAACCGTTTAAAACTTCGGTTTAGGGAACCGACCCAACCCGAAAACCGAAGTGACCGACCCGATCGGTTCGGGTCGGGTCGGTTTGTCGAGTTTTTCGGTTTTTTCGGTAAAATGCTCACCCCTAATGGAGGGACTAAATTGTACTAACTTAGAGGATTTGGAAAACTAAATCCTAAATATGAAGATTTGGGGGACTAAATCATAATTTATAAATGTAAGGGACAAATCTGTAAATACCCTTTTAAAAAATTATACTTTGGTTAACGTTAGAGTCGGCCATAAAAACCCATCATTGTTGGCCCGGCCCGTACCAAAATATTCTTGTTTCCTAAAATAGCCCTCTCTCGTTACTCTATTCGCGCTCGCTCACACGCCATTTACAGGGAGTTTCCGCTCGCACGCCATTTACAGGGAGTTTCCAAGGAGCACACCATTTTTACTAGTGAGCCCACTTTATAAATGTCCGGGCTTTGAGCGGGGACAACAAAACCGCAGAGAAGTGGGCTCACTAGAAACATTGGTGTGCTCCTTTGGAAACTCCCCATTAACATTAATGGAAGAACGGAAAATAAAAATTAAACTTTTTTCTTCCCCTTTCGTTTCGCAACCTGAATGAAAAAAAGGGAAAAATTTAAGTATCGCTAATTTTCATCTCTCCCTCTCAAACTCCGGCGATGCAGAAGATGGCGCAGGGTTGGTTCTCCGGCGGTCCGAGTACCGTCGGGGCCGATCTGGACCGGTCCGGTTCGTCGCTGCTTTCCGATTGGAACTCGTACGCCGCCTCCAAATCCGACGACGACGGCGGCCTGGGGTTCGATATCGAGGCCGCTGTGAAATCCGCCAACGACAAGGTAGCCGGTACCTTCAGCGTGTAAGTTTCTCCGTTTGATTTTCTGATTTAGGTTTAGGGTTTTGATTATGTCTTTTATTCGTGAACTGCATGCGGAAAAGATTAGCTTGTTGCTACTTTGCATGGAGAATTTGATAGCTGCAATTTTGATGACTTTTTTATGTTTCTTTATTAGTAAAAAGTTGTTAATATTAGCTTGTTGCTAATTATGAATTTCTCATGAAATGTCACTGGATAGTATGCCCAAGTATTGGGAGGCAAAATATCTGCAAATTTAATTGAATATAAGGTAATGTAGTCAATTTCTATCAAATCTGATATCATATATTAGCATTGGTAAGAATAGGTTTTAGGCTTTGGGATAAAGTTTCCAGTTGGTGGGGATTAAGCAAAAAAAGGTATATGAGCTTTTCTAAAATAAGAAATGCTAAGAAGCAATATATGGAGGGAAATAAAACTGCAATAATTTGTAGAGTCTTAATAGATTTATGTACTACAAGAAGTGACAAGTGAGGCTTTCTTTTGAAATAAATGAGAATGAGGTATTAATGTGGGAAGAGTTCTATCAATTAATCAAGGTTTTTAATGTTAGCCAATGACGATATGCATTGCACTTATCCGATTATTAGATTGTGGCAAATCGATCCATGAGGACAAGGTACGTTATTTTCGACCTTGATGGTTGTACTACTGGTGCAGGGAAGGAATTTTTTTTCTATAATGTGTAGGAAACTTTTCTTAACAAAACCTTGAAGTGTTTGGCACACCGGGATTTGACATGTGTGTCGTTCCAAGTATACTAATACTAGTAACTGGAATGTGCATTGTATGTCCTTTCAAGGGGCAGAGCAGTGAAGCATAGTAAGCAGGACCCACATACCATTTTACTGCTTAAAATTTGACAATGCTATGCATTAATTAACGTAGAATAGGTGGAGCCCAGTTGCATATGTAAAAAGGAAAGGACCAGCGCAATTGGCACATCTGTACTGTAGGTATGATGATATTACCCTTAAAGCAATTTAAAAGGTCCGACTAAAGTGTTATCTGGGTTCCAAGTTACTTTCCTTTCATGAAAACATGAGGTTTACGGTTTCTTTATGAATCTGATGTCAGTTAGTATCAGAGATAGGAAAGTCAGAAGTAATGTTTCCTTTGGAGCTTTAGTGGCCAGTGGCCATTCACATCAGAGAATAATTTTTCACAAGTGGTAGTTGATTTGATTAAGCAAGCTATATTTGATGATGAACCAATTGAAGGATAGTTTTTAGTTATCAAGAAGATATTTGGCGAGTTTTCTTCGTTGTAAATTGATTTCATTGGTATCTAATATCCTGTCAAAAAATGGGATAATCCTCAAGTGATGCTTATGAAATTTTTAAGTGTTAAATTTTCTGCGAGCTTACAACCAATTAATACCATGAACATTACATAGAAATATAATACTGAAATTGTTCTTCATTATAAGACTCAAGGACAAGTTTTTTCCAACAAGGGGAAGATAACACATGGAGGAGAATGACACATGAACGTATTTCAGTAAGTTGAAGCATGGATGAAATTAGGAATATCATTTGTTTTCTTAAATCATTCAGATTCTTAGAGAAACTTCTTTGGTCAACATGTGAATGTTTATTAGGAAAAATAGGAGTCTAGTTATGAGTCTCAAGTAATTAATTATCTTTGAAAATATGAAGTGTTTAGTAACTGTTGTTCTTGGGTTTGTCAAGAGGTATTTTATTCGTATAATTACTCTTATTTGGTCATCCATAACCAATTAATTCTTAAAAGTTATTTGAGTAAATGAATAGTGCTTCCTCTTATCTTCTCTTATAAATTTCTTGGTGTTGTCCTTGTGTTTGTGAGTGAGTTAGATTTGTTTCCTTTGCGGGGTCCAAGGAGGTAAAGTTGCACATTGCTTTTCTTATCTAAATAATTATAGTAGGTCTTGTAGCCTTGCCCTCATCAATTTCTTTCAAGCAAACCTGAGCCCTATCATTCCCTTCGCTGTGAACCCAGTTTCAAATGCTTACCTTAGGACTTAATAGCTAATATATAAGGAGTGTATCACTGTATTGTGCCCCTATTGACAAAAAATGGTAATTCTTTAGATCGTTTACTAAAATTATGTTCTTTTATATGTGGATAACAACTATTATATATGAGTCAAATATAGATATATTCTATCAAATATACATATATATTACTAATACAAATGAAATATTCATATATGAATAGTCATATATAAATTTCAATGTTGCTACCTGGTGCTTGGTGTCTATATCGGAGCATGACACTGATCTCCATGTCAACTAGTCAGATTTCTTTTCAAGAAACTAGAGCTTTTCAAATCTCCCATTGAGAAAAGGTTGTGGGTTTCTACCTCGAGTCAAATGGCAGGAACTAAATGCAGGTGTCATATTTCGTTTGAGTCTGAGCACTTTAGTGATATCTCTATCTTGTCATTTGATAGAAAGAAATTGGTCAATGAGGACAAAATTCAGTTGTATAGTCAACCTTAGGGGTTGTACCTTGGGGGAAGGCATGTATTTTCTCCAAGCAATCTGAACCACTCCACCTCAAAATCATGGGTTTTCTGGACTTTATTTGTCTTTCTTCTACTATTTTCTTCTAATTGTTAATGGTTATTGGGCAGAAAATTTGATATATTGGATTCTTTCTATAGGCATAGGCACCCAGCATGTACTTCGGCCACAATTAATTTTGCATGCTTTTATCAACTATGCATGATAGACATATACATTAAATAATTGGGTTTCGATATTGTCGTAGGTCCATACCTGTGCATCAACATTTCCTGTCTTACTTTCACTGCTGCTTGCCTGTCAAGAGTTGGTACCCCAGCCCTTTTTGGAAAACTTAACTGTTGTCATCTCTAGATACAGGGATCTTACAATCACTCCAAAAATTAAGATCTCATTTTTCTTTTTTCTTTTTTTTGGCTGTTAATTAGAAAGAGGAAAATAAAAAAAAATATATGATATTAATCCACACAAAACGAGATCTTATTTTTCTTTTGTTTTATAGAATTGGCCTTTATGTTCTACCAGTTGGTGAAGGGAGATAGTACTGTTAGTTTGTTTTGTGCAAATGTCATAAAGTATTGTCAGTTGTGTTTCCAATCAAGTGTTTGCTAAATTTAATATTGAGAAGTCAAATACAGTTCAAAGATGCATACAAAATTGATTGTTAGGCTAGACTGGGTGTTAATTAGCTTGAGAAATATGATTCCTTTTGTGCTACATGGATTTTTTTTTTTTTTTTTTTTTTGACAATTGGTTGTTATTCTCTTGTGTTATCAGCAAAAGATGGGAAGTTAACCTGCGATTCAAGTTTGTAAATTAAATATTCATTAAAAAAGCCGTGAGGCATGGTTGCCATTATCTTAGTGTCAGTTTCTTCTGTAGCTTGTAGCTCTCCATGCAGTTCCAATCTCAGGCATTGATGAAATTTGCATTTGATATTTTACAGGGTTTCAAAAAGTGTGAGGGAACTTCCTGGGAGCTTCCAAACCACTACTAGCACTGTTCCTTCTGGAAAATCTCTTATGTACTTTGGTCTGCTCCTTGCCAGCGGTGTATTTTTTATTTTCCTTGCTTTCACTGTTTTCCTTCCTGCTATGGTGTTGGTGCCCCAGAAATTTGCTATCTGTTTTACACTGGGGTGTGCGATGATTGTTGGCTCATTCTTTGCTCTTAAAGGTCCCAGGAATCAACTTGCACATATGATGTCTAGAGAGGTATTTCTTAGTTTTTTTATTTTATTTTATTTTTTATTATTTGATAAGAAGTTTATTATGGTAGGTGATACGGAGTTAGTTTGTCCATAGTTAAACATAATAAGCTTTTATCAGCTTTCCTATTAGCAGGTTGTTTGCTTAGTTGGAGGAAATAGTTATGTATCCTGTTCATTACAGAGAACTAAAATTAATAACAATAATGAAGATAAACTCTTCTTTATACGATAGAATGCCATTTTTTTTTATATTTATAGTACTAAAGAAAGTTCCATGGAGTATCCTTAATAGTTCTACTCCGTAGCCGATCCATTTTGATGGGCAGAGGCTTTGATGATGATGATATCAAAGTTGCTATTATGGAGCTCCATGTAAACGAGGAAGAATTCTGTGTGCTTTAATGACATTTACTTTGCTAGGGTCTGTCCTCTATATTGTTCGTTTGCTTCTACATAGCATTCTTGGTTCGCCTTTCATGATGTTGACTAAATAATAATCAAGATTAAGTAATGATTTTTCTTAATGAGAAATTGGCCAGCTGTTATGTCATAATATAAACTTACCTCCATTAGACTCCAGATCAAACTGTCTGTTTGTCTGCAGCACTGAGTTGAACAGCATGGGCCATACTTCTCGAGGGGCTGAGATTAAGATTGCTACTTAAGTGCTTGAGATTAGGAACTTGAACCTTGCATGTGTTATCCAGAGGAATTTGGCATAGAAATTGGCACTTTGCAGGCAAGACTCGTATAGATCGAAGACGTTATTTGTCATGTTGTAGAAACAATCTGTCAAATTATCATGCTAAATTGATATTAAACTGGGTTAGATTGTTTTTCATTTTCCATTTAGAAATTTTCTTCACATTCGATGTAGAGAGCATCAGGAAACAGCGAAGTTGTGTTGGAGGCTTTTATATATCAATTGATTTGGTCAGATATCACAGTCTCTTTAGATCATAAACTCATTACTACATTCCTTTCAGGTTTATCCTGAAACAACTGATTGCCTCTAGTGCCTTCATCTCAACTGCTCCGATAGTTTGTGCATGTGTGTGCGTTCTTGTTCTTTTTTTAAAATTATAATCTACTTTGTTCCGTAAACTGATTTTTAGAAACTTTTAACATTGTAGTTTCCTCCCAAATATGGTCTTCAGATCTTTGTATATTCAAACCTTTCTCATTTATGTAATGCAGTATATCTATTATTTGTTTTGGTGATTATAAATGTTCTTTTATGTTGTGGCAGAGACTTCCTTTCACATTAGTATTTATTGGAAGCATGGTGGGTACCATCTATGTGTCAATGATGCTCCACAGTTACATTCTTTCTGTTGTTTTCTCTGGACTTCAGGTACTGATAGCCAACTTTTATATTCTTTTTCAGTTACTATTTGCAATCAGAAGCTATCACAGATTTATGCCAAGATATACCACCTAAATAATTACTTTTTGTATTGAGGCAAAAGTGCTATGAAACTAAGCATTATGAAACAATATTTTCCTTGTAATGGTATCTGGCTTGAGTTTTCAACACCTCTATTAACTTTTAGTTACTATGTGGTATCAACAGCTAGTTTGGATTTGCATTTAGAGGTTGACTCTGGACCTAAACATCCATGCTTTCCATGAAATGAAAACTAAGCAGTACTTCTGATTAGTGTCTCCCTTAAATTGTTATCTGGCTAATTTGGTGAAACAAGACATGTACGCAGGGCAACAAACTTAGACTGATGGTACCAAACTAAGGCAGACCGACAGGGGATGGTCATAGCCAGTTCAACTAGGATCCTATTGATAGGATTGAAGCTTGGATCAATTGAAACTACTTGGCCGATCTTTAAAATTAAAAATCCAATACCTTAAAAGATGAATAGCCTAAAGTGGCAAGCTGATGTAAAATTTGGTCTGAAGTTTTTAAGTTACTAAACTAAACCGTGGATCTTAATCTAAATAGTGTAGAAGCTCAGTTGATCTTTGACACTCATTCTTTCAATATTAATAGAATATTTCAATTAAAAACTGGATTTCCTGCTCAGTTCCTCATAGAAAGAAGAGGAATACCAAAACAGAAATTGGTTTGCTTTGTTTATACTGTGGTAAAAACAGAACGAAAGAGGAGAATATCTGAAGAACGAAAGGGATATTTTATTGAAAGAGGAGGACATCTGAAGAAAGAAAAGGATCTTTTAATTCTAAAACATGTGTTTTTCTTCACTGTAGAGTAGAAGGAATTAATTTTACTACAGAAGACATGCATAATATATTAACAACAAAGGTTAGAAACTAGGTGTATAGGAGTCAACATCGAAGGCATTATATTTTGGAAAATTGCTTTCTTATATAATTTCTAGATTAATCTTAATTATCACTGCGTGACAATGATTTACATTTACGATACACCACTCTGATTATGATCTTATATGTATCTTGTAAACTTAAGATAGGATCCAATATTGACATATTTTTATGTGAATTTTGATTTTCTGGTACATTCGGATAACATCGTCTTCTGGTATGATACTGAAGCTTACCATTTCGATTTATGCAGGTACTTGCTCTAGCATATTATGCTATTTCATATTTCCCTGGAGGCGCTGCCGGATTGAAGTTTCTTTCTTCAACAATGACTTCTACCATAATGAGGTGTTTTGGGAGATGAAGCTGCTGAATATGAGTTCTGGTCTCTGCCTTGGCTTCTGGTTGGAGAATTCCGGCAGCATATGAACTGACATTCTCATTTTGTGGTTCAAGTACTAAAGTCTAGTGTGTGATGGTTGCCTTGCGAAACATGGTTACAAATTTCTAATTTAAAGCGCTAATTGTTATCAATTTTGTTACATACAAAATGATTTTGTAGAGGAAATGCCTAAATGTATGAAAATGAAGAGTTTACCTAGATTTGATTGACTCTGCTGTTCAATTTTACCATCTTTTGTTGACAAGAATAAAAGATTGTAATCTGTGTCCAAGAAATTATAACGAGGCACAAGACTGACAATCAAAAGAACAAAAAAACCATAGTTACATTAGCATTATTTGAAATCCTTGCAAAGTATCTGAAAGTTGGTCGCATAAGGTATGGTTCATCTTGGATTCAACAAGCATTTGGCATTTGCATTTGATTTGAAGCTATGGTTACAAATTTGTCACGAATCTTTTAACAATGGCTGCTACAACAGAAGAATTTGCTTTCGCCTGCATGCAATCAGCAAGATACATTGTATGCACTGATAAAGACATGTAGATACAACAGCCCTGCCTCCATCCCCAGGGGAATTTCCCAACATAATATCATACAATCGATTGAGCCAAGACTAGTACGATACAGACACAGTGGGAAGTGCCCCAAACTTGGACTACCGGGAAAATCAATACTCGTCGGCAGAAACTATATCATGATTCACATCTCACGGGGGGTACTGGGCTTCGAGCTTCTTCCATATGAAATTGGTAACTCCCCAGCTGAAACCACGGTATTGGAGCCATCGGACAATCCTTGCCTTGCGTTTTTCTGGTGACGTGCTCTGACTTCGCAGCCACTGCTTAGATGCCTGAAGGAAGAGGCGATCCATTGAAACCTTGGACATACCATGCTGCATTATTTGGCCCTCTCCATCAGCATCATCACCTTCAAACACCTGTGTTATTGCCTTTTCTGCTTCCACATCCTTCACCCCCTTATGGACAAGTGCCTGATCCAAAACAAATATCAGTTTCCGAGTCTTCGATATAGCTTCAGCAGCAAGTGAGCAAATCTTTTTGAATAATCCTCTCTATAATTTAACAGAACATATAAAAAAGGATAACATGAATATTTTGTTTCTTGTAGCGTAGGGACTTTCCTTCTAACTTGGCTATATATAGCTTCTCTCTTCTCTAGGATAAGAATGCAATATGCTCAATTTTTTTTTCCTCGTCCTATGCTATATACTAAAGGGTGATTTGGAGTGCTCTTCCTGAGTTGATACAAGTTTAATCTGCATGTGATATCTAGACAAGTTCGGGTAGGAGGTAGTCAGTAGTGTACGCTTTCTATCTGATTACTCCCTATACATGTAGCCAAGAGGTTGGAATGTAATATTTATGCTCCTTTTGCTACATCCACTCACGATCATGATGCACTGAATATTTCATCTATTCATGTTCATGATGCAAAGAATATTTCATATTGCACTCATTTTATAAGAAACAATATGTCTTCAAATTCACAATATGATATGCTTGATCATTTTTATTGAAATTTCATGTCTAAAGTTAGTTGTTATTTATTGTGGCGTGAATGGACTTGTTGCTCATGTGTGCATTTAAGAATAATAAGACAATGTATGCGATGAAGATGCAAGGATCTGAAAATAAGACATGTAAAATCTCAATACCATAAAAACCATGTCAGAATTTGAAAATCATTTTCTCTGATAAACAAGAGGAGAGTTTGATAATATCAAACTTTAGCTTTTCCTCTCCAATGATGGATGAACCCCCTAAACCTCTTGATATAGGATTGCTTTAGAGGAGGAGGCGTTGATTTGAAGCAAAAGCAATATCTATGAAGGGCAATCTTCATCAACTCTTGGGTGGTACACCCATAATACAAGATAGTGCTCTTTGGTATCCAAAGTTCTTTGGACACTTAGTATTTGAATTAGTAAAAATGATGACCTTTGTGCTTTAATTTCAAAACCTTATTAGGACCGATATAAATTGTTGACTCTATTAGCTTTAACTCTGGCACACGCTAGATCTTCATGAACATTCATTCTTTAACCATTTAGAAACATGAATATTGCACGACAACTTTCATCCACTACATTTCAAGAGAGATCCAATCGAATGTGTACATGTAATGTAAATACATTTGAATTGATAAATTAAATTTACACATAATTTCCAAAAAACTTAATCAAGCCTTCATTTCGAATTCCTCATATCATCTCCTGTTTGCCAAGTCCTTTTGCCAGAGATATTATGAATATATTCTACACTTATTAAAGAGCCAAAAAGTTCTTGAACAAAGGGGAGAATCTAACCATGTGAGCTATTAAAGCGCAATAGTTGTTGGAAGCCCAGCCCTAGGCACCCAAACAGAACAGCAGCTCTACTGTTCTGACTGGGCAACCGGGCTAAGATATCCACCCACAACAACAATTGACATGTATCGTTTTGACACCAGGCCACTGGGCATGCAAAAAGCCATATTTTGGATATTTAGAATCTTATCTTTCCACATTTGAACACCCACGCCGCGATGCCTAAAGAGGACTGTTATTTAAGAAATGGAAGCCCAACGTCAGATACCCATTTAGAATAGAGCCATCGCCGACATAGGCAAGGGTCGAATGTGAGAGAATTGTGCCCATTTGTTTGAGACTTGTCATTTCTTTTCACTCCCTCTCTTTCCATTATATATTATCTTTTGGTATCTTTTTTGAGAGACATCCAAAATACCAATTGTGCTCAACTGTCATTCATTCTTGAAGAGGAGAAGGGGCTTGTGTGTGGGGGGGTTGGGGGGGGGGCTCAAGTTCTCAATCCTATTCAGATTATCAACTTGCTAGATCTTTTATCTCTCATTTTATACCAAAGATTATCCATGATTCAATATTAATTTTTTGCTTGTGCCAAAGCTATTTTTTTATATCCATCCATTATATGTGCTTTATCTTAGTATTCTAGCTATCCGAGAGTTTTACATTATGCTATATAAGATTCAATCACATGATTGCTTGTTTTATTATTCTTGATATCATTAAGTTTAATTTGTTTTAGTGTCTAGCACAAATTTTTCATTGAATTTATTGATCTATGTTACACTTGATATCTTATCATTTATTGTTTGGATCATAACCCATTTAACTTGTGACCATATCATTGGCATCTTAAGAGATTAAAACAGTGCATGTCCTTTTTGTTATATACATTTATTGTCTCATTTCTATTACCATGTATTAAGAAGGAGCAATCCCTAATCTTGCTTATTATTTCATATGCCATTAGATTATTCTTGTCTATATTGAGACTGAAAATATTCGTCATGATATGCTACCTTTCATTTTTATACCATACAAATCATGATTATATGTATCTGTTTGAACACAGATTTCACTATTAATCATGCTTTATTATTGCAAGTGGAATGGTAGTACTAGTCTCAAGGTTACCTTTCAATAGTGTATTGGTGGTCAGGTCTGGCATGGATAAGAAGGTCTGAGAACAGTGGACACGGGTGTAATTCCAATGTTTGGAACTATCTTGTTAGTGTGTTTATATCACAATCTTCATGAATGAGAAGTTTCTATGATCTACTGATACTCCCGTATATTATGTGCATGTGGAAGCATGCATGTGTTCCTTATCTTGTTGGATTTAATGTTATATGTGTTTCTTTGTGAATAGAAATTTTGTTGAAGTATAAGAAACCCCACCAAAGTAGCGTGTTTGTTTTCTCTCCAGAAATCCCCATGAACTATTTAATGTTATGTAAACCCTCGTGAGATTTCAAATTTTATATAAACCCCCAAACGGTGTTAACGGAAAAATTGATGATCAATTTAAAAATACAGGAAATAACACTCTCCAACCTTTCTAAATACCCATGTCCTGATTTAGTATATTCTACTCAAAAAATATAAATCTAACTATCGGAGAGTGGATATTTGATATGCTTTTAAAATCGATCAATCTTTCTATTACGTTGTTTGGAGATTTCCATGAAATTTGAAACTGTTGGGAATTTACATGACACTAAAAAGTTTATGGGGGGTTTCTAGGAAAACTTTAATAACTCATGGGGGTTTCCTCTACTATAGCCTTGAAAGAATATCTTGTATCTCTTTGTATTCACAATGGTGAGCTCCCACCTTGATCATGTCCAGGAGATATACTATTTTTATGGGGTGTACAAGGCAGGGAGAGCACCTCCATGAGTTGTGCATACCGTACATGTGCACGAGTAATTAAATGTAAATATCAAGCACCAACACACTTTGTATCTCTAACTTTCATATTTGATATTCAAGAGTGCTTCCTATGAATATATGATAAATCATACTTTAATTTTTTACATTTTGCTTATATTATGAATAATATACAATATTAATTAGTTATCATAGAGAAATATTTTAACCACATGTGAATAAGATGATGTATGACAACTAATTAACTAAGTATTAGGATTACTAATTCCCATTTCAGTATGTGATTGTATAGTTCATGACACTCGTCAAATGGAGGACGAATGGAAACATGGTTCCATGTTTTAGTTTGATAATTATAGAACAACACATAATGAGGTAGGAATATCCCTTCAAGTCACAAACTTCAAATTCTTCTTCAAAGAGCATAATCTTTAAAGGTCGGAGCTATCTCAAGAAATGATCCATCGGCTTCAATGAATTAATTATAAAGACCAAAGTGAATGGAAAGCAATGTTAGAGATTATACCACATCATCACATATGAGGACCCAGTCAAAGAGCTACAAGGCTACATTTTAATGACCATTTATAAGGTAAAACAATAATTCCTAATCTACAGTGGGCACCTTCGAAATCTGACATCCTTTCCATTTGCTCGCTTTCCATTATATGAGCCTAGCTCATTTAGTCATTTTTCTAAGCTCAGATATTTGTATGAAACCTAGATATTTGATTATTTACTCAAGCCTAAGATTCCAATTTCCAACCATTTTATTAAGTCCACATATTTCTCATTCGAGTCGAAGCCAACTTGATAATGAGCCCATGTATTTAACTAATTAAATACCTTGCATGAAAAAGCTCACTGATTGAATTGTGTTAGTGGTGGGCCCGTGGCCATATCACCAAAAACCCGAAGAGATTTCCTTTTGGTTTGTTCACACAAGAAGCTCATGCATCATTCCATTATATAGGCCCACTTCACTTTATATGGCATCTCAAATTTTTGTTTGAATGATTTCTCTAAGTTTAATTATTTCATCTGAATTGTCTTTGACCCAAGAGACTAGGTGGTCCCCATGCATAAGAAAAGAACAATTTGCAACGCTAGAAAAGTAGTTGCTAGGCTCTAAAAAGAGCCATTATAGCCTCTTTTGAACCCAATTTCTCTCCCATTCTTTTATTTATAGAAATATTCAAGAGAGATTTAAGAGAGATACTTTCATGGATACTATCGTAACGTTGAATCTTCTCAAAAGGAAGATCAAGAGTGACCAAATTTATATCTTATCAAAATCCATTATTTCCTCTCTTCATCTCCTGTTAGTTTATTTCTTTGGGAGATTATCTTTTCTTAAAGAGTTTATTATCATTTTCTTATTTATCTATCTTAATTTACCCATCTAGAGTGTCAATTGTATTTTTATTTCCAATATTTCACCAATAGAGCTTGTAACTATCATATCTTGCTATTGAGACCTTGTGAACTGGGATCAAAATTCATAAAAGAATCCTAATCTTGTTGTTTTTCATAAGATGACCTATTAGTCTCTTGGCAAGAAGTTTTAGAGAATGAAATCCAATTTCTTTGATAGAGATTAGTGATGAGATTGTCCTTGAACCCATGAAATCAAGGGGAAGTGGTTATACTTATACCCATGAAATCAAACAATGATCATTGTTGAAAATAACGCGTTATGAAACCCATTATATTGTATTATGAAACCTAACAGTCGAAAATAACTCAATGTACTGTAACGGTGAGTTTTTTACGTTATTTTATGTTATATTATGTTAAATTACGTTATGTTACGTGTGCAATATTTTTAAAATAATTTTATATTGATGTCGATTATTTATTTGACAGATAGCGAATTGCAGCAGTTTTTTTTCACTTGACTTGTTGTTTACTTATTTGATTGTTTGTCGCATTGTTAACTTACTAGTTTGTGATTACAACCCTTTCCAATTACTGAAATTTCTTACTTGCTGATTAAATTGAATTCTCAGCTAAACTACAAGAAACAATTACAAATAAGATAAATTGAGTATTACAAAATATAAATTACAATATTGATAATATTTGAAAATAAATTTAAAATTTTGTTTTTAAATTTAGATAATGACTGAAATTATGGGCATGAATATAATTTAATTTATGAAGATAAATTTGAAAATTACTGTGAAACTTGTAAGAAATTAAGAATTGATACTGGGATATAAAATATTTTTATATTCTTCTTGTAGAATTTTTTTAATTCATTTTTTAATTTATAATTTTTTTTAATATAGTTTTATATTTGTTTTTTTAAATAAATATAAAATTGCGTAAGCTATATTATGCGTTACGCTCTATGCGATATAACCTAACAGAGACAAAACGTTACGTTATCGTTATCGCTATTTTAAACATTTCAAGGGATAGTGAATTAAAATCTAGGCCGGTCTTGGCATTAGTTGGGAAACCTCTAATAACATATATTTGTATCATCTCAAACCCTCTTCTCCCCATCAATTTACTTTCATATTACATTGATTGCTTGCATGCTTTTCATTATTGCTTGCTTGATCGACTCAAAGTTAAGATAAAACCCTATTCACAGCCTCCTGGAGTTTTCTACTTGTTTTACAAGGACCTCTTAGAGCCTAATACTGTGATACCCAATCAGAAAGCATTTCAATAAACTGTTGAATTGAGGACTAACAATATATAACAAGGTAGATAGCACTAACAATTTGTCTTCTGCTTATAGGACCAACTAGAAAATAACAAGTCCATAGAAGTTCAAATTTTCCACTAAAACAAACTTATGTATCTCACAAAAGTAAATTTCAAAGCTAAGGCGTTATGTTATTCTGAACTTGTAATTATTTAAATATAAAGTATCTTTATCTCTTACAGATTCTACAATTCTTTCATTGATTTACTCCAATGCATTCTCAATGTAGTACCCCAACTAAGATTCTAAATTGGAATTGATATCAGTATTGGTATCGGTTTATGGTATCAAAAATCAGTAATACTGGACATATTAAAAAATATATCATATCAGCAATATAAAAAATAATGACAGTATATCGCTAAAAGTATTAACTATGCCGACATTGATGTTACAGGGTCTATATCACTGAAAGAACTGATATGATTTTCATGATAAGCATCAATATCATTTGACACTCAAAACCTTGACCCCAATACATAAGCATGTCATTAATAAATTCATTTAAATTATATTATTATAATACAAAGTTTTTTAGTTTAACAAACTAGATTTCCCAAATTGGACTACATAAGTAAAAAAATTGGCATTATATGGAAAATTTAGATTTCATGATACGTTAATTTTCTTATAGAAGTTTCAAAGATGAGGTAAAAGATCAAAATCTGAAGAACCATCTTGCAAAAAAGGGCCCTTGATGTGGTTATCTAAGACTGAGCCATAGGGAGTCCAGTAAGAGAGGTGACACTTGTCCATTTTTGTAAGAGGTCTATATAAACCCCATTAACTCCTTCCAGCCAGCACACTTTAATCCCTCTCAATCAACAAGAATAGGAGAGAAGTGAAATGGAAAACCAAGGAACTTTACGTGAACAATTGGATATAGAGTACGCTCCTTCTGCTACCAGTTTCTTTATGCATGAACTGACAAAGATTGTGATGATTACATAATAATTCTTTTGACCATTCTTGCCAATTTGTGCTGTAACAAATCATCACTTTTGTTGGTACAATGGCATCTTTAAAGTAGAATCTGAAAGCATTCTTCACGCATGCTTGTTCATTAGTAAATAGCTCCGAGGTGTTCACTCTGAACACATTTCTCATTCGTACCCATTTGGCTGGACGTGGCACAAGACTTCTGTAGGTCTGAAGAATCTGAACCACTGTGACCGATCCCAATCCAGTATTTTCAACGAAGTACTACCAAATTTAGTATTGTTGGATTCCCCTTGATGTCTCTTTCAACCAATTCTGAGTTTAACCAATCTGATCTATGTAGTGAAAGTAATGATTCAAACACTTGTAGAATTTTCATACTGCAATCAGTATATACATTTCCATGCAAAAATAGGTGCCATCTAATTTTAGCATGCAAAGCTCTTGTTTTCCTCCCTTGCTGGCTACAATGGGATCGGATATGTATCACTGGAAACTGTTGCATTAAGTGATACTCATCCAACTTCTGACACTGAAATTTACATTCTCAATTTTTTGTGAGAAATTGTTGGAGTGAACTATATGAACTATTATTTAGCAGCTTCCTCAACTGCCTGAAATCAGGATCAGGAAAATTTGAAGAGGAAGTGGTAGTTGAAATTGCACATGGGTGGACACATTTCAGATGTACAAGATGTCCAAGAATGATGGCAAGACATGCAATGAGAAATTTTGGTATGATGATTCATGCAGTGTTAACCATTTATCATTGCTAAGCTTCTGCTCACGTGATTGTAACCTTGTTAATGAGCTGAACTATTAATTTTTGTTTAATTTATGGATCTTTATACCATGCATGGATCTGATTCAATTGCCTTTGTAGCCATCAAAAGGCTTATGCAAGTCAAGTTAGCCTTGTAAAAGACTAAAGATCATAGGACACGATCCATCACATGACTGTATAATTATACGCATAGGATTAGGGAAGCAACTTGGAACCATACACACCTCAAAACCATATAATCATCCTAATATGGTATTAGTAGGTAGGATTAAGAAACCACAATCCTAAAAAAATCAAAAAGCACCCTCTCTAATATCTAAATTCCTTCCTCTGATCTCAGTTTTGCACTTTTCTTCTTCGATCATAACTAATTCGGTCTACAATCAATCTCGTGAACAAATCTTCATGTCGGTTATTCTCGCAATCTGATTTGGTTCCAACCTATGAAGCATGGACATACCAAATCTGGTCCTGTGTCCATGTAGAACATGATTTGGTGCAAAATACATACTCGATTCATGTGGACACAGATCTGGTGTGTCCTACTCGTAGTCAACGCAAAACATCCGCATCTGACTTACGGTCAACTGGAAATGCGCAACAATATGATCAATTTACTCCATATTATTTCACATGAAAACTTTTAGGTGTACTTTGCTTTTGTTGACATTTAAATATAGTTGAGTTAAGCAGTAATCTTTAAAGTAGTTATTTGAGCAAAATAGGGATTGATAATGAATATGAGTGGGCCTAAGTTCTGTTTTTTTTCATGTAAGACATTTGTTTGTGATACGGTGTATGGTGATTAAATAGTCGTTTACAGGTACAATCAAACTATTCACAATTTCTCTTATACTAATAAATCACTCTGAGCTCTTCCTGCATAGTTAACTAAGAGACTAAAGAATCTTTATTTTTTAAATTGGAAAAAATTATACTGCTTGAACCATTGTTGATTTTACTTGATTAAGCAAGCTGATAATGCAACTAAGTTAATTAACATACTTGTATTTATTATACGTAAATATCTTATGAAATAGTTTGTTATTGATATTTTTAATAATAATACATATTATCTGACATGTTCCTGCATCATACATTTTAGACTTCTATGTCATAGATCCTAGCCATCGACTCCCCCCTCTGATTCCAACCACATTAATTCGTCTCATTAATCCCGACCTTGATTTCCCGTCATTCATCCTTTACTACTAAACTCAGTCTGCATTGGTGAGTTGATGAAGCCCATTCTTTTCCATCTCCTGCCTAAAAACGAAAACCAAAGGTAAAAAACATCATGGGTTACTGTAGCCACAGTACCCACAATAAAAAATCTCTTTTATTTCCAATCTATTTCATAAAGTATTGTGGATTATTGTGGATTCCCTGGACTCTCTTTTCAAATCTTAGTATCTTTTATTTAAGAACCATAGGCACTTGCCTTTTACCTTTAAAAAATTCTTCTGTCATCTTTCTCTCATTTTTTAATCTGACCAACTTTTTTCTTTTAGAAATCCTAGCCATTCATCCTTTCAAAAAAAACTCTTTTCTATATGGATATAGCATCTTACTTTTTCTGAATCATAAGAGCAGCACAGTGAAGCTTGACTAGAAGGTACATGTCATGGAGTCTTTAACTTTCGTATTCTGTTTAACTAGTTGTGGACTTGTGAATTTGTTAAGAACTGCAGCTTTATGATGTACTATGGCACCAGATTTCTGTTACTTAATGATGTTGCCTAGATGTTGGAAACAGCAAGTCTGGAATCTCTGTGATTTTGTTATGTGAAGTGCCTCGTTTCTTTGAGCATAGCACTAACGGAGTTATAAACTTTGGTATACGGGTGGAGATAGAAATCGTAATGGGGTAGGTGTGATCATAAATAAGCAATTACTTTGGAATGTAGTGGAGGTTAGGAGGAAGAATTATAGAATTTTATTAGTTAAACTTATTTTAGATAGAGAGATTTTTAATGTCATTAGTATTTATGCACCACAAGTAGGACTTAATGAATCCAGTAAATATCAATTTTGGGAGAATGTAGATGAGATAAGACAAGAAATACCCGCTGGAGAAAAAATATTTATTGGTGGTGATCTCAATGGGTATGTAAGAACTAGTCGTAATGGGTTTGGTAGTATATATGGAGGATTTGGTTTTGGAGAAAGAAATGAAGCAGGTAATTCAATTCTAAATTTTGCTTTGTCTTATTATTTGATTTTAGTGAATACTTGGCTTAAAAAGAGAGTTTCTCACTTGATTACTTTTAAAAGTGGATTGAGTGCGAGCTAAATAGATTTCTTTTTAAATATGATGGTAAATAAAACTAGTTGTATCGATTGTAAGGTAGTGCTAGGTGAGAGTATAATTACCCAATATATACTCTTAGTTTTAGATTTCAGATTAGAAAGAGACTTAAAAAAATTAAGTATAAACTAAATCCTAAGATTAAGTGGTCGCGATTAGAAAGCAATAAAAAAGTTTTTATAGATAGAGTAGTACAAGAAGCAGATTGGATGGACCATGATGACTCTAATGTAACATGGAACAAAATGGCTAGCTGCATTAAGAGGGTAGCTAAAAATATATTTGGTGAGTCGAGAGGCGGTGCTCCATCATGTAAGGATATATCATGATGGAATAAAGAGCTAAAAAATGCTATTAAGATCAAACGAAATCTTTATAGAGATTTGAATAATAATAATAATGATGGAATAAACTTTGAGAAGTATCACTAGCGAAGAATGAGGCTAAAAAAGCTGTTCGGAATGCAGAAACCAAATTATATAAACAAGTGTACGAGAAGTTGGATAATGAAGAGGCAGAAAAAGATATATATAGAATTGCTCAAATAAGAGAGAGTCTAGAGACTTATGTATGGTAAAGTGTATTAAACATGAGGATTAGACAGTTCTAGTTCGAGACGAAGAGATTAAAAAAAATGAAAAAATTATTTTGATAGATTATATAATGGTAGTTTTACTCAAGATTTGGAAGATCTTACTATTCAATGTGAGGATATGAATCGTAGTTTTATGTGCAGAATTAAAGAATCTGAAGTAAAAGAGACTGTAAAGAGGATGAAATCAAGAAAAATTGTTGGTCCAGATAAGATTCCTATAAACATATAGAGATACTTTAGAGGGATTGGTGTGAGGTGGCTGACAGATCTTTCTAACAAGATTTGACAAATTAAGAAAATGCCGAATGAATGGAGGAAGAGTATCCTAATATCTCTGTATAAGAATAAGAGAGATATTCAGAGTTATTCTAACTATCGGTGAATAAAACTCATGTGTCACACTATGAAACTTTTGGAAAGGGTAATTGAACATAAATTGCAGCAAACTAATAAAATATCGGAGAACCAGTTTGGATTTATGCTAGGTAATCAACGACAGAAACTATTCATTTATTTTGTCAACTTATAAAGCAATTCCGAGAGAGAAATAGAGATTTGTACATGGTATTTATTGACTTGGAAAAAACCTATGATAAGGTACCACGAGAGGTACTTTGGTGGACATTAATGAAGAAAAGAGTTCTCATCAAGTATATTGACATAATTAAGGACATGTATGATGGAGTAGTGGCCAATGTCAGAACATATGGTGGTTTAATAAATGATTTTTCTATCACAATTGGATTGCATCAAGAATCTGTATTAAGCACATTCTTATTTGCTATAGTGATGGATGAGCTTATTAGAACTATTCAGGATGAGATACCTTGCTGTATGTTATTTGCTGATAATATTGTCATAGTTGATGAGACAAGAGTAAGGGTGAATGCCAAATTAGAGTTATAGAGGCACACATTAGAATCTAGAGATTTTAAATTGATTAGTTCTAAAACAGAGTATATGAAGTATAAATTTAGTAAACGACGGACCATAAACTATAATACTGTAAAATTGGATGGGCAAGAGATACAAATGAGCAGTTAGTTTAGCTATTTGGATTCTATTATTTAGAATGGAGAGATCGATAATGATCTTAACCATAGGATATAAACTGACTGGTTGAAATGGAGGAGTGCAACGGGAGTTTTATGCGACCGTAACATTCTGTTAAGACTGAAGAGAAAATTTTATAGGACTGCTATTGGCCAGGTTTATTATATGCCACGGAATATTGGGCTATAAGGAAACATCATTCACAAAAGATAAGTGTAACAAAGATGCGCATGCTCCGCTGGATATGTGGCAATACTAGGAGAGATAAAGTGAGAAATGAAAATATTCATACTAAGCTAGGTGTAGCTCCCATCGATGAGAAGATGCGAGAAAATCGCTTACAATGGTTTGGTCATGTGCAATGTAGGCCTACAAATGCACCAGTTTGACGAGGGGAGTTTATCAATGTAGGACAAGTTAAAAGAATGAAGGAAAAACCGAAGAAAATATAAATGAAGGTGATATGAAAAGATATGGATTCTAGAGGTTCAAATAAGGAGATATTACTTGATAGAAATGAATGGAGGATTATCAAAGTGATTGATCTGGCGTGATTCTTTTTGGTTCATATAGCCTACCCCAAATACTTGGGATAAAAGACTTAGTTGTTGTTGTTGAAGTGCCTCATTTGGCATGTGTCTGATTTTCTTGCAAATGTGTTATTGATATGTTGACCCTGCCTAGTTCTTCCGCTTCGGGTCTAGGAGTGTGACACTAGTTTCTGTTCCAGCCTTCTTCTAAATATACAAAATTGATAAATAAGCTCCACATAGAAGATTCAAATCAGTAACAAAACTTTTAAGAAGGTGATTTTGCAGAAAAATACAAAGCTAAAAAATCATTCCATATAATTCAGCAGTTAAACTATATAGCCTTCATGCTGAAAATGTACAAAGTAAAAAAAGCAGCTTCTGAAAAAGGAATAGCACTCACCTGTTTAATGCGCCTAGGACCCCAAGTTGAGGAAAGCCACCGGGACTGAGAGAACGATTCAGCATATAACCCGTCATTTAGCAACCCCCTTTAAATAACAAAATCATCAGTTTCCCTCCAAAATCCACAAACAGGTATATCTATCTAGCCAAGCTTTGACAAAAGTTCAGTAAACCATGTGATTAAACATTAAAATTCTCAAAGAAACAAAAATCTGAAGATACAGGACGAGGATATCTGAATGAATAAAAAACGGCTGTAAAGACCATTCTGGACATGCAAGTGACAAGGGTGAATCTGAAGTTGATTGCGTATAATATTCTAACTAGGCAGAAAAAAATTGGAGTGAAAATGATAACCCTTTAGCAATTTGAAGCTAGATACCATGCATGCATTTGGAAGCATGACATAAGAAACCAAAGGCAGATTCAATGCATTTTGTGCTCACTCAGGATAAAGGCTACCTTTAAATGACAATCTGGTGCTAGGTAAAATTGAACGATAACCTAGGAAGTACAATACATGTATGGATATGAGTATGGATACGTACAGGGTACAGGGATACAGCTATACAAACAAACAAAAAAAAAAAAAAAAAAGAAAAAGAAAGAAAGTGATATTTAATACTACAATCGTAAAATGCATAGTATAGATGAGATCATCATTCATTTATTTCATCCACGAAAACTAAGGTTGTCTCGCTATACTATATTTCTTTGATATATAAAAACTAAATATATTACTCAAACTCGTAAAGTACACAAAAAAAGTTGAATGTGTACAAGAAGTATATGAGAAGTGTCTTCAACGTATATTATAAAATTTTGGGCATGATTAGGAAGTAGTCAACATGTACGAGAAGCGTCGGTGCTTGACGCATGCTCAGTATGGATACAGCTAATTTTAGAAGTACCGGTACTACATAGATGATTATTACATATTATCATTATTCATGTGTTAATGACTGGATTGTGAAAATGATTAACTAAACTACGTAAATGACTTACTCGTCAAAGAATTAGGTATTGTCGGTAAGCCTGTAGTGGTCATAAATATGATACTATGCAGAAGATAATTATATCACAATGGAGGGCGGCGTGCTTTGAACTAAATCATTAAATACATCCAGGGATTCAAGATGCTAAAAACAAAGATGATGTAGGTATGTAATGCGAATAGGGATGACAGACTTTTACAAAACTATGAGAAAATTTAGGAGCATGGTTAAAAAGTCAAAACGGAATTAAACAATTAGAAATAGTTTTACACAAGCCAAAAACTTGTTTGCACAAGGGTCAGAAATCAATACCGCAGACAGAAAAGAGATGAAAGGAATATTTCAGAATAAATTGAAGGAGCATAGTTCTGAGAAAACTGAGAAGTACCTCAGCAACTTCTGAGATATTCACCCAAACTGGAAAATGCAACAAGTAATAAAGTGCATTAATAAATCTGACATATATATAATTTTCTTTATTTCTATTTTTTTGATAGGATATTTTTATTAATTATTCCGACGAATAGGCTATACAAGCTCAGTCCACTCATAAGCACAACTTTTTACAACTTGATTCATGTAAATTTGCTATATGTTCAAGAAAGCTTTATATATGGATTTTGGTCAGTCTCCAGATTTGAGAAACAACTATATTCTTGCAACATTCTGAATAACACCTCCCAAAACTCCAACCCCATCATAATCCCCCCTTCAAAAAGAACCGAAGAGAGTAAATTCCTTGCTATAAAAAAAAAAAGAAAAAAAAAAGAAAAAAAAAAACCATGTGTTGGGAGAGAACATATCCCCTGTAAAATTACCCCCTAACCTGATCCAGCACTCCCCAAGCTGTAACTAACCCTATGTTAGTGAAAGAGAACAAAAAATTCTCAAAGTTCAAAAAGAAGAGAGCTCTATAATTTACATTTAGCAAACTCCGTATCCATGTTCTACAAATAACATGCTTACAAAAACGAAATGAATCTCACCATTTCGATAAAATCCAGACGGAATTTGCTCGCCATCCATCTGAATTTGAATGAAAGGAATATAAAAGAGCATATATACAGAAAGGAAAGCCCAGAAACCGTGAGCAGTGAAAAATTTAATCTTAATTAATGTAAACTAGCAATGTGGTAAAACTGATGTTAAGGCTTTTTTTCATTGGAACGGTTAAACTGCCAAATGATAGCAATGGCACCGACTTTTATCCTTGCATCTAATAATCTGCAATGAGTCTTGGAAGCCGATGGACTCTAAAGTGCAACAAGCAGACAGAAAAAGGGACAATAACTTCTATCAGTGGGTCAATAATGAGGTGTAAGTTCTATAAAGGGAGGGCCATGTCGGACTTCTTATAGGGATATGTCTTAAGAGAAGCATAAAAGAAGAAAAGAGGGATATAACTTAAACTTAATGTTATAAGAAAATTATGAAGCGCTTGTAGAAAACCAAAACAAGGTGATAGAGATAAATAAATATCATGTTTATCTAGAATAGGGATTTCGTGTATTGGATAAGACGATTAGGGATTTAGTTAGAATTTTAAAAATTTGTTTTTATCTTGTCGCATTAGGATTTCTTATATATATTGATTGTAAAACTCTGATTTTAATTAGAGAGAGATAATTAATGAGAAATTAAGAACATATATTTTGTTCTAGTAAATCTTTTTCTCGAGTGATTCGTGAGCGAGTGGGCGTGTGATTCGCCTATATGTGAGATCCAAACCCCGAATTTATCTCCAAATCCCTTATTTCTTCCCCAAATCTCCACGAAAAACCATAATTTTCCCTCAGTTTTGCATCAAATTGGTATCGAGCTCAAATCTGCCATCTCCTTCTCCATTCTCTTTCTTTAGTTTTTTTCCTTTGTGTTTTAGATTTGAAAAAAAAAAAATTCAGAGAAAAAGGAAAAGATCAAAAGACAAAAAAAATAAAAAATCAGGTGAAAAAATAGTTCAAAAAAATAATCTGTGAAAAAAATCAAAGGAAAAATTGAAAAAAAGAGTGAAAAAAATCTGGAAAAAATCAGTGGAAAAATAGGGAGAACAATTTTATTATAAAAAACGAGAAGATTTCAGCAATGATCTCAACAACAAATCTAAGTAACAACGATCTATAATCATCTTCAATAACAATCGACAACAAACTCAGCAACCTCAATAACAGTCTCAACAACCATTTCAACAACATCAACCGTCTCAATAGTAGCAATATCATCTCAACAACATAAACTTCATAAAAAATCCCCTCTATCTACATCAACCACCACAACAATATCATCAAATTCAAGAGAGTCAAATCTAATGATTCCAGACCCCTTAAGGGTATCTTGATGATTTTGAAGCCGTTTTGAGCCGGATTCACATTGGATTTGAGCTATAATCGAAATGTTCTAATTCTTTGATATTTTCTAAACTTTGTGCTTTGAGAATTTGGAGTTAATTTATGAGATTCATATTATGTGGTAAATATATCAATACTGATACTGATTTTAAATAAATGGAGTGTGATATATCAGTGTTCTAAAACCCGAAAAACTTGGACGAGTACTCGGAATTGGAGTGAAAATGGGTATGAGTTGAACAAACCACCCCAAAACTTGGACAAAACGAGTATTCAGAGTACTCGGCCGAGTACCGAGCTATAAAAATTGGACATCGGTTTTTTGGTTTTTTTTTAACCAAAAACCAAATCTGAACTCAATCCCATTAAGGCAGAGTCAAGTTAAGATTTTTCGCATTCTTTCGTTACTTTGCTCTACTCTTCCCTCAGCCCTAACCTTCGATTTCCCTCGACGATTGGTGCTCCCCTCTATCAACAATCTTCTTCGTCAGCTGCGATCTTCCCCAGTGATCTTTGGATCTCTCTCAGACTCGGCGATGATCCGAATTAAGATCTCACTCTCTCAGTCTCTCTAAACTTTTTCCTCATCGACCACTTATGTCACGCTACTTTATAAGTTGGAGTTAAAAATTTTCTCAAAATTTACTTCAATTTTAGTCCATTTGTGCATTGGATTTGCCTTTGGCTTTCAATTGTGGTTTCGCGTGGGCTATGGCTTTCGATTGTGCATTCGATTTGGGTTTGGTTTTCGGTTGTGGGTTTCGATTTGGCTTAACTTTCGATTGTGAGTGTTGCTGTGGTTTTGACTTTCGGTTTTGGGTTTCACTTTAGCTTTTGGCCTTTCGCGTTCGGTTCTAGGTGTTGCTATGCCTTTGGCCGTTTGTTTAGGTCTCTCTGTGCGACTGTCGGTGTGACTGTATTAACTCTGTGGACTCTTGATATTTGAATCTATATGATTGTGTACTATGTTAAGTGTTAACTCTGTGCTATTGTGTCACTGTGTGACTGTGTCTCTCTGGCTTTGGGTTTTGGTGTGAGTGTGTGGACTCTTGATGCAATATATGTCTGATATGATGAGAAAAAATAGCAAATGAATCAAATGATTTTTGATTGCTTTCAGTTTGGCTTTGGGTCTCTCTGTGTGACTGTTAGCTCAGGTTGTCCTCTGTGTGATGTGATGAGAGAAGAAATGGAGAGTTCACTTGGAAAAATTGATTTATGATCACAATAACCTAGAGTCCATGCATCGAAAATTAAGATCTATAACCTCTGCACAGTGGGCTTTGGCTTTGGCTTTGGCTTTGGCTTACGAAAATTGAGGTCTCTGTCCTCTGGTTTTGGGTTCAGAAATTTTGGTATGCATTCAGAAATTAAGGTCTCTGACCTCCGGTTAAATTTTGGTATGCATTCGGAAATTTATCATGTTCATCTTTTTCAAAGATTTTGATAGGGTATTATTGTGCAGATACACACGAAGAAGAGGAATAGACTAGATCCCAAAAGATTAAATGATCTAGTCGTTATTCAATTCAATAGAAAGATGGCTGAAAAAAGGAAAATAAGGAAGAAGAATGTCCTCTTAGCTCTAAGTGATTCAAGGGTATTATATTGGAAGAAGCCATGGGCAAAGGAGAAGGAGAATAAAGATGAAGAAGAGATTTTTTCAGGCATAGTACTTAACTGGATGTTGTTGCTGATGCCACTAGATCCAATCAAGATCCTAATCAGAGAAATCTGAGGACATTTAGACGAAGGGCTGCAGCAGTTAGACAAGGAGAAGGCTTCTCAAATGCAGTCATAGTTGAAACTCATTTGAAATTGAGTGCAAAATAGAATGCATACAAAGATAGAGATATTGCCTATGATACTCCTTCAAACAAGGAATTCGACATCCAATATGAGGACAATGATGAATAGTATGTTTATGATTCAAGAAACTTACTTGAATATATTTTATGATATTTGATTTTGAGTTCTGAAATCACATATTTCTTTATTACATATTTCCTATACGCATAATTATTGAAATATTATCATTATGAGTTATGAACGAGTATTCTGAATATTCACTATTTGCTTTCGGACCGAGCGAGTATTGAAACTGAGTTTTAGAATATTGATATATATGATGTGATCCTTTATTTTCACGATTATCATGATTGTAATAGTTATAAAAAGTGGAAGAGCTATCTGGAATTTTTTTCCGTTACTTTGTTTGACTCCAGAGCAGAAATATTATTATGCTCAATTAAAGTTAGTTGGAGAAGTTTATGCTCGGTATGTTAGCAACTATAAATCTCATCTAACTTAGAATTAGTTGAAGTTTCTTCTACGTGCACGGTATGTCTGTATCTTATCTTTAAACAATGATTTAAGTGTGAAGAATACAGATACTTACGCTCACCAATGTCCTTCCATCAAGTGTTCAGTATGTTGAAAATCTTGGCACTATGAATCCCAATGCCCTCTGAAGAGTCCATATACTGACATGTCCTCTTCCGAGAGTTTAAGTGATGTATAATTAAGACCGAATCCAGTATAGAATATATCATAGATGCAGAAGTTGATGATCCGTTTTTCTGCCAGAGCTAACTAAGAAGTACTCAATAGCCATATTCATGAGAACCTGAGGCCTCATACACCTGAATTCTCATTTGTTCATCTACTGCTAAATGCAGCAAGAAAATCAGATGGTGCTAAGCAAATATTCTTATAAATCTGTTACAGATATACATGGCGAAATACAAGAATTCTTATCTAAAATTGTATTTTTCTTACCTCTCCAGCTCCCTTTTCAAGTCTTTCAATTTCTATAGAAGTAACAGATATCAACATCTCCACACCTTCCATAACTATTACGGCGGCTGCCATGGAAATGTCAGGTAGTATACACTTGACTACTGTTCGATTGTTTTATATTTAGTTTGGTGGAAAGTTTAACCAGATATTAGGAAGATTGCTCACCTTCATTCAGACTTACTTGACTTTCTTCTTGCCACTATTCACCGGTGGTAAATATTTCCAAGTGGAGTAGAATTGATAGAGATAAATAAATATCAAGTTTATATAGATTAAGGATTTAGTTATTAGATAAAATTTAATTTGGAATCTAGTAAGAATTTTAAAAGATTTATTTTTATCTTGTTGCACTAGGATATATATATATATATATATATATATATATATATATATATATATATATATATATATATATATATATTGATTGTAAAACTCTGATTTTAATTAGAGATGATTATTGAGAAATTAAGAATATGTGTTTTGTTCTACTAAGCCTTTCCCTCGAGTGATTCGTGAGAGGGCATGTGATTCGCCTTGATATGAGATCCAAGCCTCCAATTTATCTCCAAGTTCCTAATTTGTTCCCCAAATCTCCACCACGAACCCTAATTTCCCTTCCGTTTTGCATCACACGGTATCAAAAGTTCAAAGAAATATTCTATATCAAGTGGTATTAGAAAATTTTCTTCATTACTTTCTCTATATAAAGAATGGTAAGTTAATCAACATACAAGTACATATATCACATACATATACCAAAATTTATATGAATTTAGTAACTGTTTGATTGGATTATGCAAATGTTTAAGGAATGATTAACAGAATTCCAAAAAATTACTTAATGATTAACAGAATTCCAAAAAATTACTTACTCGTCATAAAATTAGGTACTAAGGGTAAGATTTATGTTCTCACAAATATGATATTCTGCAAAAGATGATTATATCATAGTGGAGTACAAATGACAAGCAGCACAGATTTTTATCCTGAATTCCTGATACATAGTAATCAACGAATCTTGGACAGAGATGACTCTAAAATGCAAGGAGAGGCACAACAGGGACTAGAGGGGTGATCTCCAACACATAGGCTCTATACAGGGAGAATCATGGCAGATTGCTTAGAGAGATGTGTTCAGACAGAAGCAGAAGAGAAGGAAAGAGAGATATAAGCTTAAATTTAACAGAATTATAAGAAAATTTTAAAATGCACTCACAGCAAATCAGAACAAGGTGCCGAAAAGTTAAAAAAAAAATTATATCAAGCAGAATTAGGAAATTTTTCTCATTAATTTTCTCAAAATGAAGAATGATATGGTAATTGGTGCATAAGTGGAAACAGTCACATGAATTAAACAAATATTATATGATTTTTCAGTAATTGTTGATATACGACTATCTGGAAGTGATCTATATATGATCTATATATAATATGGTAATATGTCTTTCAAACGTCTAATGAATGTCGATCTAGAAAATTAGAACATGGTCAAAAGTTTCCAAAGATTCGATGCATGTCTCCTTCTGGAATGATAGAATGGCTTCGATTTCTACAACCAGGTTGATTTGCAGCTGTATATTGAGTAACCATACTCCACATTTCCCAGGATAATACATGGGTATATGATAAAACTAGAGCATAATGGACTGCAACAGTTCTAAATTCATTAGGATTGGGAGCCAGAGAAAACATTGCATCATAGAGAGAGCATTTCTAATGTAGAAAATATCATGGTACAAATTATGTAATGACTTTGACGCAATCATAGTTTGGACTAAAAATGTCCACTGCAATGACTTAAACAAGCTGATCTATATGCGGCAAAATATTTTCTGGTAAGGAAAACAATTTATATGCTGCAGAATACTTTAAGTTAAAATAAACATACTCTTGCACAAAATATTTATACAATTTGAATGGAATAAAGAACCTAGAGAAAAAAGTGCATAAAAAGTAGATACTTGCCCAGATTTAATATCGGTTATCACTGACTCAACTATATTTGGAGGATATTTCTTGCGACGCAGTTTCTTCCGAAGCTCAAGTTCTGTAAATGCTCTGCCAGAGGGCATGGTGATCAATAAGAAACATAGCAAAGTCGGTATTCACAGAAAACTAAAGAATGGAATCCATAACATGTATATATTTCTTTGTACAATAAGATAATGAATTCATGAAAACCAGTGAGAAATGACAGTTCTCTGAACCTCAAAGGAGAATAAAAACTTTGGGAACAAATGACAGGAAAAATATAAGATAGGAAATAAAATTTATAATGAATTATAATATTTAAACAAATGTATAAAATAGTAAGAAACTCAGCAGGTATTAAAGATATACAAGGCATCACATTTCTGTATTTTATATAATCCTTGATTAATAAAATTAAGAAGCTTGAAGAGAACATGTGTCACAAAACGTGTCCACATACCAAAGACGACAACAACAACAGCAACTAGACCTTTTATCCCAAGTATTTGGGGTAGGCTACATAAACCAAAAAAAGAATCACGCCGGATCGATCACTTTAATATTCCTTCTCCATTCATTTGATTTCTATCAAGTAATATCTCCTTATTTAAACCTCTAGACTCCATATCTTTGCGTATCACCTCTATCCATATTTTCTTCGGTTTTCCCTTCGTTCTTTTAACTCGTCCTACATTGATAAACTCCCCTCTTCGAACTGGTGCACTTGTAGGCTTACGTTGCACATGACCAAACCATTGTAAGCAATTTTCTCGTATTTTCTCATTGATGGGAGCTACACCTATCTTAACACGAATATCATACCAAAGACTGGCTCAGAAAATTTATTTTAAAATTAAGAAAAACTAGTGATTTGTTAAATCTCTCAACTGCCTCTCCTCTCCCCAAACCCCCTCCCCAAAAAAAATAAAAATAAAAAAATAAAAAATGGATTTTAGAATTCCTGAGCATGTGCTAGAAAATAATACACGGATATGATCATATGTCCTAAAGCACTGATTTCTGAAATGTTAATATATTAACTCTGTAAAGCATGCATATAGAAATGTTGATCAGGAATGAGAAGAACATAGAATGAAATCACAAAACGCATATTCTAACCTTGCAGCAAGCAACTGTATTGCAAGCTTTTCAACATCCTGTCTAACACTAGCGCTGAGCAAATCTTCCCTTTTAGCTATTTTCTCTTCAATGGAATTTAAATCCTTATCAAGGATCATTTCAGACATGCACTCAACATCTTCATCCATTAGTTCAAGATCAGACCTGTTTCTAACTTCAAGCTCTGGAAGTTCCTCAATTTGCTCTGGGATATCATTTGATTTGGCTTCATTAAGAATGAAAAGCAAATTAGTTCATGAAAGGAAAGCTTGATACAAAACTAACAAATTTAGATGGTTCCTAACACAAACATTTCTATTATGAAGTAGTACCTGTGTCGGACATAGAGATGCAAATTGAAGCCTAACTCAAGACAAACTATAGAAGTCCCAACCTTAACCAAACCAATCCACATTCGAGTTGGGAAACAACAGCCAACTCTAACCAAACCCAATCTCCACATGACTCAATCCCCACATATGACAGTTCGGGTTGGAATGGTAACTCATAAAAAGCAGTGTTTTAAAAGGCGGTCTAGGCTGCTTAAGTAGAGGTGGTACTAGGCCCGCTTGACTAGGGATAACTGGCATTTCTTTGATAGGAATTAAATTATTTTTTTAAAAAAAAAGAGAGATGAAGGTTATAGAGAAGAAAGCAGAAAACTTACCGTCCTCTAATGGCCTCGCATTCATGTTGCCTCCACTGGTCTCATTGCAGTTTGTTGCCTCTAACGAGTCAATGAAGGAGGGAGAGGGTCAAGGATAGCCCTAACCACATTTTAATAGTAGTGGGTCAGATAAAACTTGTTTTCTATTAGCTAAACCCGAGTTCTTCCCAACTAAGACCAGACCCGCACCTGATTGGAACTAGCCCATTTAGACCGCCGGGTTATACTAAAATATCTATGAACTTGAAAAGTTCACAAATTCATTTACCGACTATTAAATGGGTTGCGTCTGGAAGTTCCTGTTCCATGACCATTTATGAGCTGAACCCGTATATTATCATATAAATTATTAACTTTATACATCACTAAGTTTTGAATTTAAATCAGATACTTCATAGCATCTTGCTATCCAACCTACCTACCACCACTAACAAAATCAGCTTGTAGCTACCCCCTTTAGCTCTCAAACTCCTCCTGAGTTCTAACGTAATCACTGTCACTTCTTCTCTAGTTCTCAGTTCCAAGATTAATTTCAGCCGCAAAAATCAAGGTGCTCCTCATGAAATTGTATCGATCTGTTCAAGATCAAAGTAAGATTTTCATCTTAGCTCAAGGTCTCTAACTATTTTCCCATTTTAATCCCTCAAAATTGATTAATCCATTGACTAAAATGTAACAACTTCACTATGTCGATTTGATTTCAAATATTGAATTCGATATTTCTCAGTTTTTATTGACATTTGCCATTTTTTATATGAAAAGCACTAGGAAACGGTAATTTCGTGCACGGATTACAACTCCATTTGTAAGAATTAGATTCCTAATACAGTTATCTTAGTTTTTTGCTTTTTCAGAAGTTCCTGTACTATTAATATTGCAATTGTTAACTTTTGAGGAAACAGGGAGTAGAAACCACATTTTCAAAAAACTATCTGCATAGCTGAAAGCTCTTAACTTATATTATTTGAAATGCTTCTAAATAGTCATCTTTTGCAACTCATGTTTTAGGAGACTTTATATTAAATTTAGATATGAAATTCTGTGGAATGAATCAGTATTGTTGTAAGTTCAATTGAACTTATCATTTAACAAATAATCAATAATTTTTTTAACTCAACAACTTATGTTTGTTGTTTTTATTGAGTTATTTAGTCTTAGATAGTGTTGTTAGAACTTGTTTGAATGTTTACTTAATGGAAATAATACTAACTTTTTGAATTTTTTTTTTATAATTAATATTGTTGCATGTTGGATCAATTAAACAGATACACAGATACAGCTACACGAACAAATGGAACAGCTAAACATCGGATGGGTAGACAAGTGGCAACATTATGAAGTTTGATAAATATGTACAGGTATGTTAACCATCATATTGCCTCAAACCTGACCCATTGATAGGCTTGTCCTCGTCCTTGACTCAATGAAGACAGCAAGTGGTGAGACTGCTGGGTCATGGAGAGACTGTTGAAAGACAGGGCGAGGCGACTGGAGACTGTAAGTCCCTTATTTCCGCCAATCTCCCCTGCTACCTTCATCTCTTTTTGTTTTTTTTTATTTTTATTTAACCCCGTCTATGCAACTATAACGCTAGTCCATTGCCTTATAAAACACTCATAAAAGGCACAAGCAATGTAAAAATATAAAAAATTAATGAATATGTCAAACAATGTTGAAAAAAACGCGTTACGTAACGCGTTATAGCGCGTTACGTAACGGAGCGAGGAGGAATCGCTCCGTAACAGGCTTAAATAACGCACTGCAGCGTAGCGTGCGTTATTTTCAAAATAACGCACGTTATAACGCGTTATTTCATTACGCGTTATAACGTGCGTTATATACAACTCCTTTTCGAATCGCACCCACGACCCGAAACCCGGTTTATTCAACCCGAAACCCATTAATTTTTTCCTAAATATCCCGATTCTCTCTCCCCTCTGCCCTAATTCTTCTCCCGAGTCCCGATCGCTCTCGCCCTCTCCCGATCGCTCTCTCCCCTCTGCCGACGCCCTGATCTCTCTCGCCCTCTCCCGATCGCTCTCTCCGTAATTAACCTCCCGATCTCTCTCGCCCTCTCCCGATCCCTCTCTCCCCTCTGCGCCGATCTCTCTCGCCCTCTCCCGATCAATCTCTCCCTGCCCTAATTCACCTCCCGATCTCTCTCGCCCTCTCTTCCGTTTTTTCCCTTTGCCCAAATTCCCGATCCCTCTCTCCTCCGTCGCCGTGACGTTGTCGCCGCAGTTGTTTCTCCGCCGCTCTCTCCCGTTCTTCCCCTCTGCCCAAATCCCCAATCCCTCTCTCCCTTAGCCCCAAATCCGCTCTCTCCTGCTCTTCCCTCGTCCACCGCCGTCGACGCAGCCCTTCGACGCCGCCGGTCGACTTTTCTCCGGCTCAACTGTTCTTCCCTCCTCCTTCCCCGGCTCAACTGTCTTCTCCGGCTCAACCATTCAGCAGGTAATTAATGTCATCCCCATTTTAAATTTGACTGATTTGTTTTACTAAGACTAATTTGACTGATTTGTTTTACACTTTTACTGATTGTGAATTTGGGTGAAATGAATTAATTTGGGTGATAATTTGACTGATAATGATCTTGCTTGTATACTGACTGATAATTAATACAGATTGATATTTGATAATTTGTATACTGGAAAAATTAGTATACTGACTGTTAATTTGGGATTTGGCTGAATTAATGACTGTTAATTTGTTAATTTGGGATAATTAGTATACTGACTGTTAATGGCTGGTGATAATTAGTATACTGACTGTTAATTAGTATATTTGATAATTAGTATAATGACTGTTAATTTGTTAATTTGGGAGTTGGCTAAAAAATTGGAAAAATTTGATGAATTAATGATTGAATTAATGACTGTTAATATAGTTTTTAATTTTCTATGCCTTTATATTGATTTTGCAATATTTTATATGATTTTTTAGATTTATTTACTTATTTATGGAAATTATTAAATACAGTTTTATATTTATTTTAATTAAATAAATAGAAAATTGCGTAACTTACGTTAAGCGTTACGTTATTTGCTACATAACCTAACAAAAAAAAAAACGCTACGTTAACGTTATCGTTATTTTAAACATTGATGTCAAAGACCAGTAAGAAACACAAATATGATGCACACTCTGTATGGAAAGAGATCTTATTATGATTCTTGTGTATATAAATAAAAAGGATATCATAATCCATCTATAATAACTTGTACAACTCTATGAAAATATAACTTAAATAAATTTAGTTGATACCTTATAACATATTACATTGATTATAATACATGAATATTAAGATGTGAATTTGAAGAGATGTTTGAAGTAGATGGTTGTTATGTTGTCAAATATCCCTCAAAGAAAATGTACACATTGATTAGAGCGAGTTCAAGTTGGGAGTTATTACACCATTAATCTAACCCTGCCAAATCCTACATGGCGTTTCCAATCCAAACTCTAAAGCCCCTAACACAACCTAATCCAATGAGCAGGTAGGTTGGTTGGGATCGAGGTGACTCCAAACCAAATTGCAACAACAGTAGGACAAGTAAGACCTTGATACTTCTTAGACACTCTAAGGATTCTTGTTAAGACAATAATCAACCATGCTGAATTTTATAATTTACTTTTAAATTTTGGATGCTTCCTGGAAAATTCTACACTTCTTTTCACTTCAATATTCACAATACATGTTTGAAAATTTAGCTTCATATCATTGTATATAAAAAGGGTGCATTTTAGTGAAAAAAAGGCCATATCCGTAGAAAAATCGACTTACATAACTATGCCAGGTTTAGTTATATTCTATATAAAGTGAGATGCATTCTATTGAAAGTCAAGTGCTAAAACTTATGGAAAGTTATTAAGAGTAGGTAAATTACATTTTCACAATTTGTGTAGCTATGTTAATATATTACAAGAAATTCATGTCAACATGTTTGCATGGAAGGGCATGTCAATGAATATATGTACATATGTCTATCTTTAATATTCATATATTTATAACGCCATGACATTGTTTTCGCGTTATGCAACCATTTAAGTAATTTCAATGTCTGTGTCCATGTCCCTACGTCTTTGCTTCTTAGGATGGTATATAACTATACAGATGATGTCTACTAGTATAGATGATGTTTAAAGCTATTTAATAATAGCAGAAATTTATCTCTTGTGTAATGTTAATATTGAACTAGCTAACTACGTATATTATTGTTGGTAATTTCTAAATGGATCAAGGATATCATAATTTTACAAGTTTTTTTTTTTTTTTTGAATGAATAGTTTTACAATATTGAGTACCACTGGTTTTATTTTGTACAAGTGAGCATACATTTGCACCCTTGAAAGCATAACAGGATTCATGCTCAGGAAATGAAGTGGCTGTGAAAGAGACTGGTGATACACTGAGAAAATCCAGATATGAAAATCTACAGATGTCCACTTAATATAGAGTTATGTCTAAAGAATCAAATTATCCTAAAACTCTTTACATATGTAAGAAAATCAGCATGTATATCCATGTAGAATTTTAAGTTAAAATACTATTTCGCCCATGCTCTGTGGCTAGAATAATCCTTTGAAAATGATATCAATTGAAGATATTTGGTTTCAACCAGAAGACGATAAACATTTTTACATTTTGGGTTCACATATGACTCCATTGAATTTCTGGTAGTGCACGAAGCAAACTTCTTATTTTACATGTAAACAATTAGGGAATCCTCTTCATTAATTATTATAAAGAATCTAATTTTAAAAATAGAGTAAGAGAAAAGAACATGTAAAGGCTTACGCCAAAAGCATCACCTTAAATTGGAATATGATTAAAACTTCTAGAAAAATGGACTCACTACATACGAGTTATACTTTACATAATTTGTTCAAATAACCTAGAATTGCATAATCTTGCATTTTTTGGATCGTTTTGGGTTATGTCATTTATCGTAACTTAACTTCGTTATGATTTTTGGATTACACAAGTCTCGTTACCCCTCAAATAACAGATAATTTATTTGGATTTCAATTCCACCACTGATTTCGAGTCTTGAATTCACTACCTGGCTTCAATGTTCATGAGAGGATTTCATGAGATGACTAGTTGTATTTCTTATATAAATAGAATACTTGATTTATTTATAATTATAGTCTTGTGATTTTTTTGCCAGCTAACTAGCTACACGCACATATTGCAACATTATCCAATCCCCACCAGAAGTCGAACTTGGAACCGCCAACAAAGTGGGCAAGGGTGAACTGCTAGGCCAAAGCCTCGTTTTTACTTTTTTTTGTGGTTGATATTACATTATGACACTATGGCAACATCAATATGATAATATGCTTGTAATACTTGTTATAGACGTAATTCATGTGAACTTGTGTCTTATGAAGTATAAATGTGAGAATTAAGAAATAATTTTGATTGCAAATTGTAATCATATAATTTCATATCTTGTTAGAATCATTTATGATAATATTTAAAAGAATTTCTTTTTTTGGGTACTTTGAAAATATTTTTTCCCAAATATAAAAATTATTGTGGCTAATTTTATATTTATTTTTATTAATAATTAAAAATCACATAATCTTACTTTATTTGTCATATAATATAAGCTATAACCTAATCATAACAATGAGTTTGTTATGCACTATTATTATTTTAAACATTGTTCATTAGTTTAGCTTCATCCTCCAGATGCACAAGCTCCACATTTAACACACTTACCATGATCCTAGGTTGGTCTCTGCAATCACCAAACTCCAGCAATCTTAAATGGATATAAAGCCAAAATTTCCTTCCTTTTCTAAAGCCTCTTCCTTTGCCTTCTATACGTTGATTTGTATCGCAATTTAGATTTGACTAATCAATGCATCTAGAAGAGTTTGTAGTTAAAACTCTTTCGAAGATTTGTAGATCTTAATATAGTTTAATTACAGTTAGACCCCCTATAATATTGGGGGTGTGTAACTTAACACTCTTGAAATTTGAAACTCTAAAAAAAACCCCTGGACTTAGTTATTTTCACTCTCTTTTTTTTTTTACTAAAGTGCACTCTTATCTTTCAAATTCTTATTCTACCCTCATCTCTCTTTTTAACTAGCACTCTCTCTCTTTCTCTCCTCTCTCTCTCTCTCTCACCCTCTCTATCCCTCTCTCAGTCACTCTCTCTCTATCCCTCTCTCTCAGTCAGAGAGGGAGCGTGAGTGACTGAGAGAGAGGGAGAGGGAGAGGGAGAGAGAGAGAGCAAGTGTGCTGATTAAAAGAAGAGATGATGGTAAAATAGGAATTTGAGGAACCAGAATACACTTTAATAAAAAAAAAAGAGTGAAAATAACTAAATTCAGAGAGTTTTTTTAGCGTTTCAAATTTCAGGGGTGTTAAGTTACACACACCAAATACTACAGTGGATCTGACTGTAATTAACCCTCTTCATAATGCAATTATGCCATCAATAAATTTTCTCTTTGTGAAGGACCACTTGAAAACACATGATCAATACAACATGACAAAAAGACATTTAACATAACCAAGTTAACATACGCTAGAAATCATTTGGGGATCATAGCAATACAAAATGTTATGCAGGTTGATTTGACCATAATAGTGCATATTATTCATAATATTTATACCCTCTTTACTTAATTTATCTGCTAATTTGTCTATTAAATAGAGTTAATTTGAAGTTGAATGAAATATTTGTGTTTTGTACTAAAACGATAGCTAATACACGTTTTGGTGACTTTCTCTATGTGTTGGCACAATGGTTGATGGATAGATCAAGTTGGAGCTCGAGACGATTACGAGAAATCATCCAAAAAGCCAAAGAAGCAGAGGCATTGGTAGCAAGGCACCAATACCCTCATATTTGCATGTTAACATTAACGCACTAGTGCCTTTAAGGAGCTACCAATTCCTAACTGGTTTTCTAGAGCACAAAAAGATGTCTCTGCAGGGCACTTGTGGCTCTTTCCTTTGAAGCCACTAGTGACCCTAGGGAGCCACAGATTACCCAGCTCAATTCCATAAACCAAAATTAAGATCTCTACAAGGCATGGTGGTTCTGCATTGATTTTTTTCAAAATTCCAACGGGCGCCACTATTGCCCCTAGGGAGCCACTAGTGGCCCAGTGGTTGAGTTCCTTTTTCAATTAGGATTTTTATTAGTTGCTGGATTGAATCTCTTCAAGATTTTGCCGCTAGGATTTGTGCCATAGACTCCAACCCTAGAGACTATTGCTAGGAGAATTTGGATTGTATAAATACAATGTAATTAATTATGAGAACATATTCTATTCTCTTGTTTATTTTCTATATTATTTTACGGTTTGAGTTTTTAAGAGATTTCTTGTGAAACTTTTGAGAAATTAATTTTTAGTCAATTAAAGATGATGATTCTCTATCCAAGCATGAGCAACTCTCTTTTCAATAGAGGATGATAGATGATCCTAGTCTTCAACTGGTTTGGCTTAAACTTTTCTTTATGATTAAATTGTTAAATATTTATCTGGGTAATATTCTATCTTTTAGATTTATTGTGAGATTGAATACTAAGATAATATGTATTTTAAGAGTGTGTGTTTGCATGGGAACATAATTAAAGTAAAATAAGTAAGGATATTTCCACTACTTCAAGTATTTGTTTGTCCCAAAAAGAAAGTTGGAAGTTACTTCATATATAGTGAGGTGGCACCTATGCAATGCCCCCGCTTCCTCAATCACTTCACATAGTTTTTGGTGGGAAGGACCCAAGGAAGCAAAAAGAATTATTAGTCTATCCTTCTTGTCCACTCTTGTTCTATCTTTCTCTAAAAAGTTAATGTCATGTTTCTGTTCCTTTTCATTTTACTTATAAAAGATGACAAGCAAGCACTTGAAGCGAGATATTTCTAAGACTTTATTTTTGGAAGGTACTTCTATCTTACTTCCTTATTTCGCCTACTTTAAATCATCCAAACAGGGCCTAAGGGTATATGTTTTGTTTGGCTTTTGATACACCATTGACGAATAAGTATAGGGTATGCTTAAGTTTTGATAATTCATGCAACTTATTCAAAAATTATACTTAGGCTAATAATCAACTAGATCACAAGAGTACTAACTTTTGAAGATAACTCAAATAGGATATATATATATATATATATATATATATATTGTTAGGATCAATTGAAATTCCATGATAATATCTTCTGACCAGGTTAGACCATGTGATCAACCAAGTTGAGTTAAAAAAAAAGAAGTTTTTCCAACCAAGAAGAGGATCTAGGAGAAGTTTGTCATATCTAGTGAATCTATCTCATGATTCATATGCTCAACTCTTTCTCTTGATATTACTATCTATTTTCTAAACTTCATTTACTCAAATGTAATTATCTATTGTATTTTACTCATACACATTTGTTTCTAAGAAGAACGATCTCGGATTAGCTTCCAAATACTACTTGACGATCTCCTATATATGGGAGTATATCAGTTAGAACGCATTCACATGTCCCTGTTTTTGAACAATATACCACCTAATTCAGTACTAACCTTTTTGCTTGGGTTGAACATATTTACCAGTTCACTGCTTCCATAGACAATTATTCTCTCTTAATTCAGCATCATTAATCAAAATAATGATACGTTATGATTGTATCAAGCTAAATGGCTTCGGAGAGAAGCCAACTTAACTAGGCACACCAGATCACCAAAATCGTAAGACAATCAAGTTTTATAAAGAAAAAATGCCTCAAGTACAAAGCCGGAATAACTTTAGTTAAGATGAAGAGGAAGGCAAGATTAGTGTTGGATCGGGAAGATAAGTCTCATCGCAAATTGTGGAAATCACGCATCTCATATCACCCTTTTGACTATTCCTAAGTACAATTTTCAATGTTGGTATTGGAAATAAAGTTCAGCAAAAAGGTCTAGCAGACAAAACATGTCGTACCGAAAGGACTGGAACTAGATTTTATATCTGCTTCCAGCCATGGATTTAGTTACTGCAAGTTACAGAATTACATTCTTACTTTTAAACCATCCTAACGCTATAAAATAAATGCAAAGCCATTAAAATTGAAATCTTTGACATCAAGCATCTATGGTTCAGCTCATATAACATTACTAACAGTCTGATACTAATATAGAAGCAATAAATCTTAATCAATTAAACCTTAAGGGTACCAGAAATTTACGGTTTTCAGAATGAAAAACACTATTTCGATGCTCCTTATCATCAAACTCGCGTAAATTTCCAGCACCCCTTTTATCCACAGAGGCTCTATTTTTGAACAAAGTTCCTTCTTTCTTCTCAGAAATCTCCAAAGCTGGAGCCTTTTGGGGCTCTTTAATCCGGTTGTAATTTTTCGGAATGTATCTGACTGGGTCTGAGGTATTATAACCCTTCTTTGCCCTAGAATTCAAATCAAAATTCATCTAAACATCAGAAAAATCCAAAACTGTCCCAAATTGCAAAGATAATTAAAAAAAAATACTCCTAAACAATAATTTTTTCAAATCAATCATTCGATTGCAAAGAACTTTGCATTAAAAAAGAGAATAAGATGAGATTTTTCATAGGGAGATCAAAATTATTGACTTACAGTGAAGATATGAGGAGACTTCGAGATTGGATTTCCAAAGAAATTTGAAAGCCTCTATTTGCAGCGAAAATCGCCATTACTAATTTTGCAATTAATTTCTATATTGTTCTGTCGATGGATTCCACAACAAAAGGCTATCGAGAGCGGGAAATCTAATTAGGGTTTATGATGGGGAGGGGAAATGCTAACTGATCCCACCCTTTTGCATTTTGCATGAGTGAGCGTCCCAGTGAGCTTCTTGCTAAGCACAAGGTTGTTTTTAGGTGGGTTCACTTAGCAAAAGTAAGGGCGCATTCAGAACTTCCCTGGCGACAAGGGGAGTTTCTAAAGTAGCACAACATTTTATCTGGTGAGCCCACTTTCCATTAGTGAACAGACCCTCTTTTTTTTTCTAAAGAAAGCTCTCCTCTAGAGAGGGCACCACTCATCTCTAAAAATTCTCTCTAAAGTCCCTGACCGCCTAAGCATCATGGTAGAAAGAAGCCCCTCTTAGGACAAAGATTTTCTGTTTCCTTGTGTGTGTGTATATATAGAGAGAGAGAGAGAACGGAAAGTTCACTGACGGTGAAGAGAGTTCCTTCATACTGCTTATATGGCCAATACAATTATTACACATGACGTCACTTAAGATAGTAAATAAAAGAACTCCCTCAATCGTTCTTTGAGTGGTGTCATATGTAATAATTTTATTGGACCATCCGATGAATTTTTCGTTTACTCATATATATATATATATATATATATATATATATATATATATATATATATATATATATATATGAGAAAATAGAAAATTCACTGGCAGTAAAGTGAGTTACTTCACTAGCGCTTAGGTGTCCCAATAAAATAATTACACGTGACATCACTCAAGATAACAAATAAAAGAACTTTTTTAACTGTCCTTTAAGTGGCGTCACGTGTAATTATTTTATTGGAATACCTAAATGCTAGTGAAGGAACTCCCTTCACCACCAATAAATTTCCTGTTACCTCTCTCTCTCTCTCTATACATATATATTTATATATTTTAGAAAAATAGAAATGAGTTGACAGCTCATGCAAGTTATTTAAGCTGCAGTTCATTTTCACTATCTCCTATAATCTTTTTTAAAAAATTTCTTTTGGATTATGATATCGACCCCCTGGAGTTCACTTATACCCAATTTCTTGGGTTTTAGTTTTGATTTGGTCCCTCATCAAATTAACACAAAAATAATAGTTTTTAATGAATAAAATAATTTGTATGCACTTGATAAAAGAGTAAATAAACTCCAAAATTTATGAAATTTAATCCGAAAAAAGTTAAGAAGATATAGATAGTAATTATAAAAAAAATTGAAGAAAAATCATTGGATTATTATAGTTTTGTCACTAACTCACGTAACTTTTCCTAAATTAGCGGCTCACTTACAATAAATAAATAAATAAATAAATAAATATATATATATATATATATATATATATATATATATATATATATATATATATATATATATATATATATATATATATGAGGAAACATAAAATTTACTGACGGTGAAGGGATTTCTTTTACCGCCGCTTAGGTGGCCCAATAAAATTATTATACATGGTGCCACTCAAAAAATGGTTAAGAGAGTTTTTTTATTTGTTACTTTAAATGGTTGTTACGTGTAATAATTTTATTGGGTCACCTAAGAGGCGGCGAAAGAACTCCCTTTATCGCCGGTGAATTTTCCATTCTCTCTTTATATATAGACACACACACTCGACTCAAGAAGTTCTCTCCATTTTTGGGCTAATCACTCTTTTTATTTGAAATTTGAAAAAAGCAAAAAGATATGGTTCATGCGCATGTTAATTGTAGGAGTTTAATCCATATTTCTCTCTTTATCCAAGTCTTTTCCGCATTTTTTTTTCCTGGTCCTGAGAAGACTGGCAGTGACTGGTACAGGGGTGCTGAAGATGGGGGAGTCGGAGCCATCGGAGCTGGCGATCCGACAGAACTCGCAGGGGCTGGCGAGGTATGCAATCATATGCCAGAAGAATGGGCTGGTGCCGACTGTGGAACCGGAGATATTGACGGACGGAGGGCATGATATCAAGAAGTGCGCAACGACTACGGAGACGGTGTCGACGGAGGTTTACAAGGCGTTGAACGAGTACCATGTGCTGTTGGAGGGCACGCTCCTTCAGCCTAATATGGTCAACCCTGGCTCAGACAGCGTTAAGGTAAACAAAACAACCCCTGCCATGCTTGTGGGTTTCCCGGGAATTTCTAAACGAGCACGCCACTGGTCTTCCTGAGCATACTTTTTTAAGTCCGGAACATTCTTCAAATCGTTAGGGAATTAGTTTCAGACGGTTTTAACAGTATTCGAAAATTAATCTCTGATCAGAGCAAAAAATAAGACCACGAAATGAAATAACAAACTTGTAATTTTTTATAATTTTAGGAGATGTGATCACTATTCCTAGTGGTGTGCTCATTTAGAAATTCTCGGAAAAGAGAGTAAAATCCTAGTAAGTCCATTCATTGAAGTTGTATCTATTGTGTGTTGTAATTGTCAGGAGTGTTTCAAACCTATTTATTAAAAAATGAATTAGTGAGGCAAAGGGCAAAGAAATATTAGAATTTAGTCCCAAAATGGTTAGATGAACAAGAGTTTATATATATTGGTCGTATGATTCAAATATGATTAATTTTTGAGTCATTATAATCTAAATAAAATTAGACAAGTTGGTCATATTCACATGCCTTTGCATATTTTGTACTTTGACCTTGACCTCTTGTTCACTTGCTCACCGGTAGAAATAATTAGATCCTACAATTTTCCTGTCTTAGCTACATGAAGAAATTTGCTGTTTTCGCTCAGGGGTGTCCAAATGAGCCGGCTCGGCCCGAGCTGGGCTTTACTCCTAACCGGCGCCAGGCCCCGCGGGGAGTTTCCAAAGGAGCACACGATTTTTCCCTGTGAGCCCAGATTTCCTAGTGAGCCCAAATTAAATTTACAAAAGAGAGTATTTTTCTAGTGAGCACACTAGAAATTCTGAAAATACCCTTTACCTCTATTTATTATTTTCCTCTTCCTCTTCTCTCCCATTTTCCTCTTTAACCGCCCAAATCCAAAAAAACCCTAACCCTAACTTCTTCTTTCCCTTCCCACTTCCCCTAATTCTCTCTTTTCCCTTCTCTACCTCCTTCTCCTTCCAAATCTCCTTCTCTCTCCCGTTCCTAGAGCTGAGGCCGTCGCCATTGCCGCCGAACGGACGTCGCCGCCGCCGTTCCCGCCGTCGCCTTCCCGCTGTTACTTGGTGAGATTTCGTAATCTAGTAATATTTTTTTTAAATTTAGTTTTTTTATTTTTATTTTTGGATCAAACAACTTTTCAATATTAGGGTTTGGTGATTTTGTTGGGTTGGAGAGGAGGAATAGGGGAGGAGATAGCAAATTTGGTTGTAGCAATTTTTTATTATTTTTTTAATATTTAGATTATAATTATTAAGAAAAATTAGTATTGTAATTCTAGTTGTAAAATGTGCGAAATTTAATTAATTTTCTAATCATGGATGTTAATATTAAATTTTATTAGTTAATTTTAAAGTTTGATGGTATTGTCCTAATGGTTGATTAAGTAGCAAAAGATGGTTTCAGTATCTTTAAATTTTAATATTACACTATCTTGCAGGAAAAAAAATAGAGAAAATATGATATTTGTAGCAAATTTTACTTTATAACTACTTACTTACACATAGAGAAGTTACTTTTCTGATAAATAACATCTATGAATGAAATATTTTTGTATTCCATAGGAAGGGAATAATGATGCAGGAGGCTCTCAAGATGATCTTCAAGAGTCAAATTATCGAGATCCAGTTGATTTATCAGTATTGAAAAGTTTCAAGACGCACGTTGCTTTCTTCGTCTTAAAAGATGAGGCAATTATTTCCCGTAAAACGCTAATTTCACAGTCGTGTTTACATATGTATACTGTTAGTTTGCAATCCAGTTTGTCTAGCACGATTATTATATTAGTGGCTTAATTGTAGAGCATAATGTATTTACTGATATGAATTTTATTTTGTATTGGCAGAATAGATATCGGAGTGGTTGAAATAATTTTACACCATCAACCACCTAGCATGCACATGAAATAAGCTAGAGCACAACTTCAGAATATGGAGGAAACCATGGCCTATCTCTAGCAACCTAGCAATATCAAACGATCGATCTCCCTCAAGCTTGCAAAGATTAAAGCCGTGCAAACTGGTTGCATTCAACCAGAGGAACAAGTAGAGGAACAAGCCACTCCTGATGCACCCGATACAACGAGAACGACTCGAACCACACGTCAACGTCAACCCCCAAGGAAGACACGGAGACAGTGATTAGTTTAGATTCTAGGTGCAATGATATCTCTAAATTTTTATTAAAGCCCATAAATTTAATGTTCAACTTTTATCATGTATCTTTATAGATATTGTAAGAAACTCCAAGACAATATTAACTGACTTTCAAGAAGATGAGTGACAGTGTTTTTTGTCATACTTTATGATATTTTGATGCGGATTTGTTTTTTGTTTGTACTCGATCAAAATTTCCTCTTCTTAGATGTCCATGACTTATTATGTATATTTGTACTGCAATCGAATTGATTTCTATGATTGGATGTCCATGACTTATTATGTATATTTGTACTGTAATTGAATTAATAATTTTTATTTTAATGTTTAATTATTTGAATAAAAATCATATTGATATGGAGTTGCACAAGAAAATATATTTATTGGGAAAAATAAATAAAGTAAAAAAGAAAATGCAAATAAAGAAAATGCACAAGAAAATATATCATTATATGTTTCATCTAATTTATTTTTGAATTGGAATGAAATAGTGACTGAGGAAAAAAAATTGTTTGAGTCCGAAATTTAATTAGATTCGTAATAGTTATATTTGTAATAGTTGCACAAGAAAATATATTTATTTGGAAAAATAAAATAAAATAAGAAGGGATTTGCTGTTGACAGGAATTAAACTTGAAACATTCACATGTGAGATAAGAATACTCACCACTATGTTACAATGACTTCATCAATAATAAAACAAAAAAAATCTATTTATAACTGTCCGGACTGGAAGCCCGGACAGTGGGATTCTGTCCGGACTTCCAGTCCGGACGAAAATAATTTCTTCCGGACTGGAAGTCCACACAGAACCCTTTTGTCCAGACTTCCAGTCTGGACAAAATTAGTTTCGTCCGGACAAAATCCCACTATTCGGACTGTCAGTCCGGACTTTGAGTTTTTTTTGTTCATAATTTTTTTCAATCCGCATAGTTTCTAAGGTTTTTGAGTAAGCAAAAACCTAATAAAATCAATTTTCAAATTTAATTTGTGAGATAATTTAATATAGGAGAAGATTTGATAGAATAGTTTTGGATTTTAGGTTTTTTTTTTTTTTTTTTTGTTATCTGTAGTTTTAGAAGAGAAGGAGAAGAGAGGTTAAAGAAAGGGCATTTTAGTCCAAAAAAAATCGATAGCAAACTTATAATATGTATGAAGTTTTTAAGTGGGCTCACGAGGAAAAATGGTGTGCCCCTCTAGAAACTCCCGGCCCCGTGGATGTCGTCTGGGCATGGGCCCGAACCAAGCTTTGACCGGGCCAGACTCTAGATCGATCCGAATTCATGGAATCTTTCTTCTTTTTCTTCAAAATTTTTTCAAAATTCTAAAAATAATATTGAAAATAGTTTTCAAAATAACATGACTAGTAGTATTTTTTTTTAAAAAAAATAAATTTTATTGATCACTGTTGAAATACCCTTCCGCTGCACCAAAACTCCGAAGTTATAGTGAGGGTTGAGGGAAATAATTTTATATTTTAAAAAAAAAATCGAACCTAGGTTGCTCTGATACCAAGTTGAAAGACTTTTCTACTACACCAAAACTCTGAAATTATAGTGAGGGTTGAGAGAAATTATTTTATATTTTAACACTCATAAACTTAAATAATTTACATCTTTATATTAAATCTGTAAAAGGAAAATAAATAGGAAATTATTTGCGTCACAATAATATGTAGTCACAATAATATGTAATATGAGTACATTCCAACTAAATTGACACTTACACATCTATTTTCGATAATACACAACTATTTTATAAATCAATAAGATTCAACTTAAATTTTATGTTGCTAAATTAACTTTTAGATCCTCCAACGTACTGCTTATGATATCTATGATATATAGTGCTTACTGTCGCTTCTCCGCTGTCCACCAAACTCCAAGACACATAAATGTCTGTACCGTCTCAACATCCAAGCTAGACCAGCAATCATCAATTATTTGGACTCATATGCTTAAGGCACTCTACGAATTAACGACTGAAAATTGAATAATGAGTAGATTTCACGCTATGTGTCTAACAACTGGAAAAATTGGTGTGTCGAATTGCTTCCATCAATCTAAAGTATCAAAATCATATTCTTACTAGGTATTTCAACTAATAAAGCAGATAAATATCTATCAAGTTATAAAGTCTCTCTTACCGAAAACGATCCCGATCCACTATCTCGACCAATAGTATAATTAATTAGAGAGTTTCTAGACATAAAACTCTTATTTTTGCTTGAATTAGAACCTTGTTGCGGCGGTAATTACTAGCTTCCATACATGGTGGTACAATCTTCAAAAATAAAAATAAAAAATAAAAAATAGCGATAAATATCATGCTCACATTACATTGCATGGTTCAGTATATAAAAGTTAAATAATTGTGGACCCTTTTTCTTTCGTATAGGAATTAATTAACAATATCAAAACCGAGAATAATGGAAATATACAAAAAATATTTGTCAAATTTAGCTTGTTTTTATGCTATCATGGGATTGAAATTGATATCATCAACAAGCTTACTAAAACTTGTTTTAATTTCATGAATAAGGAGCATGTGAAATTGTGGGATAATAGCAACCCGAAAAACAAACAGTGGGAAAATAAAATACTTGAAGTACATTTTGAAAATATATTATTATTCTCGATCATATTCTTCAATTGCATGATTGGGATTAAAGCTATTAAAAAAAAAAGAAACAAATATATCTAAAACATTCCATTATAATATAGCGGCATGTAATATCAAATACATTGAGTTTCACCTATATTCAATATTATCGCGCATTTTTTTGGGCCCCACGTTAAATCTTTTAGAAGTTTGTTTGCAAAGTCGAATTCTTACTGTGAAATTACCAATAAATCTATAAAGATCTCTAACATTCACGATAATCTTCTTAATATCCAAAAAAATCGATTGCACAATAAATTAATAATGTAACACATGCATCTAACATGAAAAATATTTTTTACACGATAATAATAATAGAGCAGCACGCAATTTACCCCGTAGAGTAACATGCAAATATCTTATACCAACATTATTATTACTACATTACCTAAAATAAGTGAAAATTTTATCAAAAAGTTCGAACTGATGTAATTCATTTTTTACCCTTAAGAACATTATCAAAAGAAACAACAAAATTACTTTTTTCTGCATTTGGTATGATTCATCAATCCAGTGAGCAGTTATGTAAAGAAAAGATTTTCCTTCTCTAGAAAACCAAATATTAAAAATAAGACCTACTTTGCAATCAAAAGTTTTAAAATACGAAATTAATTTTTCTTTTTCAGTAGCATAGTGGCATAATACATAATGTTGGTAATTTTGACGAGAAAATGGTTGAAAATAGACACAAAACTCTCTCTAATTATTTCTATATAGTTTGAATCTTCTACTATGGTAAATGGGTTATTTTTTTAGAGCAACATATCTAATTAGAGCCTTACATGCTCGTGTTGCATCATAAGAAAAAGCAAGAGCAACTTTGATGCATGATTATCTCAGTGATCCATGGGCAATTATTTTTCTAGTTAGTGCTCTAATAGTCATCTTTCTCACAATTATACAGATTGTATACTCTCTTTTAGCCTATTACAGGCCCAACAATCAGTTTGAATCTTATTATGATCAATACATCTCATGATTTAGCATTCAAGGGAACCTTGTTTCTATTTATATGTTGAAAACTGCATGAATTTTATTTCATATGCCAAGAATTTTACTTTCTAAGCAGAATAAAATGTGAAAAGTACATTCAGTATACGATAGTATCATAACAGAAAGAGATATTCAGTGGCAGAGCGGGCGGCCAAGATGGTAATGGATATGTCCATGGGTCAAATTTTGACTCGTCCAATACAAAATTTTTGAATTACAGATAAAAATTTTAATTTTTTTAATTCAAAATTTTATATAGGAAGGAATAACAATTGGCCTGTGGACACGTCCATTACCATCCCTAGGAAACCATTTAGACGCAAGGGGCACTTAGAAAACGAGCATTTTGCTTTGTGTTTGAACGGAACTTGATGTCTGGTACAAAGGTAATGCCTCCATCATCAAATATTTTGAGAAGTAACCCTCATTCTTCCATTAATTGTAACACAATATGCCAAAATATCCAATAGCTATGATAAAATATTGTATTCCCCATTCCTCAATAACTTAATCGAAATAAAAAAAACTACCAGAATTGCCAAACAATTTACAAATTTTATATGAAATTTTGAATTAGAAAAATTTAGACAAATAGTATCTTAAACTCATATTTTCAATCACATTGAGTCCTAAACTCATATTTTCTCAAACATTAATATTGAATCCAAAATTGAACAGTATCTTATCAGCATCTACTACAAGAAAGCAAACGTGAATACTTTATTATGATATCTTTTCCTATACAATTAACAGCAGGTGTCTTCTCAAATATTGGCATTGTTATCGGCACCACAGGATCAATGCCTTTTGCAAGTCATCACTAAATCCTTCACCCACAAAAAACTTGAAGAAGCAGTTATTTGTAGCCAACTCAAGATATCAAAGTAGAAAGGTAAGCAAAGAAGTGCATCAATATCAAGATAACTAGAAAAACTATGGTGTAGCAGTATCCCTTTCTACTCTTAAGATTAGTGGCAATCAAACTGTAAATGAGGCAAGTCTTAGAATAGCGTAAGGTGCATTAAGATCATCGGACATTTAACTGCTGGCAAGTTGTTTTTATTGTAATTTAAACACTCTTGTTGAGAAAATGATGAGCAGTACAATTAGATTCTGAGCCTACCCTGAAACCTCTTGTAAACTAATAAAAAATCTGCAATATGTAAACCACCTGAGTTCTCTAGCAAAGTGTCTCTATGCTGAGCAATTGTGCCATCACCTGAGCATCAGCCTAGTAAAAAGACGTCAATTTTCTGTAGTATAGCTACTTTTCACAAAACTACCTTCAGCATTTTGAACTTAGACTTGATCAAGAATTTAGCCCTAAAAACAGCATTTACATATAGAATCTCAAGCAACTAACTGCATGCCATGATGTACAAAAATGATATCACCCATCTAAGCTCAACTGCAACTAGCAGCAACTATAATGCTAAGAAATCGACAGTACCAGTCATCCAAGTCCAAGTTACTCGAACATGTTTAATGATCAATATGTTCATTAACTGACACCAACCATCAAAGAAGAGTTCAATCCACTATCAATTTTAAATACAAGCACGCACATAGGCGCACGCATGCGCACGCACACATACATATGGATCGGCTTTAATGCTCCTGGGGCACAACTAAATTAGTTAATCCCCACAAAAACATAATGCATGACAAAATTTGATGATCTGCTCTGTTCAATTTGATCTACACATTTTCAAACATCCATGCACGAAAGATGATATATTTTCATGGCCTTTTGCCCAAGCATCAAATATTTGCAGATTGAATGGCTTTCAACAATGGAACAAAAGAGACCTTGAGTTGCATGGACAAATCAGACTTTAAAAATCTTTTGTCCATAAATATTTAAAGACGTGTCAAACAAGATGTACGGAGTGTATCATAATTATATATCATACACTTTTGTGGTAGGAGTTATCAAAGTTAGTTTTTCCCTTTGAGCGTTAAAATCGCTTCTCTGCAAAAACTGAAAACAGTCACCTAATGAGTCTCGTCCAGCATTTTCTGGAGGTAACAATCCTTGAAGACATTCAAAGTTTACAAGCAAATAGAAGCAACAGTTCCATATTAATACAAGCAGCATATTCCATCTGATATTACATCATCTGGTTTACGTCAACTAGTTACCTATCCATGAAAATTGGTAAGAGATACCATTTGAAACCCCTCCAACAAAAACGATACCGGCAAATTGGATTTTTTGAACATCAAGAGTTAAAAACTAATATTGAGAAACTAAGACATGGCAAATGGCATGAAGCCATTTCCTGTGTGGATGATTCTTCCATAGCAATATATGACAGCATACAGTACAACTTCACTCATCATTAATAGAAAACAGCTAGATGGACAAAGATTTTCAATAACTAGAAGGAATTACAACAAGCAAATAAGGAAGCAATTACAAATTAGCAAGTTAGCAACTCCACTAATAATCAAACAATCAAAAAACAAGTAATTAAGTAAGAAAACTGCAGCAATTAGCTAAGAATCAAAATAAATAATCAAGCAGAAATATAAAAATTATTAAAAAAATTACAGCAAATAATGTAACATAACGTAACTTAACATAATGTAAAATAACATACAATAATATGAAAAACGTACTATTATGGTGTATTGAGTTATTTTCGTATGTTATATATCATTGGCTTCCTGTTAAGCGTCATAATGCAATATAACGGGCTTAATAACGCGTTATTTGCAATCATTATTTTCAACATTGCACATTAGTTTCTTCTCTTTACTGCTGTCACCATCCAATTTCTCCAGCATTGAACATAAATTGTCATTCTCCCAACCCCACCAAAGAAACTCCGTCTAGCAAGATATGAAAGCATACAGTACAACTGCACTCCATCATACTTCAGCATAAGATATATGAGTATGTGATAGTAATATTATTGAGAAGCTAAAACATGCATCTCGTAAATAAAATGGGAAAAAAGAATTTCAGACCACCATGATCCCCAAACACTGACCACTTGCCTTTGAGAATATAATTGTCAAAGTTTCCGATCACAATGATTTCTTCTCTTTTCATCTCTTTTCTGCTTTCCCCATCTTCAGCATTGAACATAAACTTTCTTTCTCCCAACCCCACCGAAGAAACTCCCTCTTACCCAATCTTAATGTCCTTGGCATTTTTATCAATGGCTTCAGCGATAATGTAAATTTCTAAAAGTTCATTCCTAAAGGTTAGCATTATCACATTCTAAATAAGTCTAGAGAGATAGATGCCCTTGACAAAATAGAACATACAGGTATACGCAGTAGAATTCTCAAAAGGACATGAGAACACTGGTTTTACAACAAAAAAAGCCGAGCTGGCTATCTTAGAATGGAGGAGTAAAATATGCTGAAAACTGAAAGTTTAGTTTCCTTTTGGGATCATTTTTCTGTCTTGAAGTTTATAGATGTTATTATCTGAGCAGAAAACATAACAGAGGTGTGCGAAAGTAGGCTCAAGTGTTGACAAATATGAAGACAAGAATAGTTGATGGCCTGAGACCCATCCTCTCTCAAACAAGGATCGAGGATAAGGTTCTCCAGCATGCACTCTCAACTTTTTCTGGAATGTCTTACATATACTGAACTGACCGTTAACATCCTCGTCGTAAATCCATGCAGTAGTAAGTCTTTCACGTGATTAAGTTCTGAAGGCCTATTATACACAAGATGTCAAAAACCAAAGTAGTATCAAGTATTAAATAGTTGCGCATACAATTTAAGCAAAAACAAATGTAAAATTTTTCAAAATGGGTTCAAAAGAAGATCACTTTGAGTCTTTGACAATGGAAAAAGTTTCAAGCTTTGGTCACAATGATTTAATTTGATATCTCAACTGTGGCCAAAGAACTTTTAGATGCACATCTTTCTTGCTTGATTGGTGATTAAGTAATAAAATCCATAACCACGTTTGGCAGCCATATATTAGAGTGTAAAAGCATATCCACCATTTCAACAAACAAAAGTACATAACTGACAACCATTAAGGGACTGCTGTTTCACCGAAAGCGTGGGGAAGAGTTGGCGTTTTCTTTTTTCCTCGTCTAATGTCTTGTGTTTGTTGAGATAAGGAAAAAATCAGTAAACGTCAGCATTTCTTAGAATTCAAATTTGGTCCTATCTCTATTTACAAAATTTATTATTTTAATTTTCACTTTTTCAGAAACCATGTTGCTTTTTCCAAACTATATTATTGAAATATTCATTTTTTTTCAATGTGTTCTTAGCACCAATAGGCTCTGAATCCAAAAACAATAATCTTCTTTCTAAACTAAAACATATAATTCTTTATCATTTACAAAATACTTGGCTTGGACTTAGTCAACTAGTTAAATGTCATAGGAGACAAGACCATTGGGCATTGCCAACTAGTTTGGTTTGTCCCTTTACCTACGCAGAAATATGTTGAAAGCCCATTCAATTCACATATTCTCACCCAAAATTGTAACCATGCGATGGTATTCCATTAAGGGGGTTGGCTGTTTCTAAGTAAAGGATGAAAGTGTGCCTCAAGTCCTCTATTATGGTTGTTTTCCCCCAGAATTTTGATTTCAGTGTTTCAGGGAAAATTGAGAGATAAGAAGTGAAAAAAATTCATCACATACCTCCAAGTAAAGAAAACCTAGCTTATATATAGGGATTGTTTGGTTGCCTAAATTCATTAATAATTCTGTAAACAACAACCAAGCCTTTTATCACAAGTACTTGAAGAAGGCTACATAAACCAAAAGAGATAATGCCGGATTGTTTCACATGGATGATCCTTCTTCACACATTTTATCGAGCAATATGTATTTATTTAGGTTTTTAGCATTCATATCTTTTCATATCAACTCCATCCATGTTTTCTTCGATCTTCCGTTCACTCTTTAAACTTGTCCTACATTGATAAAATCCACTCATTAATAAAACTTCACCTGTCGAACTGGTTTATCTATATATCTATATCGCAAGGCAGTTTTCTCAGATCTTCTCTTCTTTAGTGGCTACACCTGCCTTAGCAAGACCAAACCACTGTAGGTAGTTTTCCTACATCTTCTGATATCCTCATTTCTCATTTTATCTCTCCTAGTATTACCACATCTCCAATAAAGCATGCACATCTTTTTTACATAAATCTTTTGCGAATGATGTTTTTTTATACCCAACATTCCATGAAACCTCGTCTAATAGTAGTATTATAAAATCTTCCCCTCTGCCTTAATGGAATATCATGATACCAAAAAACACTTGACGCACTCCTCCATTTCAACTAATCAGCATGGATCCTATGATTGACATTATTATTGATCTTTCTCCATCTTTTTGAATATTAGAACTCAAATACCTAAGATAATTGCTAATTGGTATCTCTCGCTTATCCAGTATCACAATACTATATTCTTAGATCCTTTGTTTTTTAAATTTTCACTCTATATTTCTGTCATGGACCTACTCAACCTAAAACCTTAAGATTCTTAGGCTTACCTTCATAGCTCTAACTTCACATTTATCCATATTCTCATCTCATTGACTAAGACAATATTACCAGCAAATAGCATACACAAAATATCTCATCCTGAATAGTTATAGTAAGTTCAACCATCACTATGGCAAATAAGAATATACTTAATATATATACTTAATGTAATCCAATAGTGATTGAAAAATCACTTGTTAGACTACCGCATATTCTGACATTTACTATTACTCCATTATACATTCCTTTAATTATGCTAATATATTTGATGAGGACTTTCTTCATCATCACTATACACCATAGTACTTCTATCGATAATATCATAAGCTTTTTTCTAAATCAATATAGACCATACACAAATCTTTACTTCTCTCTCGAAATCACTCTATAAATTGACAAAGCAAATAAATAGCCTCGTCATTGATCACCGCGACATATATCTAAAGTGGTAATCTATTATATTAACAATCTGCCATAACCACTGTTCAATTATCCTTTCGCAAAGCTTCATGGTGTGACACATGAAACTTATTCCCACTAGTTATAACATTTCTGAAGATCGTCTTTCGTTTTAAATAGAGGTACTACGATAGCAAATCTTGTTAGAAAGGTCTATCAACAATCTCACACCATCTCAATATCTTTATAGAAATTTTATCCAGCCCAATAACTTTTCTTGATTCTATTTTTTCAGTTATATTATTTAATTTTGTGCATAAAACTATAGTTCATATCCTCAGACTTAATGGTAGGGACAACCAAATCATGAGTAAAACTATCATTGGATAGTCTATCAAAATAAATCTCCATTCTCTTCGTCTCGAACTAGAACCTTCTAATCCCCATCTTCGACAACTTTACAGTACATAAGTTTCTAGACTTTGTCTCTCTTATTCAAGCAATTTAGTATACATATGTTTCAGCCTCTTTGGTGCCCAAATTCTACCATACTGCTTTGTATACTTTCATGGATAGCTTATAGATCTCACAGTTCACTCAACTTTTCTTCAAATTTATGTAAGAATCAAATTTGATCTTAATAGCATTTTTTACCACTTCATTACACCATGATATATCCTTACATGGTGAAGTATCATTCCTTCACTTACCAAGTACATCTTTAGGTACCCCCTTAATGCAACAAGTTATTTTGTTCCATATTGCATTGGGATTATTTTGGACCTTCTAATCTACTTTCTGTACCACTGGTCTTCAAACACTTTTTGGTTACCTTCTATTTGTCACCACTTAATCTTAAAATCTAATTTATATCAATGTTTAAAATAGCGATAACGATAACGTAACGTTTTGTCTTTGTTAGGTTATGTTGCATATAGCGTAACGCATAACGTAAGTTATGCAATTTTCTATTTATTTAGTTAAAAATAAATATAAAACTATATAAAATAATTTTTATAAATTCAAAAATAAATTTAAAATATCAAAAAAAAGAATATAAAACCATCTTTATAATATATAATTTATTCTAATTTTATATTAAATTTTACAATAATTTTCACATTTATCTTCATAAATTATATTATGTCTCCAACCGTAATTCCAGTTATCATTTAAACAAAATAACAAGATTTCAATTACATTTATTAGCATTGTTGTAATTTATATTTTGTAATGTTCAATTTATCTTATTTATAATTGTTGATTTTAGTTCAGTTAAAAATTCAATAAAATCAACAAGATATTTCAGCAATCGGAAAGGAATTATAATAAGTGAATAAGAAAATAATTGCAAATTAACAAGTTAGCAATTCCACAAGTAATCAAATAAGCCAATAACTAATCAAGAAAATTACAACAATTCGCTAATAAACAAAATAATAATCAACAACAATATAGAAATTACTAAAAAATTAATTGTAAATAACGTAATATAACGTAACTTAACGTAACGTTACATAATATAACGTAAAATAACATAAAAAACGTACTGTTACACTGCACTGAGTTATTTTCAGTTGTTACGCAGCGTTGGAGTCCCGTTAGGTTACGTAACGCAATATAACGGGTTTCATAACATGTTATTTTCAACATTGGTGTTAACCGTGTGTTACTATGTCACTGTGTGACTGTGCCTCTCTGGCTTTGGGTTTTTGTGATTGTGTAGACAATGATGAGTAGGTATGTTTATGACTCAAGAAACTTGCTTGAATATATTTTATGATATTTGATTTTGAGTTTTGAAATTATATATTTCTTGATATATATTTTCTGTATGCATAATTATTAAAATATTATTATTTTGAGTTATAAGCGAGTACTCACTGAGTACTTTGAGTAGACATTATTCGCTCTCGAACCGAGCGAGTACTGAACTAAGTTTTAAAACACTAATTTGAATTTTGCAATAAGCTGACGCTTTCCTCATCCCTATTCCTTTCCAATTATAATGAAACAAATGAAGGCAAATAAAATCACCGATAAGAGTTCATTGCTACAGTGGCAATGTCAAAAGATTAAGCGCTATTTCAACGAATTTTTTTTCCAAAGCTATGAAATTGGTAGAGTTGGCAATGGGTCGGAATCAAGTCAGACTGTGTAATAACAACTTGAGGATCCATCATAAAATTTGTAGGATTCACTTGGGGATCCAATTCCACTAAAAACTCTAGGATCCGCTTAAGACCAAAACTAATAACTTATCAGATTCATTAGGAAACGAGACTAGGATTATCTGATATCCAATATTTTCCTCGAATGTCCCAATTCTAGTGAGAATCGAAATAGAAATTTACAAGTTTGTCTCACTCATGAATTCTTAAATAGCAACGTTAGACATACCTAGATAAGACCAAATAAACTTGCTTACGTTTAGAATGATAAAAGATTATTTTGCTAGAAGAAAGTACATATATAATTGTAAATATTACTCCAGTTAAATCGGGTTTAGATCATATGGATCTAATCCAGATCCAATAACATATTAAATCTATTTACAGGATCCACAACCACCAAATAAGATCAGGTATGATTTTACGATTCATATAGGAAACTTTGGGTTAGATGCGTAATGGGTTTTCGGACTTCATTTCCACCCTATGAATTGGAATTAGAAAATTTGACATTGGGTAGGAAAAAAAAAGAAATATTTTCAAACCTTTCATCTGAGCCAAATAAAGATACAATGGAATGGACATCCCAGAATGATTCCCTAAAACAAAAAATGAAATCCTAATTAGCAGGACATTATGCAACCACTGATTTTTCAGCTGCTAAAATTTCATGTTAAGCTCCCTTTCTTAAATTGAGCATAGACCTTATTACATTGCATTGTCAATACCAACTAAAGCCTGTAACTTAGTGGTTGGAATCCCTCCTTAATAAAAGTCAATCCAGCTTGAGACTCTTTATCTTATGTTGCACTGCACAGGAATTTTAAAAAAAAAAACTATGAGGATAATTCATCAGAAAATTTGGTTAGAAATTAGAATCAAGGCTTCTTCCTGTAGCTCTTCTACTGCAGCTTTTAATTGACACAAGAGTTCCAATGTATACCATTACTTTGTTTCTCTTGAAGTACACATCATAGGTTTAAAAAACACATATAATTATATAGAGCATGTCATTACGTAACTACTTTAAATAACCTAAATATTACATTATATTTATAACGTGTCATTTTGGCTTGTGTTATATCAAATTCTAACTTTGTTGCACGTTTTTTCAGAGTATATAAATCTCCCAACCCCCCATCCCCACTACCCCTTCCCCGTTAAGCCCTAGCCTCTCAACCTCAGGTCCTCAACTCCCCCGCCACATCTAATTTTCGACCTCAACTTCCCAATCGATTCCTAGTCTCGACCTCCAGTCGCGCCAATTCCTACATCATTTTCAATTGTCAACCTCAACTCGAACCTCGAATAAAGATTTTGATTCACGACCTCAACTCCGACTTCAAATTCAACCTCAACTCGACTTAGAATCTAACATGAACCTTGATGCCAACCCTGATAGGGCTCTCAACTTCAATTCCAACTCCCTTTTGGGTTCCAACCATAACTTTGACAACTTTTAGAGTTATCATTATTTTCTAATGATGTAAATATCATTTTCCTATATAATAAACTCATTGTGGAGAACTTTATAAACTCATTGATGTTGTAAAGATTACTTTTTATTAAAAAACTTTAAAAACATGTAACCTACATTATATTCTATGCTTTATGCACTATTACCTTTTGGGTGATCGAGCATTACAATATGCTTTATAATGATGAAACACACACACACACATATATATATATATGCTCAAGAGATGGAGTATAGCCAACAAAGGGAAAAAAAATTAAATGGTCATAGCTCAATATACATGATGATAAGAACGACAAAAATAAGTTTATAAACTCAAAAGAGTGATACTTCCATAACCAAAAAAAAGATTGCATTACATAGAACACAAACAATAAATTAGTCTATGATCAGAAATCCCATAGTTTTTAAGGCATTTTTTCTATGCTCGACATACATCCAAGTATTTACATTTGCTAGCAAGGAGTTTATAAAAATATTAATAATGAGAAAATATATGATTTTTAAGTTAGCAGCTAAAACAATTTGAAACCGTCACTTATTGAATTTCTTTATTATATCTTTCAGTCTATATAAACAGTAACATCTAAGTATAAACCTCATGTATTAAATAAGAAAGCACTCCGTGCTATCAAAACTCAATAACATAGGCATATAGCAAACTGTAAGAGATTACACAAAACGAAAAAGTAAAGAGACCTCATGAATCCTGAGTAATCCTCTAACACGAATCACCCTTCCGTTGGAGTCTTGGCAACAATCGACAGTGCATGCAATCCACTCTCCAACTCCTCCCGCAGCAAGTCGTAAACAAGCCTGTGCCGTTTCACCATACTCTTCCCCTCAAACTCCTTCGAAACAACCTTCAAATTGAAATGCGTCTCTCCGCCGGTATTCCCCCGAACTCCGGCATGCCCAGCATGCAAATGCGACACATCCTCCACCTCCAACTCCACCGGACTCAGCGCCCTCTCCAATTTCTCCCTTATCCTCTCCCTCCTCCCACCACTAGGCACCGAAGCCGACTCCTGATCAAACCCATCAACTTCCTCGCCCAAACCCTCAATGTCCTTAACCAAAACCTTACTGTTCACACTCGAAACCTCCACGGTTTCCAAATTACTTTGAAACCCACCATTATTTCCGCCCAAATCAGCCGAATCCTCCTTCAAAGCCTCATCTTGACCCCCCAAACTCAAACCCCCAACCTCCGCGGCCTTTTCCTGCATCAGCTTCAGCATGTTAAGGAACCCGTTGTTCCTCGATGGCGTCAAGCTCTGCTTCAACCCAAGCAGCTGCACGAACTCCGGCGACACCGCGGCCACAGCGGCCGACGGCTCGCCGGACAGGCCGAAGACAAGAAGGGCGGCGAGGCCCTTGGTGAGGGAGGAGTCGGAGTCGGCGTCGAATCGGACCCTAGAGGGGTCGTTCGGATCCGGGTAGGCGCGGACCCAGACCTGGGAGACGCAGCCGCGGACCCGGTAAGCGTCGGTTCGGTATTGGGGAGGGTAGGGCGGCAGCTGGGCGCCGTAGTGGAGGAGCTGCTGGTACTTGGATTTCGGGTCGGGTACGGACTGGAAGAGGGTGACGATCCGCTGGAGGTTTGGGGGGAGGGCGGTGGATTGGGTTTGGGATTGGGTTTGTTGGTGGGCCTTGATTGGGTGAGGAAGGGTGTGGGAGAGAGGTTGGAAGGAGATTGGAGAGGAGGTGGGGAGAGAGAAGAAGGGCTTGGGGGTGGAGAGTTTGATGAAGGGGAGGATGGGTTTGGGGGTGAAGACGCGGAGAGTGGAGGAGAGAGAAGCAGCCATGGAGGGATGAGAGAGAGAGATAGAGAGAGGGGTTTGGAGACGAGGCAGGGCGTCGAGTTAAGAGTATAGGGTTGGTAACGGGTTGCAGTCGGGAGTTTCTGGAGGGGCACACCATTTTTTTTCCTGGTGAGCCCACTTAAAACCTTCATATAATAAATTTACCATCGATTTTTTTAAAACTAAAATATCCTTTTCTTCAATCTCTCACCCTATTCTCTTCTCAAATTACAGTTAACGAAAAAAAAAAAAAAAAAAAAACTAAAACCTACAACTATTCCATCAAATCTTTTTCTATATTAAATTATCTCACAAATTAAATTCAAAAATTGATTCTATTAGGCCTTTGCTTGCTCAAAAACCCTAGAAATAGTGCGGATTGAAAAATATTATGAACAAAAAAAAAAAACTCAAAGTCCGGACGGTTCAATTTCCGTCCGAACTAGAAGTCCGAACAGTGGGCTTCTGTCTGGACTGGAAGTCCGAACAGAAGTCCGGACAGTAAATTTTTGTCCGGGTGTACACTCCGGACAGAAGATAAGCACCACTATAAATAAGTGTTTTTTCGTTCTATTAAACATAAAGTCATTGTAGTATAGTGGTGAGTATTTTCATTGCTCACATGAGTGTCCCTGTTTCGATCATCGGCAAAAGCAAATCCCTTTTTACTTTATTTTATTTTTCCAAATAAATAACATTTTCTTCTAACTAAGTAGATTTTATTCTATTTAGTTTCCATTTTTATTCGATTTGGTATTTTCGAAATTGATAAATATTTATATATGCTCGCCACCATGAACAACAAAGCAAGTTCATTTGCATTCCGAATATTTACATATGCATCGTACAAGTTGAGAGCTTTAAAGTTCATAGATATAATCTCGAGTCATTCCAAAAGAAATTTAAGAGTCGATTACTTCAAATCAAGAATATTATTTGTAACATTCTGAAGCAATATCATTTGCATTCTGAATCGAAACAAGAATATCACTGGAATTTTCAATAAAGATTAGGCCTTTATTTAACCTAATATGTTAAAATACAAGCATTATTTATCAAACTTTTAAAAGATACAATCTTTTCTCTTAATAAGAAAGGCATTGTTCCGTCTAGGCACACCTGTTCCGTCTAGCCTCAAGTGCATACACTCGTCCTCCAGGACATAATATTTGCTGCAAATCTTATTCATGTGCGGCCGGGCTAGGTCTTCCGTCGCCACCTGCAACCGTGGCGGCATGAGAATCAGAGAGCTCGTTGTGAACCCTAAGGATATAGTGCCACAAAGTTTGCACGGTGGTTGATGGTGTATGTTGGTTTTGAGAGCGATTGATCGTAAAATTATTTCAACCACTCTGACATCTATCCTGCCAATACAAAATAAAATTCATATCAAAATACACATTATTATCCACAATTAGCGTTTCACTAATATATTTAGATACGATTCTCTCAACAGACAAGATGTGAAAAAAAATACATATTTAGATTATTTTCTTCTCTCTTTATATTTCACTTTATACAGAGTCATCTATAGAACCATCTCTCTGCTATTAGTTGGTTTTTCCAAACGAACTTTTCTTTTTTATTTGCATTCTATATCCTTTTCCATGAATCCTAATTTATTTTTCATGAAAATTTCAATTTCCCTAAAAAAATTAATAGAATTTTGCATATTTACAACTAACATTACAATATTTTAATTTTTTCATTAATTATAATCAAAGTATAAATTGTCAGGTACAATTATAAAAAGAATGAATTGTAAGGTAAATTTATAAAAAAAAAATTCATCTATGATAAAAAACCCTCCACCTCCAAAACCCTAATGCTTCATCTCCAATCTTATCATCAAAACCCACCTCTACCTCCACCTCCACCTCCACCTCCTCCTCTCCTCTTCCTTCTCTCCAACCCAACAAGACCACCAAATTTAAATACCTCCTATTCTTTTCTCCAAAAAAAGAGACCAAAAATAAAATAAAAATTTTGCTAAAAGATGAAGAGATCTCACCCACCTTGACGCAAGACGCAATGGCGGGCGAGCGACATGGAATGGATGATCACCGACGGCGGCAGTGGGATCGGCGGGGGCGGCGACCAAATCGAAGAGAGAGAAAAAATTTGGGTGGAGAAGGAGCTAGGAAGGGGAAGAGGAAGAGAGGAATTAGTTTTTTGAGTTGGAGATTTGGCTGGCCCTAGAATGGAGAGGTGAGGGAGAGAAGAATGGAGGTGGGGGGAGACGGAAGGGAAAAGTGGGAGAGAAAGAGAGTGAGGGTAGTAATGGGATATTTGGTGTGCTTACTAGGAAAACCCTCTTTTTCGAAAAGAGAGAGTAGGCTCACTAGGAAAACTGGGCTCACTAGGAAAAATGGTGTGCTCCTTTGAAAACTCCCGTTGCAGTCGGGTACGATCGGACAATATTCATTTGGGATTCAAGATCCAAGATCCAGTAAAAAATTTTGATGCTCCGAATCTCGTAATAATGGATTTTTTTTTGGAATGGTGTTTTTATTTTTTATTTTTTTGTCTTAATATTAGACATGTCTACATATATGATTCAGATCATTGTAAATTCATGTGAAGACCCCAAAAAGACATTATTAATCCATCATTATCATTCTATCTGATAAGATATTAGATATAAGTTTAAATTTCAAACATGATATTTTGAAGTAATTGCAGATTTTAATTTTGATTTATTTGTCCTTATGCGATAAAGTATGAAAAAAATTTGAATTTGTAAGTTAGCAATACAAATGGGCTGAGATAACCAGAAAACAGCTCATTTTCCACCAAGCTCCTCTGTACTAGTCATATATTCAGTGAGTTTGATAATTGTAAAATCCAATCGAAACTGTACTAAAATTTCGAAGTTTTGATCGTGCTAACTTCAATGCATGTTAACATAAAGTGATATTTGGAATACAACTCCTAAATATCAACAATACCACACATTTTCTAAAATTATGCCTTTCATATCTTTATAGTGACTTACTTATTAGTTTCATATTGTTAATCATGTCTTGAACTTCTTCTTCTTCTTCTTTTGGCTAGTATAATCTAGTCTTGTACTTGATTTATGTGTGTTGCGCTTGATGAATTTTAGGCTTATTATGTCTTTGTAAGATAGAGAGTTGCTTACTCTTTGTAAGGTATTTTGTGCAAGAAAGAAAGACAAGACAAAGATTTAAGGACACACCTCATTAAAATTATTTTTAGTTAAACGTTTGTTATTATTTTTTTGACCAGTATATATATATATATATATATATATATATATATATATATATATATATATATATATATATATATATATATATATATATATATATATATATTTCTGCATTTTTAGTGAGTGAGGTTTAGGGTTTCATGGGGGGAGAGGAGGGCTGGTGAAGGCACAAGGATAATGGTTTTTTTTTTTTTTTTTTTTAATTTGGGTGGGTGGGGGTTGGGGGGGTTGGCTTAGGATGGTGGTAGAGGGATAGAAAGGGACACATGCATGATGAGTTAGGGGGTGCGAAAAGTGGAGAGAAAGAGAGAGAGAGAGAGATAGATGGGGGTGGGGAAGGTATAGAGGGCGGGGAAGGGGGTGATGGATTGGGGGTGGTAGAGAGATATGAGGCGAGATAAGAGACTGCGATGGGAGAGGGATGGGGGAGGGTGCTATAAACGAGAAAGGAATGAGTGGTTGGGGACCGAGGAGGGGCGACGGTTTTAGCAGAGCGGCGAATGTGATAGCGAGCGAAGGGCGGTCGGAGATGGGATTGAGGAAGTTTGTTTTAGGGAGAAGATAATATTAAAAAAAAAAAAAAATATATGGGTGTGCCCTCAATTTTCAAAATTTCAAAAACAAAAGGATGAGGAATGTGCCCTCAGATATTTCGGATGTGCCTTTATGATTAACTGTGACTTAATTGGTGCACACCATCGAACTGTAGAATATACATACTTAGTAGGGCCTAGGCCCACCACTAACCTCCATAGGATGAAAGGACAGAGTACATGCAGCCTGAATCAATACTAATTTGTTCTTTTCACCTCTTTTTAAAAGAGATGCTATCTGAACCCACTTTTAACTAAACTCACCCACTTACTAAATTTTGTAATTTTTATAATTAACCAATAATATAATTATATAAAATTGACCCTTCAATACTAATTGCTCATCCCTCATATCCTTCTCTCTTCTTAAGCCTTCACCTTCAAACTCATTTTCTTCTTTTCTCTAACTCTAATTCCGAAAATTATTTTAGAAAAAAATTCAAAAAGATAGAGATTATTAAATAGAAAGGATTTATTGGAGCTCAGGCAACAAAATTTTTGTTGTTTTTATATAATGTTTCTATAAGTTTTATAGTTTTAATTTTTTTTTTTTAAAGGATAGGTCCGATATACTGTCCAACCAAGTCCAACCAAAATTTAATGAACGAAGTAAGTTTGCTCAATCAGTAGAAGCCTAATCGCTAATTATACACTATTTTAACTCTTTAAACATAATATATTACATGTAACGTGATATATATATCGGGACAGAGTATGATAATGGATCTTGTCACTGAAATTTCTATATCCTGCATCAAAATAAACCCAATAATTTATTTTAGCGACTGTGCAAGCCATATTTGCAGGATCGTCCCATATTTTGCAAAGGAGTTACAGAACAGAAATTTGATATCTTTTTTGGCCGGGGCTTTGGTCTCTACACCACCGACAGAGATATTTTGCCCCATGCATTCCCAACAAGTTGTTCAGACAGTTCGACATCCAAACAACTTTGCATAGCTCAACATAATTTATTATATAATTTATAAAATTAATATTATCCACAGTTTCGAAATACTCCTACAATTACGCCTCCTCCTGACTGGAGTGCTTTAGATCGGCCCTTGCACGTCAGGCAATGGTGCCCCTAGGATCTTTTAGAGCGCGAGTCTTCGTTTCGGAAAGTCCAGTGCAATGGACATTAGTGCCATTGGATAACTTTTTGAGTTTTCCCTTGGACACACCATTACCACGTATAGAAATGGAGTTTAATATTAAAATACAAAATAATTTCTCTCAATTCTCACAGCTTTATAATTTTAATATAGTGAAAGAGACCTTCAACATGATATCAGAGCAATCTAGATTCAAATTTTGCAGAACGCACATTTAATTGTGGATTTTAAAAAAAATACTATTGCATAAAGTTCAGATTTCTATCAAAAAATAAGTCCTAAACTTGCGAAGCAAATATGCACTTATATAGAGTAGGTTCAATTGCAAAACTAGTTTATTTGAAGCGGAGTGGAGAGTTCAAAGAAATTTAATTCGTTAGGATCTGGAAATAAATTTTGTTCAAGTAATTTTTGACAATACATATTATCTATCAAGAAATAACAGAAACCAAAAAAAAAATTGGAGATGGCTGCATCTTTTTTTTCCTTTGACAGTAAAGCAAAAAGTCATGATAAGAGTAGGCATTGGATATAGGCGTGTGTGTTCATGTTTTTGTGGCATTTGGTGTCTACTGTAGGCAAGGAAAATTTAAATAGCCCAGCCTAAGAAGATACAGTGTGACGTTGAACTAGCCTTGCGCGCCACGAATCAACTAGCCCATCCCTGGGCGTACTCCCAAGCGGGCGGGTGGACATGTGCCTCTCGCTGGCACGCATGCTTCTCGCTGGGCACCCTGCGCATGCTGAGAAGGGCACGGGCTAGCACCACGGACCGTCGCGTGCATGCCCCCCGGGCCACACGTGCCCTCCCCAGGAGTACATGCATCCCGCACACCCAGGATCGCATATCCTAGGGACGCATGCTCCTTGTAAGCGTACGAAATTAGCTCCGCCAGTTGCAACTCTTTACTAAAAATTTGAAAGAATCTATTATATCTCTCCACCCCTTGAACGTGGGATTGAATACTCTGATTACGGAAGGATGAGAGAGAAAATATGGGAGCGATTCCCGACTATAAAAAGCTCTCTCCAAATGAAGAAAAAGAAGGAAAGGAATCCAACAAAGTCCAAAATACATAAGAATTCTCAAGCGTGCAAACTATTTCTCCCTAAAAAACAGAGTTATTTCTGTGGAGAGATCTTGAGATTGGATTAAGAAAACCGAGTGTTTGGATTGTCAATGGAAGAAAGTAGCTAACTTCTCTTGCTGCCTAAGAGAGCCTACGACAACAGCAAGGAAAAAGAGTCATTTCTTTTCTTTCTTTGTAATTCGAATTTAAAATTTGTACTTTTCTTTTTTATTTGCTGTGATCGATTTGTAATGGTTTGTAATGGCAATGGAAAGGAATAGCAAAATTCCTGACAAACATCTACTGTTCACAGCCAGCCCCAAATCTAGCATATCTTTTTGCATGGTTCTCGAATTTGGATTTGGAAAATTGACTGACATGGTCATGAAAAGTGAGCTGGTTGGTCCTCGAATTTTATGGGGAGACCGATTGGATTTTGAACATTTTTATTTTTTATTATTTTAAGAGAGAATCCTATCAATTCGAAATCTCTTTTTTACGACACCAAATTCATGAAACTAATCATGAAAAGCATAAAAAAGAAAAGCTCCTATGTCATTGACTCTTTTTCGCGAAACAAAATAAAGTTTGAGAAAAAAAAAATAGTAAGTAATGTTCATTGTCAAAAACAAAGAATTAATTTTGGGATATTTACAGATTTATCCCTTAATCTTTATAAATTATAGTTTAGTCACCAAAATCTTCATATTTAAGATTTAGTCCCCAACTTCTTTAAGTTACTACAATTTAGTCCCCTAATTTATATTTTGATCCAATTTTTCCGTTTTATCCCTAATTTCCATCACTTAATTCTCCACTTCTCTATATTGTATAAATTTATTTCTAGATTTAATACATTTAGTGGATAATAATACATTTAGTCTCAATATAGAAAATAGAAAGGAAGAACCCAATAAATGAATAGAGAGAGAATAGAAGAAAATGAAGAGAGAAATCTAATAAGAACTAAGAAGAGAGCGAAGAGTGAAGGGAAAATTAAGTGAAGAAAATCAGGAATAAAACGAAAAAATCGAACCAAAATATAAACTAGGAAACTAAATTGTAGTAACTTAAAGGATTTGATATGAAGATTTAGGGAAATAAATTATAGGGGTATTTACTGGTTTGTCCCTCAAATCTTTAAATATTATGATTTTACCCCCAAAATCTTCATATTTATGAATTTGCCCCCCAAATCTTATAAGTTACAACAATTTTGCCCCCCTCTCTACTTTCCCGTTTATTAATTTTTTTTAAATTATGAAATGTCAAAACTGCCATTCCCTTTATACTTCTCAACCCGAATAGAGATCCAAATCCTTCGTTCCCAACCCGAAATCCTTCGTTCCCAAATAGAAAATAGAGACCCTAACCCTAACCAAGGAGAGGCGATCGGCGAATCGACGAGTCGGCGATAGGGGATCTGTGTGGGGATATGTGATCGGCGTGGGGATCAAGGGAATCGGCGATTGGCGAGTCGACGAGTCGGGGATCGGGGATCTGTGTGGGGATCAGCGTCGGCGATCGGCGTCAGCGATCTTGGGGATCGGCGAATGGGCGATCGGCGTGGGGATCAGCATCGGAGCGGTGGGGATCTTGGTTTATCTCTTTATCATCTTTTTTGGTTTCTGATTTCGTTTTTGTAGTTAGGGTTTTTTTGGTTGTATTATATGCTGCAATCTCCCTTTTGGCCGTGGATAGATCTGTTCTGCTGCTGCTCTCTGCAATAGTATTATATCATTTACTACATATAAGAACCAGTTCTTTGTTGTTGATTGTGGTTTGGCATTCCCTTTGGTGAAATTGCTTTACTTTTCTAACGTGTTCGTTTTGTTGCCTGAACAAATGTATAATGGTGATGGCCTTTTTTGTTTTTTTGCCCTACCTTTTTTATGTTACTGTTGCCCTATGCGTGTATAGCCTAAAATCATTTGCACATTCTTTCTAACTACTTATATAGTAGATATATCAGGAGGTTCCTTGTATATATCTGTTGCCACTTAGTTGTTAGTTCTATGATTAGTATTTTGTGATATGTTTTTTTTTTTAATTCCTAGTTTGTATCATAACTTATCATTACTTCACACATGATAATTTGGTCTGTTCAGTTAGTGGTTTGTATTTTATAATGCACCAATAAATTACTAGTTTGTATTTTTTTTGATAGAAATTATTGTTTTAATTTGTAGAATGGATGCCGGTATTGTTGAAGTAATTCTACACTACAACGGTTATTGGAAACTAATTCCTAGAACAGGCTGGAAAAAATATGAGTGTGGGAATCAAAAAACAATTAGAGTTGAGGTGAATGATATAACACTGAGGAATTTTGGACAACAGATTGCCCAGTTCCTTCCTACAGCCCGAGGGTATTTACTGAATCTTTCATACACTATCCCAAATACAAACCCTAGGTTATTTGGATCTATCAAAACAAATTTAGATTTTATTCAAGTTTTGAGAGAACATGTCCTGAGAAAGAAAGTTGAGATATTCTTGGTGCTAGATGAGGGAGATAGAAGAAAAGGAGATAGTGGGGTTGATGATGATAGATTTGTTTCGTGGGATGATATTTTGGTTGAGGAAATAGAAGGAGATCATGTGGGTAATGATGGCCTTAGTTGTTATGCAGGGGATGATGGACGTAGTAATGAGGCTTTGTGTGAACTTGTGGTTGTCGAAAATGAAGAAAGAGCTGAGGATGATGCATATGAAATTTGTTCAGAAGATGGCTACCATTCATTTCATAGTTCAGAATCCGGAGATTCTAATTGTAGTGATGTAGAGAGTAGTGAGGGACCTATATACTCAACGGATTTCGAAAATCCAGAAATAAGTTTGGGGAAAAAATTCAAAGATAGAGCTGAGCTTAAATTTTATCTTAGACAGTATAGCATAAAGTCTTAACTTCAATTACAAGACCCAAAAGAGCGATTCACTTCGTTTTGTTGCATGCTGTGTTGAAGAGAATTGCCCGTGGAGAGTTCGGGCTAAAAGATTAAATGATGGGAAGAGTATGGGAATATCAAAAATTGGTGGTAACCACACTTGTGTGGGTGTCAACAAGTGTTTGAACACCCAGGCAAATTCAAGCTGGATTGCACAAACAATTCTAGGGGAGGTAAAGGCAAATCCGAACATATCACCTAGGGAAATCATACACACAATCCATAACAAATACCAATTGAAGTTATCATACCATATGGCTTGGAGAGGCAGAGAGCAGGAAAGGGAAAGTATTTTTGGCAATGTAGACAAAAGTTATGATTATACAGAGAGTCTACGCTTAGAGTTGATAAGGAGAAATCCCGAATCTCATGTTGATTTAATGGTTAACTCTGACAGAAGATTTTTGAGGATATTTGTTTGCTTTAAAACTTGCATTGATGGATTTAGATTGGGTTGCAGGCCTCTAATTGGCCTTGATGGTTGCCATCTCAGAGGCAAGTACCTCGGAATGTTGCTCTCTGCTACGGCACTCGATGGGAACATCGGTTTATTTCCTATTGCATTTGCAGTTGTTGAGGGAGAAAGTGGTGATACATGGCACTGGTTTATGAAGAATTTGCAAACAGCATTTCAGGGAGACTTGAATGGAGTATCTTTCATCTCTGATCAAGAGAAGGGGTTACAGGAGGCACTTAGTATATTATTACCCGACAATGAACACAGAGTGTGCATGAGACATTTATGGAAATCTTTTAAGAAGAATTTTTCAGGAGATTTCTTTGAGCAGACCGTGTGGGATGCAGCCAGATCATATACAAGTTTCAAGTATGACATGCATATGGCAAAGTTGAAAGGGGTTTCGGAGCCGGCTTGGAAGTATTTGAAAGAAAGGAGGCAAATGTGGTCAAGAAGTCAGTTTTCATGTTCTTCGGGGTGTTGCTACTTAACTAATAACCTGTCAGAATCTTTCAACTCATGGATTTTAGATGTACGAAGCCTACTAGCCGTAGACCTGGTTGACAAACTAAGACAGAAAATGATGCTAAAGATAAATACAAGGCGGATTTCTGGGGCAAAGTGGAAAGGAAAATTAGTTCCATATGCTGATAGATATTGTCAGAATATTAGTAAGAAACTTGGTGCTTTTGAAGTGCGCCACACAAGTGAGTTTGAGGCAGAAGTTGAAGATGAAACAACAAGGAGAACTTTAAATATTAGAGTGAAAACTTGTTCGTGTAACCGCTGGCAGTTGTCTGGTTTACTATGCATACATGTAGCTAATTACATTGGTACTATCAGAAATGCTAGGTGGGACCAGTACTGTGCTGATTATTTCACAATTCAAAGGTATGTATTTTAAATTCACATTTTAAATTCACATTTTAAATTCATATTTCGTATTCAAGTGATACAAAGAATTCAATTATTGCAGGTACAAGCTTGCATATGCAAAACCAATTGCACCACTGCCATCAAAGGACCAATGGATTTCTATTGACAAGGGCTACATAATTGGACCGCCTAATGCAAGGAGACCTAGAGGAAGACCTAAGAAGAAAAGAATACAGCTAAAGGGGGGAGATGATAGGTCGGAGTCCAGGTTGTCAAAAAGGACTCACAAATGTGCTAGATGTCAAGGATATGGCCATCACAAAAATACATGCAAGTAGTCACTTCACACTTCTGGGAGTGAAGATGTTGCCTCTTCTATTGGTGCTTCACAAGTTCCTTCAAGGTATGATGTGTAAAAATAAGTTAGAGTTATAATTTATGACTATATTATTATTGTCTATGCATATCCATAATAGTGTTGCAACCAGGTCCTGTACTGCAATGTCAAAAAGGAGGAGATTCGAGGTTAATAGGTGTGGGGGTCATTCCCAAAGAGTTCAAAGAGAGTCGGCACCATCTATTACTGCTTCTCTGAGATTGAAGTATTTCATAGCATATAGTCTATACACTTATGCTTACAAATTATACAATACGTTACGTGATTTTTTTATTTACTATAGGGCACAACCCATTCAGAGAAGAGTAAAGGAACTCCCAATCAGAGGAAGGAGTGTACTACATGTACAACCACATGCACACGAAGATGCACAACCACATGCAGGACAAACTCCGCAGCCACTAACATGGATAGGAAGTTTTGATCGACCATCTCAAACGCAACAATCACAGACAACGCCCCGAGATACAGAATAAGAGCAATATTTGTCCAATATTTGTAATGAGCTTTGTTTATGAATTTGGGCTATCTTTATTTGTCAGGAATTTGGAGAACTTGAGATAATTGATTTGGTGATGAATATTTGTGATATTGTGATATGTTGATGAATTTGGTCTAATTGATGAATTTGTGATATGTTGATAAATTTGCATATTTGTGAACATGTTTTCAATGTTGATGAATTTGTGAATATTTGAAATATGTTAATTTATGAATATTTGTAAAAAAATTATATTTCCAATACCCAGATCTCTGGACTGAGAACATGTTCTCAGTCCAGACAGGTTCTCTGGACTGAGAACCTGTTCTCAGTCCAGAGACTGGACTGAGAACAGGTTCTCAGTCCAGAGAGGGTATTGGAAATATGGTTTTTTTTTATTGCAGTTAATGTTGAATGATACAATTTGGACCTTTGTAAATTCTATATATTTGATTTTAATTATAAATGTTGGGAAAAAATTGATTTGGAGAACTTGAGAGAATTCATTTGGTGAATTAGAGGAAAAATGCATGAACATGAAAGAGTAAAAAACAATGAAGAAAAGGAGAAGAGAGAAGGAAAAGAGAAGGAGAAGAGAGGAGGAAGAGATGAGAAATAATGAAGAAACAGGAGAAGAGAGGAGGAAGAGAGAAGAAGAAGAGAGAAGGAAAATAGAAGAATGGTAAAATGGTCAAAAACTTAACTAAGTTAGGGAAAATTAGAGAAGGGGGTAAAATTATTGTAACTTATGAGATTTGGGGGGTAAATTCATAAATATGAAGATTTGGGGGGTAAAATCATAATATTTAAAGATTTGAGGGACAAACCAGTAAATACCCCTAAATTATAATTACAAAGATTTAAGGGACAAATCTGTAAATACCCCATTAATTTTTCAGTAGAGTTAAAGGGAAAATTCTATTTGCGCACGGAAATTTACTCTTAATGCACGGTTTTGAAACTTGTAAATAATTATAAGTTTACCATTATTTTTTTAAGACTAAATTACCCTTATAAATTCACTTTATAAAATTTGAAAAAATGACTCATCATCTTCTCTTCAATCTCCAGAATCTTGGCCTTAAACTCGATGACTGTGAGCGTGTGCTCCACCTCCCAAAGGAGATTCACGAGCATCACGTTGCTGAACTCCTTGCAAAAGCTGTCGCTGAGGTGACGCATGCAGAAACCATGGAACACAGTAGGGAAATTGAAATCGACTCCATCAACAATGCCCTTCTGTTGGTCGGACAAGATGGTAAGCATTGGCATGTTCTCAGTGTTGGCCTCAAGGAGGCCATGGAGCTCCGATAAGAACCATATCTAGTTCTCGTCGCTCTCCTCATCAACGACACCAAACACTATGGGAAACAAAGCACCATGACCATCGAACCCGGTGGCGAAGAGTAAGGTTCCGAGGCATTTGCTCTTGAGAAGGGTACGGTCCAGGCCAATGAAGGGTCGGCAGGCATTCACAAAGCCATATATTGAGGCGTAGAATGAGATGAAGAGGCGTTTGAAGCAGTTATCCTCGGGATTTCCATATACCGAAGCTATAGTACTTCCGGGGTTTGTCCTCTTGCCTTGCTCGCAGTATTGGAGAAGAAGGTGATACCCTTCTTCAAAGGACCCTCGCACGACTGCCATGATCCGCTCCTTCCCTCTCCATGCTTGCTTGTAAGATAGAGTAATGCCATGCATCCAATGAATCTCCTCCAAAATCTCCTTGGGCTTGTAATGTGGGTTCTCTCGGAGGCGTTCCTTGACAGAATTCGCAACCCATCAGACAGACGCCTACTGGTGGCCGAGATGGTTGATTCCGCTGCAAGTGTGCGTCTCATGGATGGTCCTGATGGTGAATGTGGGCACTCCAGGGAGCTTCGCAGCATGAATCCTCCACGGGCAGCCTTCAACAGCACACTTTGCAATGAACTATGTCTTGTCAGACTTCACGGTTTGGATTTTAAAGTGGCAAGCAATTGCCGCGTCCCTCAGTGCCCTACGGCAACTCTTCACATCAGGGAACTCTTGGCCAACAGCGAGCTCGTGGGTAGGGCTCACTACTACCCGAGATTGGAGAACCGAGGGGACTATAAGTTGAGAATGCTGTGAGTAGATGTCGCGTGCGGATTGGAGAGCAAGCTCATAAGACTGCTCGATGACGGATAGGTGGTCGAGGTTCTGACCCACAGTCAAGAGATCATGGTGGGCCTCGGCTAGAGTCAGTTCTTAGTTGTTAGAGAGGCCCATCTCATGGTTTTTGAGCTTCCATGGTTTCGAAGTCGTGGTCATGGCTCTGGCTGAGTGCGAGATCGTTGTTGGCTTCATATTCCTAGGGGTGATTGTTGGGAAAAATAGTAAAAATCCCTACTTATATGTAAACAATAAGTAAGCTATAAGCAAATCAACAAGTCACAGATGACACACAATATTTACGTGGAAATCCTTATGGGAAAAACCACGGGACAATCAGAGAGTGAATTCCACTATACCAGATAAATAGTACAACCTTCCGAGTCTTGTCTAGAGAACTCGGGAATATACAGAAAATAGAGAGTGATACAATGTTACCTCCAACACGAAAGAAACCTCCAACCTTGTTAGAGAACTGTAGTCTGCAGTAGAAACACTAGACTAACACCGTGATGGATATCACCCGAAGAGCACACCAAGCTTCTTCTCTCCTCTCTTCCTTTCTCTATCTTCTCTTCACTCTTCTCTTGAATGGATACTTGGTGATCTTGGTGTGTAGGATGAAGGCAAATGAGAGCATCTATTTATAGGCTTCATTGTGGCACTATTCCAACAACCGGCACTATTCCACCTACCGGTACTATTCCACCAACCGGCACTATTCCACCTACCGGTACTATTCCACCTAATTACTCTCACCTAATCCATTTTTTTGGGTTTGAATTAACTCTAACAATCTCCCCCTCCAACTCAAAAAAGAAAGGGAATGAGTTAGAACTCTTACTTAGAGTCCATACCGGCTACCTTAAGACAGAAATTCTGCTTTTCTCTAGGTAACCCTTTCGTCATCATATCTGCTCCATTTTTGTCGGTTTGAATTTTCTCAAGCTGCAATAACTTTTCATCAAGTATATTTCTAATCCAGTGATACCTCACATCGATGTGCTTGGATTTAGAATGGAAACTTGGATTTTTGCTGAGATGAATAGCACTCTGACTATCACAATAGACTGTATAGGTATTTTGTGACATACCTATTTCTTGCAAAAAACGTTTCATCCACAACATCTCTTTGCAAGGTTCTGTAATAGCAATGTACTCAGCCTCTGTAGTTGACAAAGCAACACACTTTTGCAACCTGGATTGCCAAGACACAGCTCCCCCTGCAAAAGTAATCAAATAACCAGATGTAGACTTTCTTGAGTTAATATCTCCTGCCATATCTGCATCAGTGTAACCTGTTAGTACCGACTTACTTCCTGTAAAGCAAATACTTATTTTGGAAGTTCCACATAGATACCTTAATATCCACTTAACTGCAGCCCAATGCTCTTTACTTGGATTTGCAAGGAACCTACTAACAACACCAACTGCATATGCTATATCTGGTCTAGTACATACCATTGCATACATTAAACTACCGACTGTTGAAGCAAATGGAATTCTTCTCATTTCTTCTTTTTCCATCTCGTTTTTGGGACATTGCTCGGAGCTTAATTTGAAGTGTCCTGCAAGTGGAGTACCAACTGGATTTGCTCTGTCCATGTTGAACCTTTTTAGTATTTTATTGATGTAGGTCTCCTGCGACAACCATAACCTTTTGGCATTCCGGTCACGAGATATGTGCATCCCCAAAATTTGTTGTGATGCTCCTAAGTCCTTCATGGCAAATGATTTGCTTAAATCCTTCTTAAGGTTGTCAATCTTGGACATGTCTTGACCTACAATCAATATATCATCAACATAGAGTAACAGTATAATGAAATCACCATCATACCTTTTGACATAAACACAATGATCTGAAACTGTTCTCTTATAGCCATGATCCACCATAAAAGAATCAAATTTCTTGTACCATTGTCGAGGTGCTTGTTTTAATCCATACAAGCTATTTCTCAACTTGCAGACCATATCTTCTTTACCTTTAAATGTGAAACCTTCAGGCTGCTCCATGTAGATCTCTTCCTCTAGATCGCCATGAAGAAAAGCTGTCTTCACGTCCATTTGTTCGATCTCCAAGTCCATACTTGCAGCCATTCCGAGAACGAGACGAATTGATGACATTTTTACCACCGGAGAGAAAATTTCTTCAAAATCAATGCCTTGTTTTTGGCCAAAACCCTTCACAACTAATCTTGCCTTGTATCTTAGTTGTGAGCTCTTCTCTTCGGTCTTTATCTTGAACACCCACTTGTTCTGTAATGCCTTCCTTCAATTTGGTAATTTTACCAAATCATAGGTATGGTTCTTGTGCAAAGAATCCATTTCCTCTTTCATAGCTTTTAACCACTCAGTTTTCTGACTGCCTTCTTGCATTTCTTGGTAACTTTCTGGTTCACCTGCATCAGTAACCAGGACATACTCATTAGTTGGATACCTGCTGGAAGGATAACGGTCTCTGTCAGACCGCCTTAACTAAGGCGCTATTGATGGTTGTGTTGTAGTGGACTACTCTTCCTCTTCTTCTTGAATAGGAGTATCAACATCTGCTTGATGTTCTCGCACTTCTTCTCCTTCATCGTTTGTGACTGGAGAAGGAATTGGATCCAGATCTACAACTTCACTTGTAGAAGACTGCACTGCTTCTTCCTTCTTGAAATCTTCAATGGTCTGATCTTCAAGGAAAATCACATCTCTACTTCTTATTACCTTCTTGTCTTTTGGATCCCATAACCTGTAGCCAAACTTTTCATCTGCATAGCCAAGAAAAATACATTGTTTTGTCTTACCATCAAGTTTTGATCTTTCATCTTTAGGAATGTGAACGAATGCACGGCAGCCGAATACTCTCAAGTGTTTGTATGAGACTTTCTTTCCTGTCCACACTTTCTCTGGTACATCACCCTTTAAAGGAGCTGAGGGTGATAAATTGATTAGGTCTATCGCAGTTCTTAATACCTCCCCCCAAAAGGGTTTGGACAATTTGGAATGTGATAGTATACACCTAATTCTTTCGATGATAGTGCGATTCATTCTTTCTGCCACACCATTTTGTTCAGGAGTCTTCGGAATGATCCTCTCATGTCGAATTCCCTTGCTCTTGCAATATTCGTCGAATGGCCCGATATACTTGCCACCATTGTCTGATCAGATACATTTAAGAGACCTTCCTGTTTCTCTCTCCACTTTGGCATGAAATTCTCTAAAGACATCTGCAACTTGATCTTTAGTTTTTAAAGCATATGCCCAAACTTTTCTGGAATAATCATCTATGAAAGTTACAAAATAGAGAGCACCACTAAATGTTTTGACTTTCATAGGACCACAAACATCTGAGTGTATCAAATCTAATATATGAGTCTTTCTATTTGATCCACTTCTAGCAAATGAAACTCGATGTTGTTTACCAGTTATGCAATGCACACAAGTATCAAGATGTGTACCTTTCATGTTTGGCATGTGTTTTTCATTAGAAAGAATCTGCATTCCCTTCTCACTCATGTGGCCAAGCCTCTTATGCCACAACTCCAGAGAAGAATCTTGCTCAACTGTGTTCACCTCACATTTGCACAGTTTTGCCTGCATCTTATAAAGAGTGCAGCATTTCTTTCCTCTTGCCACGATAAGAGAACCTTTTGTAAGCTTCCAATGCCCATTGCAAAAGGTGCTGCCAAAACCATCTTCATCTAGCTTTCCTGCAGATATTAGATTCAAGCGAAGATCTGGAACGTACCTTACATCTTTGAGCACTAATTTACAACCGAGACTGGTCTCAAGATGTATATCTCCCATGTCTTTAATTTGAGCAGTGTCTTTGTTACCCATCTTTACAATACCAAAGTCTCCACTTTGATAAGTTGTGAAGAAATTGCTATGTGGAGTAGCATGATACGAGGCTCCCGTATCGATTACCCAATCTGCATCTTGACATGTAATACAAAGACATAAATCATTACTTTCAGATACAACTAAATCACCTTCAGCTGTAACTGTAGTATTTTCATGGGCTTCAGACTTTCCTTCACGCTTTGTTTTTTCTTCTCTTATCCGAATTCTGCAGTCCTTTTTTATGTGTCCTTTCTTGTGGCAAAAGTAGCAAGTAATATCCTTCTTCGATCTGGATTTACTTCTGGATCTGGAGTAGTTGCTTCTATCTTTTGATGCTGGTCTTCCTCGATTCTCCAACACAAGTGCTTCAGACTGTGATGTGCTCAGGTTCTTTCATTTGAGTTCTTCATTAAGCAAACTGCTTGTAACCAAACTCATAGAAACTACGTCTTCTGGTGCAGAGTGACTTAGAGACACCACCAATGTCTCCCAACTCTCCGGTAGTGAACTGAGCAACAATAAAACCTGCAACTCATCGTCAAGCACCATTTTCATAGAAGAAAGCTGATTAATAATACTTTGAATTTCATTCAAATGTTCAGCAATTGAAGAACCATCTTTATACTTTGAGCTAACTAACTTTCTAATTAAGAAAGCTTTGTTGCCTGCAGTTTTTCTCTCATACAGACTCTCCAGTTTCTTCCAAAGAGAGTGAGATGTACTCTCAGTGGAGACATGATGAAACACGGTATCATCCAACCATTGTCGAATGAAACCAATAGCTTTTCTATCAAGCTTTTTCCAATCATTATCACTCATGTCTTTTGGTTTAGACACATCACCTTCTAAAGGTGCATGAAGATCTTTACAATATAAGAGATCTTCCATTCTGGGCTTCCAGATCATCCAATTAGATCCATTAAGAGTAATCATGCGACTTGTTATACTTTCCATTGTTTACACACAATAGCTAATAACCTTAGCTCTGATACCACTGTTGGGAAAAATAGTAAAAATCCCTACTTATATGTAAATAATAAGTAAGCTATAAGCAAATCAACAAGTCACAGATGACACACAATATTTACGTGGAAACCCTTACGGGAAAAACCACGGGACAATCAGAGAGCGAATTCCACTATACCAGATAAATAGTACAACCTTCCGAGTCTTGTCCAGAGAACTCGGGAATATACAGAAAATAGAGAGTGATACAATGTTACCTCCAACACGAAAGAAACCTCCAACCTTGTTAGAGAACTGTAGTCTGCAGTAGAAGCATCAGACTAACACCGTGATGGATATCACCCGAATAGCACACCGAGCTTCTTCTCTCCTCTCTTCCTTTCTCTATCTTCTCTTCACTCTTCTCTTGAATGGATACTTGGTGATCTTGGTGTGTAGGATGAAGGCAAATGAGAGCATCTATTTATAGGCTTCATTGTGGCACTATTCCACCTACCGGCACTATTCCAGCAACCGGCACTATTCCACCTACTGGCACTATTCCACCTAATTACTCTCACCTAATCCATTTTTTTGGGTTTGAATTAACTCTAACAGTGATGGTGATGGTGGTGGTGATGATGGCCGAGCCCGAGGCGGCTGCCTTCATGCTGATGGGCCAAGCCGAGGTCGTGGTGTTCGTGAGTCTAGCCAAGGCCGAGATCGTAATGGTCGAGGCCAAGGTCGTGGTTGATTTTGGGATGGCAACGGTGGCAGTGGGTGGGTTGGGGAAAAAATATTGGGAGTTTTCACAGTGGGAAAAAATTGCGAAACGATCGAAGGAAATTAGATAAAATGGATTGAGGGTTAAAATTGGAAAAAAAATTGTGCACAAAGAGTAAGTTGGTGGCATTTCAAAATGGAAGTTTGGTGTAAAGAGCAATCAGAGCTTTAAGAGTAAATAGCCGTGTGCAAATAGAATTTCCCGAATTAAAGGAGGCGATTTTCGGCAGGTGGCTGGAGGCACTTTGAGGAGGAGATTTCCGAAGGGTCAGGTAAGAAATCTCCGGCGATAAAAAAAACCACCGACGATAGACAACTGCTGGAGAAATCCCAAGGGGAGGGATTACTTGCCTCAGAGCAGATTCATTACCGGCAAGTAGTGGCGTAAGATTAGTGGAGGCCATCAACAAGACTACCTCTCTGACTAACCTTACTACATTCCACTCTTTTGGGTCCATGGATTTCACTTGGGGCTGGCTAGGGAAATGCAACAAGCAGAAGGAAAGAGACAGCAGTGACGAAGACAAGAACCCAAAATACCATCGTCGCAGTTGGAGTGAGAAGCTAAAGCAATCGCCGGTAGTGTCGGGCAATGCGACTGCGAGTGTGACATGTCATTCACAATCAAGTGTAACTGTCCCCGTGCCGAGCTCTCCCCGGAAGCCCACGGTGAGCTCGACCAACCTGAACCCAAATGGTGTTTATACCAGAGAACAAGTCATTGTGCTATTGGCTGAGGCCAAGAAAAGTAAATTTGGCTCTAACAGAGAGGATAAGTCAAGAAAGAAAATTAAGAAAGAGCGCAAGATGGAGAGTAAAACCACGAAGAAGAGGAAATTTAACTCACCGAGCAATGAATTGAAGGTTGCTGGATCTATGGAAAGAGGGGACACTTCAAGGATGAATGCACGTATATGAGATGTAGATTCTGCAAAGTTCTCGGCCATGTAGTTGCGGAATGTCCCACAATCTCTAAGAAGTTGAGGGAGGAGACTAAAGAGACAAGGAGGATCACGATCAAAACAACCAGCGCAACCACTGGGAGTGGGGACAGTAGAAGCATCATGGCACAGCCCCGACCGGAAACAAAAAAGTTAGTGCAACCAACACTGAAAGAGATGATTGCTGTGCAAAGCCGCCTCGCCAACTCGAGGGTTGGGGGGCTTGCTAAGTACAGCCGCACCACCCCTCATGTATTCATCCCAATGTCGGATCAAACAGTACAGGAGTTTAACCAATTGACTAGTATCATAGGAGAAATCCAACCGGGGCACGGGAATCCCACAAAAGAGGAGATACTAACCGGTTTGTGTGAACTATCAGCATCTCTACGAAATCATGACTGGAAACTATTCAAGGAGGGAAGGAGTTACCTTGCCTGCTTCCCGTCGCCGGCGGGCCTGGAGGTAGCACTGCCACTGTGCCGTACCTCAATCCCTTGCAGAGGATACCAAGCGAACTTCAGAGTGGTGAGGTGGGGTGACAAGGAGGGGTTGCGGTGACGACACAAGTTTCTCGTTAGGGCGTGGATTGCAATAAAAGGAATTCTGTTCAACCACTGAAACCGTAGCGACCAAAGTTCTGATCAGATATGCACAAATTTTAGAGACCAGTGAGCCTACACTAGACAACCGATTTATCAGCGGCGAGGTTGCATATGGGTTGCAACGACATAGGATCCATCCCAAGTGAGATCAATGTCATCATCGGATCCAAATGTTACAGAGATACAATCAAGATACAGGCTCATAGGAGGGATCACCAGAGTTTAGCCGGAATACGGTGGACGCAGAACCCACTGCTGGAAATGTAATGGACAACACTGGAGACCCAAAAGGCTCGCAACCTCAAACAACTACCGCCGGTTAAGCAATCCCCGACAGGTCAACGTTCCGGGTGAATCAGATTGGGCAATCAAATTCGGCACCGACGATCACAAGAAGCGAGGCAAAATAGAGATACACGTGGGTGAGAGACCACTCGAATCCACCTACGACCGATGACCTTTCGGCCCGGGAGGCAGACCGGAGGGCTTTACCCAATGGACCAAAGGTAAAGGCCTCGGGTTCCGGACCGGCGAGAGGGGGATCGGGAAAAGAAACAAAACAAAAACATCTGAGAAAGGAAATAAACTAGTAGTGGCCACGAAAGAACAACACAGACAACCTAACAATGAAGAATCACCAAAAGAAGAAGGGGGAAGGGGAGACTATCGTCTGCTTTTCCATGGAGAAGACGGCAAGTTGACCCTCGACAAGAGAGCAACAATTCTTGGGCAGAGGGAAAGCTGGATGGGGAGTAAACCGATGGAAGCAACAGAAGTGGAAGCGACGGAGAAGAGAGGAGAAGAAAATCTAGCGTGTTCTTGGGCACACCTGGGCGATGGGAACTTCTAAAGGGGCACAACTTTTTTCCTAGTGAGCCCAGTAAAAACTTCTATAATATTATAATTTTGCCATCGAACTTTTTGGACCAAATTGCCCTTATCTTCCTCCCTTTTCCTGAGTTCAGTTAACCCAAAAAAAAAAAAAAAAATCCTAAAATCCGTAGCGAAGGCGGCGATAGCAGGTAAAAGAGTGAAAAGAGAGATTTGATAGTGTTAGGTTTAGATAAGAGAAGAGGAAGAGCAAGGAGTAGTTAGGTATTTGGGTTAGAGATGATTTTTTTGGAAGAGAAGAAAAGAGAGACAGAAAACTCCGGTCCGGACTGTGAGTCCGGACAAATATCTCCGGTCCGGACTGACAGTCCGGACAGGAAATATCCTGTCCGGACTGGCAGTCCGGACAGAGTCTCCCTGTCCGGACTGCCAGTCCGGACAGGATCTCCCTGTCCAGACTGCCAGTCCGGATAGGGAGACTCTGTCCGGACTGCCAGTCCGGACAGGGAGTTAGATAGGTTTTGTTTTATCCATTATCCACAAAATCATTGTAGCATATCGGTGAGTAGTCTTCCCTATTACGCAAGTGGCCCTGGTTCGATCCTTGGCAACAATGTTTATTTTAGATTTTTATCTATTTTTTCAAATAGTGGTAAATTTAGTTCAGGTCCTTCTTTGATGACTAATTTTGCCATTACCCTTTTCACATACAAAACAAACTCTTTTACTTTATAAACAAAATTTTCCTTTCAATTTTTATATACCCTTTTAAAATCCGTGTTACTTCTATTAACAATAAGGAAAATAGAATTAAATACTTTACAATCCATTGCAGAAAAAAAAAAAAAAAACAAAGTTTAGTTCATTCTATGCAATAAATACAAAAAATTCATTCATCTCTCAAATTTGTACACAGTTTAGTTCTTTCCAACTACATATTACATCAATAACATATAAATACGAAATTCAAATTCAAATAACAATGTAAATTCACACAATGAGAATTATGAACAAATTAGACCATAATTAGAAACAATATTACATAAAAAAATATATACAAGACCCCAATACACCATCCCAATTAAAACAACATTACGTAAAAAAATTTCATATATTATTAAAAACCTTCCACCTCCAAGACCCTAATGCACTATCCTCAATCTTATCCTCAACATTACACCGATACACCGATATAATGATACACTGATACATCGATATACCGATACAATAATATACTGATACACCGATATAATGATACTCCTGATACACAAATGCAATGATACTCCTGATACACCGATATAACGATACACTGATACACTGATACACCGATACAATAATACAACGATACAATAACTGATATAATGATATAGTGAAGATTATAAACAAGGTCCCCTATGTATAAAACAAATAAGATCTCATACAAAATAAAGAAATAAGATCAAATACAAACGTAGTGCATATATTCCTCGAACAAAAAGCAAATAATAGGGTTCATTACAAACAAAAACCATATATTCTACAAATTCTTCAAAATGTTTGAAAAAAACAAGTACACCGGCCACTTGAAGTTCCTTACAACATCTATATCAATACACAACTAATATAATCTAATCACTGTCTCCTTGTCTTCCTCGGGAGTTGACGTCTGCTTCTGATTCGAGACATAAATGCCGTATCGGGTGCATCAGGAGTGGATTGATCTTGTCTTTGTTCCTCTGCTTGCTCTTCTTGTGGTTCTTCTGGCTGAGTGCAACCAGTTAGCATGGTTTTAATCTTCACAAGTGCACTAAATAACATCCTATACCACTTCTTGAATGCCTTCTCCCCTTGCGCAAGTAATGGATCGATTATTGCTTCTATGCGTGTATATCTCTGTAATATTAATGAAGGAAAAAAAATAAGCATCAGATAAACTTGGTACTATATGGGACTTAAATATTATATTTTCTATGTGTAAGTAAGTAGTAACAAAGTATAATTTACTACAAATATCATATTTTCTCTATTTATTTTTTTGCTGCAATATAATGTAATATTAAAGTTTAAAGATACTGAAACCGTTTTTTGTTACTTAATCAACCATTAGAACAATACCATTAAACTTATAAATTAACTACTAAATTTTAATATTAACGTCCATAATTAGAAAAATAACTAAATTTTCGCATATTTTACAACTACGATTACAATATTATATTTTCTTCATAATTATAATCTAAATATTAAAAATTAAAATTAACAAAAAAATGTTAGAACCAATTTTGTTAGTTCCTTCACTCTTTCTCCTCTCCATCCCAACAAAATCACAATGAATACTTGTTTGATCCAAAAATAAAAAATTTTAAATTTTAAAATAAATATTACTAAATTAAGAAAACTCACATACTAATGGAGGGAAGTCGACGGCGGCGGCGGGAGAACACCGACAGCGGCGGCGATGTCGGCGACAGCGGCGGGTTCGGCGGTGGCAATGGGTTCGGCGGATGGGAGAGAGAAGAGATTTGGAAGGAGAAGGAGGTAGAGAAAATAATAGAGAGGATGAGGAGAAGTGGGGGGAGAGGGAAGAGAAAGTTAGGGTTTTGGGTTAGGGAGGTCGGAGGAGAAATGAGGAGAGAAGAGGGAGATGAGAAATATATAGTTCAAGGGTATTTTCGGAATACCAATGTGCTCACTAAGAAATTCTTCTATTTACTAAAAACACAGTGGGCTCACTAGGAAATCTGGGCTCACTAGGAAAAAAGTTGTGCCCCTTTAGAAGTTCCCCTGGGCGATGCTAAAGAGAATGAGAAGTCTATGCTAGGCCTCAGCGGATCAAGGGAGGGGCTGGACCAGTGTAAGTTTGGGCCTATTCAAAGAATAAAGGATGAGGCTAGGCCGATAGAGGGCCTGGACCAGCCCAACCACCAGTTTGGGCCAAGTCTAAATTTAAATCAATGCCAAACTGCAATACTGAAGCCCACAAACCCAGCTGTACATCAGCAAATATCTCTTTTATCCTCACTCCCAGCATATGACAGAGAGATTTTAAAGAAGGCTATGGTTAAAACACTTGAGAATCTAATTAGAGGAGAAAGTTCTACCTCTACACGACGCCGTCAATCTTCTCAGCGATCGAAGAGACTTCGAATAAAGTTTGCTGTAGGGACAAAATCATTGGGCTTAGAGGTTCTTGCAGAGACATTGGCCTCTACTCAAGAGAGTGAGAAGACTCTGAAGGGGGTGGAGGTGATGAACCTTGTGGGGGAGGATGCGGAAAGGTTCCCGGTTGCACAGGACGACTCAATCTCAGACTTTGAGGAGATCACGGGTATCCCAGATCTCCCGCCCACAGTTACACCTACTAGGCATAGCAAAAGGCTGAGCGAGAAGAGAAGAGGCCAGGATTACCAGTCTGGTCAGATAGCCTCATTGGCATCAAAGAGGAAGGCGCTGCATGTCAACCTCGACAAAGGTAATCCTTTATTTTCTTTTGATATTCTTAATTTGTTGTCAAATCAAACTTTGCTTGAATTTGCACAAATATGTAATATCGATTTGGGAGATACCGAGAGTAGTAGAAACCAAAATATTGAATTTATAAGAGACTTACTTTCTAGGGAGAATGGTAAATGGGAGGGTAGCGTAACTGGCGAGAACCATTGAGTTTTTGTTGTGTCACAGGTGGAGAGGTATCTATAGTTTTTAAGATAAAGATTATTTTTCTGGAATGTTTAAGGGGTAGGGGATATGATAAAGAGGTGCATGATCGCAGAGCTACTTCGGAATAATGGAGTAGATATGTTTTGCTTAGAAGAAATAAAATTGGTGGATCTGTCAATTTTGTTAGAGCAAGAGATCATCCTAAGGAGGAACTTTGGATTAACATTTAAAAATGCGAGGGGGGGGGGGGGGGGGGGGGTGGTATTAGGAGGGATAGTAATTGGTGTAAATCGATACTGCTACGAAATCTTGGATATCTCTGCCAGCGAATTCACCCTCATTGTGATCGTTAGATAAAGAACTAGTGGTTGGATCCAAAAAGTTACTGCAATATATGGACCAAACCATAGGGATAGAAGAAGGGTATTGTGGAGCGAGATTCTAGGGATTGGTCAGCGAAACAACGTATCTTGGGTGATTGAACGGGACTTTAATATTGTGAGATTTATGGAGCAGCGTAAGAGGAGACCATAATACTCTAGATAGGGAAGATTTTAACGACATTATCAATGAAGTCTAATAGAAATCCCTTTACTCAATCGACAGTTTATATGGTCCAATATGAGGAAAGATCCATACTTGGATAAACTACCCACGTCGGATCACACACCAATTTGCTTAGACTCGAGCGAACCTGGATCTAAAATTAATAGATTATTTTGGTTTGAGAAGTGGTGGCTGGAAAATAATGAGGTCCACGACCTGATGCGAATGAATTGGTCACTTCTGGTCAGGGGAACGGATACAGTTGAAGTATTATATTACAAGTAAGAAGATTGCATCAAATTATGACTAGGTGGGACATGAGATACCGTGGCCTCGCAAAAATCAGAAAGAAGGAGTTGATGCAATGGTTTGCAACCCTTGAGAAACTAGAGGAGGTCGCAATTCTTACCAATGATGAGAGAGCATCATTGCAAATGTATCGGAAAGAAATTCAAGAATTCTACAAAATGAAGGAGATAATGTGGTGCCAATAAGCCAAATCCAAATGGTTGAAGGAGAGTGATGCTAACACAGCCTACTTCCATATAGCAAATATGAGACACAGAATAAACACAATCCATTTGTTGAATACCCCAGAGGGAGGAACAATTGTTGGAGAAGATCTCAAGACTCATATCCATGAGTACTTTCGGCAAATATTTAGTCGATCCGAAAATAAGAGAATTAGATTCTAAAAGAAATGTGGCCCCCACAAAATAACTTACACGCTTTAGAGAATGACTTCTCTGAGGAAGAAGTTAAAAGAGCAATTTGGGATTTAGGGCAGAACAAAGCACCAAGCCCAGATGGTTTCCCTATCTTTTTCTTTTGAAATTTTTTGGTCATCGATCAAGTAGGACCTCATCAATCTATTTAGAGAAATGAACAATGGATACGCCCAATTGAATAGATTGAACTATTCATTTGTAGTCCTCATATTGAAGAATAATTCTCCAGAATCAATCAGCGAGTCCTATCCGATAGCATTATTGAATAGCATGCTTAAAATTTTGTCAAAGGTCCTATCATCCCGTCTTACACCATACCTCCAGGAGATTATATGGGACACTCGGAAGGGCTTTACTACAGGATGAAATATTCTCGACGGTGTGGCCATTGCATAAGAAGTGATTCACCAATGCAGAAGAACCAGTAGATAGGGCTACCAATTAAAGCTTGACTTTGAAAAAAATTTTATGACAAAGTAGAATCGGACTGCATAATAGAAATTATGAGAAATAGAGACTTTTGTCCCAAATGGATCAATTGGATCCTCATTTGGCTCCAATCTGCAAAAATAACTATATTGGTCAGTGAAAAACCAAGGAAAGAAATTAGCTGCAAAAGGAGGCTCAGACAAGGTGATTCTTTATCACCTTTACTCTTTGTCTTAGTAGCGGAAGGGTTTAAGTTACTGTTTATACGTATGAAGACGGCATGTAAGATTGAGGGACTACCTGTCGCTAGGTTGACAACATTCACAAATTTATAATATGCAGATGATACTCTAATTTTTGGTCATTGCAACGTCTTACAAGCATATATAATTAAATGGACATTAAATTGCTTTGAGGTATGGTCTGGTCTGAAAATTAATTATCACAAGAGTTTTCTTACTCTCATTGGTCGAGAGAACACCACTAGCAAATTGATCGTGGGGCTCTTCGGATGTAAGGAAAATAAATTCCCAATCATATATTTGAGAATTCCAATCAGACTAGGTAAGATCAGGAAACCGAATTGGGATCCAATCATCGAGAGAGTTAACAAGAGATTGGACGGATGGAAAGAAAGAGTCTTATCCTTGGGTGGAAAATTAATCTTGTTAAATGCTGTGCTCTCTACTATTTCGATTTACTACATGTCCTACTTCGTCATTCTACAGTGGGTTAGACAAAAGATTGACTAATTGCGGAGTCGATTTCTTTGGGGTGACTCTGTAGACTATGATAGGAAATTCCACTTAGTGGCTTGGGATCGAGTGTGTAAGGTGAAAAGGAATAGAGGGCTTGACATTTTGAACTTGAAGAGTTTCAATCTAGCACTTATCACTAAATGGTGGTGGAGATTTTTATCCAGTTTAGAGGAGTGACACAAACCTTGTTGCAGGAAAAATACAGTCCACATAAGGAGTCTTGGAGTGGCAAAGATAAAAACATGCACAACACTTCATGCTTTTGGGGAGGTATTAGGAGTGTGAAAGAGATGTTTTGGTAGGGAATCACATATAAAGTAGGAAAGGGCGATAACATAGCATTTTGGGAGGATATCTGGTGTGATATCCTACCCTTTAAAATTTCGTTCCCACTAACTTATGAAGCATGTCTTAAAAAGCAGGGTACAATCATAGAGTTCTAGAGCAGAGGGAGATGGAGGTTGGGGAATGACGCGAAAGTGGGTTGGTATAGTATACGTAACATATTATAACACATCCGAATCAATGACAGTGAAGACTATTCGGTTGAAGATGGGATAACTCCAGAATCTTTTTAGGCAAATCGATGTATGGTTTCTCAATGATAGGGTATTAGATCCAAATAAGCGGTTCACATTTGGAATGCAAAATGCCCGCTCAAAATAAAACATTTTCTTTGGCTTATAGATAAGAATGCATCATCACTTGGGATAATCTACAGTGAAGAGGTTGGCAGGGACCCAATAGATATGTTCTATGTAGATCTTCTACTGAAACAATGACACATGTGTTGGTGGAATGCTCTTTCACCAAGTCGATCTAGATGGAAGTTGCTCACTGGCACAACATCCAGTTTAGGTGGGACAGGGCTTAGGAGAATCACAGCTAATATAGTTTGGAATCTATATTTGGAGAGGAATAGAAGAATTTTTAGTAATAAAGTTTATAGTATGGATTATTGTATCTATTGTATTACTAATAATGTGTTATTGTGGATAATAGCCTTTAGAGATTTATGGACAACCTCCCATGACATTCCTCCCAAGTACACTGCCACGGAAAATTCGAGACCATCACAAGGGACAGCAACTCCAGACGATAGAACGGGAGAGATGGCTCGTGATATTCGGGATGATGAGGAGTAGGGACACTGGATGCTCACCGCTTGCATTCATAGTTGCAGCCGCGGAATGTATTAGTCTATTATAGTTATGTAGTTTATATTAGACTGTAATATAACCCCTTTTTGCTTCTGGATAGATCTATGTACTTTTTTTTTTTCTTTCAGTTTGTTTATAAGTTCTATTAAAAGATTTTTAATGGAACGCGGGGGACAGTAGCTCACCATTTTTATTTCAAAAAAAAAAAAATTATTCATTCTCATAAATCTATTTACCAAATTGGAAATCACGGAGTCACTATCTTATCGGCCTTTTCTAGCTAAATTATTGAGATAGCACAGTGGAAAGTTTTTGTTGCGGCAAAAACAAAGTATAGCTTGATGGAGCTAACGATACCTAACAAATAATGTAAGTTAAAGGATGAGAACTATCCTACGGAAAATAGACTGCCCAAGTATAGTGAAGACAAATTGTTTCCAAAGTCACAGTCACAAAGGCAAAGTATTTCGTTGAGGCAAAAGTCATGTAGTAGTTAAATTTTACGACAATTTTAATACTTTAATTGATTTATGTGTTGCAAATACTACGGACTTTGTTGTTTGATTATCAAAACGGTGGATGGAAACCCTCCACATTCTATTAGCAAGTAGATAATAAAACAACAAAGCTAAATAGTAAAAAAAAAAAAAATACTGTGAAAATATAGAATGCACGTCCAGAGAAATTTAGACTTAGATTGCTCTGATCAATGCCATGTTTCCACTACATCAGAACTCTAAGTTTATGTTCGTATATTCTGACAAATCCGATAATTAAGCGCTGCTGCGAACAAATAACAAAAGAGAAGTATCAGAAAGACGTCGCAGTCTCCTCCAAGAATTCCAAATGAATAATGCCCTACGCAGGACACGCCAGAGAAAAAAGGCAAATGCATGAATCCTACTGATTAAACAGAAGAAAGAGTAACAAACTCTACTCATCATCTCACTCTCTGGCCTCACCCTTGTCCTCTCTCTTATCTCTTTGCTACCACTCCCCCCCTTTATATACTTGTGTAGACCCCCTCCCCCTTCTCTTCAAATATTGCTAGAGGTAACAAATGTTTTATGCATCGTAAATAACATACTTCAATAATTTATGGTGATCTCTCCAAACAAGTATGGGCTTATCATCAAATGAGAGGATGTTTTTTTATTTGCGTTCACATCTTTTGAAAAGAGCTGCTAATCATGCAGTTTAGTTGATTAGTTGACTTGACAGTTCTCTATCACACTGTGTCTTTGTGAGGGAGTTGGTAGCTCTTCCTCATTCTTGTCTCCTCTTTGGGCAACAAGTGCAACTATATAAGCTATACTTGGTTTTGTTAGTTGAACACACAAGAGAGAGAGAGAGAGAGTTCAACAGGTTCTTCTTCTTCAACTTCTGCTGATGCAGAGTAAATTTAATTACTGTAAGTTCTCTATTCATGAGGTTAAGTTAAATTTTTCAACCATCTTTATTCTTAAATATAAAATACGTATCGAATTTCTTTGTGTAGGTTTTGGTGATGGAGTAGTACTGTGAGTGGCAATGAGTATAGTTTCTGCCTGGCTCCCTGCATGCCATCTGAGAAGCTTATCAAGAGAGTTTGATGCACTTTTTAGTTGGCATCAGGGAAGCCATGCAGGCATATATTTTACTCATTCCACCCTCTACCAGATGCTAAGTTCAGGTGCAATCATCCATAATTCAACCTAACTTTGTGATTTCTGCAGCAAATTCTTCCTTGTGATGCCTTGTTCCTAGCTATTTGGGTTTTGGCTGAGGTTTAGTTTATATTTGAATTACTGCTTTTTTATTCGTTTTCAATAATTAGTTTCATGAGAGCATTACATTGATAATGCAATAAATTTTATTACATGTACACTTTAAAATCTAGCAATCTAAGTGTTTATTATTCCTCAACTTGTTCCTGGCTATTTACCCTTTACAGTAGGATCTCGTACGTATAAAGTTATGGTTAGTAATAACACCATTACTACAATAGCGAGCAGGACCACAGGAGGTCATTGGTATTATGTATGCATAGGCTTCCTGATAACACTATGGGCGTTTGTTGGGAGAGAATAGAAGGATTGATATAGCAATTTGCATCGTACTTTTTTTTTATTTATGATTTTTGTAAATTATGGTTTATGAGATCAGGATGTGGTCACTTAGCCACAAACTTTTTGTACTAACTTAGTTATATCATTGACTTAATAACGGAATGCGGAGTACTTATGTTGGCCGTTTCTACTTCAAAAATAAAAATAAAAATAGCACCATTACTCCGTTTGTAATATCCCTGGTGTTTACACACACACACCTTGCAGTTCAGACATGAAGCAAAATCCGATGTACCACCCTACAATTACCTATTATTTCAGAATTGGGTGTAAAGAGAATCCGAGGCAAGACAGAAGTTTTTTGGCCTGACCAAAACGCCTTATGCTCTTCGATTCGCACAACATACTAATTGAAATAACTTGTGATACAATTCATGTGTTTTCGTTGTTATGACTAGAAATTTTCATTCAACTTGCTGATCTTAATTATTACGTTACTTTGACTTCATCTGAGAGTATGATGCAGAATTGACACCTTTGAGATGCAGATTACGATGTGCCATACCACTCAAGATTGACAGTCTTATAAACCAACAGTCATAGTTACCAATAATTACCACTGAAGATTTCGTGTGAAACCTTGGAGACTAGATACCTAGGGTTTCATTGAGCTGATGGGGGTGGCAAGCAAGATATGCATGGTAATTCCATTTTTTGATAACCCATTTTTTGAATACTGACAATTTTAGGAGGTTTACACATTACACATGGAAAATTGGATTGTCTGAATCACGAGTCTTATATATTACATTACGATCATCTCACATTGATAAAAAGTCCAAAGAATAATTTGAAATGGAAATAAAGAAATAGTTTTGGTCATAAAAGCATAAACACATGAATTGTGCGAACCCAAAAGTGATAATAGTCATGCACTCTAGAACGGTCATCCCATTTACAGGCTTTATGAAAGAAAAAAAAAAAAAATATTGCTTGCATGTTAGGAGGACTAGAGAAGAAGAGCTGTTTTGTTTTTGATAGGAAGATCGTCGGGTATGAGATTACTAAAATCCTACAATTGATCTCGAGTAGGCATAGCAATTTTCATATATTTTGTAATGATCTTTTTTTTTGACCAAAACGGCGGGTGAAAAAGACTCTCCGTGTTCCATTAGCAAGTAGATAATAGAACTACAATAAGGTTTGGGTCAGGTGGACCCTCATATAGAAGATATCGTCAATAATTGAAGCATGACATAATTGTAAATTTTGTGTGAGGGAGTGAATGGGCGAGTGAGTATTCCACTCTATTTTTCATTAAATGAACCCCATGCACACCATCCCTCCTTATTCTTATGCATGAATCCATACAAAACTAAGTCTCCTTCTATCCTCTCATTTTGCTCATTCTTCTTCATCTTCTCTTTTTCTTCCTCTTCAAATTCTTAGCGCAATCTGCTTAAAGAGTTTTGTAGCAAATCCTCACATAGTCCTCTTTAAAAATTCTTCATTCAGAAATCGTATTGGTGGTGAAAATTTCCAAGTAAAGAGAATATGATAAAATAACTTGCACAATGGGGAGCTAAACCAGTAATCCCGCATCTGGCCAGAAAACTAGCTTCGCGTTGAGGAAACTGCGAAGCTAAGTCTATAGCTCCGCGTCCAGAAGTACTTAATGAGCAGATTCTCTAAATCCTAAATTGATTGTGATTGAAATTTGGGCTTATTCAATATCCGAATTGAGTCCAATCAGAATTCAAATTCAAGAGATTTTAATCAAGACTAAGATATTTGATTAGAATTCTTGATAGATACAAATATTTTCTATTCCTATTTCTATAGAAATTCTCATAACCGACTAAAGTTTATAAATACCCTATTGGAGGAGACTTTAGGTGACTTTTGGGATCTCTTTGGAGTTTAAGTTACGCGTGAGAGTTTTGAATTCATAGAGAAGAAATCAACAGAGATAGAAGGTAGGGCCGACCATCATTTTCTTCAAATGAGATCTTCACATTGGATCGTCAACAAAAACTACTAGATAGATTCCGCCGCCACATTAGAATCCACTTTTATTGTAAAAGAGAACGACAAAATAAAAATTCTCTTATTTGTTTTGATATTGTTCTTCTTTCATTGTAGTCAAAATATTTAATGAAAGAAAGCAAAAATTTTACGGAGAACAGATCGCAAGGCAAGAAATCACTCACCGTTTACGTACATATAATTCGGAGCTAGAAACCTTTCCTCTCAATTCTCTCCAGCAAGAAACACCCTTTAGATCTTGTATGTACCCGATCGAGGGGTTGAGGATCTATGTTGTGATATTGCTGTTAATGCAGCAGTTCCAATTAGAAGTGTCATAAAATTTATTTATAACTCCAGATGAGTTCATTCTTCTTCTTTGAAAGAGAATTCAAATTCCAACAATTAATTTGTATTATTTTGGCTAATTTTAACTTTAACTCTGCCAAAGTTTGAGTAAAAATTGTTGGTTGCATAGTTGACGGAGAACTATCCCCCATTATATAACCCCTTAGTATTTTGGGCATACTTTTTTATTTATAAATCCGATTGAATTTATTCCGCATTGTTGAAAAGAAATTAAATTTCATATAACCTTGATGTTTTATAATTTTCCAATTCTCTAAACTTGTTAAAATCATGGCCAAAAGTAGTATTGCTGCGCAGTAACTAACCTTGCCAAGGCTAGTTTCGCTAAAACTACCTCCGCCAATAGTACTGAGCCCCACCGAGGACCGATTCCAATGATACTATAGTGTTGGTAAGGCTCTAGCCTCACCAAGGGCTAGCTTCGTTGGATGTAACCTTACTGAAGCTAGCCTTGTCAAAGATGGCAAGCCTTGCCAATGGCGAGGCTTTCCAGCACTTGGTTCATGCAAAATTATGGTGAAACCTTCATAATCCTTGTCTCGAAGACTGATTGAGCTACTGTTAGATTCTTTTGAAAGATAATCCAATGATATAAAACTTTATTATCAGTTGCTTTCCTAATTTTAATTCTTTCCTCATCGATTATGTACTTGAAATTTCTGTTATCGAATATCGGCAAAGCTCATAGCAACGAGACTCATCTAAACTCCACGTGGCTCGTCATTTCCTCACGATTTTTGCCCAATAGTGGGGCCCATCTATGAACTTTGTCCAGATGTCATTTACATTATTTTAATATTAGTTTAATTACTCATCCTTGTTTAAACACTATAACATTATATTATCTTTACTTCTTTTGTTTTAACCACCAAATGCATGTTAACATGTAATAATGTTATAAGAATTCTTATATATGATACATATTCCTTTTTTTCCAACTTGTTTTGGCCATAGAATTAAAAAGATTTAACTTGTAATCATTTAAATAATGCTGTACCTAGTAAAGTGCATGCCATGCGGTTGAGTCATATCTTAGGTTCGTGATAATCATTTCTTGAATTCTTGGAAACTATTAAACAAAAAATAAGAATGGTATGAAACTAAGTACATATGGCACAAATTGCTACACGAAGTAAAGTGTATGTATATGGCGAGATTTATCTCTTTGATCCAAAAGGTACCTCTACGGTCCTATGCCAATTGATGATGTATTAGTATACCAATATGAGAATCTCATTATTAAAATATGTAATCTAAATTAATACCATCATAATCAGTTCTAGTTATAGATTAGAATTTGTTCACTCAAAATATGTAATCTAAGCAAGTAATTTCAGTTTATTATTAAGACGTATATCTATATCTAACTTGTACTTTACACTTGTGTCTACTCGTAACCTGTTATTTCTGTCTTACGCACTTATATATTTTCATCATGATAAACTACAATCACTTTCATATTTTGTATAGAAGTAGATGCTCAAATTATTTCTTACTCGATCTAGTCTCTGGATTACTTCCAGACATCTAGTTAACAAAGATGACACATGATAAACTACAATCACTTTCATGTTTTATATAAAAGCACGTGCTCAAATTATTTCTTGCCGGATCTGATCCCAGGATTACTTTCAGACACCCAGTTAATAAAGATAACACAATCCAAAATGAGACTGATCGTCGACTGACAACCAATACTTTTAGGAAAAAACTAACCATCAGTAGTTAGATTGAGCTTCCCCACTTGCTATAGTTATTTATATTTCTCAAGCATTATACTCTGCTCTAACTTGCATCTTTTGTAGAGTGAGTTCTCGTCCTTAGTTAAATAGGCACTTGGTATCTAAGCCATACGGAACAACTCACTTTTATAAATATTTGTGCTTGTATTTCCTTTCCAATATTGTAATTTAGATAATGTTATTAGATGGATTGTACTAAGATTGAATCCTTCCTAGTTATGTACTCTGACTACGTAGTTGTTTGTAATGAAAGGTCTCGTATATCCATTTTTAGGTACTGGATGGTAATACTATAGACATAAATGAAATATATCGCCAAAATTTTTTGGAGTATAATTGAAAATGTTATATCTTTTGGTACATCCTCCTAAGATTTAGATCACATGTGGGGTCTGATCCTCAATAGGGCAAGTCCCCGAGTGGCACTATAGGATCGTCGTGCCTAGGTTTTTTAGTGTTGATTTGGGTGCTTGATATACACTCATACTTGGCTAAGTGAATGGATTTATAAAGCAGTTAAAGAGAAAGTCATGAAAGATAGTAGTTTATGCCAAAAGTGTCGATCTTCAAGGATTCAACTAGCATTTCACATGAGGGGGAGAGAGACTCCACTTGAGTCTTACACGACAACTTTTTGTGAAAAGTAGCTCCCAACCAAGTGAGAGGAGTCACAACACTAATGTACGAAACGTTTAAACTCAGTTAGATAAGCATCAGTGATGTTTTAAAAAACAATTTCAAAATTCAATTCCAAAGAATCTTTTATTTACAAACCACAACAATAACTAACCCTTTTATCCCAAGTATTTGGAGTAGGCTACATGAACCAAAAGAGAATCATACCAGATCGATCATGTTGATAATTCTTCTCTATTCATTCCTATCAAGTAATATCTTCTCATTTAAACTTCTAAAATGCATATATTTTTGTATCACCTCTATTCATATTTTCTTTGATATTCCCATCGCTCTTTTAATTTGTAGGTTTACGTTGTACATGAGCAAGTCATCGTAAGTGATTTTCTCGCATCTTCTTTTCGATTGGGACTACACCTATCTTAACACGAATATCTTTATTTCCACTGTGTTTTATTTGATAATGGATAATAATAAGATAATTTAGTTTGTTAATACAAATGAGAATCCATGCATATTTATATAATACTTGCTTCTTTGTGATCTAATGAATGCAACAAAGTGCTCTGCTAGCATTGAGCAATGAACGTAACTAATGTTCGTAAAACAGTAGGCTACAGACTAATATCGAACTTACACAAAATATGTATGCACAGAAAGTTTTGGAAAGTTTTTTGCATCAGAAGCAAAAATGGTGCTTCAGGGAGTTTGAACTCAGGTGAGCCTCAGGATACAATTTTAGCAACTGTTCGACCCTCTTTCCTCAAGTTTGGTTCACTGGATCTACACATATCGAATAAAGCATGAATAAATTAAAGTGGTACTGACTACGAGCATTTACATATTTATACTGCACATTCCACATTCCTACTCTATATATATATATATATATATCTATACTATTAGCGATTTGAAAGAAACAAGCACGATGGAAATGAAAAATCAACATGCAGAGACACAAAGTGGGTCTTTGTCTCAGTGGCGCTTTTCTCGTTCATTTTTTTGAGCAGATGGTGGCATGAAAAACCCCACATTCTCTTAAAAAGGACTAACAAAGTGAAATTTAGCACAACTTAAAACTTTTTTATGGAGTTTGTATGAGAGTCTAGAAGGTTTGCATTTTGTGGAGTCCGTCATGGGTTCTAGATCACTGAACTTGAAGCAGAACTCAGTGTGATTGGGATGTAAACATTCAAGATGGTTCAGCAACAGCAACTTGAGTATTTTACTGTGCATCAATCACATTCTGATAGCCCTATGGACAGGTATCCCGTTAGACGAGAATAGGCTCTAACTATCAGAGGACGGATCGGGAAATGACTTGGAGAGCATACCTATCCGAAAGCTGATCTGCATCAAATTCGAATAAGGTAGCCTTGCATTTTGATGACAATGAAGCCACCTGACCAGACCACCCTGGTATTCTCTTCCACCTCTTTTTTGTTTCAGTCTTCTACTGTGCCTACTTGGTGTTGTGATTGGAACCTTAGGCAGTGTGCTTGTCTTTTCCGGCTCTGCTCCCCCGACCTGTCGCTGGTCAACCGTCGTTGCCGCCTCTTCCCTCTGCATGTCGGGCCCCTCAAGGATATTGTTGTCCTCAACTCTTCGTATATAGCATTCAGATGGACCATCCTGAGTTTGTAGAGGGTGATGGACAGATTTCTTTCTCGGATCCTGTATTCTGTCCCTAATTTTCTTCAGTAATAACGCCTCCTCAATCTTTCCATGTTAGTAGTGTCTTCTCCCCCATACAATCCTCTCCATCAGTCTTGCGGTTCCTGACATTAGAGATAATTGACTATGGTGCTTCATAGATTTTGCTGCGTCATCGTACTCATCAGGACCCATGCTCCTTATTTTGGCCAGGAAGTCGTTGAGTGGGTCTGTCCTGGATATTGTTGTCACATTCCCCTCCTTGTCATCATCTATTCCCCCTCTACTCCCGCGACATGTTGTGTGTAATAGGGATGTTTAGTCGGACGATCGGTCAAAATTTGGATTTTTTTGATCGGATCCGTAGGTGGATCCGTAGGTATTAGCCTTCGATCGTCGCCAGAAAATTTTATCAACTGAACTCCGACTGATTTCGATCGGAGTCAAACGAAACCATCAGGATCAGTGGTAGAGTTCATTTTCGATAATCAATTGAATGGATGGTCGGAATTCGAAAATTTCCAATTGGATATGAAGATATTAGGTTCCAATTCATAAAATAAATTTTCTGATCGAACTCCGATCGATTTCAGCCGGAGTTGATAATAGAGTTCACCCCTAATGTGTATCGTCAGCTCCACACGATGTCTGTGGGACCCGCCTTCAGATTGAGTCCGCACTTAGCCTTGCGTGTGGCTGCTATTTTTTGTTTTGTAACTTCTATCCGTTTGCCTCTCACTAGGTACCATTTCCGAAACTTTTCTTTCGAACAAATAAACCATGAAAGGGAATAAAATTTAAGAAATTAGCATTCTAAGAATCACAGCTCATTGCTGACATATTTTATTTATTATTCAACTACAAAACCGTTGGCTCAAATGGAAAGCAAGTCCAAGTCACCAGACTCATCACTTGATCGCTCCCCAAGTGGGAGACTTCCAACCAAGTCTTCAGAATGAAACAAAAACATTAATGAGAATACTTTATGCTAAATCAATGCTAGCCAAAACCAGTCTAGAGAATATATATATATATATATATATATATATATATATAGAGGAAACGGGAAATACACCGTTCCTTCACCGCCGCTTAGGTGGTCCAATAAAATTATTACACGTGGTGTCATTTAAGAGAGTTGATTTATTTGTTACCTTAAATGACGCCCCGTGTTATAATTTTATTGGGCCACCTAAGCGGCGGTGAAGGAACTCCCTTCACCGCCGGTGTATTTCCCGTTTCCTCATATATATATATATATATATATATATAACAATGAAACTAATGATGCTACCAGCAATTAATGGATCAGCCGTATCTACATGCAGTATTAGCTGCTGATAGGCTTGTTCCATATAAGAAATTTAGCTAAATAAAGCTGAGTAAATTATTTTTGACTAGTTACAATATCTTCTAAAACTATGTTATCATCATTATCTGAGTCAAAAAAATTTCCTAACGACAACCAAAGGTATTGAACCCTAAACCTTCTATAAGAAAAATAATGAAATTAACTCTTAGAACTTGAGACAGATTGGTCTTCTAGCAAGCTTGTTACTAGTTATGGTCCAAATAAATAAATAAACATTATATACACACTTAAACACATGTAGTATTAATTTTTTTCCCTCAAGTAGTAAAACTCATGATTGGCCGGATGTGGGTCCATTTTCGTGTGTGATTTCTTGTTTTTTATCTTTTGTAATCGTAGCTCACATTTTTAAAATTCTCAACACATACTGCTCTCACCCAAAAAATTGTGAAGTACCTTTTGTGCAGGAAGTAACAGAAATAAAAAAACGCTAGTGGTAATAACCATTCATTGACTCACAATTGGAATTCGGTACATAGTCCAAATCAAACCAACAATTTTATTACTCTAACAAAAATTTTCCTCTTCACTTTTTTACAAAGTGAGCACCAAGTTATCTTGCTCAAACCCAAATCAAACTCGCAAGAAAGGGAACAATAGCAAACATCAGTGACCTTCTTCTTCAGCTTTCTACATGATACAGCAAGGATCACTGTTATAAGAATCTCTAGTCTTGTATATGTACGGTTGTGGCGCCATCGCATATTGGTAATGGTAAGGCAAAATTATCGGCTGCACGCTCTTATTACCTCCCTCTGCCGGCGGGTTGTTCTTCTCCTCTTTCTTCTCTTCAGTCGCCGCCACTGCAAGCAGCTCGGCATAGCCCATCTTCTTCCTAAGCAAAACCGTCAGCTCAACCGAGTCGATCCCATCTCCAACCACCACAATTTTCTCCCCTTCTACTGTTACAGACATGACGCCTGATACATTACATAAAATTATCTGTCAGGAGGTCACAATTTCAAGACATCATGTAATGAGTACTGACAAATTAGACCGTACTGCACCGTACCTTCGAGGCCTACGGCTGCTTTGAGGGCTTTGGCTCGCTTCTTTGCGTCTTCCATCTGGACCTTCATCACTATCTTTTGCTGCAAGAGATCAGTTAGAAGCTAACTAGTTAGTCGCAATCTTCATTTAAAAACAAGAGCGCTCAGCCAGAATGCTCACCTTTCCCATGATGTTAGCTCTTCGAATTTGTCTTGAAAACTAACTTTGAGATGGAGCCTTTGGCAAGTGTTTGGTTTGTTGAAGTGTAGGATTCAATTATGCTTGTATTTATAGAGAGAGAGAGAGAGGAGTAGTGAGCAGACTTTGGGAAGGGAGGGGGAAAGAGAGGGAAGGCTACAGGGATTTGATTATAAGGAGAGGAGCTGACTGGGGACGACTTGGGAAGACTTGGCTTCGTGGAAAGTGGGTGTGGACGCGGTTTGATCATTGAATGCTCTCTCTCTCTCTCTTACTTACTCTTGTCTAGTCTGTGAGGGTGTGAGTTGAGACTTCAAAGCTAGGGTCGAGTCCATTTTGTGCCCTTCTAGATTTATCTATACACATTCAATATTTTTATAGGTTGGTTATAGTTAGATATATTTTCCAAGATAAAAAAGGATGTGTTAGTTCAATATCGAATATTAAAATATGTAAGTCGTCCAAACTGCTATAGTAATAGAGCTTATTAGGTTTGTTTTGCCTCAAATGACTGTTCGCCATAAACATTGTAAAATGATTTCTTTATTGAATATTTCAATAGGAGATTACAATTTTAACGATTTGCAGTTTATAACAGATGAGGAAAATTGAATTTTTCTTTATTTAAGGTTGGGTTCTAGAGTAGGTATGGAGGACGATCTTGATTTTCGTTGACACTCCGCACAAATTCTTTGGTTAGTAAATGTTTTGAATTCCTAACAGCAATAGCAAGGAAATTCTCTATCTCTCACTGATCTCCTTTTTTTTTTTTCTTTTGTCCTCTTCCCCTTTTTCTGCCTCCATTTGGATTCTTTATAGGGATTTCTAAACTCTCGAGCTGATGCAACTGTTCGGCTATTGGCCTCCATGATTTGAGTAGTGATGACGTAACAGTTCAGCGGTTAGCCCCTACAATCTAAATAAAGCCATCGTAACCGCTCAATGGTTAGCCTTCACGATTTGAGTATTAATTTCCCGCTCTGCGGTCTGGTAAATTTGTATTAGATCTCCCAGGAACCGTAACTGGCGTCTTCAATTCTTTGAATCGTAACCGAGATGCAGAACATGAATCTCAAATCTTAGATTCGTGGTTTGCAGCTGTTCTGTTTATAGCTCGAATTTGAATTTTAGATTCGAAGATTGACTCGGTTATTATTGGACTACGGATCTCAAATCTTAGCTTCGCAGATCTTTTCTAAAATAAAGCTGGGACGCGAATCTCATATTTTAGACTCGTGGCTCTTCAAATGTAGCTAAAATGCTAATCTCAGATTTTGAATTTGCAGCTTTTAGTGATATTCCAATAGGAACGCAGATCTTGAGCTTTCTCCTTCTGATTAAACACCCATGTTTGGTCATTTTAAAGGATAAAACGCGACTTTGTAAGTGTCGCGTTCTTTTCTTTGCTTCAGAGACATATTTTTTTCTTTGCGACAGACGATCTTGTTATCAGGAAATTTCGCCAACAAAAACCCCCTCTAAAGTTTTCGAAACTCTATGGTCTCGGAGGCGTTTTGGAACACTTTGGATAATTTGGAAAAAATATCCTCTTTGTAGACTTCATATTTTGATAAGAAGCAGGACTCTGTATTAGGATCTCGACACCATTTTTGAAAAAAATACGACTCTGTATTAGAATCGTGAGCTTCGATTTTCGAAGAGAGCACGACTCTGTATTAGGATCGCGAACTTCCTTTTTCGAAGAGAGCACAATTCTGTATTAGGGTCGCAAACTCCATTTTTGAAGAAAACACGACTCTGTATCAAAATCGCGAACTTCCTTTTTCGAAGAGAGCACGACTCTGTATTTTTGAATCGCGAACTCTATTTTTGAAGAAAACACGATTCTGTATTAGAATCGCGAACTTCCTTTTCGAAGAGAGCACGACTCTGTATTTTTGAATCGCGAGATTCCTTTTTTCAAAAAATCCAGAACGTTATCACCTTTTAAGGCATAGAGATTGAGATGTTCTCCGAGCCATATTAAATGAAAAGATAATGACGAGATTCGGGCCAGAGATCACGTCTATCCAAAAATCTCGTCCATCAAATCATCTTCTATAAAGCCTCGACTTCATGAGGTAAAGAATTTCCAGTTTTTCTGTGGATTTTGAACTCTAGGTTTCTCTTTGGAAGTTTTCAAGACTCTTCATCTTCAAGCCTCTTTAATCTTCGACTTTCTTCGAATCAAAGATTTTCTTGGAAGTAATCTGAAAAAGATGACGAGAGGATCTTCTGATGCTTTTGCGAGTGGTTCTACAAACACTCCAGCAACTTCTAGCTCTATTGTGGTTTGGCAAGAATCCTCTACCGTGGTTTGACAAGAATCCTTAATTGGAAGTAATGTTCTTACCATATCTTGGAAAGTATTTCTTTCTTTACGAATTTGTTTTGATTAACCTTTCTTTTCATGCAGTCGACTATACTTTAAACCCTTGGCCAAAAGACCATTATTTTGGTTACCTGGGAGGCTACGATGGAAAGAAAGATTTTAGATTCACCCAAGTTTTCCCGGCTTGCGCAGCATCTTGTAGTCGAGAAAGGAAAAGTAAGGTTGTGAATCTTACTCGCCCTACATTGCGAGAATTGATGACCACTGTTCCCTTCAAAGGAAAGGACAGGACTTTATTAAACAAGTCTGCTTTGCTGTTTGGCGATCATCTCTCAATCCCCGATGATTGCTTGGATGATGGAGATTATAAATGGCTCCATCATGTTAATGGTCGAAACTTATTTATGCCTGACATGGAGAGGTCTTACCTGTTCTAGTATGTCCAGTCTCTTTCCATCCTCAGAGCAATGGAATGACACTTGAATAAGTCGCAAGACGGTGTTTTGTTAGGCGCATTTTAATGCACAACATGCTTTTCCCCGCTCTACTGGAAAACACTTTTGCGGGTTGTTCCCAGGGTCTTTCAAGCGAGATATTCCACTGGGTGAAACACCCATAGTTGCTCAGACCTTTCTGCACCGTTTTGTTGGCGTATAAGGGAAATTTTCAGTTCAAGACTTTCATCCTGCCGGATGGGTTCATTACTCTTCCAAAGGAGAATGGGCAATCTTGACTGGTTTCGTTTTGAAGACTTTTAGAGATCAGCTTCACCATGTAAATCTCTACCGTGCTATTAGGGCGGTTCAGCATGGTATCCCTGCTAGTAGATTCCATTTCTTTTCCTTACTGGAACTGTATAATCCTGATACTTGTACGGTCTTTACTCCTCGTGACGAACTGGGGTTTGCTTTACACAAGATGTACGAAGTCTCAGGATTGCCTATGGGAGATATTCCGTTGAAGAATATGTCCCTACGGGGGAAGAGTTTCATTCACTGAAAACTCAGCACCCTATAATCTAAGACCCTTATTGGGAACTGCTTTGCCATTATCATATCTGTGTTCATATGTCTGACATTCATCATGTACAGTAGTAGAAGTGGCTGCAATATCTTCTTTCCAAATTTTCAAGGAATAGCTGCAATTTCACCCCGTCTCCCTCTAGCTTCTGAAAAGGAGGTCAAAAGACGGATTACTAATTTTAGGATAGATGCGTATGTCGCCGAATCCGCCGAGGATGTCTTCAAGGCCAGGACATATTTTGAAAGTTTTCATTATCAAGCTCTTCAACCTTTATCTGATCCAGCTTTTCTGACGGGCTATTTGATACTCTGATAGAAGAAATGTGTGATTCTATCGCAGGAAATCATACATGTTAGAGCAGTGTATCCGGCTGTTTTGCTTGCATTCGGTCGAAGACTTAGCTTACTACCCACGATGGTATGTAGCATCCAAAGTAGGCTAAGAAAATTAATTGAGAAATTTCGTAATGTCAAGAAGGAGCAGGATGACAAAAGAGAATTGATCATCAAGACTCCTAATCCGCACGTAGAACTTTCCTACACCTATTTGATGGCTTGGTTAGTTCTACACTGCCCTCCTTTGATAAGCCCAATTGATTCGCAGATAGACTTAAGTTCCCCCAGAGTGCAGCACTACGAAAGATTGCAATGGAAGGGGAGCTATATGGCCACAATTCGGAAAACACTTCGTTTCCATGCGAATTACGAACTGTTTAAGTGTTTTCCATATTTTCCGAATGCTGGATATGGGGAAGAATTTGTGGATACTGCTGATGTCGACATATTCACCACTTTGTCCTATGGGTGTTTCTGGTGGTTAATAAACATTCACCCAGAGCACTTGGTTCTCCGCTTAGGAAACCATTGTTATATAGAGCCTTACTACCCGAGTTGCTTTGCTCGACAGTTTGGGTACGATCAACTATATGTTGGAAATCCAAGCAAAGAAATAAGCTTTGTTGGGACTTTGTTTGAAGGAGCTCGAGCTTGGTTCCACTTCATCTCTGGTGTTACACAAGCCAGATTCAACCTTCCGATCAAGACTCCAAACTCATACATGAGTTTCATTTTTTGTAAATGGTATATCGCTGCAAACTTCTTGCCTCAGAGTTTCAATGCGAATCTTACTTATTTAAGAGACATTAGAGCATATTATGCTCAAAAGAAGGAGGCTGGCAGCAAGAAGGTAGCCGGGATAGAGGACTTTGGAAAAGAATACCTTTATGAAGAGTTATAATATTGCTATGATTCCATCAAATCAACCTGTCTCCCTTGATACTACTCCTCTTCCTGAGACGAAAGAGACTTCTCCCCCACCGAAATCTCCTCCCATGAAGCTTTTGTACAAACGGAAAAGATTGAGGCGTCTCAGTGACTTGCCTATCATTCCGCAGGACCTATCGTCTAAAACCGGTGCGGCAGAACCTAGCTCGGCTTTTGAGACTATTGAAGAAGATTTAGAGGAAAATGAAGATGATTCAGCTTTAATTACTCATTTTCTAAGAAACGTAGAAGTCAGGGATCTGTTTTCCCTAGTGATCTTGCTATAGTAGTTGATCCTTCTTCTACTACTCTTCCTGCGCAAAAAGATTCTGCGATCCTGACTCATCCAGCATCTCAAACTGATGTTGATGATGAAGTGCAAATAATTGGAGAAATTCGTGCGTCGGATTCTTCTTTGAAGACAATACCTCCTTCTGGAGATCCTGATGATTTGGGCAATGATGATGATGACATTGACAACGATGATATTCGTTCTTTTACTCCTCCGTCAGATCATGGTAAGTACTTTTTCTTGACGGAAGAAGAAAGAGCTGAAGTATATGGGCCTAGAGAATCCAGTGCTCAACCTCAAGGTTTACTCTTGAACTTTACCTATGTCTAGGTTTTCATCATATATATATATTTTTAATTGCATCTTTTCTATTATTATTCTCTGTTTTTTTTTAACAGTTCCTCCTTCGACTCCTGCTTCAGAGCATATGGATGCAGAGAACACTCCGCCGGATAACACTATCGTGGAAGTTACTTCTGATAAAACCCATGGGATAACTGAGGTCACTGCTTCTGTTGCTGACACTTTGGAAGTAGCGGCTCCTTCGGTAGAGACCGCCATACCTGTTGTCCCGACTACAACTGTTATAACTGCTACTTCTGTTGAGAACGCTACAGCTGCTGTCTCTGTTCGAACTACTAGGAACTCTGCTCTTTCTCATACTGGTACTACTGCGTCCTTGCATCAAAGTACAGTTCAGACTACACTCACTCCAGGTGTTGCTGATTCTTCTCACGCAGAGATTGATGCTTTTGAAACTATCTTGCTAAGAGATATAGTAGAAACCTTCCTTCATTTTCTGGATCGCTGCATTGATAATGTCTTGAAAGGGGTTTCTTTTTCTTCTATCGCCAATGTTCTTAACATTTACTTGACCGGTATAGTTAGTATTGGCGGAGAAGAAAAAGCCGCTCCTTACAGACTTATGATAGCTCAACTTCAGAATCATGCTGAAACTTTATCAATATCACGTAGCATGGATAAATCTAAAATAGTTGAAGTTACTTTCCAGAAACTGGTGGAGGAACAACTTAAGTTCAAGAAGGAAATTAAAGAAAAAGCTGATGGTTGCAAGGCTTGTTTTGAAAAGAGCCAATTGAATAGTTAGTCTCTAATTCTTCAAGTGGAGAATGCTGCTTGGATTGTTAAGAATCATGATCAAGCCATTATCAGGACTCAGGAATCCATCGCTAAAGCCCAAGCTTTCTTGGCTAAAATCACCAAGGAGCGTGAAGAATCAATGAAGAACCTCATGAGCTTGTCTAGACAGCGCGACAATGCAGCTAAAGATCTTCAGGCTATCCAAGCTGAATTAGAAGCACTAGAGGCCGCTTTAGCAAGAAGCACAATTGCCAGTGAAGAAGAAATATGCTGACAAGTTGCTGTCCAAACTTATGAGATTATCCAACAAGATATTAGTGATGCTGAAGAAAAGATAAAGGCTCTTATGAATCACTAAACTTGTAATGAAAAATTTTCTTTTCCAAGGAACTCATGTCATCTAAACATCTTGAAAGAATTCATTTAATAGCAGCTCTTAGTCTCTATATATCAAATACAACTTTGTGCTTTAAACATGCAACTTTGTACTTGTCTTCACAATTTTGTAGAATACTTGCGGCTTTATATCTGGAAGTCCGTGAATTTGCATTAGACTTGCGACTTTTGAAATCCGCAAATTTGTATTAGATTTGCAACTTAACATTTGTAAGTCCGCAAATTTGCATAACTATTCTGCTTAAGAATCTACATCAGCTTCACATGAAATCTGTAACTTATGGAATGACTTTTCCATTCATTTGACCTGACCTCTTTTTGTGCAAATATCTAAGCGTTGCATGCCTTCATTAATGATAGGATCTTAATTAAAGATCTCATTTCCTCTGGCACTGATATCTAAGCATCCCATATAACAACAATAAATTTTGTTGAGATCTGGGTCAAGGATCTCAACCAAAGATTTCGCCCACATCTTCTCCTAACCGAAGATTTTGATCACGGAATCCTCTATATAAGATGCTGGATTCTTCCTACGTAGAGTCATTCTGACTTGAGGAAAGTTTTCACCTCTCTGTCTTTTTGAAACTCTTTCAGAGTTGATTTTCTCGTGCAACTCTGTTTTTCTTCCTCTTCCTCAGTTGAGGTAATGGATCGGGACTGGTGTTCGCAGCAGAAATTCTTTGCTTTCCTCCCATTGAATTAACTTAAATTATAATAGAAGTGAACAAGATAAAAAGAAGAACAAACGAGAGGATTTTATAACTCAATCTCTCTCTTTTACAATGTAGTGTGGGATCTCGTAGCGATGAGATCTATAGTAGTTCCTTTGGACGATCAAACGTTGAACTCTTCTCTCTTGAAGATATCGGCCGACTGTAGACGATCTTCTCCGGTCTTTCCCGAACTCAAGGCTCTGTGCGTAACTTGAATTCTCTAAGAACCGAAAGGAAGAAGAAGAATACCTCTGACTTCAAGGCACTCTCGCGTACTTGAATTGTCAAAGGATCCAAAAAGAAGACCTTAATTGCCGAAAAGAAGACCCCTAAGGTTTCACCGGGAAGGTATTTATAGCCCCAGGTTAATTTGAGAGTTTCTATCTAAATAGAATTCCCTCTCATCAAGGATTCCAATCCAATCTTTAATATTGATTTAAATCTCTTGATTTAAAGTTCTGATTGGACTCAATTCGGGTATTTGGATAAGGCCAAATCATAATCTCAATCAATTTGAGATTCTGGTTATCTGCTCACGCGGAGCTTTAATCGCATCAAAATGCAGTGCTAAATAACCAGAACGCGGAGCTAACGCGGAGCTATTGATCATCTCCGCGTTTCACTCAAACTCGAGGCTAAAACTAGCCAGACTGCGTAATCAATGCGGAGCTATTAAACATCTCCGCGTTTTATTCAAACGCAAGACTAATATAGCCAAACGCGGGGCTACTGAATTAGCTCCGCGTTCTGTTGTGAAAAATCCTTTTAACTTAGAATTTTTCACTGCCAACAGAACCCCCTCCAAAGTTTTCAAAATGGCTTAGAACTTAGCAGATTTTGAGATACTTTGGATATTTAAACTGAAACGCGTAGTTAAAATACCAAGTCTATCTCGCGTTATGCTCGCTTACGCAGAGCTAATCAGCTTCACTTTTTCAGGGAAATGAGTAATTGCTTCATTGATTACTCTGAATTTCTGCGCCAAATACCAAGCAACGGAAATCTTGTTTAAATAGAGGCTTTGACTCATCTTCTTCTTCACTTCATCCGAAGAATTAGAGAGCTTAGAGCTCAAGCGACTCAGGCGAATCAGTTTTGAAGGAATGATCTTCGACCGAGCTTCCTTCGACTTTCCATAGATCTTCATCACTAGGATGTTATCTAAGAAGAGTACGACTTTGCATGCCTCCTCACCATCGGCGGCCGGCGCTAGCGGCGGCAGCGGCTGAGGCAGTGGCCACAATGGCGAGCCAATCCATGCTACACCAATTGGAGGTATAAATTCTGAACTTTTAGACTCCTTAAATCAATTTTGGAGTGTTTTGGCTTGGTTTTAACCGACCAGCCAACTTTGAACCGGCGAGATCGCCGTTCTCCGGCCGTATGGCTTGAAGGAGAAGGAGAAGTCAGAGAGGAACTCTGATCTTTCTGTATGCGAAGTTATCGCGTCATCCTCGCGTTTTGAAACACGGGGCTATTTTAATTAGCAATCGCGTTTAAATCGCGAGGCTATGTTGATTTAGCAGTCGCGTTTAAATCGCGAGGCTATGTTGATTAGCAGTCGCATTTTAATCGCGAGGCTATTTTGATTAGCAGTCGCGTTTTAATCGCGAGGCTATTCTCAACTGTGCGCGAAATTTTATCCTTAGCTCCGCGTTTTCATACTTAGAAGATTTTTCGAGTTTTCTCTAACTCTTATTCTTCTTTTGCAGTGAAGTATTCTAACCAGATCCTTCTTGAAGAGGAGTGCATGTGGCTTTATCAATCTTCGTCAGTAAAAGTAACTCTAAGGATGCCAGAAGCATATGCTTTACAACATAATTACAGGTTTCAAGCCCTGGCACCAAAAGATAAACTTTTGAAGGAGTTACAAGAACTCTGCGGCAGCTCATTAAGTTTTTTTGAGGATCATTTAGATGACAATCTCTGTTGCTTTCCAAAGCAATAGAGGTGATTTTTTTAAGGGCTTGTAGCATGTTGAATCCAACTTGTGCATCTTTATTAGGATTCTTGTAGCAGTATCTTCAGATAATCTACTAAGAACTTTAAACAGATCATAGTTGACATTTGCAGAGGAGATCTCTTGTATGTGAACTCTGGAATTGAATTTCAACACCCCGCGGAGGAATCTCGCCATCAGGTTATTGATGAGTCGATGAATTTGTAGAAGCTTTTTGGGAGAGCTATAACTCCCTCCTTGTAATCTCTTCTTTTATGAATAAAGAGCAAATTATTTTCCTCTCTATCGGTCGGCTTCAAGAATCTTGCTTGCACAACAAATAGATGGTTTATAATTTTGGTAAAATGATCTAAGGCTCATTTGCGTAACTTAGATTATTAAAACCTAAATGATCGGATAAGGATCATCTTTACTTAGATAGAAGCGCTTAATTGCCTTCGCCAAAAATCCAAGTTCTTCATAGGAACGCGAAGCTAAGACACCGGGTTATCCTCGCATTTTGAATAGTTGCGCGAAGTTAATAACTTTGTGTTTTCCATCCTCACGCGAGGCTAATTGCTTCGCGTTTTGGGAGAGTAACTGATCAGTCATTTTCTCCGAAATTCGCGCCGAACTCCAAGAGGTGGTTTCCCTCATTTAAATGAAATCTCTATTTCTTATCCTTCTCACTTTACTTGAGAATTTTCTAGAGACTTTAGAGATTCAGGCGATTATAGTTCAGGCGACCCGAGCCTTTTCCGATCGAGTTTCTCCCGATTTCCCGTCGATTTTCCTCAGGTTTTTAAGCAATGGCACCCAAAACTCGTGCTACTTCTCGCGCAGCTCCATCGTCGGCGACTGGCGCAAGCAGTGGTGGCAGCGGCCATGGCGGCAGCGTGCCTGCCCACATTTCGCCTATTGGAGGTAAGAATCTCTCTATCGAGACTCTTTAAAACATTTCTAGAGTGATTTGGCTTAATTTTAACCGATTGATCAACTCTTTTACTGGCGAGATCGCCGTACTCCTGCTGTAAGGCTTGGAGAAGAAGAAAAGTCTCTGACTTTCTTCTTACGCGAAGTTATCGTGTCATCCTCGTGTTTTGAAGCGCGGGGCTATTTTGAGTAGCAGTCGCATTGAAACGCGAGGCTATTTTGAGTAGCAGTCGCGTTGAAACACGAGGCTATTTTGAGTAGCAGTCGCATTGAAACGCGAGGCTATTTTGAGTAGCAGTCGCGTTGAAACGCGAGGCTATTTTGAGTAGCAGTCGCGTTGAAACGCGAGGCTATCTTTTTGACATCTGCGCGGTCTAATTTTTAGCTTCGCGCGGAGTTACTTTTAGCTTCGCACGGTCTAATTTTTAGCTTCGCGCGGAGTTACTTTTAGCTTCGCGCGGTCTAATTTTTAGTTTCGGGCGGAGTTACTTTTAGTTTCACACGGTCTAATTTTTAGCTTTGCGCGTCCATACTTAGAAAAGTTTTCTGTTTTGTAAAAACTTTTCTAACTTTGATTTTCCCTTTTTGCAGTAGGGTATTCGGGGGAAGCCCTTCCCCATAAGCACTATTTTGGCTTTGCTAGTGGTTCTGATCCATCAGCTCAATTTCGCTTCACCACCATCCTGGCCGCATACAAACCTGACTCCAGAGGGCGCAGGGAAAAGTTAATCAAATATCATCCCACTGCTGGACGGGAGCTCATCACTGATGCAGCCTTCGAAGATGTGAACAGAGAAGCGTTAGAAAAACCCGCATTTCTCTTTGGGGACCAGATGGAGCAATCAGACGAGATCCTCTCTGAACAGGATTGCATGTGGCTCTACAACTCTGGTGAAGCTTTAATGTTTCTTCCTGAAATGGATCGTGGTTACCCTCTGATCTACCTTCAGAGGTTGGCGATGCCCCGTGAGTTAAAGTGGGGACTAACTCAAGAAAAAGATGGCATCCCAACGGGCAAATTTGGTGCACAAGGGGTTTATCAAGATGGTTCCCCCAGATGCATTACTAGTTTGCTTCCAGGACGTTTTGGCAAGGAGCTCCCAGTAGGAGAAGTTCCCATCCGCGCAAGAACTTTCTTAAGCGAGTTCCTAGCGAAAGAAGGCCAATACCCGGCTAGCGACTTTAGGATGCCTGGCTGGGTTTACTCTTCTGGCAACATGTGGTGGGCCCGCCTTGTTCAGTACATGTTGGATTCTCATGAACCCATTCTGAAGGAGATTGGCTTGTTCAAGGCCATTAGGAACGTTCAATTTGGGTTCCCTCAGAGTGCTTATCATTTCTTCTGTTTTCTGGAGATGTATAACCCTGAGACCTGCACTCTTTTTACGCCAGTGGGTGAGCTAGGGTTTGCTCTCCACGAGATGTTTGAAGTCTCTGGGCTCTCAATGGGTGAAGTCCCCTATGAGGAGTATATCCCCACCACCGAGGAGTTGAACATGCTACTGGCGAAGGATGAGCGCATCTATGCCACATATTGGGAGATGATGTGCCACTACCGCATCTGTGCTAACTTAGCAGGTGTGCGCAATCAAGGTATCGGCCACAAGAAATGGGCTGATTACCTCTTCGCCAATTTGAATTCTAAGGATAGTTCAACGACTGTTCATGGCCACACTCCTGTCTACATCACAGAGATTGAGCGCCGCATTGCCAAGACCCGGCTAACGCTTTATACTACTGAGTCCAACGAAGGTGGATTCGGTCCTGGTATCTCATTCAAGAGTTACCATTATCAGGCTCAATCCCCAGTATCTAACAGAGGCCTTATTGCTGGGTTCCTGATGTTGTGGATGAAGAGATGTGTGGTGCCATCATTGCCAAAAGAGGCAATTGCTATGACTGTGGTCTATCCAGCAGTCCTCCTCGCATACGGCCAACCTTTCGGACTTCTTCCCTCCATGGTGTGCAATCTACAGCATGGATTGCGAACACTTTGTAATGACTTCATCCCTGCCGACAAGGGCAAGGGAAAAGGGAAAGGCAAGTTAATGGAAATCGCTCAAGTGAAGACTCTGAACCCTAGGGTGGAGCTTCCTTACACTTATCTGATGGCATGGCTCGTAATGCACTGCCCTTTTCTGATGAGTGCTGCTTCACGTCGCTCAGGTGACAAGTGTTATCTTGTGGAGCTATACGAGCGTTCCTCATGAAAGCAATACTATATGTCCTAAATCCGTAAGACTCTCCGGCAACACAAGAACTATGAGATTTTCAGGTGCTTCCCTGACTTTTCTGGTGGAGGATGCGGATTGAAGTTGAAGGATACTGTAGGAGCAAACAATTTTACTGCCTTATCCTCAGGAGCTTTCTGGTGGCTTCTTAATATTCGGCCCGGGCATCTGGTGTACCGTCAAGACAGTAAGTGTCTTATCGAACCGTACATCCCATGTCGTTTTGCTATCCAATTTGGATATTCGAAACTTTATGTGGGCAATCCAAACAAGAGTTTAGCCTATGAGGGAAATCTGTACCACGGTGCCCGGGGCTGGTTTCATTTTGTAGCTGGTGGAACCGGAGCTGAATTCGCCCTGCCCTAGAAGTTGCCAGAATTGGCCATGACTCTCAGTTTTTGCACGTGGTATAGCGTTGCTAATGCTGACGTGCCTCATTTCTCCATCAACCGAAACTGTTGCAAGGAGATTGAGGCTTTCTACATTAGCCGCCAGGGTGCTTCCAGAGTTAGAGTAAAAGGAATGGATGAATTCTTTGGCGCCGCGGCCGAACCATCGGATGTCAGCGAGTCTAGCGATGATGATGATAATAACGACGATGACAATCCTGATGCTGGAGGTGCTCCCCAACCTGTCGTCATTCGTCCCTGGAGCCCGACCCCTAAACGCCGTGGTACCCTAAAGAAGGGATCTGCCAAAAAGAAGCAGAAGTTGGCTCCGGGAACTCTAATAGCCCCCCAAGAAGTGGCTATCAAGTTTGCTTCGGACTTGCTGGCTGTAACTCTACCTCCAGCGCCGGCAGGTGGGAGTGGACCCATTGGAGCTCCAAGTGCTCCTGAGGTTTCGGCTCCTCCAACCGCAGAACCCGTTGAGCATCCTGCTGCACAACCACTTGGTAATGAGACGGGTACACTTCTGGAGATGACAGTGGCTCCCCCTTCAAGTCCAACAACTGGACTTGTATCTCCAGGTATGGCTCTTAGTGTTCTGTCTTTTGTTCGTTATTTTACTGTAACACCATTCTTCTTGTTTCTGGAAATACAGGTGGTCAGCTCCTCTCGCCAATGCATTCAACTACCCATGTGGAGTCTGACGATAGGGAGGATTATTCAGGCACTACTGGCTCAGTGGGTGGTTTGGGTAGCTCTGCAAGCGATTTTGGTGCAGACTACTTTACAACAACTCCTCCCTCTGTTCCTTCCTCGGTTCCCCCGATTGATGAACTTGGGAGTGATGATAGGACAGAGGTGATTGTCGCAGCCGCAGCAAAAGAAGCCACTCCGTCTCCAAGTCTGTCGTCTCCAACACCAAATATCTGCTCTGACGAAACTTTCCCTATAGTTGTCGGTGTGCCTGCTGCTCCTCAGCCGGCAATACTAACGTCTTCTACCATAATGGCTGTTGAGACACCTGCAACTCGTCCAGCTCCAAGTCTTCCGACAGGGGACGAGGAAAACCTGAAGTTCTCATTTGAAGCTTCTTCAGCCATCGGAGGAACTTCTGGTGGAAACACTCCCTCATCATCTTATGTTGGTGGTGCTGCCCGGGTAATTTGTACTAGCGATACTCCTCCTCGGGCTCCTAGTTCAGCCATGTCTACATTGGCGTTACTTGCCCCGCATATTATGGACCTAGTACAGGGACGGGCTCCTTCCTCTCTACTTCCCGTAAATACCGCTCCTTCTTCAATGATGCCTTCTTTAGCACTTCCTGCCGTAAATACAGACACCGAAGAAATCTTCAACTACAGTGTTGATGATTTCATGCGGTTGCTAAGAAGATGCATCGAGATGACCCTTGCTGGAAGAGATTTCCTCAGTCTCGGACGTCCGATGCTTTTCAGTTATTTGGATAATATTGAAAGGGTCGGGGGACAAGACAGAGCAGCTCCTTACCGGGCCCGCCTTGCAGACTTGGAAGAGCAAGTGCACACACTGAACACAATTCGCCAAGCGGACGTGGAAGCGATTACCGCAATAGAGTTAGCGCGGCTTAGGGTGGAACTAGCAGCGCGTCGAGAGGAGTTAATGCGTCAAGAAGAAGAATGGTCTCGGGAACTAGCCAAGCTCCGAGCTAGTCGGGAGTCCATCACTAGAGGTTTGGAGGTGGTGGATTCCGAGATTGGGAGGAGTCAGGCCGCCATCCTTAGCGGCCAAGAAACCATTGCTAATGCTCGGGCGATTTTAGTAACCAACGAGCTTCAATTGGGGGAAGCCGTTAAGAAGCGGGAAGCGCTGACCCTTCAACGGGAACAGGTTGAACGGGAGGAGACAATAAGAAGCAATGCTATGGAAGAGTCTCGTCAGCATCTAGACCAGCAATTTGCAACGAATGATGACGACTTACTCCGGCAGGCTCAACATTCTATGGAAGCAACTCGCCGTCGAGTGGTTGACGAGGCGACGAATAAATTGAAGCTCCTGAGAGATTCATAGTTTTCTTTTATCCTTTTATTCTTCATTCTTCTTTGTAATAAAAGAGAGAACTTTACTGATTCTCTGACTTCTTTTGTAAATCCATTCCTTTTGAATGATGAATAAAGATAACTACTTTTTGATTCTTTTATTTGTTGGCTAGGAAATTTGCTTGCACAACAAATAACTTGTCATCAAAAGTAGTTTCATCTATTTTTAGGCGAAGTGTTCTAAGTCATACTGTCAGAGGTAAGAGTTTTAACATGACATGATTTATGGGGTTTTTAGCAAACCCCCAGCTATCAACGGGTTTGATTAGCCTTTACCAACTACCGTTTGAGTTGGACTAGCCATGTTATTCCCCTCAACATGGTGAGTTGTCGAGGAATTAATTTCCTCTCCCATTTGCTTTTAACAGCATTGGATAGTTAATTTCATACTTTTTACCCCCAGTATGATAGGGTTGGCGAGGAGTTTGGTCTCCTCTTCCCGCTGCTATAACAACATTGGGCAAGTGGTTTCATACTTTTACCCCCAGTATGATAGGGTTGGCGAGGAGTTTGATCTCCTCTTCCCGCCGCTATGATAGCATTGGGCAAGTGGAGGCGGTCCAAGAGTCAATGGTGAAACTTTGAACTGGGCACACCACGATGATCTGGTCAGGATTCATCAAATTTAGGTCAAAGGCTCTCATTTGCGCATGCCTAAGAAGAAAAAACTGGAGGCGGTTCAAACTTGAGAACCGAGCACACCAGGTTTTAGGTCAGAGGCGCTCAATTGCGCATGCCTAAGAAGAAGATTGGAGGTGGTTCAAACTTGAGAACTGGGCACACCAAGTTTTAGGTTAGAGGCGCTCAATTGCGCATGCCTAAAAGGAAAAGACTGGAGGCGGTTCAAACTTGAGAACTGGGCACACCAGGTTTAGGTCAGAGGCGCTCAATGCGCATGCCTAAGAAGAAGACTGGAGGCGGTTCAAACTTGAGAACTGGGCACACCAGGTTTTAGATCAGAGGCGCTCAATTGCGCATGCCTAAGAAGAAGATTGGAGGCGGTTCAAACTTGAGAACTGGGCACACCAAGTTTTAGGTCAAAGGTGCTCAATTGCGCATGCCTAAGAAGAAGATTGGAGGCGGTTCAAACTTGAAAACTGGGCACACCAAGTTTTCGGTCAGAGGCGCTCAATTGCGCATGCCTAAGAAGAAGACTGGAGGCGGTTCAAACTTGAGAACTGGGCACACCAGGTTTTAGGTCAGAGGCGCTCAATGCGCATGCCTGAGAAGAAGATTGGAGGCGGTTCAAACTTGAGAACTGGGCACACCAAGTTTTAGGTCAGAGGCGCTCAATGCGCATGCCTGAGAAGAAGATTGGAGGCGGTTCAAACTTGAGAATTGGGCACACCAGGTTTAGGTCAGAGGTGCTCAATGCGCATGCCTAAGAAGAAGACTGGAGGTAGTTCAAACTTGAGAACTGGACACACCAGGTTTTAGGCCAGAGGCGCTCAATGCGCATGCCTAAGAAGAAGTCCAAGCGCTCAATTGCGTAACTTGAACAAGTGGAGTCGCATACTTCCAGGGATATTAAGCATAGTATTTCTTCAGAAACTTGCCATTAATCGGCATCATCATCCTATCGCCATTCTGATTCATTAAGCGGTAGGCTCCACTGGAGTATACAGTCTCCACGACAAATGGTCCTTCCCACTTGGGTTCAAATTTACCCTTAGTCTTGTGGGTTAGAATCATTGGCCTTTTAACAGCCGAACCAAGTCTCCTTGTTTAAAGGTCCTTGGTCTAACATTCTTATTGAACGTTCGCGAGATTCGGGCTTGATACAACTCAATCCGTTGTTGGGCCCTGAGACGCTTTTCATTCAACGCCTCTAGTTCTCGCAGTCTTTATTGATGGCGCTCTTCTGTCGTCATCTTTGTGGCTAAGGCCACTCTTAGTGATGGAATCTGGATTTCGAGCGGCAAGACGGCCTCACTTCCATAGACCAAAGAGAATGGAGTAGCTTTTGTCGGGGTGCAAACGGTGGTGCGATAAGCCCACAAACATTCTCCCAGCTTTTCATACCAATCTCGTTTATTGGAAGAGACGAATTTCCGAAGGAGTTTAATAATCGTCTTGTTGAAAGCTTCAGCTAACCCATTAGCTGCAGGGTTATATGGCGTTGAAGAAATATCTTTGATTCTGAATTTGTCACAGAATCTGGAGAACCTCTCGCTGACGAATTGCGGACCATTATCATGGATGATCCTCCGAGGGATGCCAAAACGGTAAATAACATGATGCTTGATGAACTTAATCACATCTGTCGTTTTCACCTCTCTCATGGGCACGCTTCGGCCCATCTTGAAAAATAATCAGTTATCACAAGGATAAACCGATGTCCTCTGGATGACGGGGGAGTTATAGGCCCCACGATATCCATTCCCCATGCCTCAAACGGCCAACTAGCAACAGTGTTGTGCAAGTATTCTGGGGGTTGATGAATGAGGTTAGCATGTACCTGGCATGCATGACATCGTTTAGCGTATGCCATTGCCTCGGTAATCATCCTTGGCCAGTAGTATCCTAGCCTTCTTATGCTGTCTTCGAGTTTTGGACCGGGCTGATGAGCTCCACATACTCCATCATGTGTTTCTTTCAGCACTTGTTCTGCCTCTGCTTTTGATATGCAGCGTAGTAGCAGACCATCTCTTGATTTTCTATACAAAGTCTGAAGTTTATGGTCATAATAAAATCTCTGGGCCTTTCTCTTTATCGAGATGGCTTCCTTTGGATCTTCTGGTAATATCCCATGTAAAGCATAATCCACAAACGGAAATCGCCAATCACAGGGTTCCAACTTTAAGCCAGTCTGGCATACCTCTTCGGCTTGAGACACCGCTTCTGGTTGGAGGAGTTCTCTGCTACCAATGGTGATGCTTTTAGCTTCACCTGGCGGGATTGCCAGTGTTGCGGCTAATGCAGCAAGAGCATCTGCATAGACGTTCTCATTCCGAAATATGTGATATATGTAAAACTGTTTAAAATATCCTGCTAGCTCAATAGCTAGCTGATGATAGGGGATGAGGGCTTCATGTCTGACTTCCTATTCACCCGTCATCTGATTGACGATGAGCTTAGAGTCTCCATATGCCTCTAGATGGTTCACCCCCAGTTGTAGAGCTATTTTTAAGCCGATAATAAGCGCGTTATATTCCGCCACATTATTCGTGCATGGTTCTGTTAATGAGTAACCGTTAGGCAATATATGTTTATGTGGGGATATAAGCACAACCCCTACTCCAGCAGCAGATCGTCTGGCAGCACCATCAAAGAACATCTGTCATGTTTGTTCTTTACTAACTGTGTTGACCTCTGACATCTATTTAGATCTGGACCAAATTGGATGGTCTGTAAGGAAGTCGGCGATTGCCTGTCCCTTCATGGCCTTTTGTGGGACGAAGTGTATGTCATAAGGCAATAGCAATAATGCCCATTTCGCCAACCGGCCATTTAAGGATCCCGGCTTTGTCATCAAAATTTTCAGGGGATTAACCCCTGATATGACATGGATTGTTTGCCCTGAAAGGTAGTGCCGTATTTTCTGAATAGCGAACACTAGGACTAAACACTCCTTTTCAATCGGGGTATATTGCTGTTCGGCCCCAATCATTGTTCTGCTTAAATAGTAAAGGGCATGTTCATGGTCGTGCTCATTATATTGAGCAAGTAACGCTCCTAAAGCATTATCCATGGCCCTTACATATATAAGGAAGGGCTGCCCGGGGACTGGTGCCATGAGTACAGGAGGTTTAGTAAGGTACTCCTTGAGGTCATCAAATACCTACTGACATGCCTCATCCCATACGAAAGATACCTCTTTTTTCATAAGTTTGGAGAATGGCTGGCATCGTCCAGATAGGTTGGAAATGAAACGTCGAATATAGGCGAGCTTTCCTTGTAATCCCCTTAATTCTTTAAGATTGCGGGGATGTGGCATCTCGCTAATTGCTTTTACCTTTTTAAGGTCGAGGAAAATTCCTTTTGAAGTTATTATGAACCCAAGAAATTTTCCGCTGGACACCCCCATAAATGACTTAGTGGGATTCATCTTCAGATGATGTTTCCGCATAAGATCGAATACCACTCTTAAATCATGAAGATGATCTGCTTTGTCTTTTCTTTTGACTGCTAAGTCATCCACATAGCACTCCACTGTTTTGCACAGGTGTTCTTTGAATATGACACTCATTGCACGTTGGTAGGTGGCACCTGCGTTCTTCAATCCGAATGGTATCACCATATAACAGTATACCTCCAGCGGCGTTCTGAAAGCTGTATACTTTTCATCATCTGGGTGCATTTTAATCTGGTTATAACCTGAGAAGCTATCCATGAAGGACATCCTCCCATAACCACAGGTATCATCAATCATCACGTCGGTGATGGGAAGTGGAAACTCATCCTTAGGACATGCAACATTCAGATCTCGAAAATCGATGCATATCCGGATTTTGCCGTTCTTCTTACGAACCGGCACTATGTTAGCCACCCAATCAGGATGTTGCTCCTCACGGATGAATCCGGATTTTATAAGTTTGTTGACCTCAGCAACTATTGCCTCCATCAATTCCGGTCGAAAATGCCTTTGCTGTTGTTTAACGGGCTTGGCGTCTTCTTTAATATTTAGCCGGTGTGTGGCAATTTGAGGGTCAAGTCCGGGCATGTCTTCATAACTCTATGCGAACACGTCTATATACTCTTTGATAAGAGATATAAGTTTCTCCTTTTCCAAGGGAGTCAGCGTGTCACTTATGAAGATGGGCTTCGGGTTTTCCTCCGTTCCCATGTTGACTTGTAATAATATGTCTTCCGTGGGAGGGTCACGCTGTTCAAAGCGGACATCCCAGAGAGTGTCCATATGCTTAGCCCAGGAATCATCTTGAACATCAATTGGTTCTTCGTCGCTTTCTGGTGCGGCTGAAACCATGTGGCTGTCAAGGATTGAAACCAAGCACCAGTACTTTGATCTGAGTCATGATTGGATGAAGATGTATCTTCCTTGGCCGATGAACTCTCTTCTTGTCCAGATGGTGATGAGGGATGAGTAGATACATAGCCCAACCCCCTGCGAGTCTTTTGATAATAATCTGGGCTCTTTTCTCTTGGTCTAAATGAGGGTATAAGATTCCGTCACCCTTTTCCAAAGTTTAACCCCGGCTTCTGGGTAAAATTATAACCCATTTTCTCCATCATTTGTCGGGATTTCTGTTCATACAAGTGAAATTGAGGTGATGTTTGTTCATCACTTTCACTCCTTTGTCTTTGTCGCGGTGACGTAATTACTCTGCCGAACATGATCGGCTTTTGGGACTTTTGTCGAGAAGGCACTTCGAAGTAGTGACCTTTTCCCTTAACTATTTTAGACCGAGAGAGGAGGGATGACCTAAGTGGCAAATGGTATGCCGCCAGAACTTCAAGTTTGGATAGGTCATCCACTTCAGTAGAAGTACAAGAGGGTTCAGAGCTAGTTGCTACAGCATGCTCGTAGACTAACTTTATATTTTCATTTATAATCCATTCTTCCTCTATTACATCAGCTATATCAAGACTCAAATTAAAATCTAAGTGAGGGTTGATTTCATAATCACCCCCATCGTCTTCTTCAAGAAGCTCGTATTCAGTATCGGCTTCATTACCGCCTTCATCAGGCTTTGGAAGCTTGCTAGGATCGTCATTAGAGACTTCATGGGCCGGCTTATAGAGTGCAGCATCTGTAAAGTAATTCTCCAGCCCTTTGAATGGTTGCTTATCTGCAACAAGTGTTCGGACTTCTCCTTCCTTATCGCAATATTTCATGCATTGGTGAAGAGTCGACGGGACTATCATGTGAGCGTGGATCCAAGGTCGTCCCCGTAAAATATTGTAGGAGGTGTCAGCATCAATAACGTAGCATGTAACCTCCGTTCTCAAGTCTCCAATTTGGCACCGCAATCGGATTTTACCAAGAGGATGGCTGTTATTAGCGTTGAATCCGTAAATAGTGGTGTTTGTAGACGTCAAACGATGAAGGGAAATCCCCAACAGCTGCATCAACCTTCTGGGCACGACACTAAGTGCAGAACCCGGATCAATTTGAATTCGGTCAACCTTTGTAGACCCAACATATCCGGTGAAATATAAAGGCCTGTTATGCTTTATATTCCTCACCTGCATGTCCTCTGGAGAGAAGATGATTTGTGGAATCTGCCTCCTTACTTAATGACAGTGGGGGCAAGAGTCCTGTTCTTCGATGGCCGGCTCGACAATCTGAGCTAGGAATGACTCAGAGTCTGCCAAGGCCTCTCTCAACGCCTCACGAGTTGACTTTGACAATCGAAGCAACTCATATAATGTGACTCGTGCTGGGATGTTAGCCAGCTGAGTTATTATGTCAAATTTGAAGGTAGTCTCCTTGGCTCTTTCATCTCTAATAGGATTCTTCTGAAAACGAAGTCCTTTCTGCTTCTCGGGTTTTGCAAGTTCCGCATATATATCTTTCGGATCTACTCTAGTGTAGTCCTTGAGATATGTCTTTCCAGATTGAGTACCGGAAGGGCCTGCCCCATCTTGATGAGTGGCCATAGTTTCGGGCTCTTCTTCAGAATCTGTGAAGGCTCCCGAAGCTACATATTCTTCCCTTATCTCCGCGGAAATAGCATTAACAGTCCGCTTTTTTCCTTGACCTGCGGTAGTCCACTGCTCATCTTCTAACAAATCGGGGTGAACCCACATAACTTCCCCCTTTTGGGTTGTCACAGGGACAAGTCCTTCTTGGGCCTTTTTATGAGGATCGAGGTTCTTTGTAACCATCTTACCCTTTGGAATCGGGATCACCCCTGCGGGAAACTCATGGGTTCCAACCACTATAGTTGCCATATTGGCAGTGACCTTCTTCTGTTCTTCCTTAAGCGTCAGAACTCCAGCTTCTATTAGTGCTTGGATTCTGTTCTTAAGAGGGTAACAATCCCTAGTCGGGTGCCCCACGTTCCGGTGATAAAGACAGTAATTAGGGTCATTGGTCTTGCCAGCGTCTTCTGGCTTCCTGTTCTCCGGGAGTTTCAGCATTCCCTTCTTCATGAGGAGGTGAAAGAGAATAGGCGTCTGTTTCACCTTGAAAGTATAATTTCTCTCCTGCTGAGGTCTATTTTGCCTTGTGCCCTGCTGATTTTGGGGCTTCGGCTTTGGTGGAGGGTTTGTCTTCTGAGGAGCAGCTTCTGATGCCATCACCGCTTTTCCTTTATTCTTATTGCTGCTATTTTGGGTATATGGCTTATTACCCCCAGTACTTCTGGATCCACGAGATTCTTCAACTCGCCGAATCAAGTCCTCAGATTGCTCTCCTTGTTTGAGCAAATCCCTCAATGTCTTAGACTCTACGACCCCCATTTTTAGGAGCACATTGGTCTTAAGATTGTGTCGATAAGTCTCGACTAGAGTTTCCTAGATCATTTTGTGTTTGCAATTGTAGACACTAAAAATAATTAAATAAAATTTAAAAAAAATAATAAAATTATATGGAAACCATGATGGGAGAACCTGAGAGTGCAACCCGGGAGAGCTCCCGCGGGTTGCAACCCGCGGGAGGATCCCGCGGGATGCGACCCGCGGGACATCCCGCGGGTTGCGACCCGCGGGTTGCATCCCGCGGGTTGCTTCCCGCGGGATCTCCCGCGGGTCGCAACCCGCGGGAGCTCCCGCAGGTCGCATCCCGCGGGAGCTCCCGCGAGATGCAACCGCGGGAGCCTCCCGCGGGAGCTCCCGCGGGTTGCCACCTGCGGGAGAGATCCCGCGGGGTGCATCCCGCGGGAGCTCCCACGGGTTGGCACCCGCGGGAGCGATCCCGCAGGTGCCAACCCGCGGGTTATTTTTCGTATTTCCTTTGCTGATATTCCGTGATCCGATTTTTCAGGAGCGAATCGATCCGGATTTCAAGTCCTCTCAGTCTATAAAATACAGGATTGGACTCGAGAGAAAGGGGACTTTTTCTTTGGAGCTGGCAGAGCGATTCTTCACAGAGGGTTGAGAGAGATCAGAAGGAGCGGGTTTTCTTCACAGATCCCCTTCCAAGTTGGATAGTCAACGGAGGCAGCAACAAGACTCCACCGCCACCCGTACCCACTTAAAAAAGGGAATCCACCAATATTCCCGTTCTTGTGACTCCTATTTTCTTTTTGTAATCTAAATTCTCATTGTAATTCATCAATTTTTCAATGGAATCAAAGATGCAATTTTCGGGCGTACAAGAACTGGCGACCACAGTGGGAGCCTCTCTGTTCACTACAGAGAATGTTGTGGCGCAGTCCGACTTGCTACCCATTGGATCTGTTGTCGAAACGCTGATTGTAGAAGTCGATCAGCAAAAATACGAGGAATTTCTCTCTTCCTCCGATTCGGAGCCCAGGTGTCATCGCCGGGCTATGATGAACAAAGGTGAGGCGTCATCGCCCACCGAAAAGAAAAAGGCGTCATTGCCTATCAAGAAATATGTGGCGTCATCGCCCGCTGAAACTGACTCTGTCAGGAAATATGTGGCGTCATCGCCCGCTAAGACTGACTCTGTCAGAAAATATGTGGCGTCATCGCCTACTCCTAAATTGAATCAAACTCTCACCCGCTCTCAGAAAAGAAACCTGAGGCGTAAGGCCCAGCGGGCCCGCCTCAACAGTGCCTCTGAAAAATTGCTGTCAGAAAATCCAGATCAGGAAACAATATTAGAGAAGAAAAATTCCAAAAATGGAAATCGACAGGCAGAAATGCCGGTTGCACCGCACAGGGGCAACCCCGGAGTGGCAACCGCGGGTTGCACCCCGCGGGGGCAACCCCGCGGTGGCAACCGCGGGTGCAAACCCGCGGTTCCAACCGCGGGTTGCACCCCGCGGGGGCAACCCCGCGGTGGCAACCGCGGGTGCAAACCCGCGGTTCCAACCGCAGGTTGCACCCCGCAGGTGCAACCCCGCGGTTGCAACCGCGGGTGCAAACCCGCTATTCCAACCGCGGGTTGCACCCCGCGGGTGCAACCCCGCGGTTGCAACCGCGGGTGCAAACCCGTGATTCCAACCGCGGGTTGCACACCGCAGGTTACAACCCGCGGGTTGCACTCCCCAGGAAAAATCAGGGGTTGGTTCTGGTGTCTATTCGGGCACATGCGCAGTAGGCACACAGCGCAGACCTAACTTTTTGGTTACTCTCTCAGGGGTACCATCCCACTCCTCTGCAGACAAATATAAAGATGTGCTCGTGCGCTCACCAAGTTCCTCTTTGGATGAACATATTCCGAAGAATAAGTCAGATGCGTGCGGGGCCCACGCAACTGTGCAAGCCAGCACACACTGTAGAGGATTTCATAAAGAAGATTGTGTTGATACTGAAGAAATTCTCAACCCTGAGATATTACAAACCAACCAATATTATGAGCAGAACTTGCGATGCAAGAGGCGTCAAAGTGTAAATTTAAATGGGAACATGTCTCAGGACTTGAGAGAGTATCTTACTCAAAAGAGGAGCACATCCCAATCCACTTCTCACTGCCATTGTGAACGGTTGATCTCAGCCGTTTTGTCAAACTGCAAATGTAAGCCAGGACCATCCGTTTTTGAGCGGATTACGGAGCCAAAGAGAAGAAGGATAGTAAAAAAGATGCGCCCTGGGGATGATCTGCCTGCCGTTTCATCCTATATGGTTGGTAAAGGCAAGAAGATTGCCGAAAGCGACTCCTCAGACAAAGAGTTTACTTCAAAATTAAAGGGGGTGTCCATTGAGCCAGAGGGCGTGTTTCGACACACTCGGGCTAGGAGAGGAGTCGCCATACCACTAAATTATAAGAAATTGGCTGGAGGATCTGATGAAGAGGAAGAGATATTCTGCTGTTGTATCTTCGTCTTACTCTGATTCGAACAGAGGATCAGAGGCTGCAGTAAACATGGCCGATCTTCCAGAAGAGGTTTCTAGAAGGCTGGAAAGACAAGAACAACGTCTCAAACAGCAAGAAGAAACCATAGAAGAGATGAAACAACTCTTAACTCAGTTGCTGGCCCAAACGAAGAAGGGCCAGTTCTCGTCATCCGCTAAATGGCATGAAGAAGAACAACATGTCCGCATAGAGGAAGATAGCGAAGATGACTACGAAGAAGTTCCTTCTCAGTTAGGAGAAAAAGAAAGGGTAAAAGTGGTTATTAATCCTTCTTCACCGGAAAAAGTTACAGGAAGTGGGGATAGTGCGTCCCTACCCTATAGAATGGGAGACTACACCCTACCCTGCAAACTACAAACCATTAAACCTGCAATCGTTTGACGGGAAAGGCTCTCCGCAGCAACACATCTTCTACTTCCTGTCACAGACAGGGCATTTAATGGGGCATGATCCAACATTGACCAAGATATTTGCGAGTACCTTACAAGGACCCGCATTTACCTGGTTTATGTAACTACCCCAAGGAACGATTAAATCATGGGCCGATGTAGAACGTGAGTTCTTAGCCCGATTTTTTGAAGACGATACTGAAGTCTCGGTACCATCCTTGCTAGCAGCAAAGCAGGGAGAGGGCGAGACAGTAAAAGTTTTTGTCGAGCGGTTTCGAGAGCTTTCCATGCGGTGTCCGCATGGCATGACACAGGAGACCCTCGTGGAGACTTGCAGACATAACTTATTGACTGACGTCTTAGTCAAAATGGGTTCGGTTGAATCCAAATCTTGGAGAGACTTACTCAAGCAAGGTGAGCAGGCCGAAGACATACTCCGGCGCCTAGAAGAGCAACAACAATCTACGAGAAGAGTCGCCTCCAACAAACCAACATCTCATTTCCCCCATTCCAGAGGGAAAGATATAATGGCGGTGGAGAATACATCCAAGCCAAAACAAAGGCCGGCTAAAAGCAACACAGCAGGTTCACCCAGGCCACAAAAACAGTATTCATTCAAGGATGAACATACTGTTACCATGTTCAATTTGCTCACTAAGCGCAACATGCTCAAGTTGCCAGAGAGCAAGAGGCCTGAAGAGATTGGAAAGACCAATGATCCGAATTACTGCTTATACCATCGGATCGTAGGTTACCCAACTAAAAACTGTTTCATTTTGAAAGACAAAATTCAGGCACTAATTGATGCTAGAGCAGTTCAACTCAAAGCTGAACAAAAAAGGGTGACAGCTAACTCGGCTACATTTATAGTGGGTGGTCTAGAAGTACCATCTGGGCTCACACCTATTCCAAAAGGTGAGCTCAGGGTGGTTAATTTAGACCCCCATAATCAGCAGAAGAAAGGGTTAGTCCCTTTCACAACAGAAAAGCAGGAGGTCCTTTGGGTGCATCCAGACATTCTTGAAGATGAACAATGGATAACCGTCAGGACCAGAAAGAAAACTGAAACAAGAGGAAAGAAGTGCATGTGCAATGCCGTCTCAGCAACCATTGAGAAGGATGCAGATGACATTCCGCTATTGACAGATTTTGAATCAGAGGCGACAGCGCTGGCGGTGGAGAATGAACCTGCACCACCTTCCGGAACCAGATCTGGAAAACACTACTTGAAGGATCTCTCAAACACAGAAGCTGGCCCCTCTAAGCCAACCAAGGAGACTAATGAGGGAACTACCAAGCAAATTCCCGACAAGGGAAAACAAAAGGAGCTTAGATACAACCGAGCACTACGAAAAGATGTCTCTGAAGAGCAAAGTTCCTCTTTTCAGTTTGATGTCATGGCACAGTTGGCGAATATACCTGCAAGAATAACTCTGTATGAGTTATTACGCCTGTCCAAGTCTACAAGAGATGCGCTAAGAGAAGCCCTAGCGGAATCTGAAGCTTTCTTAGCCCATCTCCCGGAGGAGGTTGAGGAGGCATGCCCGCACTGCAACTCAGTGTCGAGGTACGCCCCTTATATCACTTTTACACCAGAGGACATGCAGCTGAAGAATATTAAGCACAACAGGCATCTGTACTATACCGGGTATATTGGCTCAGCGGAAATCGGTCGAATTCAGATTGATCCGGGTTCTGCCTTGAGCATTGTGCCACGGAGGCTTATGCAGTTTCTTGGGATCCCTCCCTACAAACTGACTCCAACTAATACCGCCATTTTTGGCTTCAATGCCAATGGCAGTCACCCTCTGGGAAAGATCAGGCTCAGATGTCAAATCGGAGATCTTAAAAGCGAGGTGACCTATTACGTGATCGAAGCAGACACTTCTTATAACATTCTCTTAGGACGACCATGGATTCATGCTAATATGATCGTCCCATCCACCCTGCACCAATGCATGAAGTACGTGGATGAAGACGGAGAAGTGCATACTTTGATTGCTGACAAACAGCCATTCAAGGGTGTTGAAACTACTTCGTAGACGCCCTTCTGTATGCTGAAAGTGCTGAGGTCGAACCCCCACTACACGATGAATGTGATAGTGGGAATGAAGCGGATACTGAGTCAGGAGTGTTTATTGCCAATGAAGGCTTTGAACCTCTTGTAATTAATCTTGATGATTTAGATGTAAATGACACCGCCAGTGATGAAGACGAGTGGGAAATAAATGAGAATCTGAACTTTGCTTATTTGCCTGGTGTTCTTACTGATTCTTTAACTTCAGCTACTAGCACGGATGCAGATAGTCTCTCAGAATTTGAGACTTTAGCAACCATGCACATGCCTATTAGATCATCAATGATGGTACAACCAAACATCGAAAATGCAGATGGGGCGGTGTTCGAAGTACCGGCCCATTGACCAGATCAAAAACCTATTCTTTTTGGAAGAATTAAATCACATATAGCCTCATCCAGTGATAGTGAGAGTGAGGCTCAGGAAGCCCCTCAATTCTATCATTATGGACTAAAGTCATTCCGGATGATGGCAAAAATGGGATATGATTTCATCAATAAACCCGGATTAAACTTTGGTAAGGGACGTCGGGATCCGCTTTCCTCATTCGTACCCAAAGGAAAAGAACCGGACTATTATCACAAAACTGGCAGGAGGTTGGGATACGTCACAACACCCGATCCTTCGGATATCGAAGATATGATTTGCCAGAATGTGGAAGATTCCGATTGCGATTCGGATATCAACCTGGGTATATTATTCAGAGAGATGACGGTAAACATGACATCTATCAGTCCAACCCCAGATGAAAACGATGAACTGACCCTTATAGAAGATGAAGCATTAGTAAAGCATCTTGATGCCCATGGAACATGCACTTTGAGCAACGTGAACCTCCTACGGAGGATAAGGTGGTCCAAATAAATATGGGAGATGAAACCAATCCTAAACCCATATTTATAAGTGAGAGTTTGCCTCCTAATGAAAGAGACGACCTGGTGACTCTCGTTCGAGAATACATAGATGTCTTTGCTTGGAATTATAAAGACATGTCGGGTTTAGATCCTCAAGTTGCTGTGCATCGACTCAATATTAAGCCAGATGCGAAACCGGTAAAACAGCAACAGAGAAGATTCCGTCCAGAACTGATGGAATCAATCGAAGATGAGGTAAAGAAGCTTATACAATCTGGCTTCGTACGAGAAGAACAACATCCTGATTGGGTAGCGAACATCGTTCCAGTTCCCAAAAAGAATGGAAAAATTCGAATCTGCATCGATTTTCGAGATCTCAATGCAGCATGTCCTAAAGATGAATTTCCACTTCCAATAGCGGATGTCATGATTGACAACACCTGCGGATTTGAAAGAATGTCTTTCATGGATGGATTCTCCGTATACAATCAAATCAAAATGTATCCGGAAGATGAGAAACATACTACATTCAGGACACCGTTAGGCGTGTACTGTTATACGGTCATGCCATTCGGTCTGAAGAATGCAGGTGCAACTTACCAGCGTGCTATGAGCACAATTTTCCGCGAGCATCTCCGTAAAACGGTAGAGTGTTATGTGGATGACTTGGCTGTCAAGAGTCGTAATAAAGACGATCATCTCCGGGATCTGAAAGCGGTGTTTGATATTATGAGAAAACACCAATTAAAAATGAATCCAACTAAGTCCTTTCTCGGTGTTTCTAGTGGCAAATTCCTTGGTTTCGTTGTTACATCCAAGGGTATTTATTTAGACCCTGAAAAGGTAAAAGCAATTCAAGAGATGTAGCCACCAAGAAACCTTAAAGAACTTCGTGGATTACAAGGGAGACTAGCATATATCCGGAGATTTATCGCCAATCTTTCAGGGCGGTGCCAACCTTTTACCAGGCTAACGAAGAAAGGGGTGTCGTTTGTTTGGGATGAAGCTTGTCAACAAGCCTTTGAAGATCTCAAGAAGTACCTCACAAAGCCTCCGGTATTGGTAGCCCCTATATCGGGAAAACCATTCTTAATATACGTTCGGGCAATGGACCATTCACTTGGTGCCTTGTTAGCCCAAACTAATGACTCCGGCCATGAGCAAGCTGTTTACTATCTTAGTAGAACTATGGTAGGTGCCGAACATCGGTATGCTCCAGTAGAGAAGGAATGCTTGGCCCTGGTATTCGCAGTCCAGAAATGCGACATTACTTAGTAGGCCAAACAATCCATGTGATTTCTCGGGTAAATCCGCTGAGAGTGCTCATGACCAAGCCTGGGTCGCTCAATTGCAGGTTAGCCAATTGGTCAATCCTCCTATCGCAATATGACATGCGATTTATACCACAAAAGGCGATTAAGGGACAAGCAATTGCTGACTTCTTAGCAGAGCATCCTGTCCCGCAATCCTCGAAACTTTATGAGGATATTCCAGATGAGATAGTGGAAGCCACTATGGTCTCTAAAGAACCGATTTGGCAGCTGTTCTTTGATGGAGCAGCGAGAAAGAACTCTGCTGGAGTGGGGGTGGTTCTAATATCCCCGCAAAACCATGTGATCCCCCGAGGATATTCATTAACTCAACCATGTTCTAATAATGTGTCCGAGTACAATGCATTATTAACGGGATTGCGAATTGCCCAATAGCTGGGGGTCCGACGTTTAGAGGCCTATGGGAATTCCAAGCTCATAGTAAATCAAGTAAGAGGAGAATACGAGGTTAAACATGAGCATCTCGTACCCTACCACAAGGCAACAATCAAACTTGCCGACACTTTCGAAGAATTTTATATTGACTATGTGCCACGGCACGAGAATGCATATGTTGACGCCTTGGCGTCCCTCGCTGCTACATTAGCGCTCCCTGCTAAGTCAACCAAAAGTGTTAAGGTTAGAAGCTGGGAGCTCCTTTGCCCTGAGGAAATACTCGAGGCAAATGAGGTCCATGTGTCAGGGATGAACTTCGAACCCAGAGATTGGCGGTTCGTATTCGTCGATTTTGCGCTCTACGGGATGTTACCCGAAGATCCTAAAGAAGCCGCAAAAGTAAAAAAGGAAGCAAAAAAATTCTATTATAATCCTGAGCTTAGTTCCTTATATCGGAAAATGCCAGGTGGAGTTTTACTTCGGTGCTTATCACAACAAGAAGCACAAGAAGTACTCAAAGAAGCACATGACGGGACCTGTGGTGCTCATCAGACGGGACCTAAATTGGGAGACCGGATAAAGAGAATGGGTTACTACTGGCCGATAATGATGTCAGATGCCATGGCATATGCGAAGAAATGCCATGCATGTCAGGTACATGCGAACTACATACACCAGGCCGCAGAGTACCTACATCCAACCACAATTACATGGCCATTCGAGACTTGGGGAATGGATATCATTGGTCCCATTGCTCCTCCATCTTCTCATGGACATCGGTTTATACTGGCTATAACCGATTACTTCTCAAAATGGGCAGAAGCTATCCCTTTGCGAGAAGTAAAAACGAACGATGTGGTCAGTTTCATCAAACACCATGTTATTTATCGCTTTGGTGTTCCTAGACGGATCATCAGTGACAACGGCCCTCAATTCACTAGCAGAGCCTATACTAAATTCTGTGATAAGTTCAGAATACAGAACATATTTTCGTCTCCATATAATCCGGCCGTAAATGGTCAAGTTGAAGCATTCAACAAGACCATTGTGAAGCTTTTTCAGAAATTTGTCACTTCAAGTCAGCGTGATTGGGACGAAAAATTGGGGGCTTGTCTGTGGGCTTATCGCACGACGGTTAGGACACCCACAAAGAGTACACCATTTTCTTTGGTATATGGTTGCGAAGCTATACTACCTCTAGAAATTCAGATTCCTTCTCTTCGGGTGGCGTTAGCTACAAGAATGACCGCCGAGGAAAAACATGGCCAACGACTTCGGGAATTAGAAGCATTGGATGATAAACGCTTAAAAGCTCAACAGCAAATCGAGCTTTATCAGGCGCGAATATCTCGGGCCTTCAACAAAAAGGTGAAGGAACGAACTTTTAAAGTGGGTGACTTGGTCCTAGCAGTCAGGCGTCCTATGATTCTCACGCATAAAACTAAAGGCAAGTTTCAGCCGAAATGGGAAGGCCCATTTGTAGTGGAGACAGTCTACTCAAATGGAGCATACCGGTTGATTAATCAGCATGGAGATCGAATGATGGCGCCCATTAATGGAAAATTTCTCAAAAAATATTATTCTTAAAATAAAGGAAAAAATTTTTACCCAACGCCGACAAGGCTACAGGAAGAGAATAGATTTCTCGTCAACCCTATCATACCGGGGGTAAAGAGTATGAATTACCCAACGCCGACAAGGCTACGGGAAGAGAATAGATTTCTCGCCAACCCTATCATACTGGGGGTAAAAGTACGAATCGCCCAACGCTGCCAAGGCAAAGGGAAGAAGGAACGTTTGGCCTCTAAGCCCAAACAAAACCTTCGATAACTCACCATGCTGAGGGGAATAGCATGGCTAGCCCAACTCAAACGGTAGTTGGTAAAGGCAAATCAAACCCGTTGATAGCTGGGGGTTTGCTAAAAATCCCACGACAAATCTGTCACAACAGTATTCTTATCCGAATATAAGAATACATCACTGCCCTAAGCTGCTAAGGCAAAGGGAAGAGGAAAAGTTTGGCATTTAAGCCCAAACGAAATTCTTGACAACTCACCATGCTGAGGGGAATAGCATGGCTAGCCCAAGTCAAACGGTACATGGTAAAGGCTAATCAAATCCGTTGATAGCTGGGGGTTTGCTAAAACCTTACATTAGATCAATTCTTTACTAAGATAAGATTTTACCTTTGTCAAAAAAAAAAAGAGGACAAAAAAAAAAAAAAAATCATACTTCATCAAGTCTAAAGTTACAACGTCTGATGAACATAATCTTTTTTTTTAGGTCGTTAGGTTAAAAGTTTTCTCTGACGACAATCATTTTTCCTATCAAGTGAACAGTTACCTCTGATAGTCAGAATTTTGAGACCGAACACGTTAACAATTACCTCTGTTTGGTCGGCTCCTTCATTCCTATCACGACTAGATCCTCTGAATAGGTTGAGCCCTAAGATATGTTTAATAATACCTCTGTCTTTTTCTAACTCGTCATACTAGATGTCACTGAACGGTTAAGGATTCTACAAGCACGTTAATATTATACCTCTGTTTGTTATTCTATAAGCACGTCAACATTATATCTCTGCTTGTCATCCTATAAGCACGTTAACATCCTACCTCTGCTTTACATTTTGTCTTTAGGCACGTTAATATTATACATCTGCCTATGTTCGTAAATCCGAATTGGTCGCACTATATGTCGCTGAACATTTAGGATTAAATTTATCTGAAAACTCTCACTATCAAGTCCTGAACCTCTGAATAGTCTGAGTTATTATCCATGAAAGTGTATAAAAAACAAAAAGATAAAAGAAAAGATGAAAGAAAAGATGAAAGAAAAGATAAAGATAGTAATAATGATAATACAGCAGCACATAGCGAAGTCTTTCTTTCTGTATTATTACAAAAAAGAAATATAATAATAATAATAGTAACAATTACTTTTGGGATAAAGCCTTCAAAGCATCTTCCACTTCCTGCAGCCGTCGGTGGAGACTCTCTCTCGCTGTCTCTAAAGCTCTCCTCTGCAAGTCCATTTCATCCATGAGAGGTTGTTGTGCAGCCTGAATTTGGAGTTCTTCTAACTCCCTGATGCCGACAGCGATGTCATGTTTGGTTTGTTCCTTTTGCCGCGAGATCTCAGATGCTCTGCCAGAAATATTCTAAATTTCAAGTTCAAGATTAGTAATTGAGGCTTGAGCCTTGGCTATGATCTCCCGCTTGCGGTCTATGGAGTTACGGCGGTGTTCAATATCGTTCTCCATCTGGGTCAGGTCCCAAGTCAACTTCTCTGAAGAACCTTGGAGTCCCGCTACTAGTTGGGCCTGGCGTTCTATATTCTGCTGAAATTCAGCGTGAAGAGCCAAGTTTTGGGCTCGTAAGCGAGCCACTTCTTGGTTTGCCATTTCGGCAAGATCAGCCTGGCGCAAACTGTTGAGTAACGACAAATGGACCTCCAACTCGTCCCATTGAGCCCTATAAGGAGCTGCTCGCTGCGGTCCTCCAATCCTAGTGATATGGTCTAGGTGACTCACCATGAGAGGATGGACCTTCTCCAGAGAATCCTCTCCGTTGAGAATCTCCTCAATGCATCCATAAAATAGTTCAAGAAAGAATTCGACGTTGCGACTGATGATTCTTTCACTAAAGCTGGAGGCCGAATTCTGCTTCAAATCTGTTGAGGCTGCAGGTAGAAGATGTATGGATGATAGAGCGACCGCAGGGAGTACTGATGATATATGAGATTCTAACAATGGAGTTACCGCCGCATCTAATAAATTGGTCGCAACTCGCGCTGGAGTGGTCATCACCTCTGCTGTCGAGGTCGCCAATGTTAGCGGCATGGATAATGAGCCGCACATTGGTTCCATGGTGTCAAAATGTGATGAAACCATGCATGTCGGCAGAGGAAGGCTTTCTGTATTCACAGATATTACTAGAGCCTCTGCAGAAGACATGGAAGGTGCGCTAGCATCACCTGCATCTGGTAAAAATAAAGTGGTCGTGTATTATCATCAAAAAGATTTGTGCAAAAAAAAAAAAAAAAGAAGAGTATGCAAATACCTGTTGGAAAGGTTGTATTGGTGGCGGCTATGGAAATAGAACCAGATCTCTCAGGTCTATCTGCCTCTGAGACCTCCAAAGGGAAGTGAGAGGCGTTGTCCATGCTGGGTTGATAGAAGTAGTCACTATCGAACTCTCCATCAGAGCCTAGACCGTCAAGGTCACAAATGTCCCCACTTACACCAGAATAGTCCTCAAGATCCAAAGAGTCTGATCTGGTGGTCGGGGAGGCGTGGGTCGTTGAACCTTCGCCACCTGAAATACAAGCAAATATGTGTTAATTAAAAAAAAAATGGGATGGAGTCCAATCCTTAAAAAAAAAAAAAAAAAAAAAAAAAAAAAAACGCTCACCAGAAGAGACAAATCTTGGTGCTGGGCTAGGCAAAGCGGCTTCACCGGGAGATGACAAAAAGACGTCTAGTGCACTTTCGTCCAATGCACTACCCGTCGGCTCCACAGCTCCTCTATCCCGGATAGTTGGATCACTCCTGCCAAAATTTGCAACTTTAGGGACTGGATTTATGGTAGAAGGTGTCTTAAGAGTGGAGAAAGCGGCAAAACCATACATCCTGGCAGTCTCACTAGAAGAAGTCGGTATGGGTGTGACAGTGGGAAAGACCGAAAAAGTTGTAGTAGACAAGTGTCCTCCTGATGCAAACGTCGAAGTGGTAACAGGAAAATCATTCCTGGATGAAACGATTGACGGAACTACAGATGTCGCAGTTGGTAGATCTGAATGACTCGTGGTCGGTGGATCCGGATGAGTCGTGGTCGGCAGACCGAAACGACTAACAGTTCGTCCTACAACCGAATTGTCAACCCGAGCCTGAATTTTCTTCTTCTTTTGAGGAACTTTGACTCCTCTGGGATTTGAGCGCTTCGACGCGGATCTACCTCCGTGAGGAGAAGCTGGGGTAGAAGTATCATCTTGTCCATCGCCATCATTGCTATCAGGACTAAGAGAGGCGCCTATGGATTGGGATTCACGCGCCAAGCCCTTTTTCGAGGATCTATGCGATGCCTCAATATGCCTTAAGAAGGAATATTAATCTGGTAGTCGCCAGGGATAATATCTGCAAGATGATACCAATTGCAGAATCCCATTGACGCAAAAAGGGAGGGCGACTGGCTTGGAAGGGTAAAAGATGCCTTTGTACCTCCGGCCGCAAAATGGTACCATCCTCGCGCACCCTCGAGAAGATTTCCCTCACGACGGAGATAAGAGTTCGGATTGCCAACATATAGCTGATCATATCCGAATTGACGTGCGAAGCGACTGGGTGTATAGGGCTCCATAAAGCAAATTCGACCCTGTCGAAAAACCAGATGACTTGGTCGGATGCTAATAAGCCACCAGAAGCAACCCGATGGCAAGGTTGTATAGCCATCATTTCCAGAACTATCTTCAAGTTGGCTACTATAACTTCCTCCGAGAAATTTTGGGAAACAACGGTAAATATGGTAATTTTGGTGTCGCCCAAGGATTTGCCGAATCTTAGCCATGTACCTCCCATTCCATGAGCAATTTTCGAAATGCTGTACATGAGGAGTGGCATGATCAATAAGTCCTGAAGGAGAAGTTATCAATTCTGGACAGTGCAATACGAACCAAGCCATTAGATAAGTGAATGGCAGGTCGACGCGTGGATTAGGCGTTTTGAAGATAGTGTTACCACCATTATCTTCCGCCTGTTGGACTTTGCACAATTGGGCAATTATGTCCCTCAAGCCACGTTGCAAACTGCAAACCATAGCTGGCAATAACCCCAGAGACTGGCCAAACGCTAACAGGACTGCAGGGTAAATAACATCAACGGTAACAGTTTCGCAGCACGAAGTAAGCACTACACAGCGCTTCAACCACAACATGAGATATCCGGCAAAAACAGCATTGTCTAATATGGGGGAAGCTGCTTGGTAGTGGTAACTTTCAAAAACAGTCTGAGCTTTGAACCCGTCTTCATCAGATTCTGCAGTGTATGTAGTTGCAAAGCAGGTGCCAATCCTCTCATTGACAGTATCCATATCGCAAGCAGCCCGTACTTGGATACTGCGCTCATATCTTTCCAGATTCTGGAATAGATACTCTGCCCATACCTTATGGCGCACCCCTTGATTTCGGGCCTGGCGCGCCCCTTGATTTCGTGGCCTGGAGATATCAGCACAAATGTTGTAATGACACATCAACTCCCAGTAAGTTGAGTATGCACTAGGAACAGCCTTGAGGCGGAGCAATTCCTTCGTATTTGGAACATACTCCTCGTAAGGGGTTTCGCCTATGGATAATGCTGAAATCTCATGCATTTCGTGAAGTGCAAATCCCAATTCTCCAACAGGGGTGAAGAAGGTATTGGTCTCCGGATTATACATCTCCAGTATGCAGAAAAAGTGAGGAGAACTATGTGGAATTCCAAATTGCACGTTGCGCACCGCACGATAGAGACCAAGCTTCTCTAAACGTGTCTTGAAATTTTCCAGAATGAAATGGGTCATCCGAGACCACCATGATCGCTAAGTGGAGTGAATCCATCCAGGAGTGCGGAAATCATGAGCTGGGAATTGACCATGGGCATCCGAAAATTGATTCATAAAGGTGTCTGCTCGTTTCGGGTGCTCTCCAACAGGTAAGTCTTTGCCGAATCTACTGGGCAACAGACCTGTAACATACTTTGCCGGGCCGTCGACAAATGGGCCGTTTCTGTTAAATCTCCCGGTCGCAACGCCATGACTGCTACGGGTAATTGGCCAAGACATCATGCGGGGATATGAAATCCGCTGCAGATAAGATAAAGAATAGCTGCGCTCCAGATCCGGAATAAACATATGGCGACCTCCAACATTGTTCAACCACTTGGTGCTGTCCCATAAATCTTCGTCTCGTTGGTTGACAGCATCCCCAAAAAGAAATTGCGGTTTCTTCAAAATCTGTCTATTGGCGCCTTCAAAGACGGAATCCGTGATTAATTCACGAGCTGTGAGTGGGTTGCAGCTAATAATTTTCTATTGTCAATCCACACTACTTCGCTCCTCAACCAAAGGGATGTGACCGTCGAATCCAAAGAGTGATTGATTATTCGGACCGCCTAAAAATCCAAAGTAATGATTCTTGGATAAAGGATCCGTTGAATACGGAACTGTAAAAGAAAAAAAATTTAATTAATGTTAAAAAAAAAAAAAAAAATTTAACAAGGGAAGGCACCCGCGGAGTGCCACCCGCGGGTGGGCACCCGCCGAGTGCCACCCGCGGGTGGGCACCCGCGGAATGCCACCCGCGGGGTGCCACTCGGGGTGCCACCCACGGGTGGGCACCCGCGGGTGCCACTCGGGGTGCCACCCGCGGGTGGGCACCTGCGGAGTGGCACCCGCGGGTGGGCACCCACGGGTCCCGGGGTGGATATCTGTGCGTGGATACCCCGGTGCCACCCTCGTGCCAAATGCGAAGTGATCCCTGTGGTTATCCTGTAGTTATGCATGGTTCTACATAAACGTGTTATATTTACATCATAACGAAATCTCTTTCGCGTGTTATATTTACATCATAACGAAATCTCTACCGCAAAAGCGATTTTAAAGTAAACGGATGACCGTTTGTTTACCTGATATCAGGGAAGAGAGATCAACAGCGGCGGTGACGCCTACGTGTCGATCCTCATTGGCGATAACGCCCACTGATCGATCTTCAGCATTTAAATCCTATGGGTGCGAAGTGCCTGCGGAAGCCATGAGAAAGGAGAAAGTAATCGTACAAAATAAAAGAACGAGAGATTTTCTGATTATGAGAAAAAGAGGTGGAGATCTATGGGTATTTATAGTGAATTAGCAGGAGTTCAAATAGGGAAAGGAATCAAAGTTGCCACCCGCGGGAGAGATCCCGCGGGTTGGCACCAGCGGGAGCGATCCCGCAGGTGCCAACCCGCGGGTTATTTTCCGTATTTCCTTTGCTGATATTCCGTGATCCGATTTTTCAGGAGCGAATCGATCCGGATTTCAAGTCCTCTCAGTCTATAAAATACAGGATTGGACTCGAGAGAAAGGGGACTTTTTCTTTGGAGCTGGCAGAGCGATTCTTCACAGAGGGTTGAGAGAGATCAGAAGGAGCGGGTTTTCTTCACAGATCCCCTTCCAAGTTGGATAGTCAACGGAGGCATCAACAAGACTCCACCGCCACCCGTACCCACTTAAAAAAGGGAATCCACCAATATTCCCGTTCTTGTGACTCCTATTTTCTTTTTGTAATCTAAATTCTCATTGTAATTCATCAATTTTTCAATGGAATCAAAGATGCAATTTTCGGGCGTACAGCAATATACTTCTCCCGGAACCTTTCTATGAAATCTTTTACCGTTTCTTGTTCCCCTTGTGTAGTCGCAAGGAGGGAATGAATCGTAATCTCGGTATCATCCTCAAAGAAACGCGAGAGAAATAATTTCTCAACATCGAACCAGGTATTAATAGAACCTAGGGGCAACTGCATGAACCAAGTAAAAGAAGGCCCTCGCAAAGTACTTGCGAATACTTTGGTCATAATTGGGTCATTACCCATCAGATGTCCTGCTTGGGACATGCAATAATAAATATGCTGACTGGGCGACCCCTTCCCGTCATAAGGCTCTAACTTGAGCGGCTTCTACTTCTGGGGGTAGGGTACCACATCCCATTCAGGTGGATATGGTCTTGAGAACCCTGAATCTTTCAACTCCTTTTTGTGCATCAAAGCTTCGAGTTGAATTTGTAATTTTTCTATCTTTTCTCCATGCGGATCATGGAAAGAAAATCTATCGTCATCCTCATGCATTGAGTGGGCTTTCTCCTCCTGTTCTTCTTCATTCAGAGTTTCTTTGCCCTTTTTATCTTCAACGAATTTAGAGAGCATCACTTTAAGGCCTTCAATCATCTTTTGTTGCTAGCGAATCATTCTCTCTTGAGCTTCAAATCTCTGATTGATATTATCAGACTTATCTACCATATGCGATGCTGATTTCTGTAGCCGAGATGACGTAGAGGATGGAGGGGAGGCTATAGCTGAATTATCACTATCCTCGTCGTAAGAACCCCTTGCAAGCCTCTTATAATTTCTAGGCGGGACGGCTCCTGATTTAAGTCGAGTGACGTGAGGAGGTTCTTCATTGCTCGACTCCGAATCATCATCCGTCTCTACAATCTTTTTCCCTTTTCCCACCAAGTTGGAAGTTACAGCCCTCCATTCTTTTAGGGAAGCGGTTCTTGTCTTCTTAGCGGGGTTCTTGTCCGACTCAGTTAATCGGTCGAACACAGATACCCTGCCCTTGCTGCAGCCGCAGTTGTCCATTACAGCGGACACCGCTGTCATAAGCTGCTGGCAGTGACAAACAGGTTCAGCTTGAAGTTGTTCTATGCCCCTCTTCTTGGACAGATATTCCCTGAGATCAATGTTTTTAGCTATGGAATCATGGGATCCATTCAACTTTTGAGAGGGTCTAGGAACCCACTGAAGCTTCTCAGGATTACTAGAGTCCAGTTCTGACCCGCTGATGCGAGGATCTGCCCTGATTCTGCAGTTGGGTTGATCCATGCGGAGCTTAGAAGTAGCTTCGCGTCTTATCACGCAGAGCTGAGGAATAGCTCCGCATCTTGCCATTTTAGCTTATCATTTTTCGCTGGCTTGGCTTGTCTTTAGAAATTTAGCTTTTGGAATAATAGCCTCGCGTGAAGGGAAGTTCTTACACGCTGGCTTATCTTTGCGGACGCAAATCATAGCTTCGTGCCTAGCACGATTTTTACGACTGACAACTATTTGCCAATCATCCTCACGTTCCTCGTGGAGAATCTTGCGTTTCTCGCAAGTATTACTGGCCTCGAGTTTATCGCTTGGCTCAGTATCAGCCTCGCGTGGAAAATCACACGCTAGCTTTATTAAATTTTTATACTCGCGTTTCTCGCGAGTGTCAGGAATCTTGTGTTTATTGCAAGTACTAGCAGCCTCGCTTTTCTTGCTTGGCTTAGTATCAGCCCCGCGTGGAAAATCACACGCTGGCTTCAAAGAGTTTTTATACTCGCGTTTCTCGCGAGTGTCAGATATTTTGCGACTAGCGCAAATCCTGCTGGCTTCGCGTTTCTCGCTGGGCTCAGCAATAGCCTCGCATGGAAAATCACACGCTGGCTTTTCCTTGCTTTTAAGGCAAGTTGTAACTTCGTGTTTAACGCGATAATAACCGGTCTCGCAATTAGCGCGAGCCAGTTTGCGAGGGACCATAGCCTCGCGTCCGTTAGCCTTGCGTCTGAGGTAGGCTTTGAGGGCTTTCCACCTTAGTCTCCGATTCCTATTTCAGAGTTGGGTTCTGGTCAATCCAGTTCCTAGGGGCAATAGGAAGCTCTTCCTCTGCTAGGATTTCTTGTTCGAGCATCGGCCCTATAGCCGCAGTCTCCAAGGATCCCCGTATCTCGGTGGATACCTTTTTACCCGTTGCTCGGGTATTGGAGTACATGCGACGATAGTATCGTGTCTCGCCCAAGTCACCTGATTCAGAGGAGAGGAACTCCTCGTACTTCTGCTGGTCGATTTCAACAACCAGCGTGTCTACTTCGGATCCGATCATATCAACGTCCGATTGCGTCACGATCTCTTCATCAGTGAAAGAGACGTCTCCCACTGTGGTCGCCAGTTTATTCGCAGCAGAAATTCTTTGCTTTCCTCCCATTGAATTAACTTAAATTACAATAGAAGTGAACAAGATAAAAAGAAGAACAAACGAGAGGATTTTATAACTCAATCTCTCTCTTTTACAATGTAGTGTAGGATCTCGTAGCGATGGGATCTATAGTAGTTCCTTTGGACGATCGAACGTTGAACTTTTCTCTCTTGAAGATATCGGCCGACTGTAGATGATCTTCTCCGGTCTTTCCCGAACTCAAGGCTTTGTGCGTAACTTGAATTCTCTAAGAACCGAAAGGAAGAAGAAGAATACCTCTGACTTCAAGGCTCTCTCAAATACTTGAATTGTCAAAGGATCCAAAAAGAAGACCTTAATTGCCGAAAAGAAGACCCCTAGGGTTTCACCGGGAAGGTATTTATAGCCCTAGGTTAATTTGAGAGTTTCTATCTAAATAGAATTCCCTCTCATCAAGGATTCCAATCCAATCTTTAATATTGATTTAAATCTCTTGATTTAGAGTTCTGATTGGACTCAATTCGGGTATTTGGATAAGCCCAAATCATAATCTCAATCAATTTGAGATTCTGGTTATCTGCTCATGCGGAGCTTTAATCGCATCAAAACGCGGCGCTAAATAACCAGAACGCGGAGCTATTGATCATCTCCGCGTTTCACTCAAACGCGAGGCTAAAACTAGCCAGACTGCGGAATCAACGCCGAGCTATTAAACATCTCCGCATTTTATTCAAACACAAGACTAATATAGCCAAACGCGGGGCTACTGAATTAGCTTCGTGTTCTGTTGTGGAAAATCCTTTTAACTTAGAAATTTTTACTGCTAACAACTGGCATGTTACAAAACCTCCAGACAGCATCGACCTTGGGGGTACTCCATTGGGAAGATCTTATGACCGTAGTCATTTTCCTTAATTAAGGTAAATTTCTCTCGGAATATAAAATCATGTGTTTTCTTTTATGATTCCTAACAAGATTTTGAGTTCATTGCAGGAGATAACCGTAGTCATTCTCCTTAACAACGGCACAGACCTGCTAGTTCGTAATTGCTTCCAATATCATTTTGGAAAACCAAGCAGTTTATGTCATTGTTCTATCTCCTACATAGCATCCTTCCAGGTGAGGATGCTAGATGGTTATGGGCGGTACTCTATTTCAGCAATCCCTCATGTACGTTGAGAGATATGCATTTGGTACGCCCAGTTTTGCATTAATTAAGTCACTGGTGCGTTGATCATGATTGAGCAAACCACTTGAAGGTCCTTAACCATTAGCAAGAGGAGGCTACAGAAGCAAACTTTTTACCCTTAAACCATCCTTTAGATGTTGAAGAAAAAATTAATGTTTTCATGACTCAATAATTTGTACTCATTCTCATTGGTTGTATGATGCCAATGAGCTCTTTGTAATTTTGATTTAATAATGAGTAAAGAGATATACTTTTATCATTCAACCAGAGGTAGCCATTAACTTGATGAATGAATTTGGTATTGATCATCAGAAGTAACTGTTAACTTGATAAATATTGAAGTCATTATTCAATCGCCCAAAATTAAATCTTGTCGCGAATGAGAAAATGTCTTGAATCAGGATAGAAGTAACTGTTAACTTTCCTGATCAAGTTGAAGTTCACGCTGTTCAGTGACATATGGTATAACAGCTTTTGATTTGCCAGAGGTATTTTTTTTAACTTAGCAAGTTTGGAGGAAAGGAAATTTTGATTCACCAGAGGTATTTTTTAACTTAGCAAATTTGGAAGAAATAAAATTTTGATTCGCCAGAGGTTTTTTTTAACTTAGTAAATTTGGAGGAAAGGAAATTTTGATTCGCTAGAGGTATTTTTTTAACTTAGCAAATTTGGAGGAAAGAAAATTTTGATTCACGATTCAAAATCTTTAGTCTAGAATAGCAAATCTTTGTTAATGAACCCCCAGTTACAAATAAACTTTATTCATCATTTGCGTTGAACTGCCCATGCTATATTATAGCTGGTGCTCCGCAATTTTTTACTAAAAATAATATTTCTTCAGAAATTTGCCATTAATTGGTATCATGATTTTATCGCCATTCGGTTTTGCCAACCGATATGCGCCATTAGAATAGACCGCGTCAATGACAAAAGGTCATTCCCATTTTGGCTGGAACTTTCCTCCATACTTTCGATCAATTATGATTGGCCTTCTGATTGAAAGGACCAATTCACCTTTTTTGAAAGTTCTCTATTTGACTTTTTTGTTAAAAGTTCTGGAGATTCGCGCTTGGTATAGTTCAATACTTTGTTGAGCTCCCAGTCGTTTATCATCCAGAGCTTCTAGCTCTTGCAATTTTTGTTGATGTCATTCTTCTTATGTCATTTTGGTTGTCAATGCAACTCGTAATGACGGAATTTGGATCTCCAGTGACAAGACTACTTTTGACCCATACACTAAAGAAAACAATGTAGCATTAGTAGGAGCTCTGATAGTGGTGCAATATGCCAAAAGGCATTCTCCAAGCTTTTCATCCCAGTCTCTTTGGTTAGACGAAACGAACTGCTTGAGGAGTTTCACAATGGTTTTGTTGAAGGCTTCTGCCAAACTATTGGCTGCAAGATAATATGGCGAAGAAGCCACATTCTCAATTCTGTATTTATTACAAAATTTGGAAAATGATTGGCTCACGAACTGAGGTCCGTTGTCATGAATAATTTTCTTGGGCATCCCGAAGCGATATAGCACCTGATGTTTAATGAATTTGATTACGTCTGATGACTTCACCTCTGTTAGAGAAATAGCTTCAGTCCACTTCGAGATGTAATCTGTTATAGTTAGAATGAACCGATGTCCTTTTGTTGATGGCGTAGAAATTGATCTAATAATATCCATTCCCCATTGCTCGAATTAATGGCCATGATGTAGCCATTGGATGGAGATATTCTGGAGCTTGATGTATAAAATCAGCATGTACTTGGTAGGCGCTATATTTCTTGGCGTAGATGACCGCATCCGTCATCATTTTGGGCCAATAATAACCCATTTTTCAGAGTCTATCCCAAAGTTTTGGTCCTGGTTGATGTGCTCCGCAGATACCATCATGAGCTTCTTCAAGTGCTTCCTGAGCTTCTCGATTGGAAAGACAACGAAGTAAAATCCCGTCATAGAATTTTCTGTATAATGTTTGGAGTTCAACATTATAATAGAATCGAATAGCGTTTCTTTGAATTGCTCTGGCTTCTTTAGGATCTTTAGACAATATCCCATAAAGAACATAATCTATGTAAGGGAATCGCCAATCTCTTGGTTAGAGATTTGACTCAAAAACACATGCTTCACGTTCTTTTTGCTTCTTCGATTCAACCTCAAGTTCATTCCTCGGACAAAACAATTCTTTACTTCCCACTGTAATTCGCTTCGTAGCAGATTTGGTAATGCTAAGGTAGCAGCTAAGGAGGCTAGTGAATTTGCATAGCTGTTCTGAGGGCGTTTTATATGGCTGATATAGAAACCATCGAAGCTATCATCTATTTTGATTATTGCTTGATAGTATGGCAGAAGGTCTTCATTCTTGACCTTGTATTCTCCTTTGACTTGATTTATAACAAGTTGAGAATCCCCATATACTTCTAAATCTTAACCTCCAGTTGTTTAGCTATTTTAAACCAATTATGAGGGCATTATATTCCACAATATTATTGGAACATGAATCTATCAATGAATACGCTCGAGGGATGATGTGGTTGTAAGGAGAAACAAAAACAACTCCTTGGAATATTGTGTTCATAATACGTTGATATGTGGTACCAGCATTCTTTAAACCAAATGACATAACCGTATAACAGTACACTCTAAGTGGTGGTCTGAAGGATGTATACATTTCATCATCCGGGTATATCTTAATTGTGTACTTGCCATCCATAAATGACATGTGTTCATAGCGACAAGTATTGTCTATTATGACTTCTATAATGGGTAATGAAAATTCATCTTTTGGGCATGCTTAATTCAAATCTCTGAAATCAATGCAGATCTGGATCTTTTCATTCTTCTTGGTCATAGGAACTATATTTGCGACCCAATCAAGATGCTGTTCTTCGCGAATAAAACCTGATTCGATCAACTTTTTAATTTCAATCTCGATTGCTTCCATAATTTCTGAATGGAATCTTTATTGTTGTTGTTTTACCGGCTTCATATCTGATCGGATGTTTAGTTTATGAACTGTGACTTTTGGATCTAATCCTGGAATATCTTCATAATTCCAAGCAAAGACATCAATATATTCGCGAACGAGGGATATCAGCTCTTCTATTTCTTCTAAAGATAAATTTTTGCTTATACATATGGGTTTAAAATTTATTTCATCACCCATATTTATTTGGATTACTTTATCTTCAGTCGGAGGTTCCCGTTATTCAAATTGAATATTCTACTTCATATTAAGATGCTTGGCCCAAGAGTCATCCTTCATTGGCGGAGTTTCATCAGTGTCTTCATTTTCTTGGGTCGCAGAGACCATGTTAATAGAAACTTCGCAGAAGGTTATGCCGATACTAAAATCTGAATCCCAGCAAGATGATTCTGACGAGTAATCTGGTTGTCTTTATTCAGATTTTTCATCTAGCAGATTTTCATAAGTGGTAACATATCCCAATTCCTTACCAGTCCTACGGTAATAGTCTAGCATTTTTCCTTTTAGAACGAAAGGTTGGAGGATTGCTTTCCTTCCTTTTTCGAAGTTCAACCCCCTGCCATCGGCTAGGTTATAACTCATTTTCCTCATTAATTTATGAGAATTTTTATCAAAATGGAAGAACTCAGGATTTTCTTGTTCTTCTTCAGAACCTAAATATTTTATTTTACCCTTATCATATGCTTTTCCAAATATTATAGGTTTCTGAATTTCATTCTTAGGAGGAATTTCGAAAATGGCTTCATTCACATCTTCATCGTCATCACTTTGTTCATAAAACGATGATAGGATGGGTGCTTGAAATGAAGCAAAAGAGTATATTTTATCTAAATGATCGCTGACCACATCAGTACTGGTACTTAAGGGTTCAGAATCAACACCAGAAGAATAAGCAAACTTTACGTCTTCATTTATTATCCATTCATCGTCAGAGTGAACGATGTTATTTACATAGAGGCCTTTAAGGCTTATTACAATGGGCTCACTGTCCCAACTTACATCATCAGATTCTGAATTTTTGGATCCTGATTCTGTATCAGTTTCGTTGCCACTATCAACTGCATCTGGAGCAGGTTGATCTGATGTATCAAGCGTATCTTGATATAGCAAGGTATTAGTAAAGTAATTTTCAACTCCTTTAAAGGGTTGTTTTTCTGCCACAAGAGTCTTCACGTTCCCATTTTTATCCACATATTTCATGCACTGATGAAGTGTAAATGGAACAATTAGATTATTATGGATCCAGGGCCTTTCGAGCAGAAAATTATAAGACGTGTCAGTATCTATCATATAGCATGTGACTTTCGCCTTTAAATCTCTAATTTGGCATTTTAGCTTTATCTTGCCCAACGGTCTCCTATCGTTGGCGTTAAATCCAAAGATAGTAGTATTTGTTGTTGCTAATCTGCTCATTGAGACCCCAAGATACCGTAACATTTTTCGCGGCATTATACTCAAAGCAGATCCCAGATCAACTTGAATGCAGTCGATCTCTGATGACCCTATGTATCCTTTATAATATAAAGGGCAATGACGTTTGTTGTTTTTGACTTGCATATCCTCTGGAGAGAAAGTTATGCAAAGGATCTTCTCTCTTGAAATCTGATAACATACTGCACAGACTTCTCCTTCTTTTTCAATTGCTTCTGAAACTTGCACTAGAAACACTTCAGAGTCTTGAAGAGTTTCTCTTAAAACTTCTCTAGTTGGTTTAGAGAGTTTTAGGAGCTCGTACAAGGTTATCCTCGCAGGGATATTGGCCAACTGTGCCAATATATTAAATTGGAACGACTTCTTGGAACCTTCTGTAATCTCTTTACCTTTGCTTTTAAGAGCTTTGTTAAATTTAAGCTCTTTTTGCTTGTTCTTCTCTAGAGGTGGCTGAGGTTCTGCTACCTGCTCATAATTCTTCAAGTAGTCTCTCCCTAAATGGGTTCCAGAGATAGGTTGATCCGCGTTAACCGCATGAGAATCTCTAACCTCCTCTTCTGAGTCTGTCAGAGTAGGAATATTCATATCGTCTTCTGGGATTACAGTAACAACATTAGAAGTAAGAAACTTTACTTTTCGCTTCTTCTTGGATGAGCTTGAAGTCCATTGCTTATCGTCGAGAAGATCTGGTGCACCCACATTATTTCCCCTTTATCAGTTTCGAAAGGATATAATCCTTTCTTTTGCTGCTGATACGGATCATAATTTATAATCTTCATCATGTCTTTGGGAATAGGTTGCATTCCGTCTTGCATTGTTGACGCTATCCAATATGGCGCTTTGCCAAATCAGAAAGTTACCATGTTCACGGTTACCTTCTTCTGGTGCTCTTGAAACTTAATGATTTTAGCATCCACTAAAGCCTAAATCTTATCTTTAAGGACATAACAATTCTGCGTAGGATGATTAATGATTCTATGATATACGCAGTAATTAGGATCATTAACCTTTTCTACTTCTTCGGGACGCTTAGATTATGGCAGCTTCAGCATACCCTTTGTCATGAGCAAATTGAAGATAGTCTTAATATGCTCATCTTTAAAAGCATACTGCTTTTGAGGAAACCATGATTGAGGAGTAGTTTTTGTAGGAGGCTTTGTTGACCGCGGAGTATCAGTCACCATCGCTTCTTTCTCTTTATATCCCTTGTATCGTGACCTATGACTGCTACTTTGTCTTTGTTTTTCTCCTCCTCTTTCTTCCTGTTCGAGTCTTTGTGTTATCTCTTCAGTTTCTTCAGCTTGTAACGTGAGATCTTTCCAAGTTGAGGACTTTACGTCTTCCATTCTGGCTAGAACCTTAGTCGAGAGATTATATTGATAGGTTTCTACTAGGGTTTTTTCTGGCATTCCATGCAGACATCTGAGAGAATTATTTCTGAATCTTTTTATAAAGTCCCGAGCTTACTCTCCTTTTTCTGCTTGGTAGCTAAAAGTGTTGGCATTGAAACCTCCATATCATCCTCATAAAATCTTGTCAAAAAGGCTTTCTCCATATCATTCCACGAGTTGATAGTTCCTGGTTCTAATCTCCGGAACCATTCAAATGCTAGCCCTGTTAAGATGCTAACAATACTCGTGTAATAATCGGTTCATTTCCAGTCAAATGCCCAATCTGAGACTTAAAATAGTAAAGGTGTTGGTTAGGTGACCCTTTACCATCGAATAACTTAAGCTTCAATGGTTTGTAATTCTCTAGGAATGGCACACCTTCCCATTCCACCGGATATGGCCTAAAAACGTCCAACTCCTGCAAATCGGTCTTGTGCATGAGAGTATTCAATTGATTTTGAAAGCTTTCAATCCACACGGCATTTGCATTTCCTTCTTGATTTTGATTCTTCCTTGATGATGAGAATGCGTAGAGCGATTATTCTTATCTTCATGATGACTCTCATTATCTTCATCCTCATTTGTATGGGGAATGTGACATTCTCCTTCTACATTCTTCCCTTTGTCAGTTCTTGGGTTATAAGGTAGAGGCTCTGAAGAAGATCCTCATGTATTCTTCATTCACATCTTCTCCAATTCCAGCAAAACATGCAGCATGTCTTTGATCTCGCTGATGGTATTTTGCTGTTGTTGAATACTTCTATCTTGCTCATCCATCCTCCGCATGAGTTCCTCTGGAGTACTGTTTTGTGCCATGTACGTGGAGGTGGATTCTTCAAGGAATGAATCAGACGTTTGTGATTCGGCCATGATTGTTTGGCTAAGTCTTCTTCGTCGGAAGAGACTCCGGCTATCTGTCTGTAGTCCATTGGGATTGCAACTCCCCTTTAAAATCGAGTGTTTTGAAAAACACCTCGTTCATCACGGAACACACTCTTCGGGCCTGAAGAGTGTTCAGAATCAGAAGTTTCCATCTTAGAAGTTTTCTTTGTCTTCTTTTTCTTCTTTCTCTCTCCGAAATCTATCATATTAGATAATATTTTAGGATACTCAGATTCAGAGAACTCTTGCTTGTTATGTCTTCTTCTCTTTGAAGGTTGAGACGAAGATAATCGATTAAAAATTGACTGTCTAGCAGGAGCAGCAGCCTCGCAGTGACAGTGTGATAGTACTACATTGATCAGTTATTCACGATGACATTGAGATGTTTGGGATTCTTCTCTTTTTTTTATTAAGAAGTTCCCTAAGATTTTTTGCATTAGAATCCTCCTGACCGATGGTGGTGGCATCACCTCCAAAAGATATTTTCGGAATAGGAGTCTCTATCCTCTTGAAGATCTCTGGAGTGAACTTCACCTTAATCGGAACAAAAGGGACTTTTGTTTTGGAAGTAGATTTTTCTTTAGAAACGCCTCGCATTTTCCAGTTGTTACGCGAAATAAAAAACAACGCAAGTGGTAATAACCATTCATTGACTCACAAGGAATTCGGTACATAGTCCAAATCAAACCAACAATTTCAGTACTCTAACAAAAATTTCCACTTCCCATATTTACAAGGTGAGCACCAAGCTATCTTGCTCAAACCCAAATCAAACTCGCAAGAAAGGGACCAGTAGCAAACATCAGTGACCTTCTTCTTCAGCTTTCTACATGGTACGGCAAGGATCACTGTTATAAGAATCTCTAGTCTCGTATATGTACGGTTGTGGCGCCATCGCATATTGGTAATGGTAAGGCAAAGTCATCGGCTGCACGCTCTTATTACCTCCCTCTGCCGACGGGTTTTTCTTCTCCTCTTTCTTCTCTTTGGCCGCTGCCACTACAAGCAGCTCGGTATAGCCCATCTTCTTCCTAAGCAAAACCGTCAGCTCAACCGAGTCGATCCCATCTCCAACCACCACAATTTTCTCCCCTTCTACTGTTACAGACATGACGCCTGATACATTACATAAAATTATCTGTCAGGAGGTCACAATTTCAAGACATCATGTCATGAGTACTGACAAATTAGACCGTACTGCACCGTACCTTCGAGGCCTCCGGCTTCTTTGAGGGCATTGGCTCGCTTCTTTGCGTCTTCCATCTGGACCTTCATCACTATCTTTTGCTGCAAGGGATCAATCAGAAGCTAACTAGTTAGTCGCAATCTTCATTTAAAAACAAGAGCGCTCAGCCAGAATGCTCACCTTTCCCATGATGTTAGCTGTTCGAATTTGTCTTGAAAGCTAACTTTGAGATGGAGCCTTTGGCAAGAGTGTTTGGTTTGTTGTGGTGTAGGATTCAATTATGCTTGTATTTATAGGGGGGGAGGGAGAGAGAGAGAGAGAGAGAGAGAGAGAGAGAGAGTAGTGAGCAGACTTTGGGAAGGGAGGGGGACAGAGAGGGAAGGCTACAGGGATTAATTGCTATGCAGATAAAATGGTAGGGTTGGCCTCATCAATGGGAAGGTGCATTTTTCTAGTATTTTGGAGGTGTTGTGGAACTCGAAATTGGGCTGATCAACCTCTATTTGGTTTAGCATTGGTTCTTATCAATCTTAATCTATATAAAGGAACTTAGATAAGGTTTTGGCAGATTTCTTTTACATTCTCATGAGATTTTGGAAGAACTCACTTTTGCAAATCCTTCGAGAGTTTTGTAACCTTCTTTTTTTTTAGAGATTAATTTGTAACTTTGAAATATTTGAAAGACTCAAAATTTGTATTGTAAATTCATCAACCATAACCAAACCACAACTTTCTTGGGCCTTTCGTTGGTTCAAGGCTCTAGTGAAGAGTTAGTTGATTGTCTTTTTGCTTTCTCCCTGTTGATGAAGTTCTCAAGATAACCTCGTCGGATAAGATTTTTAACATCTAGCGGTCTTCGGTCCTATGCCGGACCTTTCGGTGATACTCAAAAAATTGTTAGGAGCTCCCTTTCCTCGGAGGAGCTTGGAGTGGTGGAGGTAGCTGATAGAGAATTCTTTAGCTGATAGAGAATTCTTTCTTTCTGAATCAGCTATAACCGGAGTTGTATTCAAAATTGTATATTTGCTGCAACAAATATTTTCTCAATCGTGATCATTACAACATTTTGGATGACTCCATCTTCTTTTATGCTCTTTGACTTTTTCTTGGTTAACTCTTTCGCCCTCCTAGAATCTTGGTCCTTGAATACTATATTGGACTTCTCTTGCTCGCAATACTTGACGAATCATTCAAGGAGCTCAGTCAACAATGTGGGTTTCATGATAGACTATTTGAGTCCGATAAGTCTCACCACATTGATAAGCCAAGCGAGAACTATTTTGGAAGAGTAATCTTCTTCTTGGAGTTATGCTTCATTGAAGTCACAAAGTGATTCGCGAAGCATTAAGGAGGGAAGCGACAATTTTTTTGCTCTTACTTGTGACGAATTGCTTAGTAAATTCATAATGTAGTTGGCAAAAGAAGTGGATGGATCTAGAGGGAAGTCCATTGAGCTTTTCGCCCCCTTCTATAATGTCATGGAGAAGGCTCAACAAAACTGTCATCACTTACGCCCTAGAGATACAATGTAACTTGGTAATTGACTATATAGTTAAATGGATCCAGCATGCCATCATACCTTTCCCTAAGTTGGAGAGTTTGAAGTTGAACTCTTTTTGTAGAATAGTTCGGGAGAGTAACTCATAGTCTTTGAACTTGGAGTCTTAGTCTTCATAGGCTCTCCATTGACGGATCAAGGTTGATTTGTCATGCATCTACATTATCTCGATATCTTTTGGTAAATTTGAGTTGCAACTTGTCTAGTGGTGGCACGTCGCCTGGATCATCTGGGCCTCAGAGGGTTTGGTCGGTGCTCCCGTGTGCAACGGAGCTAGTGCTCCTCCCATATTGACTTGAGTTGTCGGGGCATTCGCCATGACTCGTAGAGAGTAACGATCTGCTTAGCAAGTTCTAAAAACTTTACACGAATGACCGGAACATTTAGGTCTTCAGATTCATGTCATGTGAGAGACTTGCTGACTCTATTGGCATTTTTGTATTAGACATGGTTAGCTAATCGCTTTCCCACAGATAACACAAAATATTTGAGCAAAGATTTGCTTGGGTCCGAGTTGGATAGTTGGAGCAAATTAGATAAATACAATTGAGTGAGTAACGTGAAAAATAAACTGATAAAGAGAGCAATCTGGACAACTGGCAAATGCCAATTTAATGAAGTTCTCCAAGAAGGTCTTCGATCTACGTTCTCAGAGGAAAGATGGTCGTTTGATATATATTTTGTTAAAAAGTAAGAATTACAATCTTTCGCTTATCACCGAAGATTATAAGCTATTAATTCTTCCTGAGTAGACCGAATCATCTAAAGACAAGAGAATCATCTAAGGACAGGAGACTGGATTGTTTACTTATCGGCACTAATTTCATAATTATCGTTTGATTTCATGAAAAATTCTAGGTATTCACTTAAGATAGGTTAAGCGGATCAGATCCGACAGAATATTATGACGACTGGAGATGGTACTAGGCCTGTGGGTTAATGGGCCATAATATTCTATTGGGCTTCCTGATTTGGACTTGAAGGTGGCAGATTTTGATTTAACACAAATATAGCCTAACAGCTTGACAAGAACCCCACAGGGGGCAACAATTTCTATCACAAAGCAACAGTGCTAGTACTTGCTCCCTTTGAAGGGAAGATATGCATCCATAATCACCCCCTCAATATTCCATCCTTTGAAGGGAAGATATGAATTCGCCACCACAATATTTCATTTAAGCTACTCATTAGAATGACACATATATATAAGGAACATGATAGACTTTAAATATAAAGTGGAGAAACAATCTAACCCAAAATGTTAAATTAGTTGGTTGAGGTCCTAACTACATATTTAAATCTATGGACTTTTCTTGTCCTATCCGATATGAGACTATACTCACACATGAACTTCTAACAGTCTCCCCTTCATTATGAGTATAACGCAATCACCTACACTATCCTACTACTTCGGACTTTACACTGACGTTACTCATCCTTAGGCCATAATTGGGGCTCTGTTCGCCATAAAAATTGTAAGATGATTTTTTTTATTGAATTTTTCAATAAAATATTACAACTTCAAATGGTTTTCCGTTTATAGAAAATGAGGAAAGTTGAATTCCCTCTTTGTTTAAGACTGGGTTTTGTAGTAGTTGTGGAGAATGATCCTACTCTCCGTTGATACTCTGCACAATTTTTTTTAGTTGGCAAAGGTTTTGAACTCTCGACGGTAAGAGGTCTCTCTATATCGTATTGATCTCCTAATCTCTGATCTCCGGTCCGTTTTTTTGCCTTGATTCGGGCTTTTTATAAAGTTTTGGAGATTCTTAAGTTGATGTAATCGTTCAATCTGTCAGCCTCCACAATCTGAGTATTAATTTTCCGCCTTTTGATCTGGCAAATTTGTATTAAATCTCCAGAATCTGTAACCGACATCTTCATTCCTGTAGATCGTAACTAAAATGCAGAACACGAATCTCGAATTTTAGATTCGCGACTCCTATTTGATTGTAGCCAAAACGTGGATCTTGAGCTTGAAATTCACGGATCTATTTGAACCTTAGATTCGCTGTTCCAATGATTGTAGCTGGAACGCGAATCTCAATTTTTAGATTCGCAGTTCAAATGACTTTGTTCACTGCTCTTGGATCAGATAACGAGACTTTATGGGGTCCAATCCTGTTATTAGATTTGCGAACCTGGAAAAAATGATCCGCGCTCTAGTTTCTATAGAAAATAGAACATGACTCGCGAAAATAATCTTCTTTTCATTTATGGATCTCTCTTTTCATGACAGATGATCTCAATAGTAGGAAATTTCGTCAACAGGCTCTAATACCAGTTATTGGGGAGAAACGTCGGTCCTCTTGGGAGCATAATGGACTTTAATTACAAAGTAGAGAACCAATCTAATCCAAAAGTTTACGCTGATAGATAAAGGCTCTAATTTTGTATTTAAAGTCCGTCATACTCCGAGGGCTCTACGTCTCCCCAACAATGTTTAGGAATAATATTCTAATAGATTTTATCGAATGTGGCAAGAATCAAGAATCGCTAAAAACAATGCTTAAAACACACACTTTGATGTGGGCAAGTTCTTTTTTCTTATTCCATACTGAACATTTACCGTTCTGTTTTTCTGATATCGTAACCCTTTTGTTAATATACTCAACTGTATATGTTAGTATCACATGTCACATTTGGGGCATTTGTCGTTGCTTATAAGAGAGAGACGAAGAGGAGGAACTTCTACCTGGGATAGTAATGGACGAGTTTATGGATCAGCTTTTAGCCCATCCTATATAAATTTTTGAATTAAAAATGAAAATTTCATGATTCTAATTCAAAATTTTGTATTGAACGGGGCAAAAATTGACTTATAGATGTATCCATTACTGTTCCTACCTGCAGCTCATGCTGGTCAAGTGCATCACGAGAATGTAGTTCAGCAACCAAGACGTTGCTTGATGATAAAAGAATAACTTAATACATGATAGAAAATCTAGTGCTAAATTTTATGAAAGGAACATATAAGCATCCAATTATGATGGGCTTCCTCTATTTTTCTCTACAAAGAACGAGAGAGATATGTATCAGACTGCAGACAAAATTTAATTAAATATAAAAAAATAATCTCCCAGCAAGTTGTTTAATATTTTTTTGTTTCAAAATATGAGCATATATTTGAATAGTCATCTATTAATAAAAATCTATAAATTAGTATATTTCCAAACAAATATATTACGTACCCATCCCTTCGTTTACTAGAGATGGCTAACTATTCAATAAATTCAAAAGTCAAATATTATCTACCTTGACGAAATTTCAATACAAAAGCACCTTGTTGGTAGGCAACGACTTCGGCTGAGTTAGATTTATCAATAGGTCAGCTACAAGACTTGGAAAATAAATTGGCTTATGTCACTTGGGCCCTATGTTGTTAACTCAGCCGTGGCTTCCAAGTTTTAGTTGCATTTGACTTCGAAGAAAAATGTGACTGCTAAATGTATTTGTTTCACATTAGCATCCGTTTAGATCAGTGCAATTCTTGAAGTTTGAATTGTAATCGTTTCACATTAGCCTTGCGCGGTGAACCATATTTTGAGAAAATGACTCCTCACCGGGAATTTCCAAGGGAGCACAGCTTTTTTCTCAGTGAACCCACTTTTTCTAGTGAACCCATCCTCTTTTTAGAAAAGAGAGAATTTTTTTTAGTGAGCACATCTAAAATTCCCTCAATTACCCTTTTTTATTTTCTCCCCCACTATCACACCTTCTCACTCATTCCGCAATTTCTTCCTCCCAATCCCTAGGAATTGATGGGGAGGGTGATGTCGCGGCGAGGGGAGCGGTGGTCGGAGATACTAATGAGTCGGTACGAGAAGGCAAAGATTGTGAAGAGAATTCAAGGGGAGCAAAGGAACAGAGGGGTTGATCGTAGCGAGTGGATTGGGTGGAGATAAGAAGGAGGAAGAGGAAGAGGTAGAGAAGGAGGAGGAAATGAAGGAGATGGAGACCGAGAGTGAGAATGAGGAGCAATCGAAATCCATCTTCATTGTTACTAAGTGAACCCCTCCTCTACTCATGTATCGAGATTTGTAGCAAGAAAGAGCGAACATTAATGAACTGAACTCAAAAGAGAGGAAGTGCGGTCGATTAGTGGAGGATCGATTGATTTAACACTCCTTAGGAGTTTCAAGATCCGAATACATTAGTTTTAGCTATTTTTTTTTGTATTGGATCGTAATTTGAAAGGGCTATATTCAAAAATAATGTTTTTTTTTATTTTTATAAAGTTGTTTAAAAACTATTTGGGAGACGATGCTTTGTATAAATTTGTTTGGAGACGATGCTTTATATAAATTTGTTTATGTATTATTGTTTCTAACTATGAGCTGATTTGTTCATTTTTCTTATAGTGTGAATTCACATTGTTATTTGAATTTGCATTTTGTATTTATGTATTATATTTATCACCCCGGACAACAATTCCTTGCATTTTATACCACTGTCCGGAGTAGACAGTCCGGATTACGAGAGGCTTGTTCGGGATTATAATCCGGACGGACTTTTTAATGTTTGGACTGTTTGAGGTATACAGCCCAGGCAAAAATCACTGTGTCTGGAGTATACACCCCGAACAGCCTTACACATGTCCGGTTTCATCCCCCGAGCAGGAATTATTTCATCGATGAATTAGTTTTGCAGATAGGTTTCCAGACATGAATAGATGCATACAATTTATAAATATTAATTTTTGGCCCATTACAATGATAATTTACAATATAATTTAACTTATTTTAATGCTAAGAAAATCACAAATCCACTCAATTAAACAAATTTAAGCACATAATCACATTGGTCACAAATCCACTCAAATTGAAAGTTAGTTACCACGCTAAGAAAATCACAAATCTTGCGGATAGGTTTCCTTCTCATTATAAGTTATTTACAACTAATAGGAAAGGGTTAGGTGCAAAAAAGGTTTGGATTAATTTTTTTTCCAATCACAAAATTGTCTTGCCTTATTGTTTCTGATTTGTGCCGTCCGGACTGTCTAGTCTAGACGAAAAATGTGCCGTCCAGGATGTAAACCTGGACATATTTTTTATTATTCGGGATGTAAATCCGAACAATTGAGAAGCCAAAAACCATCATTCAATCCCATTTCTATGCTACTTAAATATAAAAATTAAAATAAATAACATAGAAATTTGAAGAGGATGATAGATTCATATTCCAAAGACTTTCAGTCATCGAATAGAACCAAAGCCATGTTCGCATTATCCATTTTCTTCGTTAATGATCCAACAAAAAAATTGCTCTTTCTAAGGGTTTATGAGGAAAAAAAAAAGATGACTGGAACCAATTATAAACTTTAATTTCTAAGATAATTTACTCAAGGAGAGTAAGAGAGCAAGAGAATTTGAGTTTGGGTGATAAAATCTGATTTTTTTTTTCCCTCCTTTTTCTGCAGCAGCTCGTACGTTAAAATGAAAAGAAGTAGAGAGTTTGAAGATAGCACTTTTGTCTTAAAACTTGAATTACAAAGTTGTAAATAAAAACAAATTTTTAAGTGGACTCTCCAGAAAAAAAGATGTGCTCCTCTAGAAATTCCCCTCCTCGCCCGCACTCATTTGTTCTTTTTTTAAAGACCAGCATGGGCGATATTGACATTAGGTCAATAATTATATAAGAATTATTTTATTGTGCCTATGAAGATTTATCATTAATTTCTTATATTCATTACCAAAATTAAATTATAAGTGCACAAAATAAATTAAAATTAATATACTATTCACTTGAAATCAGTAGGTAAGATATGTATTATAGTTTCTTCCAACATGAAGCACAACACACAAACTGTGGGGCTTAGTTAGCCCTTCCTCTAAAGGTTGCCCTACACAAGAATTATTGCAATGTCCGATACTGAGAATACGAAGAAGTGGAGATCCCGGAGGTGTAGTACTGATAATTTATATATATATATATATATATATATATATATATATATATATATATATATATATATATATATATATATATATATATATATATATATATATATATATATATATATAGTATAATTATCTACATGTAACAACAATACTCAATAATAAGTAGCAAAATTTTAGTACGATAACTTATTAATGAAGTTGAATACAGATAATAGAATGATAAAGTGACGAAGATACATAATAAGAAAAGGAACGTTGGGTGGTATGAAAACTTCTATTGCAACTCTTTCAACTATTGAAGATAGCTCTGAATCTAGGCATACATACTTTGTTCATCGATATGAAAAAAAAAAAAAAAAAAACTACAAAAATCATCATCAAATTAATTGTAATATTCAAGTTTCGAAATAAGGTAATTTAAAATAGGGGTATTTATGGGTTTTCCCTTAAATCTTTATAAATTATGATTTAGTCCCCTAAATCTTCATATTTAGGATTTAGTCCCCCAAATCCTCTAAGTTACTACAATTTAGTCCCTCCGTTAGTTTTTCCGTCCAAATAAATGGCAGAATTTAATTTTACTTTTTTAAAATAATAAAATAACTTAAATACCCCTATGAAGAAAAATTGGGAAGAATAGAGAGATAGAAGAGAAGAAGAATGGGGGAAGCCAATGAAGAAAATGAGAAGAGAGGAGGAAGAGAGAACTAGAAGACAGGAGGAAGAAGGAAGGAAAAGAGAAGGGAGGAGGAAGAAGGAAGGAGAAGAGAAGGGAGGAGGAAGAGGAGAAGAAGGAATTAAGGAGGGGTAAAATGGAAAAATCATGTCAAAAAATAAACTGGGCTAACAGAAGTTAGGGAGGGGGACTAAATTGTAGTAACTTAGAGGATTTGAGAGATTAAATTCTAAATATGAAGATTTGGGGTACTAAATTATAATTTATAAAGATTTAAGGGACAAATCTTGTAAATACCCCTTTAAAATAATGGTGACAATTAATTATGAGTGATGGTCACATTATCAATTATCCTAGTGTCATGTATCGTATTATTGGACCACTTTTATTGGACACTAGTCAGATTAATGATTGTACATTTTATGTTTAACTATATTTATATTATAAACTTTATTAATCGTTTCATGGTGCAGTTTCTTATAAGCAATAATGCAAAGCAGTTCCTAATTATGTATTCTAAGTAATTAAAATAAAATATCGTTAAACTTTAAATTTGATAACGTAAAGTAGGATAAAACCATACTCAACATAATTCTATTAAAATGAAAATATTCCATGCATACAGCCTGCATGATAAGAGAGTTCAAAGAACTCACTTGGATTAATTTTATAACCATCATATCATTTTGAAACCTACCGCTAGTAATTTCTTCTAATTTTATTTTTGCCTTGTGACATGATCAATTGAATAAGTTAAATAATAACTAATAACACTCTTATAATTTGTTAGATTGAGTTGTTGGGAGAGGACGACATCCTCTCATAACCTCTTCATGCATACTATCATCTCCCTCCATTCCCCATACCTGAGTACATAAAACTCAATCTCCTCCTCCTCATTTTCCATCACATCCTTTTAATCCTCTTCTATTTTCTTCCTCATTTTCTCCAAATCTTCAAGCTTTAGCTCCAAATGAAAGAGATTCTCCAAGACAAAGATCTTCGCCAAAACTTTCAGCAAAACCTCATCTTCAAGACTACATGTGTTTTTAAATGTTTATACGTCTCATTAGAGCTTGGATCTTTGCCCGCAAGAATCTCAAACTCCATAGCTTATTCAAGCTCCCAAAAACTCATCTTTTGATTGTATCTAGGCAAAAAATCACATATCTAATTCTCTTTATAAAGAATCATGTATTTAATTCTCTTTAGAAATAAACAACACAACTAACTTTCTCTAAGCAAGATTCACACATTCTGGTATTGTTTTTGTAAGAAACGTTGTTGTCCAGTGCGCTAGCACTTAGTAAAACGGTCATATCCTCCATTTTGGTAAGCAGCTTAAATGCGGGGCATTACAGAGTGATATCAAAACTTAGGTTTAGTGGAACACCATATGACTACTGCCACATAAAAGCATATATATATAAGTGATTCTTCTTATCTATCCCTTTGTTTTGACTATCTATATATCTTAGAACATGTCTTATCGTGCCTGTCCGTTTAATCGAATTTTCTATCACTTAGTCCTAAACTCGTATCAACCTTTAATTTTTGAATTTTGAGAACGAAATTCTTCTATTAGACAGATAGGATGTAATATTTCAAAATTCTAGCTAGCCGTATCTTTCCTTTAGGCTAGATCGTCCCAAATTCGAACTATCGGGGTCAAATTGGACACCAAAATGACTTTTTGTATGTATAACTTGAAATTTGTAACTCCAAATGACGTTCTGTCTTTGTAGTTATTGTTTTTCTAATATTTATGATTTTAAGGGATTTTTTCAAAAATTCCAAAAAAAATCTCTAAATTTTGCTAATTTCAAAATATTTAATTATTTATATATTCTAACTTTTCATGCTGGCACCTGTGGATTAATATGTTGCAATATTCTGATGGGCTTTCCAACTTATTTCAAGATGGCAGCCTTTGATTTGACTCAAACGTAGCCGAATAGCTTGACAAGAACCCCATCGGAAAGCATCAATCTCTACCGATATATCACAAAGCAACAGTGCTAGTACTTACTCCCTCGAACGGAAGATGCGCATCCTAGAGACACCCCTCCAGTGTTCCATCAAACCATCTTCAACCCTATCTACCTCTTTTTTTTTTTTTTTTTTTTTTAAATACTACTTTTGAGTATAGTCATGTGCAACATAGGCCTGCAAATACACCAGTTCAACGAGGGGAGTTTATCAATATAAGATAAGTTAAAAGAACGAAGAAAAGACTGAAAAAAAATATGAATGGAGATGATACGAAAAGATATGGATTCTAGAGGTTTAAATGAAGAGATATTACTTGATAGAAATGAATGGAGAAGGACTATCAAAGTGATCGATCCAGCGTGATTCTTTTTTGGTTCTTATAACCTACCCCAAATACTTATAATAAAATGCTTAGTTGTTGTTATTGTTATACTAATTTTGAGTACAGTTCGACAAACGTCAAAGCGTCTCGTGTGCAAACAACTAATATCTTCCTTCTTCATTAAAATGAGACATAAATACATGGTTCTTATTGAAAATTACTAGTTACTTGTTATTCAACTCTAAATTAACCATCTTTCCTTCCTATATATAGCTTGTATACACCTTCACACTTCTCTTCTACCAGATTCATAATGTCTCCATATATAGCTAACCATACATGATGACTTCGTTATTGCAGTCATATATTTTCTTCTTCTTCTTCTTCTTCTTCTTCTTCTTCTTTTTATTTTCTCTCCGAAAACAAAATATTCGATTTTCAAATTTTATTTTACAGCACAGGGTTCTTATTAATTAGTCCAATACATATACATGTGGAGTCATAGGATAAGGGTAAAGCCAATTCTTCTGTTGGTCGTCCTTGTTAGCTCCCTCCGGCGGCTTGTCTTTCTTCTCCTCTTTCTCCTCCACCACTGCCGACACACTCTCCAACTTGGCAAACCCTATCTCTTTCCTAAGCATGAGTGTTAGCTCAACCGAATCGATCCCATCGCCTACGACCACGATATTCTTTCCATCTATTTGCACTGATAGGACACCTGATCGACATACACAAGCAGAAGAAAAAATCGTAAGTTATTAACTATTGTAACTTCACATTTCACGCTAGAAACGAAGTTCCAATTTAATTGCAGATAAGCTAGCCGCGTGCTGAGAAATGTACCGAGTAGCCTGGCGACCACTTGAAACGCTTTGGCTTGCCTCTTTGCATCATGCATGCTAACCTCGATCACCATTTTTTGCTGCAAGTGATAGAAAAGCTAGTTAGTTACGATCATGCATTAGAAAAGGAGTAAAAATATATCAATCGCATTAATCTTGCTCACCTTTCCGTTAAAGTTGGAGTGGTACTTGGTAGCAACGCAACAGAAAAGGAAATTTCCAGCTTTTAAGAGCCTTTCCAGGCTATCTTTGTAACCCATCCTGATTCCTAGGTTTCGGATGATCTTGGTGTTCGTGCAGGTGATATGGAACTAGAACTTGAACTGAACTCTGTGAAGCTTGATGGCTTGTTGTGCTCTATTTATAACTAGTGCTGTTGAATAGTTAACGCAATAAATCGATAAATTTGAAAGACTAAAAGTTTGGAAAAAATAGAGAGACGCGGGTTCACACTGACTTGGGTTTGGCTTGGCTTGGCTTGGCTTGGCTTGACAAGTATACCAAATGTTCAAGTGTCTAGGTCTTCAATTATCAGTTTATAATTTTAAGTGGTTAGAAAAAGATCAAGGATACATATCAAAACAGTGGCATTTTGGTTGGCACTGCCTGCTTGCCTGGGTCAATTCAATACTGGGCCAAGAAAAGAGATTAGAATTTTCTTTGTGATCAATGAAATCACAGGCGCAGGTTCTCATAAAAATCATCGATGACGATGCTAAGTGAGCGATGAAGAGTGGTTGGAGGGTGAGGAATTTTATTGTTCAAGGCAAAATTTATTGGTGAGTCAAACTCCAATTTGTTAGTAAATATCTAATCTGCATTCAATTAGAAAGATACATGATTATTCGAAGTTATTTTTGCTTACATTTTATTTGGCGGTTAATTTGAGAGTTGGCAGTAGACAGGAAGGTGGTGTCTTACTGCAAATCATTGTACTAATTCAATTTTTTTACTTGCATATTATCCCTTCCTTATTCCAGGGTGGTGGAATTGTTTTCAAAGCATCATTTTCATGGTTTTCTGAGGATTTTTACTTGCTAACTTCTAGGAAGGATTTTTTTTTTTTTTTTTTTTTTGGTTGCGGTGGTGGGGGGTTTGTGTGTGTGTGAGTGAGTGAGTGAGAGAGAGAGAGAGAGAGAGAGAGAGAGAGGAGGTGGGGGGGGAGTGTGTGTGTGTGTGTGTGTGAGAGAGAGAGAGAGAGAGAGAGAGGAAAGCACGAGGAGAGAGAGGAAAGCATGAGGTTGGACTGGGGGAATAAGCTGTTTGATTGTTCAAGGCTTCTTCTAGTGAAGTAAACGGTTACAATGGGACACGATCAAAGAATTATTCCTTACCTTAAAAATGTGGACGGCTTTCTCTTAGTTATATTTTTCTAATGGTTTGGTTGTTTGTTTGTTTAAGTCTTCTTCTAGTGAAGACAGTGGGACACGATCGAAGATTTAGCCTTAGTTATTTTTCAAATGAATTGTTGAGATAAGAGATGAGAATGGACGGGTTAAAGGGATAATTTTTTGTCTATCCTATTTAGAATTTTAAACTAAAAAAATATAAAAATTTATTTCTTTATACTAATTTTACTATTTGAATATGACAGGATAAGAATTGGTTCTTGAATCCATCCATTTTCATTCCTATCGAAAACATAAATCCTAATACTTTTTTGTGGTGTTTAGAGCATATAGTATGTTGAATTCAAAGTCGAGATGATAAACTAGAAACAAAAGGACATGCAAAGGTCAGGTCATCAAAATTGATATTTGTGAACCTAAGATGGCCAAGGCAACTAGAATTAGGTCAAGCCAATTTGTCCCTGACTATAAGGCTGCGTTTGGATTGAGGGAAAATGAAGGAAAAGAAAAGAAAAGGAAAGAGAAAAAGAAAAGGAAAGAAAATGATATGGAAGTTGTTTTATTTTTTATGTTTGGCTAGAAAGAAAATGAAGAAGAAAATCTTAAGAAAATTTTAAAAGAAAGCATTTCTTATGTTTGGTTATTCTGTAGAAAATTAAAAGGAAAATATAATTCTAATTAAACTATAAAAAAATTAATATTAATTTACATATTATTGATATAATTTTTAATTTTTAAATAATTAAGCATATAATAACCAAATGGTCCAAACTTCACAAAAGTTAAAAATATTTTGGGACTAAAATTACAAGGAAATTTCTGCAAAAATTTCTCTCTATTTTTCCTTTTTCTCTCAAATTTTCATTTTCTTTCATTTTCTCTTGGATTTGAGGAAGAAAAGGAAAAAGAAAAAAAGCCTAATACATTTTCTCTCACTTTCTTTTCCTTCTATTTTCTCTCTAATTTTTCCTCTAACCAAACAATGGAAAGTAACTTTCCATTTCTTTTTCTTTTCTTTTCCTTCATTTTCCCTCAATCCAAACACAGCCTAAAGGCAACTAGAATTAGGTCAAGTCAATTTGTCCCTGATTGACTATAAATAGTGCTTCACTAATTAATCTAGATTACAATTTTTAATTAGGACCTAAATTTTGAGCTCACATTTTTTTTTCCTATAAGGCTTTTGGTGGCCGCCATAAGTCACAGAATAAAGCGATTAAAAATGACGTCTCTCCAGCATTCAATCAAGTCTTAATATACGTTTACGTTTGATGATGTAAGGAAGGTGACTAGAAAGATCATCATATGTTGATCCAAAAGATTTTGTTCATATGATCCACTATTTATTTATTTATTTATTTATTTTTGGCCTTTTGTATATATATTCTCTTGAATCAGGGTCTGCCCAAGCTCTACACTGCTAAGGTATTGGCCTTACACATCATTTGTTAGAAATGATCTAAATTATTATTTTCGTTAATTTTTTCAAATCCAGTACTTTATATATATAATGGCTTGGCGGGCCCAATAGACTTTCTAATTTTATAGGTTTTTAATTTTGATGAATCAAATGGTTGAGTTTCATATTTTTTTTCTTTGATTTCAAGAAAACCTCTAATCCAATTTGGTCGTTATCAATTTCTATTTTTTTTATCCTTTCCATTGCACTTGAAATTTCAAGTTTTTCTTCATATGCTCGTTCTCAGAGCTCAATTCTCAAGATTCAGTCTATTTAGTCTCAATCCTCAAATATCTAATTCTTGCTCTAATGCGTAATTTGTAGATAAAAGACTAGAAAAATCAAATGAGATATCTAGTGAAAGCAATCTTTACAATAATTAGATCTCGTTTAAAATTTTACTTTTGGTCTCAACTCCTCACGGTACAATCTTGTCTTGAATAATAGGAATTTGTTTATTATACCTCACAAGTTTGTGATCGCATGTGTACATCAGAAAAGTTTTAATTTCTTGTATCTGTCCTTATCACCAACAATTCATTATTAAATAAAGCGCTAAGCTATCATAGTCTTCTAATATTTTTTATTACCCATAATAAGCATGATTAGGAAGTGAAGTCAAGTTCATTTGGCCTTGTCATGACTTGTGGCCAATTGCTAAAATTAGCTAACTTTCTAGTCTTCAACTCGTGTGGTTGTTATAATTAGTAAAATTGTGGCTGATAAAAGCAACAAAATGACTCTCCAAGGGTCATCAAGTGTTGTTATATATCTGATTAGGCTTAATTTTGCATTGTAAGATGAGTGATTTGCATAGTTATTGATCATATGCAAGGTGACTTGAGACTGCATAAAGCAAAGATTTTGTCACGTTTGGTAATTGAAATCCACCAGATGAGCTTGTGTCATAACTATACTACGGAAAATTTCCTAAATTGAAATACCTTGAATAAGATTGAACTTTGCGGAAAGCTAACAATATCATGGATTTATATTTTTTTAAAAGACAAGATAGTTCTCTTTTATTAAGAAGATAATAATATATAACGTAAAAACTCAATTAATCATTAAAAAAAAATACTCATCTTATCTTATCAATCAAGCAAAAATAAACCCATGATAATACATAATCCCATTAGAAATCAAGATCACTATTAGATCGAAGACTCCAGTCTTTTCTTCTCCTCTTTTATTTTCCTTCATATATAACTTTAGTTGTTACTTAACTCGCAGTCTAAGCAATATTGAACTCCAGTCTTTTCATCACGTTTTCCTCCTCTATTAATTAACGTAACCATCTTCTCTCCAACAGTAAAAGCATTCATTCAAGATAAAAATAATAGTATACAAAAATTATGCATTTTATGTGCATTCTGACAGTATATTGGATATGTACAAAATAAATGGTTTTTCAATAAGTTATTTTTTGCTTATTTGTTACTTGGCGGTTGATTTGAGAGTTGGCAATAGACAGGAAGTTAGTGTCATACTGCAAATCAGAGTAAAAATTCAATTTTTTACTTGCGTATTATATAATTTGTTGAAGAAAAGAGAAATTCCCTATTCGGCTATGAAAGTAATTGGACCTGTGGATTTCTAGAAGATTAACACGGGGGGGTGAGCATGAGGTTGGACGGGGAGAGAGAGAAAGAGCACGAGGTTGGACGGGGGGAGAGAGAGAGAGAGAGCACAAGGTTTTTTTTTTTTTTTGAAATAAAACGACGGGTGGAAGCCCTCCACGTTCCATTAGTAAAGGGATAACAAAATCATACAAAGAGTTACAGAGTTCGATCACTTGTATGAATGATTCTCATAATACATTAGTTGCAAAAAATATAAATAAAAGATACATAAAAGCAGGAGCAGGTGTTGTCAAGTATTCTTCTCGTAATGCAGCAGAGTGGATTCCTTGTCCATGTTGCAGGTTGAATGGTGTGGATCATGCGTGTCCAGGAGAATCCAAGTCAAGCTTAGAGAATCCCCCTGAAATCTGTATTCGCTCCTCATCAGAAAGTATATCTGTTCAAAGAGAAAAATCATGCATAACTAAACAGATGCAAGTATGTGGGGAGTGAGCAGTAGAATTAAAAATTCTATTATTTCTTTCTAACCAAACATTCCAACATAAAACTGCGGTTAGAGTTCTGGCCCGATTTGATGGCCGACCATTTAAACATAGTCTACTCCAGTTGCAATTTTCCTCCTCCATGTTTGGGTTGATCTCAAGATTTCTCGCACACCAAATCCAGAGATGATAAATGAAGTTATAATTTAGCAGTAAATAGTTGGTAGACTCTCCAGCTGTGCTGCACAGGACACAAAAATTTGGACCTGACCAGCCACGTCTTTGTAGCATTGGCCATGTGAGAAGGGCATTCCTATGGGCTAGTTCGAGGAATACCTTGACTTTCAGTGGGCATTTTGTATTCCATATCCATCTTGTATCCTTAGTGTTGACTCCGCTATCCATAAAGTGGTGATATGTGGATTTTACCGAGAATACTCCATTCTTATTCCATCTCCATATGGGTTGATCCTCGGTTGCCCCGGATGGTGTTATTTCATTTAGAATAGACCTTACCTCAAGGATCTGAGTTTCCTCCAATATTGAGATGGGATGTGCTAGATTCAGTCGCCATCTCGCTCTTTCCCATTGGGAGGTGACTACTACATCCTTATTTAAGGACAATTCAAATGCTGCAGGGAACAGAATTTTGAGGGGGAGCTGTGAACACTATCGGTCATGCCAGAATGCAATTTTTCGACCATTGCCTAGTTTATATTGCAAACTAGGCCAGACTATATATTTGGTCTTGATCATCCCTTTCCAGAAGTAGGAGAAATTTAGTGAATTTCGGTCAGTTGCATGCCTTGTACCATTTCGAGAACAGTATTTAGCATGCATGAGCTTCTGGAGGCTACCCTCGGGACGAGTGCGTAAGTGCCACCACCATTTAGCCATTAGGAACAAATTTAAAGTTCTCAAGTCTAGAACTCCAAGGCCACCCGCGGCCTTAGGCTTGCAAACCTGCTTCCAAGAAACAAAATAATATTTGTTGGAATCGATCGTACCATTCCATAAGAACCTCCTTCTGATTTAGTCTATTTTGTTTCTGACCCAGCATGGTAATAGAAAGAAGGACATGTAGTATAGGAGAAGGGATGATAGAATTGCATTGCCCTCCCTCCCAAAGATAGTAGCCCCCCTCCAGTTATCTAGTTTCTTCTTGAAGCAATCCAAATGAGGTTACCAGTCTTGTTTGGAGAGTTTTCCTGATTTGATGGGGATACCCAGGTATTTCATTGGGACTTTTCTTCCTTACACCTGAATGTCTCAAGAATAAGATTCATAGTGAGGTTTTTGTCTCCTAGGCGTATAAGGGAGCTCTTGGAAAAATTGCTCCTTAGCACCGACCATACTTCAAAACAGCGGAGGCCCCATTTGATGTGAATTGCCTCAAGTAGACTGTCGCCTCCAAATATGTGTGTGTCATCTGCATATTGGAGGTTGATATGTGATGTAGAGATAGATCCTGTGAGGCCTTTTATTAGGCCTGCATCTTCCATTTTCCTAAACATTATGTTGGCAGTGAAAATTTCTAAGTAAAAAGGAATTTTCCATACAGAACGCGGAGCTAACTCCATAACTCCGCGTTTGGCTATTTTAGCCTCGCGTTTGAGCAAAACGCGAAGCTAATCCATAACTCCGCGTTCTGATGAATTTAACACCGCGTTAACTCCGCGTGAGCAGATTTCATTAGAATTCCAAATTGATTGTGATTGAGATTTGGACTTATCCAATATCCAAATTGAGTCCAATCGGAATCCTAAATTGATTGAGATTAAGATTTGGGCTTATCCAATACCTAATTGAGTCCAATCAGAATTCCAAATCAAGAGATTTAAATCAATATTAAATATTTGATTAGAATCCTTGATGAATACAAAAACCTTCTTTTCCTATTCCTACGAAAATCTTTATTCCTATTCCTATAGAAACTCCATAACCACTAAATTCTATAAATATCCTCTTTGAGGAGACTTTAAGGATCAATTAATAATAGATCAATCCATACATGATCATCAATCTTTAAGAGATCTTTTTCGAGCATCTTAGAGAATTCGAGTTACGCGTGAGAGCCTTGAATTCGTGAAGAGCAGAGAAGATCAAGATCCAAAAGTCGGCCGGCTTCTTCTTCATAAAGAGCAAGAAGACCATTTTCGTCAGATCGTCCAAAGGAGCTACTTCGATAGATCCCATCGCCATACAGATCCCACTTTTTATTGTAAAAGAGAGCGATATCATATAAATCCTCTCGTTTGTTCTTCTTTCTTTTGTTCTCTTTCATTGGAATCTAAGCTGTATTCAATGAAAGGAAAGCAACGAATTTCTGCTGCGAACAAACTGGCGACCACAGTGGGAGAAGTCTCTTTGACCAGAGAAGAGATCGTGGCGCAATCTGATGTCGAGAGGATCGGATCTGACGTAGATATGCTAGTCGTTGAAATCGACCAGCAGAAACATGAGGAGTATCTCTCCTCTGAATCAGGTAACCTAAACGAAACGCGACACTATCGTCACGTGCGCTCCAATACCCGAGGAACGGGTAAAAAGGTATCCACTGATGAACGGGGATCCTTGGAGACCGCGGCCATAGAGCCATTGTTTGGGCAGAAAATCCTAGTAGAGGATGGCCTCTCTACTGCCAAAGAAGGCATGGGAACTGGATTGACTGGAACCCAACTTCGAAATAGAAATCGGAGAGCTAGGCGAAAGGCCCTCAAAGCCCGCCTTGAATGCGAGGCTAACTTCATAAAATGCGAGACTATGGTCCCTTGCAAACTGGCTCGCATTAATTGTAAGACCAGTCAGTATCGCGTTAAACGCGAAGCTGCAACTTGCGTTAATCGTAAGAACAAGCCAGCGTGTGATTCTCCACGCGAGGCTATTATTGGACTTAGCGATAAACGCGAAACCAGTTCAACTTGCGATAAACGTAAGATTTTTGACACTCGCGATAAACGCGAGGATAAAACTTCCCTAAAACCAGTGTGTGATTCTCCAATCGAGGCTATTACTGGACTTAGCGATAAACGCGAAGCCAGTTCAACTTGCGATAAATGCAAGATTTTTGACACTCACGATAAACGAGAGGATAAAACTTTCCTAAAGCCAGCGTGTGATTCTCCACACGAGGCTATTACTGAGCTTAGCGATAAACGCGAAGCCAGTAATACTTGCGATAAATGCAAGATTTTTAACACTCCCGATAAACGCGAGGATAAAATTTTCTTAAAGCCAGCGTGTGATTCTCCACGCGAGGCTATTACTGGACTTAGCGATAAATGTGAAGCCAATTCAACTTGCGATAAACGCAAGATTTGTGACACTCGCGATAAATGCGAGGATAAAATTTCCTTAAAGCCAGCGTGTGATTCTCCATACGAGATTATTACTGGGCTTAGCGATAAACGCGAAACCAGTACTACTTGCGATAAACGCAAGATTTTTGACACTCGCGATAAACGCGAGGATAAAATTTCCTTAAAGCCAGCGTGCGATTCTCCTCGGAGGCTAATACTGAGATTAACGATAAACGCGAAGCCAGTAGTACTTGCGATAAACGCAAGATTCCTCAGCTCCGCATAAATCGCGAAGACGATTGGCAAATTGTCGTTAATCGTAAAAATCGCGCTAGATGCGAAGTTGTGACTTGCGTTAATCGCAAGACTAAGCTAGCGTGCAAGAACTTTCTTCCACGCGGGGCTAAAATTCCAGAAGATAAACTTCTTAAGGAACGCCAAGCCAGCGTAAAACGCGAAGCTAGCGTAGCAAAATGCGGAGCTATTTCTCAGACCCGCGACACAAAACGTGAAGCTAATTCTCAGCTCTGCATTCTAAAACGCGAAGTTATCTCTTAGCTCCGCGTAGATCAACCCGAATACAAAATCAGGACTGATTGTCACACTAATGGACCAGAACTGGACTCCAGTAATCTCAAGAAGTATTTGACCAGAACAGGACTGATTGTCACTGACTTCAGGGAGTATTTGACCAAAAAGAGAAGTATAGAATAAATTCAATCAGAACCTATTTGTCATTGCCAGCAGCTTATGACAGCGGTATCTGCTGTAATGGATAATTGTTGCTGCAGTAAGAACAGGGTATCAATGTTTGACCGATTAGCTAAGTCAGACAAAAATCCTGATAAGAAAATAAAGGCTACTCTCCGAGAAGAATGGAGAATTGTAATTTCTAACATGGTCGGCAAGGGTAAGAAAGTTATAGAAAGAAATGATAACTCAGAATCAAGTGATAAAGAACCTAATCATTTTACCCGGCTTAAGTCAGGCGCTATCCCGGCCCGAAATTATAAGAAACTCATGAAGGGTTCTTATGATGACGATAGTGATAATTCAGCCATAGCCTCTCCTCGTTCTTCGGCATCATCTAAATTGAAGTCAGCATCATATATGATGAATAGATCTGACGATATCGACTAGAGATTTGAAGCTCAAGAACAAATGATTCGAGAGCAACAAAAGACAATCGAGGATCTTAAAATGATGCTCTCAAAAGTGGTCGAGAATACCCAAAAAATCGTCGAGGATAACGTCAAAAAGGGAAAAGAAACTCCGTTCAATAAAATGAACGAAGAAGATAAAGAAGAAAAAGCCTACTCGACGCATGAGGACGAGGATAAGTATTCTTTTCATGATCCACATGAAGAAAAATTAGAGAAGTTACAAAGTCAACTTGAAGTATTAATGCACAATAAATAGTTGAAAGAATCAGGGGTCTCAAGACCATATCCGCCTGAATGGGATTTGGCATCATACCCTGAAAAATACAAACCGCTCAAATTGGAGCCGTATAACGGGAAAGGATCTTCCAGTCAACATATTTACTATTTTTTGTCCCAAGCAGCGCATTTAATGGGCAATGACCCAGTAATGACCAAGGTATTCGCAAGTACCTTGCGAGGGCCTGTCTTCACTTGGTTTATGCAGCTGCCCCCAGGTACTATTAATACCTGGTTTGATATTGAGAAACTATCTCTCACACGTTTCTTTGAGGATGATACCGAAATTACGGTTCATTCCCTCCTTGCAACTAAACAAAGAGAATAAGAAATGGTCAAGAGTTTCATTGAACGCTTCAGGAAAAAATCCGTGTATTGTCTACACGGTATGACCCAGGAAACCCTGGTAGAAACCTGCAAGCATAACTTCAGGACTGGCATGCTGATAAGAATGAGAGCTGTAGAGTCTAAGAATTGGAAAGATCTGCTGAAGAAGGGAGAGTAGGTGGAAGATATAATTCGCCAGATTGAGAAATCTCGCAGCACAAGAAACTCTACGAGTAACAGGCAATATCCACAGAATCCTAAAAATAAAGGAAAGGCTATGATGACGTTAGTTGCAGATCCAAAACCAAGACCTCAGAATCTGAGAGGTGCAGATCAGAATAGGCCCCGCCAAGATAGAACTTATACATTCAAGACTGAGCAGACTGGTACTCTGTTCCATCTCCTCCTTAGAAAGGGCATGTTGAAGCTTTCGGAGAATCAAAAATCGGAAGACGCTGGTAAAACCAACGATCCTAACTATTGCCTGTACCATCGGAATATTGGGCACCCAACTAAGAATTGCTATCCTCTTAAGAACCGAATTCAGGCATTGATAGAAGCCGGGATTCTCACACTTAAAGAGAAACAGAAGAAAGTTTATGCAAACATGGCAAGTTTGGTTGTAGGAACCAATGAGTTCCCTGCCAGAGCAATCCCTGTACCAGTAGGAAAGCCAATATCGACACCAAGCACGGGCAGCCCGCACAAGCAAGCTGGCCCCTTGGGTACGCTCCGAACCACAGCTGCGATCGAATCATTCTCATTGGTTAACAGCCAGATTTGGCTGGGGGTGCCAAAAATATTGATAATGATAAATATCATGTTGCTTCCGCTATTTTTACTAGCCATTAGAATGGCTAATTGAGTGTTAAAAAAAAATTTGCCCAATGCTGTTAAAGCGGCGGGAAGAGGAGATCAAGTTCCTCGCAACCCTATCATACTGGGGGGTAAAAGTATGAAATTAACTACCTGTTAAAGCGGCGGGAAGAGGAGATCAAGTTCCTCACCAAATCCATTTATAGCTGGGGGTTTGCTAAAAATTCCGTGGACTTGTCATGTAAGTTTCTACCTCTGACAGTGAGATATAGTTCAAGTTACGCGAGAGAGCCTTAAACCGTCTCCACCAAACTATAGGCATGTGCAATTAGGCGCCTCTGCCGAAATCTGATGATCATGACCCGATCATCTTGGCGTGTGCAGCTCAAGTTACGCATGAGAGCTTTGAACCGCCTCCATCAAAATGTCAGACATGTGCGATTAAACACCTCTGCCGAATTTCTTGATCTTAACCTGATCACCAAATTAAAGATCCAAAATATTTCAAAATTTGCTAAATTCTAAGCCATTTTGAAAACTTTGGAGGGGGTTATATTGGTAGTGAAAATTTCTAAGTAAAAAGGAATTTTCCACACAGAACGCGGAGCTAACTCCGTAGCTCCGCGTTTGGCTATTTTAGCCTCGCATTTGAGTAAAACGCGGAGCTAATCCATAGCTCCGCGTTCTGATGAATTTAGCTCCGCGTTAACTCCGCGTGAGCAGATTTCATTAGAATTCCAAATTGATTGTGATTGAGATTTGGACTTAATCAATATCCAAATTGAGTCCAATCAGAATCCTAAATTGATTGAGATTAAGATTTGGGCTTATCCAATACCCAAATTGAGTCTAATCAGAATTCCAAATCAAGAGATTAAAATCAATAAAATATTTGATTAGAATCCTTGATGAATACAAAAACATTCTTTTCCTATTCCTATGGAAATATTTATTCATATTCCTATGGAAACTCTCATAACCACTAAAGTCTATAAATATCCTCTTTGAGGAGACTTTAAGGATCAATTAATAATAGATCAATTCATAGATGATCATCAATCTTTAAGAGATCTTTTCGAGCATCTTAGAGAATTCGAGTTACGCGTGAGAGCCTTGAATTCGTGAAGAGCAGAGAAGATCGAGATCCAAAAGTCGGCCGGTTTCTTCTTCATAAAGAGCAAGAAGACAGTCTTCGTCAGATCGTCCAAAAGAGCTACTTCGATAGATCCCATCGCCACACAGATCCCACTTTTCATTGTAAAAGTGATCGATATCATATAAATCCTCTCATTTGTTCTTCTTTCTTTTGTTCTCTTTCATTGTAATCTAAGCTGTATTCAATGGAAGGAAAGCAATAAATTTCTGCTACGAACACATTATATTGAGGCCATCAGCAATAAGTGTAAACAGAAGAGGGGAAAGTGGGTCTCCCTGTCGTAGTCCCCTCCTGAGCACTATCTCTTTTCCCACTGCACCATTAACTAAGATCTGTATTTTTGCAGATGTAAGCCAGTTCCTTATCCATGAGATCCACCTCTCACCAAAACCGCGAAAGCATAAAATCTCGAATAAACAATCCCATTCTACCATATCATAAGTTTTCTCAAAATCCAGTTTGAGGATGTATCCATTCAACTTGGATTTTTTGCAATAGTGAATGATCTCATATACTGAAGCTACTCCCTCTAATATATTCCTTTCTGCGATAAACCCAGTCTAATAATCCCTAATCATAGTTTGCAATTTGGGTGCAAGTCTGTTGGAAAATTTTTTTGTGATGATTTTAATATAGAAATTCACCAAGGCAATGGGCATGTAGTCCCCAATCCGTCCTACTTGATCCCTCTTGAGGATAAGTGTGATGAGAGAATAATTGATTCTGTCAAGTCTGGAAGAATCATGGTATACTTCGTCGACCAATCTTTTAAGATCTCCCTTAACCACCTCCCAGAAAGTCCTATAAAAGAATATTGAAAATCCATCCGGGCCAGGTGCCTTTTCAGGACCCAATTCCCACACTGCACGCTTAATTTCTTCTTCTTGGATCTCTAATTCCAATTCGTGCAAGTTCGGGCAGGTAGGCCATGCATTCCTTTTCATTCGCAATATGAAATGATTCTTTGTTCCAAATAGTTTTTTAAAGTGATGATGTACATGGTCCTGTAATTAAGGTCCATGAATAAGCCCTTTCTCAGATTGTAATGCATTAATCTTGTTAACTTTTCTATGCATGCAAGCAGATCTGTGGAAAAAGGCAGTGTTAGCATCCCCTTCCTTTATCCACTTGCATCGTGCTCTCTGTTTCCACATTATCTCTTCTCTCCTATAGATTTCTTCTATGGTTTTTCAGAGATCAAGTAATCTGGAGTTCTCCGCCAAACTGAGAGATCTCGTCTCTTCGTGTTTCTCCAAAGTGTCTATTTCTTCCAGTAACATGATTTTGTGCTCGCGGGATATAAGGCGATGTCTTTTCTCTCATCTCCATAATACTTTGCGGAGACGACGAAATTTAACACATATGTTACCCGTAGCATCTGCTGCCGAGGTCTGTTGTGACCAGCCCTCCTTGATGAGATCATGGACCTCTTCATGCTCTAGCCACCATTTATCGAAATGGAATCTTTTCTGTTGGGGATGGTGCTCTCTAGAGTCTAGACAAATGGGTACATGATCAGAGGTGATGCGCTCTAGCGCTTTGAGATCGGCTAGGGAAAATTTCATATCCCAATCTTGGCAAATTAGAACCCTGTCCAGCCTAGCCAAATTTGGACGTTCCCTCATGTCAGACCATGTGAATCTATGGTTGTTCAGTTGTAGCTCTGTAAGTTGTTGTTGCGAGATGACCTCATTGAACATCTCTCTATTTAGGGGGTGACAGTCTGTTCCTCTTCTTTCATGAACGAACCTAGCTATATTAAAATCCCCCCTATAATCTAAGGAGAGTTCCATCTACCCCTTATGTTCTTAAGTTCGTCCCAAAAAAGGGGACGTGACTGGGTGTCATTAGGACCATAAACTACTATGATTGTTTGAATCCACCCATCAGAAAGCCTCTTTATTCTTATTGAGAGGGAGAACTGACCTTCCCATGTGTCTATTAGGGCGAACTTGTAGTTATAGCAGATTAATATGCCACCTGATGCTCCACGAGCATTTTTATAATGGAAAGTAAAAGAATTATTATGACCAATTGTCTTGAGCATTTTCTGGGATTAGTGAGTTTAGTCTCTTCCAAACAAACAATGTCAATTTTGTTGTTTCGGATGACCTCTGTGACCATACGTCGCTTGATTGGGTTACCCAATCCCCTAACATTCTAAAACATACAGTTCATTTGAGTCTCGTAATCAAACTTCTCCATAAACGATGGGCATTAAACCCTCGTATTATTCCCCTCCGAAAACTTAGGGTCATCTAGCGATCTAAGTTGTGTTAAAATATTATTGGTCTGTACATCCTCTAATCCCATGTCAATATCACAAATCTCAGCCGCAGAAAGTAACTCATTATCAAGAATGAAATTCAGTATATCAAAATTTAAATGAGAGATACCTGGGGCGAGTTTCGAAATGAGAACTTTACTTTGGTAGCTAACATTGCAGTTTGGCCAGCCTGATATTATTGACCTCCCCTTTTCTCCTCCAGTCTTCTGCTCCGTCTGTTTGGAGTGATCGCAGGAATCATCTGTTTATTTTCAAGGACCCCCTCTTCTAGTTCAGGAGCCCGTGTGTATTCTCCATGGTCTTCAGGTTAGCTAAAGCTTGTCCTGTGGTTTCTTCGCTCCCTGCCTCACTTGCTGGTAGTGTATCTAGTGGGGGCATGATTAATTTTTTTGGTGAGGTTTCAGGTAAGTCTTGTGTGGTGGCTCGGATCTGAAGTTCTTCCTATCCCGTACCCTTTTTGGAAGACGAGAGGCCTGTCTACGTCGTGCCTTCATGGGAGTCCTTGTTTGTTCTCCTTTCATTACATTCTCTAATAACTTGGCTATTGTGTCTCGTACAAAATCTTTATCCAGATTTTTAAGATGTGTGAGAAGGCTCAAATAATCACTTTGAGAAGCATTTGTTTTAGAGCAGCCTTCAATATTAGTGGCCTCAAGATTCGTCTGGGCTTCTTTTAAATCATTAGCTATCTGGCCTTGGAGCAGCCCACAACTCCACTATTATTTCCACCCTCATTTTGCAAATGTGTTTTCCCTGCAGCTCCTTGGACATTTTTGTCCCCAAAGTTGGCCCCCTTATCCCCTGCACCTGATTCCTCTACTTTTTCTAGCAATAAAGGGGTTGGCCCAAGTTGGGAAGAGAGAAGTTGTTGGACCGATACTTCTTTTCCAGGCACATTAAAAACCGAGCCTCTTCTCTCAGTTTTCTCCAGGCGCATTAATTGCGACCTGTCATTTCCTTTTCCGAGCCTCGGGCTCGCCTCGGGCTCGCCTCTTGTTCCTTCCGCAAATCCCTCATCTTCCCTTCCTCTTCCGAGAATCCTCTTCTCCCTCTACCCGGATTGAGCCCCTCTGGCCGCTCCAAGAAGTGTTCTTCAGCTTTCTCCAGTCGCATTAAATATGACCGGTCGCTTCCACCCCCTTCCTCGAGCTCCAGTCTCGTCTCCTGCCAGTCGCATTAAATTCAGGGGACAGAGATCTCAGTGTCTCTATGATATCCATCCCCGTTGGGTTACCGTTACCTGGGTATATCAACCCTACAATCCTGGTAAGTTGAAATTTTTCCGCCATGGCTAATTCCGACGTTGAAATAAAAGCCACTAGTTTCGGTTGCTAGTTCTTTTCGACTGTCTTCAAGAGACTTTGGGATAGAGAGGTTTTTTGAGGTGGTTCCTTTCGTTTCAATCCATCCCTAGTTCGAATTGGTTTTCCTTGGAACCCATCCTTCTTGGCTGGTGCTAGTGGGCACTTTCCTTGGAACCCATCAGAATCTACACCTGATGAAAGGGTATTCATCCTTGAAATGCCCTAATTTTCCACAAATCCAGTAGGCTTCTGGGCTACCAAGTGTTGGTTTTTTAGCTGGAGAGTGTTTCTGTTTCTTCCCTCCTCTGCTGTTCTGTACAAAGGCAGTGGCTCGCTCTTTCCTGATTGTGTTACGAGATTTAACTGTCTGCCAATCTCCCTGTTGTTCATTTTCTTTCGTGGCACGAGGTTGGATGGGGAGAATAAGTTGTTTGTTTGTTTAAGTCTTCTTCTAGTGAGAGAGAGAGAGAGGGAGTTTCCATAGGAGCACACTATTTTTCCCAGGGAGCTCACTTTCCAACTAAAAGCCCGAGCGAAAAAGAACTATCTAATTGGCTCATTAGGAAAAGTCGTGTGCTCCTTTGGAAACTCCTGAGAGAGAGAGAGAGAGAGAGAGAGAGAGCACGAGGTTGGACGGGGAGAATAAGTTGTTTGTTTGTTTAAGTCTTCTACTCATGGAGTAAACGGCTACAATGGGACACAGCTCAAAGATTTATTCCTTAGCTTAAATATGTGGACTTAGTTATTTTTCTAATGGTTTGGTGGTTTGTTTGCTCAAGTCTTCTTCTAGTTAACTCAATGGGACATGATCGAAGATTTAGTCTTTAGCTTAAAAATATGGACTGCTTTGGCTTAGATATTTTTCAAATGGTTTGGTGAGATTAGGGATGAGAATGGACGGGTTGGTTTAAGAGTTGACTTTTGGTCCGTTCTATTCAAAATTTTAAATTATAAATAAAAATTTCTTTATTCTAATTCAAACATTTGAATAGTACTAGCTCAAGTCTCTTTGTCCCTGACTATTAATAGTGCTTCACTAATTTAGCTTACAATTTGTAATTACACTAATTTAGCTTACAATTTGTAATTAGGACCTAAAGTTTGAACTCATATTTTGTTGTTTTATTTTAAGGCGTTTGATGGATGCCATTAGAGATGGAAGAAAGCAATTAAAATGACATCTCTCTAGCATTAAATTGAGTCTTAATATACGTTTTCGTTTGATGAGGTAGTAATTAGGTCCTACAGGGATTAGTTTGGTGATACAAGGAAGGTGATGGCCAAAAGCAAAGATTTAATTTGATGAAATATTGATCCAATTTTTTTTGATGGCGTGCTTTTTGCATATATATACTCTTGAATCAAGGTGGGCCCACACTCTAGACCGTTAAGACATTGGTTTTGGACCTCATCTATTAGAAATAAAAGATTCGAAATTATTATTTTTTTCATTATTTTTTTCAAATCCAGTCCTCTATAAAGGCCCGATGAGCCTAACAGATCTTCCAATTTTGTAGGTTTTTAATTTTGATTCAAACTGTTGAATTTCATAATTTTTTTCCTTTGATTTCGCATCTATCTACTTCCAATCCAATCTGATCGGTATTAATTTTATTTTTTCTCCTTCCCAATCTAATCTGAAATTTCTATTTTCTCTCCATTTATTCGTTTTCAAAACTCGATGTTACTCTACTCTAACATTCTCAAGTTTCAGTCTCTATAGTTCTCAATTCTCAACTAACTTTTATCTCTCTTCCCACCCCCCTCCCCACCCCGAAAAAAAAAAAAAAAAAAAAAAAAAGTAATTTTACAGCCAAAAAAATTCATTACAAAATCCAAATAATGTCATAGGAAAAAAAATATATAAGTAAACTGGATGTTCTTAGTGGACAATAAGCTGATATAATAGTAAAATATAATTGAGTTTTTTTTTTTTTGGCTAATCAGTAATTTATCTATAATTTGCTAGACAAATCCCCACATATATTTTTCTAGAATCTAAGTTATGGAAAATGATGATAATTGTTGATGTGGATGTATTAGTCAACTTATTTTTGTTAAAATACAAAATAATTTCTCTCAACCCTCACCACAACTTCGATGTTTTAGTGTAGTGGAAAGATCTTTCAATATGTTATCTGTCCAAAATGGACTTTCAACCTGTAGGGCATATTAAAATACAAAATAATTTTTCTAAAATCTTAGTGTAGTGGAAGGGTTCTTCAACAATTTTTGCTGTCAGCATACTTAGAAGTTTCTCTTTCGTTAGAAAAGAGGGTGAGATCATCATCCTTATTTCATCTCAAATGCAATTTAAATTTAATCTTCTTAAGCAGTAGATATTCACGTATCTTTTTTTCTTCCTTTTTTGGCTAATGCTCACTCTATGAGTACATGCAATATAGTTATCCTCCGTTCAAAACTATATATATATATATATATATATATATATATATATATATATATATATATATATATATATATATATATATATATATATATATATATGTGTGTGTGTGTGTGTGTGTAGTAAATGGGAAATTCACCGGCGGTGAAGAGAGTTCCTTCACCGCCGCTTAGGTGGTCCAATAAAATTATTACATGTGGCACTACTCAAAGGACGGTTAAGAGAATTCATTTATTTGTTACCTTAAATGATGACACGTGTAATAATTTTATTGGGCCACCTAAGCGGTGGTGAAGTAACTCTCTTAACCGCCGGTGTATTTTTCATGCTTAAACAATAGATGAATCAAAAAAAGTATAAAGACTTTTCTAGTAGTCTAAAACAAATGTTAAATGTGTGATATGTGGATCGCTCAACAAAAGAAAGATCTCATTTTATTATGTATCGGATCTCTTTGGCCAATCACTAATCGCTTCGTTTCCGATAAAAAGAAAATATGTATTGTCATAATAGCAGAACGACTTTTTTTTAGAAAGGTAAAAGAAAAAGGGAAATAAATAAAGAAAAAAAATTAGTATTAGTTTATATATATATATATATATATATATATATATATATATATATATATATATATATATATATATATATATATATATATATATATATATATATATATATATATATAAACGGGAAAACTATGCCATGGGAGGGACTCCCTCCTATGATGCTTAGGTAGACCAACAGAATCTTTACATGCGGAAGGATTTTTTGGAAAAAACCATTAGATGGAGGGGTTTTTGAAAAACAGTCCATGTGATTAATCAACATGTAAAGATCTTATTGGTCCACATAAGAATCATATGAGAGAGCCTCTCATTTGACATAGTTTTTCCCGTTTTCTCATATATATATATATATATATATATATATATATATATATATATATATATATATATATATATATGAGAAAACGGGAAATACACCGACGGTGAAGGAAGTTTCCTTCACCGCCGCTTAAGTGGCCCAATAAAATTATTACACGTGGTGTCGTTTAAAACAATTCATTTATTTGTTACCTTGAATGACGCCCCGTGTTATAATTTTATTGGGCCATCTAAGCGGTGGTGAAGGAACTCCCTTCACCGCCGGTGTATTTTCCGTTTCCTCTCTCTCTCTCTATATATATATATATATAGATTTAAATATTTATATTTATATATTTATATATATATATATTTTTGAATGGCAGATAACTATATTGCATGTACTCATAGCATGAGGAGTCCCTCCTATGATATAGTTTTTTCCGTTTCCTCTATATATATAGGATGTTATAGGTACACATACAAACTGAGTCTCCTACATAACAAGTTGATCACTGCCCCCAGCCTAGATGAGGCAAAAGATATCACAGAATGCAGCAAAATTGAGGATGGGCATCGATAATCTCATATTGGTACGTGCACGGTGGCGGGCAAGGGCAGCTACAAACCACCGATGGCTGCAGATTCTTTGCTTCGTCCCCCTTGGGATCCTTCTTCTCCTCGCTCTCTTTATTTTTAGGCTTCTTCTGCTCTTTCTTCTCTTCGACTGCAGCCACGCTCACCAGTTCTACGTGCCCCATCTTTTTCCTGAGCTTTCGCGTTAGAGTGACTGCATCTGAGTCGGTGATCTCCTCGGTCTCGACTACAATCTGATCCGTCTTTAATTCGACGGATGTAAGTACTCCTGAAACAATCAACACCCAAAGGAATCAAGTATCCATCAACAAATCAAATCAAATACCAAAACAAGTCAATTCTTTGTAGTTTGTTCTGTTAAAAAAGTTGCATATGGTCAACATCTATCATTTGTTCTGTTAACTACAATTAATGGAGTGAAGAGGGAATATACCTGCCATAATGACTTTTTAAAAAGTCCCAATTCTTATGCTATCGTGGGGGAATCCAAGGGCGATTCCAGGTAAGTCACCCCGAACTCCGGTGATCCTCCGGCGACCCCTGAAAAAAAAAAAAAAACACAAAAAGGGGGAAAGGGCCGACAAGGGGGACGGTTTGTGGGTGGTGCTTAGCCTCAGCTTAACATCATCGGCATGGAGTTTAACTGGGGATGGTTGGGGAGGGGCAAGACTCGCGAGCATGAAAGCAGTGACTGTTTGCCCGAAAATTGGATTTCTCCTTCCATTGCAAAATTATTTGATTATAAAAGAAAATTGAGAATTACAAAAAAATATCGAGAAATAACAAGAAAGGGAATATTAATTTATTCCCTTTTTTATGTGGGTTCGGGTGACGATGGAGCCTCGCTGGTGCACTCCGTTGACTGTCTGACTTGGAAGGGGATGGCTCTGCTCTGCTTCTCAATTTTACGAGCTCGCCCAAAATCGTCCCCAAAAGTCCCCTCTCTCGAATCCACTGCTGTATTTTATAGACCGAATCCGCTCGAAATCCACCTCGAATACTCCCTGAAAAATCGGACCACGGGATTTTAGCAAAATAAACGAAACGGAAATAAACAGAACACAACCCGCGGGTTGGCACCTACGGGATCGCTCCCGTGGGTGTCAACCCGCGGGATTCTCCTACGGGTGCACCCGCGGGAGCCTCCCGCGGGTGCAACCGCGGGAGAGCACCGCGGGAGAATTCCCGCGGGTGCAACCGTGGGGTTCTACCGCGGGTTGCACCCGCGGGAGCCTCCCGCGGGGCCCGTAGTTTAAATATTTAATATTATTATTATTATTATTATTATTATATTTTTTTAGTATTTTTTTTAGTATCTACAGTGACGAAGACAAGAACCCCAAGCACAAGAGAAGAAGCTGGGCCGACGTCGCTAAGGGATCGCCGGAGACCGAAAGGACTGTTATAGCCTTGGTCAATTCGGTGAACCCTAGCAACATTGACCCCAAAGCAACTTTCACTAGCTTAGAGGTCGCTGCACTGCTTGCCAAGGCCGGCGAGTCTGGAGGGAGAGGAAAGCAAGAGGAAGACAATAGCGGGCCATGGACAGAGGTCCGAGCTCGTACCTCAAGCAGGAGGGTAAGGGAACCAACCACTGCCATTGTTAGTCAAAAGAGAAAAATCTCATTCTCTGGAAGTGACAATGGGGAGGAATGCTGGACATGTGGCCGAAAGGGCCATTTCAAGGATGAGTGCCCTTTCATTCGCTGTCGTTTTTGCAAAACTCTCGGCCACAAGATCACTGAGTGCCCAGTCTTGCCGACAAGGATGAAGTCACTTGATCAACAAGCAAAAAACCAAAGGATGCATCTAACAAAGAAGACCAACTCAAGAACTTCGGATCAGAAGGGCGGGGGAAAGCAACTGATGGCTCGACGGGTTGGTACTATGCTTGGCAATGGCATAATGAAGCAGGGGACGACAGAACCCAATCCCAAATTAGGTGGCAGGGATGGAGGCACTACAAAGCTTAGATCAGTGAACAGGGAAACAATAAGTAAGCAGAAGTCCTTCGATGGCTCACAGGATGAAAAGAAAAACAAAACTATCCTCTTTTTCCCAACTTCAGATAGGGTGGCGGAGGACTGGGCATGGCTCTCAAAGATCATATGAGTTGTGTACCCTGGTCACGGGAACCCATCGGTGCCTGATATGATCGGCGGACTTGAAGCCATCTCAGCAGTTTTTTCTCGCTTCAAATAGAAGTTCCACAGTTTGGGCAGATATTACCTAGTTCGATTCCCGTCCAATGAGGGATTAGACTTTGCCGTCGGAAGGACATTGATCCCTTGCCGAGACCACACCGCCGGTTTTACGGTGTACAGATGGTCCGGTGAGGAAGACGACCAGATCCAATTATTTCCGATAACGGCCACAATTGCCATCCAGGGGCTGCCATTGCATCACTGGAATAGATGCGACCTCAGCAAGGTGGTAGCCAAGTTCGCTCATCTGATCGAAGTCGCCGATGTAACCATCAATAGAACAGAGTTGTCAATGGCAAGAGTAAGGATTGGTTGCGAAAGTGTAGACTCCATACCCAAAGAGCTCAGTGGTCGGTAACCAGCGGAGAAAAATCACAATAAGAGTTATTGACAAGATCCTTCTCCCACCGGGGCCACGAATCACGGAACGGGTCATCTATGAAACGCCGGAGCCTACGGCGGCGGATGATTCACCGGTAGACAAGGGTAAGGCAACCCTCGCAAGCGAGATCGCCACCTTGCCTACGGGAAACATCCCGGCCGCCGGGCATCAACGGCGATTCACGTGGCACCATATATCGGACCAACCGCGATAGGAGATGTATAAGAAGGGAAGGCCCCACCAACCACACTAGAAAGTCCCCGAGCCAGTTTTCACAAACAAAGCAAAAATTTCCAAGATAGGAACCAATTCTGCAACAAGAGAAAGGGGCAAAGATGTTTACCAGTTGGAGGTAGGAGACAGAGGAGTTGGTGAACCGATGCTCCATGAAGAGAGAAATAGCGAAAGAGAGATTGGAAAGACAAGCCAAGAGTTACTAAAGGCGAACGGGTTTCCTTAGGTCGGAGTGAACCTGCTCTTGCTGGCTGTGGTTCACGTCTCTCGGCCAAATTAGGCGAAGAAATTGGAATTGGGGGAGAAGGTGAAAGGACGAAGCTCTGTACCGGAGTAGGTGGGGAAGAGGAAAGTGGCAATTCATTCCTCGAAGACCGGGCTTCCTTTAATGAAGAGGGGGAAAAAGTAAGGAGGGATGCCAGCTTTCATGAAGAGGGCGGATCTCGTCGCCCACATAAAGACAAAGACAACTCCTTTATTGAAGTAGGGAAAAAAAAGTAAGGAGGGGATTCAAAACGTTTTCTTGGAGACCAAATTAGTGGGTGGACCCCACCAACCACATGGGGAAGGAAACAAAGGAAATTTGCGGCAGGAAAGGAGTGGGATCTGCAGAGAGGAGAAAAATCTTGCCTTCACTACCAGTGGGACCCACACATAGCAAATTCATCAAGTCATTATTATGTATATGACCAGGAATGTGGATGGAGATTTGACCTTGGATACAGAGAGATTAGGAATGGGACCTGTGTGCAGCACATCTAACCTCATGGATGTAGATAGAACCTCTGATAAGGTATTAGACTTCTTTGAAAAAATTAAGAATATGGGTCTCAGTGAGGATGATGAAACCTCGAAATCAATTAGACAGTTGGGTTTACTGTCCATACTGCCTGGTTTTGATAAGGAGGTCCTCAGGGAGGCCACCTCGAAGTTACTAACTAACATAGTCTCTAGAGAGGAGAGAAGAAAACCAACGAAGATACGCAGGCGGCAACCGTCAAGATACCCGAAAAGAATCAGAGAGAAGTTGAAGAACCAACCCAGTTAGCATGTTTCAAGGAGAGGAGAAGAAGAATCTGCACCAGAGGAAGCAATGAAAGAGGTGACTAGCCCAACATGTATCAGGGAGAAGTTGAAGAACCAACACAGTCAACATGCATCAGAGAGAGGAGGAGAAGAATCTGCACCAGAGGAAGCAATGAAAGAGGTGACCAGTCCAGTCTGCACCCAACATGCAATACCTCAGGAGCATATATCTACAGAGCCACTGGAAAAACCTCTTCTGAAGGTTGCCACTGATAACAATGATGGAGAAGGACAGTCTAGTCCTATCAGAGGGGATCGGTATCACGAGCTAGAGCCAAAGGGGGTACAGATCACACCGGCTAGGCGAAGCAGGAGATTGGAACAGAAGAGGGGAGGCCATGAGTATCAGACAGGAGAAGTAGCATCACTTGCCACAAAGCGCAAGACCCTTCTTACAGACTACGAGCAAGGTAAAAATATTGCCCCCTTAGATGTACTCAATTTAATACCTGATAACATCTTACTTTCCATTGCACGCATATGTGAGATTGATATGGGCACTAATAATGAGGACCACACCCGCAATCTAACATTAATTAGGAACTTGGAGGTTCTGGGGATAGAACACGGGGTAGGGAAGAAGGGCAAGGGAAGCTGCTAACCGCCTAGGTTAGATATGGAGTGCTTGTACATTTAAGAATTATGAACACACTATTTTGAAATGTTAGGGGAATTGGCACAAAAGGCAAGCACCGAATGGTGTCCGATACGTGTAGAAATACAGCTATCGATATTGTGTGCTTGGTGGAATCAAAACTTAATAATCCATCACTGAGTGTTCTCTGTGAGCTAGGGAGTAGATTCGATTTTGTTGTCAAGAATGCGACTGGTGCATCAGGTGGCATTCTGATTGGAGTGGACCGGAGTCGTTTTGAAATTAAGGAGTCCCGGGGTCGGGATTTTCACTCTCTCTATAATAACAAAAAGAAAGAGAGATGGATGGACGCAAATGGTGACTGCAGTATATGGCCCAAATAGGAGCGATCAACGGGTCGGATTATGGGATGACCTGTTAAGGGTGAGGGCATGGAAAACAGACCCTTGGGTTGTTGGAGGATACTTTAACGTAGTAAGGTTTTCAGACGAAGGGGACATGAACACACGAGACAGGGACCACTTTAACGAACTTATTGGAATCCTGGAGTTAATTGAAATAACGCTGATAGAACTTCGTTACACGTGGTCTAGTATGAGAGAGGATCCGTATATGGCAAAATTAGATAGGGTGTTTGTTTCCCCTGACTGGGAAACTAAATTCAACTTCGCTGTTGTGCGCCCTATGTGTAGGCCAACCTCGGATCATGTACCCATAAGATTGGAGTCCGGGGAAGTCAGACAAAAGAAAAAACGTATCTTTAGGTTCGAAAAGTGGTGGCTCGAACATGAAGAGGTACATGAAATCATTAAACAAAGTTGGGCACAACAAACAACGAGGATGGATGTGGCCGATAACATGTGCACAAAACTGCGTCGATTACACAGAGTTCTCTTGAGATGGGAGAGGAGAATTTCAGGATGCAAGAATTGTCCAAGGACGAATGTATAAAGGAGATTGAGCTTCTAGAACGAGAGGAGGAAGTCCAGATGCTGTGTAAAGAAAAGACCACCCGCCTTGGTGAGCTAATAGGAGAGATTTACAAAGGGAGGACACCAAATGGAGACAAAGAGCTCACAGCAAATGGCTAAAGGAAGGGGATGCGAACACAGGTTTCTTCCACAAAGTGGTGAATATAAGGAGACGGATAAACACCATTCACAAACTTACATCAACAGAAGGAACCCTCATCGAGGGAGAAGACATATACCACCACATTCACCAATACTTCAACCAGCTTTTCAGAAGAACCACGACCAACAGAATTGAAATGTTCCACGAGCAGTGGCATTCAGACGTGGATCTTCAGATGTAAGACTTTTTAGAAGAGGAGGTAAAGAAGGCAGTTTGGGATCTTGGTCCTGATAAAGCACCAGGCCCGGACGGTTTCCCCCTTTTTTTCTATAGAACTTTCTGTGAGGAGATTAAAGGGGATTTAATTGCACTCATAACCGACTTCGCGGAAAGAAGAGCGAAGATCGACAGAATCAATTACTCGTTCATAGTTCTCATCCTGAAGAAAGAATGTCCTGGAGTAGTTGGAGATTATCGGCCTATAGTTTTATTGAACAGCTGTTTCAAGATCATATCCAAACTCCTGGCGAATCGCCTCGCAGCCGTCCTCCCACACCTGATCGATGAAACACAGTCGGGATTTATACAAGGGAGAAGTATCCTTAGTGGAATAGTCCTAGCAAAAGAAGTGATTCATCACTGTAAAAGGACAAAGAAAGACGGATTCCTTCTCAAGCTTGACTTTGAGAAGGCCTACGATATGGTAAGTTGGGACTGCCTAATGGAAGTCATCCAGAGTAGCGGTTTTGGAGTTCGTTGGAATCAGTGGATCAAAATGTGGCTCATCTCCGCGAAGATCCAAATGGTCGTCAACGGAGAGGTTGGCAGGGAGATTGTTTGTAAAAGAGGTCTGCGCCAAGGAGATCCCCTATCCCCCTCCTCTTTGTACTTGTCGCTGATGGCCTAAATAGATTGCTCAGGAAAACATCGAATGCTGGGCTTATGAAGGGACTACTAGGAAGCAGGAACTTTATTATCACTAATTTCCAGTATGCGGATAACACGTTGATTTTCTATGAGAATAGAGTTAAGGGGGCCGTTGTCCTGAAATGGGTACTCTGCTGTTTTGAGGCTTGGTCAGGCCTAAGAATTAATTACAAAAAGAGTTCCATGATAGGACTGGGACCCCTGGGCCCACTTACATTGACAATTCAGAGTATCTTGGGCTGCAAACTGGAAAATTTTCCTATTAAATATTTAGGTGTACCGATTAGGAAAGGAAGGCTTATCAAAAGAGACTGGTGCCCCGTCATTGATAGAATTGAGAGGAGGCTTGACGGATGGAAGGCCAGATACCTTTCTCTAGGAGGTCGCATTGTCCTAATAAACTCGGTTCTCTCATCCATTCCACTCTACCTCATGTCCATCCTCACCATCCCATCATGGGTTAGAGAGAGGATAGATAAAATTAGAAGAAGATTCTTATGGAGGGGAATTTCAGAAAATCAGTCAAAATACAATTTAGTGGGCTGGGGCCAGGTTTGTACGCCAAAAAAGGAAGGAGGTCTAGAAATCCTGGATCTAAAAACCTTCAACCTTGCCCTCTTGACCAAATGGTGGTGGGGAGTGTTGACAAAACTAGGAGGACAATTGCAAAAGCTATTGCAACTCAAGTACGGCCCGAGAAGAGGCAAATGGTGGGAAGAAAATCATAACACATCACATATATCAAGCTTTTGGAAACGGGTACTAAGAACAAAGGATATTTTCCGATCAAGTATATCGTTCACCCCGGGTAGGAAAGGAAGAGTATCTTTCTGGAATGATCGGTAGTGTACAGAGGTACCACTAAGGGTGCTTTTCCCAAAGGTTTACGAACTAGCAAATGATAAGAATGTCATCATTAGCCAATTGTGGCGCCGAAGTAGGTGGGACTTGGGAATTAATGTATATACAGATGTCGCAACTCGTTCACAGGCCATAGAGCTTAAGAATCTCATACAGCAGTTCCCTCTGAGTGCTAATGAATGTGATGAGGTTATTTGGAGATAGGAAAAATATCGAAATTTCACTGTTAGGTCTGCATACAAATACTGCATAGATGGTGGACGCAGGCTCCCGCAGGCATATCACATATGGCAGACTAAATGCCTCCTCAAAGTAAGGGGCTTTCTATAGATTATCGCCAAAGGTGCAATCCTAACTTGGGACAATCTACAAAGGAGGGGATGGAAGGAGCCAGGTATTTTTGTTCTATGTCAAGCAGACGCAGAGTCTAGTTCACATCTATTCTTATCATGTGCCTATACTGTAAAACTCTGGGAGAAGTGTTTAGCGTGCCTGCACATAACAATCAATATGACTGAGTATGTCGATATTTGGAAAGATCCGGAATTAGTAGGTCTACAAAACACAGTGCTCATATACGTCGTATTATATTAGCAGCTATCTGTTGGAACATGTGGAGAGAGAGAAACAACAGAATTTTTAGACAGAACACGCATTCAACTGATATCTGTTTTTACTTCACATATCATAACATGATCTCTTGGACAGGGCTATTATCGGAGAGAGAGCGTCTATGCCTCTCAGAAGACCAGGACACAGATGAGGAGCTGTAGGAAGACTTTCCAATTGTGGCGACAGGGTCCCACGGACAGTGATTGAGGGAGCGAGTTTTTGGTCGTCGACAGTCCACTGCTAGTGGAGATTTTTGGATGTTGTTTTGTATCTGCCCTTTTTATTTATGTTTGATGATCTAAGGCCAAACTATTGATACCTATGGGTGTCATGGCTTCTTTTATTTTGCTATTTTGTTTTGCCATTTGATTTAAAATAGGTGTTCTGTTATCTCTCATTAATAGAACGCGGGGGGCAATTGCTCACCGTTACAACCTCAAAATAAAAAAATACCAAAACAAGTCTTGTGTTGGTTGTGAATCCATTTACCTTGTACTGCGACTGTTTTCAGAGCTTTTGCTCGAGTCTTGGCATCGGACAATGTTAGCTTCATCACCACCTCTTGCTGCACCAAATTAAACATGCACCTATGAAATAAATTATGCCTCAGCATAAACTTAGGAAATATATAAAAAATACCCACCTTCACCATGTTGATAGAGAAATAGCTAGCTTGCCTCTCTTTGGGGTTGAGAAAGTTTAGTGTATATATTGTTCATCGCAAAAGTTCCTTCGCTTCCTCCCATTGAATTAACTTAAATTATAATAGAAGTGAACAAGATATAAAGAGAACAAACGAGAGGATTTTATATTTCAATCTCTCTCTTTTACAATAGTTTCGTGGGATCTGTGGTGATGGGATCTATAGTAGTTCCTTTGGACGATCGGTACGTTGAAATCTTCTCTTTTAAAGATATCGGCCGACTATAGACGATCTTCTCTGGTTTTAATTTATTCAAGACTCTCTCGCGTAACTCGAACTTCTCAAGAACTCCAGAAAGAAGATGGTGATTTTCTCTGATCTTCACGAACTCAAGGCTCAGTGCGTAACTTGAATTCTCCAAGATTTCAGAAAAATATCTCAATTGCCGAAAAGAAGACCCTTAGGGTTTCACCAGGAAGGTATTTATAGCCCCAGGTTAATGCAAGAGTTTCTATCTAAATAGAACTCACATTCATCAAGGATTCCAATCAAATATTTTAGTTTTGATGGAATTCTGATTAGACTTGATTCGGGTATTTGGATAGGCCCAAAATCATAATTTCAATCAACTTGAGATTCTGGTTATCTGCTTACGCGGAGCTTTAATCGCATCAAAACGCGGTGCTAAATAACCAAAACGCGGAGCTAACGCGGAGCTATTGATCATCTCCGCATTTTACTCAAACGCGAGGCTAATACAAGCCAAACTGCGGAATCAACGAGGAGCTATTAGACATCTCCGCGTTTTATTCAAACGCAGGGTTAATGTAACCAAACGCGGGGCTATTGAATTAGCTCCGCGTTCTGTTGTGGAAAATCCTTTTAACTTAGAAATTTTCACTGCCAACAGAGCCCCCTCCAAAGTTTTCAAAATGGTTTCGAACTTAGCAGATTTTGAAATACTTTGGATATCTAAACTGAAAACGCAGAGTTAGAATACCAAGTCTATCTCGCGTTATGCTCGCTTACGCGGAGCTAATCAGCTTCACTTCGTCTTCAGTGAAACGAGTAATTATGTCATTAATTACCCCGAGTTTCCACGCCGAATGCCAAGCGACGGAAATTCTGTTTAAATAGAGCTCCCGGCTCATCTTCTTCTTCATCTCATCCGAAGAATTTCTGAGAACTCGAGTGCAACTGATCTTCGTTCAACTCTCCATAGGATGTCTCTCCAGAGGAGTTTGGCTTTTCGCAAGTTGGCCGGCGTTAATGTCAGCGGCCATGGAAGTAAACATGACGGCGAACCAGTCTATGCAGCGTCTTCCGAAGGTAAAAAAAACCTCATCTCTTGGTTTTCTAAGAACCATTCTGAGATATTTTGGCTTGGTTTAATCTGGACGATTGCTTATCTTGTCGGCGAGATCGCCATTTTATTGTGTCGTCCCTGCGCTTGAAACGCGGGGCTTTGCTAGTAGTCTCAATGAATCAGCGAGGCTATCTTTGATTAGCAGTCGCGATGAATTGCGAGGCTATCTCTGATTAGCAGTCGCGATGAATTGCGAGGCTATCTTTGATTAGCAGTCGCTATGAATTGCGAGGTTATCTTTGATTAGCAGTCGCGATGAATCCGCGAGGCTATCTTTGATTAGCAGTCGCGAAGCTTATGAAAGAGAAGGAAACAGCGGAGAGAAACTTTGGCCCTCCTTTACGCGAAGTTATCGCATCCACCTCTGCGTCTAAAGCGCGAGGCTATTTCTTCAACTGTGCGCGGAGTTAATTTAGCTCCGCATTTTCACTCTTTTGGAAACTCTGTTCCTTTTGCAGTAAGTCCAGTCCTTTCTGAAGAGGAATGTATGCGGGTCCATCGATCTTCATCAAAAGTAACTCTAAGGAAGTCAGAAGCATATGCTTTACAACATAGTTGCAGGTTTCAAGCTCTGGCTCCGAGAGATAAACTCCTGAAGGGGCTGTAAATAGGGAGCTGCAGCACTTGCAGTGCAGAATTGTGCTTCAGTGCAGCACTTTCCTTTCCTCTCGTGCTTCATTTCGGATGACATATCCTAATTGACATTTTGCAGAGGAGATCTTTTGCATGTGAACCAGAGAACTGAGCTTCAACACCCCGTAGAGAAGTCTGGAGTTCTTTTGCATGTGAACCAGGGAACTGAGCTTCAACACCCCGTAGAGAAGTCTTACTGTTCAGTTATTGATAAATTGATCATGTAAAAAACTTTTGGGAGAGCTATAACTCCCTCTTTGTAATATCTTCTTTTATGAATAAAGAGCAAATTATTTTCCTCTCTATCTGTCGGCTTCAATAAACTTGCTTGCTCAACAAATAGATGGTCAATAATTTTGGTAAAATAGTCTAAGGCACTTCTGCGTAACTTAGATTAATAATACCCAAATGGTCGGATAAGGATCATCTTAACTTAGATGGAAGCGCTCAATTGCACTCGTCAAAAATCCAAGTCCTTCATAGGAACGCGAAGCTAAGGCATTATGCTATCCTCGCGTTTTGTATAGTTGCGCGGAGTTAAACAACTTCGCATTTTCCATCATCGCGCAAGGCTTATAGCTTCGCGTTTTGGAGAGTAACTGACTAGTCACTTTCTCCGAAATTCACGCCGAATTCCAAGAGGCGGTTCCTTTCATTTAAAAGAAATCTCTATTTCTTATCCTTCTTACTCTATTTGAGAATTTTTCAGAAACTTAGAGATTCAGGCAATCAGAGTTCAGACGACCCGATCTTCTTCCGACCGAGTTTCTTCAGATTTTCAGTCGATTTTTCTCAACAATGGCACCCAAGACTCGTGCTACTTCTCGAGCGGCTCCATCATACGCGACTGGTGCAAGCAGTGGTGGCGGCGGCCAAGGCAGCGACGCGCCAGCCCACATTTCGCTCATCGGGGGTAAGAATCTTTCCATGGAGACTCTTTAGAACATTTCTAGAGTGATTTGACTTAATTTTAACTGAACAATCAACTCTTTTACCGGCGAGATCGCCGTACTCCTGCTGTAAGGCTTGGAGAAGGAGAAAAGTCTCTGACTTTCTTCTTACGCGAAGTTATCGCGTCATCCTCGCGTTTAAAACGCGGGGCTATTTTAAGTAGCAGTCGCGCTAAAAACGCGAGGCTATTTTAAGTAGCAGTCGCGCTAAAAACGCGAGGCTATTTTAGGTAGCAGTCGCACTAAAAACGCAAGGCTATTTTAAGGAGCAGTCGCGCTGAAACGGAGGCTATTTTAAGTAGCAGTCACGCTAAAACGCGAGGCTATTTTGACTTCTGCGCGGTCTAATCTTTAGCTTCGCGCGGCGCTATTCTTAGCTTCGCGCGTTCTAATCTTTAGCTTCGCGCGTCCATACTTAGAGAAATTTTCTGCCCTAGAGAAACTTCTCTTACTCTGGTATTTCTTTGTGCAGTAGGGTATTCGATGGAATCTCTTCCCCACAAGAACTACTTCGGCTTTGCTGGGGGTTCTGATCCTTCAGGCCAATTCCATTTCACTACCATCCTGCCCTCGTACAAGCCAGAACCGAAGGATCGCAAGGAGAAGTTGATCAAGTATCACCCCACTACTGCGCGAGAAATCATAACTGACACAACCTTCGAAACTGTGAATAGAGAGGCGATGGAGAAACCTGCCTTCCTCTTTGGAGACCAGATGGATCAATCAGATGAGATCCTTTCTGAAGAGGAGCGCGTTTGGTTATATAACTCAGGCGAAATGCTGATGTTTCTGCCTAGAATGGATCGTAGCTATCCTCTAGTCTATCTTCAGAGGCTGGCAATGCCTCGGAAATTAAAGTGGGGACTAACTCAAGAGCAAGATGGCGTCCCAATAGGTAAATTTGGTGCAAAAGGGGTTTATCAACATGGTTCCCCCAGATGCATTACTGGCTTGCTTCCAGGCTGATTTGGCAAGGAGCTTCCAATAGGAGAAGTCCCATCTCGTGCCCAAACTTTCTTAAGTGAGTTCCTGGCGAAGGATGGTCAGTACCCGGCTAGCGACTTCAGGATGCCTGGCTGGGTTCATTCTGCTAACAATATGTGGTGGGCCCGCCTCGTTCAGTACATGCTGGATCCCACGAGCCCATTTTAAAGGATATTGGCTTGTATAAAGCCATTAGGAATGTCCAATTCGGATTTCCCCAGAGTGCTTATCACTTTTATTGCCTCTTGGAGATGTATAACCCTGAGACCTGTACTTTCTTTACACCAGTGGGTGAGCTAGGGTTCGCTCTCCACGAGATGTTTGAGGTTTCTGGGCTCTCGATGGGCGAAGTCCCTTACGAGGAGTATATCCCCACCACTGATTAGTTGAACATGCTACTGGCGAGGGATGAGCGCATCTACGTCACGTACTGGGAGATGATGTGCCATTATCATATTTGCGCTGACCAGACAGGTGCACGTAATCATGGTATTGGCCACAAGAAGTGGGCCGAGTATCTCTTTGCCAACCTAAATTCTAAGGATAGCTCGGCCACTATCCATGGTCATTCTCCTGTCCCCATTTCAGAGATCGACCAACGTGTAGCCAGGGGCCATTACCGTTTATTTTATACCACGGAATCCAATGAGAATGGATACGGTCCCGGTACTTCATTCAAGAGCTATCACTATCAAGCCCAGTTTACAATTTCCAACAGAGGTCTCATTGCCGGGTTTTTAATGCTGTGGCTCAAAAGATGCGTCGTGCCGTCATTGCCCAAGGAAGCGATTGCAATGACCGTGGTATATCCAACGATTCTTCTTGCATACGGCCGACCCCTTGGACTCCTTCCCGCCATGGTATGCAATTTGTAATATGGACTGAGGGTGGTCTGTCGTGATTTCCTCCCTACTATTAAAGTCAAGGGGAAAGGAAAGGGCAAGTCGAAAGAGACTGTCCAGCCAAAAACTCCAAACCCTAGGGTGGAGATGCCCTACACCTATTTGATGGCGTGGCTCGTCTTGCACTGTCCCTCCTTAATGAGTGCACCAGAGCGTCGTTCGGGCGAAAAGGGCTTCCTTGTAGAACTGTATGAACGTTCTTCATGGAGGCAGAATTATATGTCTCAAATTTGGAAAACTCTTCGTGGCTTTCAGAATTATGAGATCTTCAGATGTTTCCCCGACTTTCCTGACGGAGGATATGGGATGAGGCTGAAGGATGCCGTGGGAGCAGATAAGTTCACTATTTTATCTGCAGGAGCGTTCTGGTGGCTTCTCAACATTCGTCCCGGACACTTGGTGTATCGTCAAGATCTCAGGTGTCAGATCGAGCCATATACTCCGAGTCGCTTTGTTCGCCAGTTTGGATACTCTCAACTCTATGTGGGTAATCCAAATAAAGATCTTGCTCACAAGGGAGACTTGTATGAAGGTGCCCGTGGCTGGTTCCATTTTGCAGTGGATGGGACCGAGGCTGAATTCTCCTTGCCCCAGAAGGCGCCGGAATTGGCCATGACCCTCAGCTTCTGCAATTGGTTCAATATTGCGAATGCTGACGTACCCGGCTTCTCTCTCAATCGCAGTTGTTGCAAAGAGATTGAAGCCCTCTATATTAGCCGCCAGGGTGCTCCTAGGGTAAGAATAAAAGGAATGGAAGAATTCCTTGGCGCTGCGGCTGAGCCTTCGGATGTCAGCGAATCAGACGATGATGCCGGTGATGATGACGACAATCTGGTGCTGGTGGAGCTCCTCAGCCTGTTGTCAGTCGTCCTCTGAGTCCAACTCTCAAACGCCGCGGCACTTTAAAGAAAAGGCCGGGTAAGAAGCAAAAACTGGCACAGGAAACTTTGATAGCCCCCAAGAAGTGGCTATCAAACTTGCTTCTGACTTGTTGGCTTCAGCTGTACCCCCAGCGTTGGCAAGGGATGATGAGCCTGCTAAAGCTCCAAGCGTTGCTGAGGTTTCGGCTCCTTCGGCCGTACAGCCTGTGGTAGAATCTGTGGCGCAACTAACGGGTAGCGAGACGGGTACATTGCTGGAAACGACAGTGGCTCCCCCTTCAAGTCTGACAACTGGATTTGTATCGCCTGGTATGGCCCTTAACATTTTATCTTTTGCCCGTTATTATTTAACGTAACACTGCTTTTCTGGTTTTCTGACATGCAGGTGGTCAACTTCTCTCGCCAATGCATTCGACTACCCAAGTAGAGTCTGACGATAGGATGGACCATTCCAGCTCCGTTGGTGGTGTGGGTAGCTCTGCTGGTGAGTTCGTGGCTGATTATTCCACACCGGCTGCTGCCTCTGTTCCCTCTTCAATTCCCTCAATCGACGAACTGGGGAGCGATGAGAGAACAAAAGTCATTATCGCAGCTGCTGCTAAGGAGGCCACACCGTCTCCTAGTATGCCATCTCCAACACCAGTCTGTTCCACTGAGACATTTCCCATGGTCGTTGGCGTGCCTTCTCAGTCAGCGATTTTAACGTCGTTTGTTGTCGTGGCTGCTGAGATACCTGCAACTCTTCCGACTTCAAGCCTTCCAGCAGGGGAGGAGAATAATTTGAAATTCTCGTTCGAAGAAGCTTCTCCCACCGGAGGAGCTTCAGGCGAAGTGATCCCATCTTCTCTTCCTGTTGGTGGGGGTACCCAAGTGATCTGTACTGACGGTACTTCGTCTGGGGTCTCCAGCTCTTCCAGATCTGCACTGGCTCTACTGGTCCCCCATATTATGAATTTAATGCAGGGACGGGCTTCTTCTTCTCCAATTCCAGCAACTACTGCTCCCTTTCCTACGACACCTTTCTTGGCATTACCTACTTTGCCTACCGACACTGCAAATCTTCTTGAAAAACTTTTCGGCTTCACTGTCAAGGATTTTATGCATTTGTTAAGAAGATGTGTCGAGATGGTTCTTGCTGGCCACGATTTCTTCAACTTCGCACGTCCACTGTTACTCCGCTATCTAGGAAATATTGAAGAATTCGGTGGACAAGATCGAGCAGCTCCATACCGGGCCCGCCTTGCAGCTTTAGAAGAACAGGTGACCATGCTATACGCACTCCGTCAGGCGGATGTGGAGACAATCATTGAAATAGCGGGCAGAATCCTTATCTCGAAGAAATATTTTAAGGCAGCAGGAGGAGAGATGGTTTCAGGAGCTGACAGAGCTCCAGGCCAGTCGGGAATCCGTTCTTGGCGACCTACAGAGGGTAGACTTTGGAATTGGGGAAAGTCAGGCGGCCATATCTAAAGCCCAGGAGACGATTGCCAGAGCTCGGGCCACCCTGATAGAAAATGAACTCCGATTAGGAGAATCTGTCAAGAAGCGGGAGATGTTGCTTGTCCAGCAGGAGCAGATTCAGCAGGAAGAGATGGCCAGGAATCGTGCCATAGAAGAATCTCGTCAGCAACAACTTACAATAAGTGATGATGAGTTGCGTAGGCAAGCTCAGCAAACCGTGGAGGCTTCTTATCGTAGAAATTTGGACGAGACAATAAACCAATTGAGACTCCTGGGAGGCCAATAGTTTCATCTCTCTTTACGCTTTTATCTTCCTTGTAATAAGAACTTCGTAAACAGGAGAGAGATAACCTTACGATGTTTCTTTGAAATTCTTTTTGTATCTTCTCCTTTTTAATAAAGATGATTCTTTTGACTCTTTTATTTGCCGGCTTCAAAACAGATTTGCTTGCCCAACAAATAACCTGTCGTCAAAACGATTTATCTCGGTATCGTTTATGCTCAATTTTTCGAGCCGAAGTAAAAGTTAAAGTTTAATATGGGATTTTTAGCAAACCCCCAGCTATTAACGAATTTGATTAGCCTTTACCAACTACCGTTTGAGTTGGGCTAGCCATGTTATTCCCCTCAACATGGTGAGTTGTCGAAGATTACGTTTGGGCTTAAATGCCAAACTTTTCCTCTTCCCTTTACTTTATCGGTATTGGACGATTCATACTTTTTACCCCCAGTATGAAAGGGTTGGTGAGAAACTGGTTCTCTTCCCATTGCCTAGTCGGCATTGGGCAATTCATACTTTACCCCAGTATGATGGGTTGGCGAGAAATTTAATCTCTTCCCATTGCCTAGTCGGCGTCGGACAATTCATACTTTTACCCCAGTATGATGGGTTAGCGAGAAACTTGTTCTCTTCCCATTGCCTAGTCGGCGTTGGGCAATTCATACTTTTACCCCAGTATGATGGGTTAGGGAGAAACTTATTCTCTTTCCATTGCCTAGTCGGCGTTGGGCAATTCATACTTTAACCCCAGTATGATGGGTTAGCAAGAAACTTATTCTCTTCCATTGCCTAGTCGGCATTGGGCAATTCATACTTTTACCCCAGTATGATGGGTTAGCGAGAAACTTGTTCTCTTCCCATTGCCTAGTTGGCGTTGGGCAATTCATACTTTTACCCCAGTATGATGGGTTGGCGAGAAACTAGTTCTCTTCCCATTGCCTAGTCGGCGTTGAGCAATTCATACTTTTACCCCAGTATGATGGGTTGGTGAGAAACTAGTTCTCTTCCCATTGCCTTAGTCGGCGTTGGGCAATTCATACTTTTACCCCAGTATGATGGGTTGGCGAGAAACTAGTTCTCTTCCCATTGCCTAATCGGCGTTGGGCAATTCATACTTTTACCCCAGTATGATGGGTTGGCGAGAAACTTATTCTCTTCCCATTGCCTAGTCGGCGTTGGGCAATTCATACTTTTACCCCAGTATGATGGGTTAGCGAGAAACTTGTTCTCTTCCCATTGCCTAGTCGGCGTTGGGCAATTCATACTTTTACCCCAGTATGATGGGTTAGTTAGAAACTTGTTCTCTTCCCATTGCCTAGTCGGCTTCTCTTCCCATTGCCTAGTCGGCGTTGGGCAATTCATACTTTTACCCCAGTATGATGGGTTGGCGAGAAACTAGTTCTCTTCCCATTGCTTTAGTCGGCGTTGGGCAATTCATACTTTTACCCTAGTATGATGGGTTGGCGAGAAACTAGTTCTCTTCCCATTGCCTTAATCGGCGTTGGGCAATTCATACTTTTACCCCAGTATGATGGGTTAGCGAGAAACTTGTCCTCTTCCCATTGCGTAGTCGGTGTTGGTCAATTCATACTTTTACCCAAGTATAATGGGTTGGCGAGAAACTAGTTCTCTTCCCATTGCCTTAGTCGGCGTTGGGCAATTCATACTTTTACCCTAGTATGATGGGTTGGCGAGAAACTAGTTCTCTTCCCATTGCCTTAATCGGCGTTGGGCAATTCATACTTTTACCCCAGTATGATGGGTTACCGAGAAACTTGTTCTCTTCCCATTGCCTAGTCGGCGTTGGGCAATTCATACTTTTACCCCAGTATGATGGGTTGGCGAGAAACTAGTTCTCTTCCCATTGCCTTAATCGGCATTGGGCAATTCATACTTTTACCCCAGTATGATGGGTTGGCGAGAAACTAGTTCTCTTCCTATTGCCTAGTCAGCGTTGGGCAATTCATACTTTTACCCCCAGTATGAAAGGGTTAGCGAGAAACTAGTTCTCTTCCCATTGCCTTAGTCGGCGTTGGGCAATTCATATCCTTCAGGTCAGAGGCGCTTAATTACACATGCCTAAAAGAAAGATTGGGGGCTGTTCAAACTTGAGAACTAAGCACACCAGGTTTGGGTCAGAGGCGCCAAATTGCGCATGCCCAAGAAAAGACTGATGGTGGTTCAAACTTGAGAACCAAACTAGAGGCGGTTCAAGACTCTCTCGCGTAATTTGAACTGGGTACTCCAAACACACCAGGTTTAGGTCAGAGGCGCACAATATGCATGCCTAAGAAAAGACTGATGGTGGTTCAAACTTGAGAACCAAACGCACCAGGTTTAGGTCAGAGGCGCACAATGCGCATGCCTAAGAAAAGACTGATGGTGGTTCAAACTTGAGAACCAAACGCACCAGGTTTAGGTGGCGCACAATGCGCATGCCTAAGAAAAGACTGATGGTGGTTCAAACTTGAGAACCAGACGCACCAGGTTTAGGTCAGAGGCGCTCAATGCGCATGCCTAAGAAAAAGGCTGGAGGTGGTTCAAACTTGAGAACCAAACACACCAGGTTTAGGTCAGAGGCGCACAATGCGCATGCCTAAGAAAAAACTGATGGTGGTTCAAACTTGAGAACCAGACGCACCAGGTTTAGGTCAGAGGCGCTCAATGCGCATGCCTAAGAAAAAGACTGGAGGTGATTCAAACTTGAGAACCAAACACACCACGTTTAGGTCAGAGGCGCATAATACGCATGCCTAAGAAAAGACTGATGGTGGTTCAAACTTGAGAACCATACGCACCAGGTTTAGGTCAGAGGCGCACAATGCGCATGCCTAAGAAAAAGACTGGAGGTGGTTCAAACTTGAGAACCAAACGCACCAGATTTAAGTCAGAGGCGCACAATGCGCATGCCTAAGAAAAGACTGATGGTGCTTCAAACTTGAGAACCAAACGCACCAGGTTTAGGTCAGAGGCGCACAATGCGCATGCCTAAGAAAAAGACTGGAGGTGGTTTAAACTTGAGAACCAAACGCACCAGGTTTAGGTCAGAGGCGCACAATGCGCATGCCTAAGAAAACGAGAAGGCGCGTATCTCCAGGGGTACTATGAATAGTATTTCTTCAGAATTTTGCCATTGATCGGCATCATCATCCTGTCGCCGTCTTGATTCATTAAGCGATAGGCTCCACTGGAGTATACTGTCTCCACAACAAACGGTCCTTCCCACTTGGGTTCAAACTTACCCTTAGTCTTGTGGGTTAGCACCATTGGCCTTTTAACAGCCAGAACCAAGTCTCCTTGCTTAAAGGTCCTTGGTTTGACGTTCTTATTGAACATTTGAGATATTCGGGCTTGATACAACTCAATTTGCTGTTGAGCCCTGAGACGTTTTTCATCTAACGCCTCTAGTTCTTGCAATATTTGCTGATGGCGCTCTTCTGTCGTCATCTTTGTGGCTAAAGCCACTCTCAAGGATGGTATCTGGATTTCAAGAGGCAAGATAGCCTCACTTCCATAAACCAAAGAGAATGGGGTAGTTTTGGTCGGGGTGCGAATGGTGGTGCGATAAGCCCACAGGCATTCTCTTAGCTTTTCATCCCAATCTCGTTTATTAGAAGAGACGAACTTCCGAAGGAGTTTAATAATCGTCTTGTTGAAAGCTTCAGCTAACCCATTAGCTGCGGGGTTATACGGCGTTGAAGCAATATCTTTGATTCTGAACTTATTGCAGAATCTGGAGAATCCCTGACTAATGAATTGCGGACCATTATCATGAATAATCCGTCAGGGGATGCCAAAGCCGTAAATGACATGATGCTTGACGAACTTAATCACATCTGTCGTCTTCACCTCTTTCATGGGCACGGCTTCGGCCCATTTTGAAAAATAATCGGTTATTGCAAGAATAAACCGATGTCCTCTGGATGACGGGGGAGTTATTGGCCCCACAATGTCCATTCCCCAGGCTTCAAATGGCCAGCTTGCGACGGTATTGTGCAAGTATTCTTGGGGTTGATGAATAAAATTGGCATGTATTTGGCATGCATGACATCGTTTAGCGTATGCCATTGCTTCCGTAACCATGCTCAGCCAGTAGTACCCTAGCCTTCTTCTCCAAGTTTGGGACCGGGCTGATGAGCTCCACATACTCCATCATGTGTTTCTTTCAGCACTTATTTTGCTTCTGCTTTCGATATGCAGCGTAGCAATAGACCACCTCTTGACTTTCTATACAAAGTCTGAAGTTTATGGTCATAATAAAATCTTTGGGCCTTCCTCTTTATTGAGGTGGCTTCCTTAGGATCTTTTGGTAATATCCCAGGTAAGGCATAATCCACAAACGGAAATCGCCAATCACGGGGTTCTAACTTTAAGCCAATCTGACATACCTCTTCGGCTTGAGATACCACGTCTGGGTGGAGGAGTTCTCTACTACCAATGGTGATGCTTTTAGCTTCACCTGGCGGGATTGCCAGTGTTGCGGCTAATGCGGCAAGAGCATCTGCATAAACGTTCTCATTTCGAGATATGTGGTATATGTAAAATTGTTCAAAATATCCTCCTAGCTCAATAGCTAGCTGATGATAGGGGATGAGGGCTTCATGTCTGACGTCATACTCACCTGTCATCTGATTGACGATGAGCTTAGAGTCTCCATATGCCTCTAGATGGTTCACTCCAGCTGCAGAGCTATTTTTAAGCCGATAATGAGCGCATTGTATTCCGCTACATTATTCGTGCACGGTTCTGTTAATGAGTAACCGTTAGGCAATATATGTTTATGTGGGGATATAAACACAATCCCCACTCCAGCAGCAGATCGTCTCGCGGCACCATCAAAGAACATTTGCCAAGGCTGTTCTCCGGTAACTGTGTTAACTTCTGATGTCTGCTTTAATTTGGACCAAATTGGATGGTCTGCAAGGAAATTAGCGATTGCCTGTCCCTTCATGGCCTTTTGAGGGACAAAATGTATGTCATAGGGTGATAGTAAGAGCGCCCATTTTGCCAATCGGCCATTTAAGGATCCCGGTTTGATCATTAAAATCTTCAAGGGGTTAACCCGTGATATAACATGAATTGTTTGCCCTGAAAAGTAGTGTCGCATTTTCTGAACAGCAAACACTAGGGCTAAACATTCCTTTTCAATAGGGGTATACCGCTGTTCGGCCCCAATCATTGTTCTACTTAAATAGTAGAGGGCGTGTTCATGGCCGTGCTCATTATATTGAGCAAGTAATGCTCCTAAAGCATTATCCATGGCCCTTACATATATAAGGAAGGGTTGCCCAGGGACTGGTGCCATTAGTACATGAGGCTTAGTAAGGTACTCCTTGAGGTCATCAAATGCCTGCTGACATGCCTCATCCCATATGAAAGACACTCCCTTCTTCATAAGTTTGGAGAATGGTTGGCATCGTCCAGATAAGTTGGATATGAAGTGCCGAATATAAGCGAGCTTTCCTTGTAATCCCCTTAATTCCTTAAGATTGCGGGGAGGCGGCATTTCGCTAATCGCTTTTACCTTTTCAGGGTCGAGGAAAATTCCTTTTGAAGTTATTATGAACCCCAGAAACTTCCCGCTGGATACCCCCATGAACGACTTGGTAGGATTCATCTTCAGGTGATGTTTCCGCATAAGATCGTAGACCACTCTTAAATCGTGAAGATGATCTTCTTTGTCTTTGCTTTTGACTGCTAAGTCATCCACATAGCACTCCACTGTTCTGCGCAGGTGTTCTTTGAATATGGCGCTCATTGCGCGTTGGTAGGTGGCACCTGCATTCTTTAATCCGAATGACATCACCGTATAACAGTATACCCCCTGTGGCGTTCTGAAAGCTGTATGCTTTTCATCATCCGGGTGCATCTTGATTTGGTTATAACCTGAGAAGCCATCCATAAAGGACATCCTCTCATAACCGCAAGTATTATCGATCATCACATCGGTGATGGGGAGTGGAAATTCATCCTTGGGACATGCAGCATTCAGATCTCGAAAGTCAATGCATATCCGGATTTTGCCATTCTTTTTGCGAACTGGCACTATGTTTGCCACCCAATCTGGGTGTTGTTCTTCACGGATGAAACCGGATTGTATAAGCTTATTGACCTCAGCAACTATTGCCTCCATCAATTCCGGTCGAAAACACCTCTGTTGCTGTTTAACAGGTTTGACATCTTCTTTTATATTTAACCGGTGTGTGGCAATTTGAGGGTCAAGCCCAGGCATATCTTCATAACTCCATGCGAACACATCTATATACTCTTTAATAAGGGATATAAGTTCCTCTTTTTCTAAAGGAGTTAGTATGTCGCTTATGAAAATGGGTTTCGAATTTTCTTCTGTTCCCATGTTAACCTGTATTAATTTATCTTCTGTGGGCGGGTCACGCTGTTCAAAGCGGACATCCCAGAGAGTATCCATATGCCTAGCCCAAGCATCGTCTTGAACGTCAATTGGTTCCTCGTCGCTTTCTGGCACGGCTGAAACCATATTGGCTGTCAAAGATTGAAACCAAGCACCGGTGCTTATATCCGAATCATGATCGGGTGAAAATGTTTCTTCTTTGACCGAAGAACTCTCTTCAGCTTTTAATGGTGACGAAGGTGGAGTAGATACATAACCCAACCCCCTGCGGGTCTTCTGATAATAATCAGGGCTCTTTCCTCTCGGTCTAAACGAGGGTATGAGATTCCGTCGCCCTTTCCCAAAGTTTAATCCCGGCTTGTGGGTGAAATCATATCCCATTTTCTTCATTATTTGCCGAGACTTCTGTTCATATAGGTGAAATTTGGGTGATGTCTGCTCATCACTTTCACTGCTTTGTTTTCGGCGAGGTGAGGTAATTACTTTACCGAATATAATCGGCCTTTGGGATTCTCTTTGAGGAGGCACTTCAAAGTAGTGACCTTTCTCCTCAGCTATTTTAGACCGAGAGAGGAGGGATAACCTAAGTGGCAAATGACATGCCGCCAGAACTTCAAGTTCGGATAGGCCATCCACTTCGGTAGAAGTATAAGAGGGTTCTGTTTCAGTAGCTACAGCATGCTCATAGACCAACCTTATACTTTCATTAACAACCCATTCACTTCCGATTACATCATTTAGATCATCATCAATACCCAGACTAAAATCTAAGTGGGGGTTGATTTCATAATCACCCCCGTCGTCTTCCTCAGGAAGCTCGTACTCAGTGTCGGCTTCATTGCCACTGTCGTCGGGCTTTGGAGACTTGCTAAGACTGTCATTGGAGGCTTCATATGCTGGCTTGTAGAGTGCAGCATCTGTGAAGTAATTCTCCAACCTTTTGAATGGCTGCTTGTCCGCAATTAGTGTCCGGACCTCTCCTTCCTCATCGCAATATTTCATGCACTGGTGAAGAGTCGATGGTACTATCATATGAGCGTGGATCCAAGGTCGCCCCAATAAAATATTGTAGGAGGTATCAGCGTCAATTACGTAGCATGTAACCTCTGTTTTCAAGTCTCCAATTTGACACCGCAATCGGATCTTACCAAGAGGATGGCTATTATTAGCGTTGAATGCATAGATGGTAGTGTGTGTAGGTGTCAAGCGATGAAGGAAAATCCCCAACAGCTGCATCAATCTACTTGGCACGACGCTGAGTGCAGAACCTTGATCAATCTGAATTCGGTCCACTTTTGTGGACCCAACATATCCAGTGAAATATAAAGGCCTATTATGCTTTATATTCCTCACCTGCATGTCTTCTGGAGAGAAGATGATTTGTGGGACTTGCCTCCTCACTTGATGATAGTGGGGGCAAGAGTCCCGTTCTTCGATGGCCGGCTCGACAATCTGAGCTAGGAATGACTCAGAGTCTGCCAAGGCCTCTTTTAGAGCTTCACGTGTTCATTTTGATAATCTCAACAATTCGTAAAGCGTCACTCGCGCTGGGATGTTAGCCAACTGTGCAATTATGTCAAATTCGAAGGGAGTTTCTTTGGCTCCTTCATCTCTGGCAGGATTCTTCTGGAAACGAAGTCCTTTCTGCTTTGCAGGCTTTGCGAGTTCTGCATAGATGTCTTTTGGATCAACTCTAGTGTAGTCCTTAAGATATGTTTTTCCAGATCGAGTACCGGAAGGGCCTGCCCCTTCTTGATGGGTGGCCATAGTTTCGGGTTCTTCTTCAAAATCTGTGAAGGCTTCCGAAGTTATATATTCTTCCTTTATATCTGCAGAAATGGCATTAATAGCCCGTTTCTTCTCTTGACCTCCTGAAGTAGTCCATTGTTTATCCTCTAGCAAATCAGGGTGAACCCACATAACTTCCCCCTTCTGGATAGTTACGGGGACAAGTCCCTCTTGGGCTTTGTTGTGCGGATCAAGATTCTTCGTGACCATCTTACCCTTAGGGATTGGGGTCACTCGTGCGGGAAACTCGTGGGTTCCGACCATTATGGTTGCCATATTGGCAGTGACCTTAATCTGTTCTTCCTTAAGCGTCAGAACTCTAGCCTCTATTAGTGCTTGGATTCTGTTCTTAAGGGGAAAACAATCCCTGGTAGGGTGCCCAACATTCCGGTGATAAAGACAGTAGTTGGGGTCTTTAGTTTTACCAGCATCTTCTGGTTTCTTATTCTCCGGAAGTTTTAGCATTCCCTTCTTCTGGAGCAGGTGAAAGAGGATATGCGTCTGTTCCGCCTTGAAAGTGTAATTTCTTTCTTGTTGCGGTCTGATTTGCCTTGATCCTCGCTGACCTTAAGGCTTTGGCTCTGGCAGAGGACCGGTTTTCTGAGGAGCAGCTTCTGACGACATGACTGCTTTCCCTTTATACTTATTGCTGTTGTTTTGGGTATATGGCTTACTACCCCCAGCGTTTCTTGATCCGCGGGATTCTTCAACTCGGCGAATCAAGTCTTCAGCTTGCTCTCCTTGTTTGAGCAGGTCCCTCCACGTCTTAGACTCTACGGCCCCCATTTTGAGGAGCACATTGGTCTTAAGATTGTGTCGACAGGTCTCGACTAGAGTTTCCTGGATTATTCCGTGTTTACAATGTACGGACTGCTCCCGGAACCTTTCTATAAAATCTTTAACCGCTTCTTGCTCTCCTTGTCTAGTCGCAAGGAGGGAATGAACCGTAATCTCGGTATCATCCTCGAAGAAATGTGAGAGAAATAATTTCTCAACATCTAACCAGGTATTGATAGTACCTGGGGGCAACTGCATGAACCAAGTGAAGGCAGGCCCTCGCAAAGTACTTGCAAATACTTTGGTCATAATGGGATCATTACCCATTAAATGTCCTGCTTGGGACAAAAAGTAATATATATGCTGACTGGGCGATCCCTTCCCGTCGTATGGCTCTAACTTGAGCGGCTTATACTTTGGTGGGTAAGGTATCATATCCCATTCAGGAGGATACGGTCTTGAGACCCCAGCTTCTTTCAACTCCTTTTTACGCATTAAAGCTTCGAGTTGACTCTGCAGCTTTTCTATCTTTTCGCCATGCGGATCATGGAAAGAAAATCTATTCTCTTCCTTATGCATCGAGTGGGCTTTATCTTCCTGTTCTTCTTCATTCAGAGATTCTGTGCCCTTTTTGGCATTATCTTCAACAAATCTCGATAGCATGACTTTGAGTCCTTCAATCATCTTTTGCTGCTCTCAAATCATCTTTTCTTGAGCTTCAAATCTCTGATTGATATCGTCAGACTTATCTGCCATATGCGATGCTGACTTCTGTAGCCGAGATGATGTAGAGGACGGAGGCGAGGCTATAGCGGAATTATCGCTGTCCTCGTCGTAAGAACCCCCTGCGAGCTTCTTATAATTTTGGGGCGGGACGCCTCCTGATCTTAGTCGAGTAACACGATGAGGTTCTTCATCGCTCGATTCTGAATTATCATCCGTCTCTGCAATTTTTCTCCCTTTTCCCACCATGTTGGAAGTTACAGCTCTCCATTGTTTCAGGGAAGTGGTTCTTGTCTTCTTAGCAGGATTCTGGTTTGACTCGTTTAATCGGTCGAACACAGATATCCTGTTCTTACTGCAGCCACAGTTGTCCATCACGGCTGATACTGCTGTCACAAGTTGCTGGCAATGGCAGATATGTTCAACTTGAAGTTGGTCTATGTCTCTCTTCTTAGAGAAATGTTCCCTGAGATCAGTGCCTCTAGCCATGGAGTCAAGAGGTCCATTCAACTCTTGAGAATGTTTGGGAATCCACTGAAGCTTCTTTGATTGATCAACCCTGACTCTGGGGTCGGACCGATCCTCGCGTGGCTTAGGAATAGCCTCGTGTTTCACAATGCGGGCCTGAAGAATAGCTCCGCGCTTATCTACACTAGCCTCGCGTTTCTCGCTGGCTTGGTGTGTCCTTAGAAGTTTAGCTTCTGGAATAATAGCCCCGCGTGAAGAGAAATTCTTGCACGCTGGCTTATCTTTGCGATTAACGCAGATCATAGCTTCGCGCTTAGCGCGGTTTTTACGGCTGACAACTATTTGCCAATCATCTTCACGTTCCTTGTAGGTGTCAGAAATCTTGCGTTTGTTGCAAGTATCACTGGCTTCGCGTCTCTCGCTAGGCTCAGTAATAGCCTCGCGTGGAGAATCACACGCTGGCTTTGAATAATTTTTATACTCGCGTAACTCGCGAGTGTTGGGTATTCTGCGACTAGCGCAACCCTTACTGGCTTCGCGTCTCTCGCTAGGATCAGTAATAGCCTCGCGTGGAGAATCACACGCTGGCTTTGAATAATTTTTATACTCGCGTAACTCGTGAGTGTTGGGTATTCTGCGACTAGCGCAACCCTTACTGGCTTCGCGTCTCTCGCTAGGCTCAGTAATAGCCTCGCGTGGAAAATCACACGCTGGCTTTGAATAATTTTTATACTCGCGTTCCTCGCGAGTGTGAGGAATCTTGCGTAACTCGCCAGTATTACCAGCCTCGCGTTTCTTGCTTGGCTTAGTATCAGCCTCGCATGGAAAATCACACGCTGGCTTTTCCTTGCTTTTAAGGCAAGTTGTATCTTCGCGTTTAACGCGGTAGAGATTGGTCTCGCAGGTAGCGCGAGCCAGTTTGGGAGGGACCATAGCCTCGCGTCCTCTAGAGTTAGCTCCGCGTCCAAGGCGGGATTTGAGGGCTCTACGCCTCGCTCTCCGGCTCCTGTTCCGGAGTTGGGTCCTGGTCAGTCCAGTTCCCAAGTCTTCTTCGGCAATCGGAAGCTCATCCTTGGCTAGGATTTCTTGTGTGAACTCCGGCTCTATAGCCGCAGTCTCCAAGGATCCCCGTCTCTCGGTGGATACCTCTCTACCCGTTACTCGGGCATTGGAGTACATGCGACGATAGTGTCGTGTCTCATCCAAGTCACCTGATCCGGAGGAGAGGAACTCCTCGTACTTCTGCTGGTCGATTTCAACGACCAGCGTGTCTACTTCGGATCCGATCAAGTCAACGTCCGATTGCGCCACAATCTCTTCATCAGTGAAAGAGACGGCTCCCACTGTGGTCGCCAGTTTGTTCATCGCAAAAGTTCCTTCGCTTCCTCCAATTGAATTAACTTAAATTACAATAGAAGTGAACAAGATATAAAGAGAACAAACGAGAGGATTTTATATTTCAATTTCTCTCTTTTACAATAGTTTCGTGGGATCTGTGGCGATGGGATCTATAGTAGTTCCTTTGGACGATCGGTACATTGAAATATTCTCTTTTAAAGATATCGGCCGACTATAGACGATCTTCTCTGGTTTTGATTTGTTCAAGGCTCTCTCGCGTAACTCGAACTTCTCAAGAACTCCAGAAAGAAGATGGTGATTTTCTCTGATCTTCACGAACTCAAGGCTCAGTGCGTAACTTGAATTCTCCAAGATTTCAGAAAAATATCTCAATTGCCGAAAAGAAGACCCTTAGGGTTTCACCAGGAAGGTATTTATAGCCCCAGGTTAATGCAAGAGTTTCTATCTAAATAGAACTCGCATTCATCAAGGATTCCAATCAAATATCTTAGTTTTGATGGAATTCTGATTAGACTTGATTCGGGTATTTGGATAGGCCCAAAATCATAATTTCAATCAACTTGAGATTCTGGTTATCTGCTTACGCGGAGCTTTAATCGCATCAAAACGTGGTGCTAAATAACCAAAACGCGGAGCTAACGCGGAGCTATTGATCATCTCCGCGTTTTACTCAAATTCGAGGCTAATACAAGCCAAACTGCGGAATCAACGCGGAACTATTAGACATCTCCGCGTTTTATTCAAACACAGGGTTAATGTAACCAAACGCGGAGCTATTGAATTAGCTCCGCGTTCTGTTGTGGAAAATCCTTTTAACTTAGAAATTTTCACTGCCAACATATATGATGATATTATATCAATAAATATAACTATAAGTGCAAATGAAACCTTGCTAATATATATATATATATATATATATATATATATATATATATATATATATATATAGCTACGAAAGTTCCTCTTGTCCTTGGAGTTCTATAGGTCATATTTTTGAAAGAACTTGAATTCAATCATCAAAATAAAATCGAATACAGCAGAATTTACATACCTGCAGCCATATTGATTAAATCTGAAGTCTGACCTGAATCACGCCTTGATTACCTTTTAAACCGAGATCTTCTGACCTATCACCTCTATACAATCTGAAGTTTTGTGTACGCTCTGTTTGATGGAGGCACAGGCGTTTATATAGAGGCTAGGTTAGGGAGCCGGTTACTCACGAAATCCTAATTTGACACAAATTATCAAAACTATCCCTACCATCAAGGGAATCCCAATTTGACACAGATTGTCAAAACTATCCCTATCATCAAGGGAATGGGCCAGACTTAAAGCCCAAAATATGTGAGTAACTTAATAACCCATTATCTTTAATTATCACCTCAATATATATTTGGGCCACATTAATCTAACATTCTCCCACTTGGCCCAAAGATATATAAAATACTTTATAGGTGATAAAACTGAAAATGGCCATAAACATTTGACATGTCAAATCATGGGTTAACTTCATAACTTAACTAAAAACTCTCTTAATATGAATCATGGCGGTTATGTTCTTTATATTGACGAACACTCCCTTCCATGTATTACAATATTAAGAAAAATTCTTAATCAAATACTCAAACTTAATGAATGAATAAATCTTTATTTGAACTTAAATCCATTCAGGTCCAAACCAAAATATGAGATGAAATAAAACATAACTTAATGTGCACAAAAGTTTATCATCTCTAATTGAAACAAAACTCAAATGGAAATAAATGGATCACAAAGAGCTCAACAATCCCATTCTTTCTACATGATCCACGAACGACTTAGCCGGCAAACCTTTAGTCATAGGATCAGCAATCATGAGATTAGTACTAATATGCTCAATGGCAATTGAACGCTCCTTTACTCGATCTCTCACGACCAAATACTTAATGTCAATGTGCCTGTTTCCACTTCCACTTTTATTGTTCTTTGAAAAGAACACTGCAGCTGAATTATCACAGTAAATCCTCAATGGTCGTGAAATACTGTCAACGACCCTCAAACCTGCTGTCAACGACCCTCAAACCTGATGAAATTCCTTAACCACAACGCCTATGCAGTAGCTTCATGGCAAACTATAAACTCTGCCTCCATAGTAGAAGAAGCTGAAATGGTTTGCTTAATGCTTCTCCAAGAGATGGCGCCTCCGGCAAGGATAAAAATGTGACCAGATGTAGACCTTTTAGTGTCTTCATACCCATTAAAATCTGAATCTGAATATTCAACCACCTCTAAATTGTCAGTGTCTGTATGTGAGCCTAAAATACTTGGTTCCTTGCAAATACCGCATAACCTTTTTAGCAGCTTTCCAGTGATCTAATCCTGAATTACTCTGGTATCTGCCCAATATCCCTACTACAAATGAAATATCAGGTCTTGTGCATACTTGTGCATACATTAAGCTGCCAACTGCAGATGCATTTGGTATGCATTTCTTCTCTTCTCATTCCAAGTCATTCTTTGGACACTGTTTCTGACTGAAGGTGTCCCCTTTGACAATGGGTGCTATAGATGATGAACAATTACTCATCCTAAATCTCTCTAAAACTTTTTCAATATAAGCCTTTTGAGATAATCCTAATGTCTTTTCAGATCTATCTCTGTGAATCTCTATGCCAATGACATAAAAAGCTTCACCTAAATCTTTCATTTCAAAGTTTTTCGAGAGAAAATCTTTAGTCTCATGTAGCAATCCTAAGTCATTGCTTGCAAGCAAAATATCATGTACATATAGGATTAAAAACATATATCTGCTCCCACTCACCTTAAGGTATATACATTCATCAACGACGTTTTCTGTAAAACCATAAGAGGTTATAACGTCATGAAATTTTAAATACCACTGACGTGAGGCTTGTTTTAATCCATATATAGATTTCTTTAATTTGCAAACCAAATGACTTTTATCACTGGCAATAAAACCCTCAGGCTGAGTCATGTACACTTCTTCTTTAAGATCCCCATTCAAGAATGTTGTCTTCACATCCATTTGGTGTAATTCTAGATCAAAGTGAGCCACTAAAGCCATGATTATCCTGAATGAATCCTTCTTTGAAACTGGAGAGAAGGTTTCGTGATAATCAATACCTTCTTTTTGAGTGAAACCTTTTGCAACAAGTCTGGCCTTATATCGTTCAATATTACCAGATGAGTCTCTTTTAGTTTTATAAACCCATTTACAGCCAATAGCTATAGACCCTTCCGGTAATTGAACGAGATCCCAAACTTGATTATTATCCACAGATTTCAACTCATCCTGCATGGCTTCATACCAAAGGCTCGAATTTACACTATCCATGGCATGTGAAAAACAACTAGGATCATCTTGAAGGCTTGACTCCTGCAAATAGACCAAATAATCACTAGAGATAGCTGATTTTCTTACCCTTGTGGATCTTATTACACCCCCTTCTTGTTGAACAGTGGGTTCAACAGGAATATTCTCTTCATGGGATTGTTCTTGAATTGGTTGTTCTTCAATGCTACTCAATTGAGTATCTTGAAAAACAATCAATTGATCTAAGTTTAGTGGTCGTTCAACAGAATCTACAGTTTTCTCAATTTGTACCATATGAGGATAACTCCCACTAACCTTAGAATCCTCAAGGAATTTAGCATTTCTTGATTCAACTATCTTTAGTGTATTTGAGGGACAATAAAATCTAAACCCCTTGGAGTTAACTGGATAGCCAATAAAATAACCGCTAGTTGTCCTCAGATCCAATTTGTTTATATTTGGATTATAAATCCGTACCTCAGCAGGACAACCCCATACGTGTAAATGTCTCAAACTAGGTTTCCACCCGTTCCATAATTCAAAAGGAGTTTTAGGAACAGCCTTAGAGGGAACTCTATTCAAGACATACACAGCAGTTTTTAAGGCCTCGCTCCATAAACTAATAGGGAGATTAGAATTGCTTATCATGCTCCTCACCATATCCATAAGAGTCCGATTTCTTCTTTCAGCCACACCATTTTGTTGAGGTGTACCGAGCATTGTGTATTGTGCAATAATGCCCTCTTCCTGAAGAAATAAAGCAAATGGACCCTTTTGTTGTCCCATCTCTGTGTACCTACCATAATATTCTCCACCTCGATCAAATCTTACGATCTTAATCTTTTTGCCCTTTTGTTTCTCTACTTCTGGCTTAAAATTTTTAAAAACATCCAGTGCTTCTGATTTATTATGTAGAAGATAGAGATACATGAATCTGGAATGGTCATCTATAAATAAGATAAAATATTTTTGACCATTTAAACATGGGGTGGAGAATGGTCCATAGATATCCGTGTGTATGATCTCAAGAATCTCTGTACTTCTAGTGGCACCTTTACTGTCCTTGTGGGTTTGCTTACCCTTAATGCAATCCACACACAAGTCAAGATTGTTCAACAAACCATCATGAACAAGTCTTTTTATTCTCTCAATGGAGATATGTCCCAATCTCCTATGCCACAATTTAGAAGATTCTTCATTGATGACATTTCGCTTAATACCAGCGTTATCATACAATAATTGCACACATAAGTAGGGTCCAAATCAATTTTGTACAATCCATCAGAATTGTAACTAGTACCGACTATTTTATTATTCCAAAAAAGATTAAATATTGTTCTTTTCACAAAATGAAAATCATAACTAATTCGATGGAGTCTAGATACAGAAATCAAATTTCTTGAAAAAATTGGAATATAAAAAACATTTTCTAAGTCTAAAACAAATCCAGATTGTAAAATTAGTCGGTAGGTCCCCACGGCTTCAACTTGTGAAGGTTTCCGATTTCCTGAATAGATATAACCTTCACTTGCCATCGGTTTCCTTTGATTTAGAAAACCCTGCATGGTATTAGCAATATGAATAGTTAAACCAGAATCTATCCACCAAGTATTACTTGGAGCATCAATGAAAAAAGATTCATGACACACAAGAGATATGAGAATACCTTTCTTTTCGAGCCATGCCTTAAACTTAAGACAGTCTTTCTTTACGTGTCATTTCTTCTTACAGAAGAAACATGCTCCTTTATTGCCATATTTCTTCATTGGCACATCAGCATCTTTTTTCTTCTTTAGGCCACTTTTAAGCTTCTTGGCATTTCCTTTATCATGATTTACTAGATGAACAGTCTCTAGTTTTTCATGTTTCATTCTCTCCTCCTCCTGAACACACATGGTCAATAATTCATTTACTGACCATTTTTCCTTCTGTGTGTTATATGATATCTTAAAAGGAGTATAATCTGTAGGGAGAGAATTCAGAATGAAATGCACCAAGAATGACTCGGAAATCTCAATCTCAAGGGACTTTAATTTAGCAGCAATGTCCCGCATTTCCATTATGTGCTCTCGCACGCCTTTTGCATGATCATACTTCATGCTTGAGAGTTTTTGCATTAGGGTGCTTGCAAATGCCTTATCAGATTTCACAAACTGTTTCTCAATAGTTTTCATGAAATCTGTGACTTTTTCACAATCAGGAATGGAACCTCTAATACTTTTACTTACATGAGCTTAATAAGTATCAAACTTAAGCGATTAGATCGCTCCCACCTCTCATATGATGCTTTCTCACCAGCGCTACTTGATTCCGTGGGATGTGGAGGCTCATCTACACGAAGCGCCAAATCAAGGTCCATACACCCTAATGTTAAGAGAACTTTTTCCTTCCAGTCCGAAAAATTGTCACCCGACAACATTGGAATACGAGAAGGATCATTGTAAAATGTAGTAGGAACTGCAAAGAAAACATACATTAGAGCCATGATATTAATTCCAAACATGTCAGTAAATTCATACCTCAACAGGTCACAAATAATGTTGAATTTACAAAACCTTTATTATAAGACTGGTAAGACAAATCATTAAAATACCAATTCCATACCTGTGGGCCTAGGAATAACACTTTAACACTCAATTAACCACCTTATTCTAATTAAACATGAAAATAAATACCTCCCTGTGGAGTAAAGTACTTACCTTATTGTTTAATTACAAATTTTACAGAATATAATCTTTGTCTCAAAACTTCATGATAAGGCTGATAAAATAAACCAAAATAAAATCCATACCTGTGGGCATAGGATAATTATTTAAGATTTTATTTATCACCTTATCCTAATTAAACAACAAAATAACTACTTCCCTGTGGGGCAAAGTAACTATTTTATTACTTAATCACAATTTCATTAAACTTACTTTATATCCAATAAATAACCATAAAATGGGTATATACTTTATCATTAGCTCCGATCTTTCAACTTTAATGGAGTAACTTTATCGATAAATACCCATAATTTTAATCGGACATAAATCATTTAAAATCCCTCATGACAAAGATTCAATTACTTTATTGCCTTTGTACATATTATATATGTTCTAAACCATAATAAAGGCCAGGCTCTAACTTGTAATCATATTAATTACAATGTTTCATATCCCCAAATTTATCAAATTATGAGACATACTACAAACTACATATCAAACAATACATAAATTTAAATAGATAACAAAAATTTAATGAGCACTAATACAAATACAGAATTGCAATAGCTCAGTTGGCTAGAGCGTGTGGCTGTTAACCATGAGGTCGGAGGTTCAAGAGCGCTCCCGAACAAGGACCCAGCGTCTCTTTTTTTTTTTTTTTTTTTTTTATTTCACAGTTTTAAAAAAAAGGGCTAGAAAGTATAAATATGTAACATGTAAGGCTCGAACTCTCAACCAAAGATTTGAAATTTATGCCCTAACCAATTGCGCCACAAGCTTTAGGTGTTCATAGTTACTGGTCCGTCTCTATTTAATTTAATTAAAGATCGAAAATCTTCAAAAATAACGACTAGGGTTCTGATTGATACCTTCAAGCCCATCTATTAGATTAATCAATATAGCATGAAGGTTGGCTCTGATACCACATGAAAGAACTTCAATTCAATCATCAAAATAAAATCGAATGCAGCAGAATTTACATACCTGCAGCTATATTGATTAAATCTGAAGTCTGACCTGAATCACGCCTTGATTACCTTTTAAACCGAGATTTTCTGACCTATCACCTCTATACAATCTGAAGTTTTGTGTACGCTCTGTTTGATGGAGGCACAGACGTTTATATAGAGGCTAGGTTAGGGACCCGGTTACTCACGAAATCCTAATTTGACACAAATTGTTAAAACTATCCCTACCATCAAGAGAATCCCAATTTGACACAGATTGTCAAAACTATCCCTATCATCAAGGGAATGGGCCAGACTTAAAGCTCAAAATATGTGAGTAACTTAATAACCCATTATCTTTAATTATCACCTCAATATATATTTGGGCCACATTAATCTAACAATTTTCTCATGATGTGGGTTCTGTCCGAGCCAACTTGTCGTGAAGCATTTAGGGCGTCTAGCCTACTAATTACCTTGGCCCCATTACTACAAGGAAGGCTGTAGTTATCATAATATCCTACATGAAAAATTAAATTTAAAAGTGAATTAATTAAAAAGAAATCAATTAATTAGAGGTAACCCGGGTTTAGGAATGAAGGAGTCCACAAGTCTCACACGGTCGAGCCGAGACGAGCGAGAGGTTTAAGCCAAAAAAAAAAAAAAAAATGGCACAGTTTCGTGGTCACAGATGTAGGGATGGATCCAGGCATTCACATCAGAGGGCAAATATATATGTATATATGTGTATATATGTAAGAAAGTCATCTTCCATCTTGCTGTGAAGTTGTTTTTTTTTTTTTTACAATACGCATTGCTGAAAATGACCTTTCTGTAGTTGCAATAGTACTGGAAGAGTAAGCACGAGTATGATCACTCTATAAATATGTGAATAGATTACTGATGTTTTAGTCATTAACAATTATTGACAGAGTTTAGAAATAATTGACAAACTCTTATGGTATGGATGTCAAAACACATTAAGTTTGTAATGATGAAGTTGTATACTTTGTAAAGTCTTGTGAATGAAGTTTTTCTGCTTGCTAACAAATATCATTTATTCTGAAAGACTCTGATGCATAAAAGAATTTAATGTTGAACTAAGAATTAGCAATTGTGTTGCATGGCCACTAAATCAACCATTTAATTCCTGTAATGGGAATCTATTGCTGCATAAAAAATATTCACTTGTTAATGATGCCCAATTCTGAAGTTCTTTTTGTTGATGACAAGCCCGACCTTGTCTGGCAGTATATCGAGCACTCATATATGGAATATCCATATTGCATTCTTCACAAAATAATTTATTATCTATGAACCCTTGATTAAGTTTTTTAATAGATGAAATAATTTATATAGCATTTAAAATATCTTGAGATTCATATTACAAAACTTGACAAAGTACGTCATTGATCTCCATAATTCCTTTCATGAGATGTAATATAAAAACAAAATTAAATGAAGTCAATGCCTCATATGTAGAGTCTGCATCCCCTCGTTGAGAAGGATTAGTTCCATGATCTATGATATTAAGTAAAACTGTACATATTGCACTGAATATTTTTATCAAGTTTGAAACTGGCTTTCAATTAGAGCTCCAATGAGTATCTCCATCTCACTATAAAGTGCCAATTTGGTTAGGCCCATTTCCCGTCTTCAATTCATCAATTGAGATCATATATGCAAGGTCACTAGCTTGGGCTAGTTTCAATTCATCATTCCGTTTACATGAAGCACCAACAATATTGACTACAGAAGTTAATTTAGTAAAGAATTGATGGTTGGGAATAACTTCTTTAGAAGCTGCTACTAGCGCTAATTGTAAACGATGTGCAAAACAATGAATATAGTAGGTTTGTGGACAGTCATTCAAAACCCAAGCTTGCAATTCATGAAATTCACCTGGCAAATTCCTTCTCCATCGTAAACTTGACCTCTAATATTTTGAATAATTAGATTGTTGTTTGGCAATACATTATATAGAGCATTTTTTAAAGTCTCTGCCATAGTATCCATAATATGAATATGTTCAAAAAATCCTTCTCACACAAAACCACTTTTATCAACAAACTTTAATGCAATTGCCATTTGTTCTTTCTTTGACTCATCACGAGCTTCATCAATAATTACACAAAACATCCTATCACCAATTTCCCTTTTTTACCTTAGTTGAAAAATATGCAAAATTACTTTTTGAATTAATGGTGATGTATAAGAGGCATTTCTGGGTGACTTATCAAATAATTCAGTAATCATGTCATTATATGAATCCAATAAATTAAACATTTCAAGAAATTTTTCACGATGTATAAAACCAGAACTTTCATCACGACCACGAAAAGCACAAATGCAAAACATCTCACTATATCAATTGATACTTTTAGTTAGAGTCGATTATCTTTAATTTGTTTAGATGTGAAATTTTATATAACCATTTGAATACGTTGAGACTAATTCATCAAGTCCTTACAGATGTTTCAGCAATATTGTGAAAAGAGCTGTAATCTTTCCCTATATGATTGAGAAAAGTATAATTTTTTCCGTTTCGAACTTTTTTCCAACTCTTAAATCCATCAATAACAAATACAATTTGTCCAGCATACCCAAAACCAAATGATTTATTTAAAAGAAAATAAGGCAAACAAAATGTTGTCCGGTGAAAATTCTAACCATAAAGAAAATAGTTTAAACCTTGAAGACTGAAAATTGTAAGGATTAGCTACTAATCCGGATTTTAGATACTCTGAGAGTATAAACTGCTATGGACCATTTTTTATATAAGCTCACCGAATTTCATCCCATTGATTAACATAATAATTCCAAATCTGAGTACGTAATTCTGGGTTGAATTCTAAAGAATTGATATCAATTTTCTGAGATTTTAATTGAGGATTTTAGAAATTGAGACTTCAATACTAGAGGCTGGCATGGCTTGGATTGCTAACATAATTTTTCAGATAATTTGCATTTTTTTTCTTGGAAAAAAACTATCTATTATAGTTGTAGATGATTTTTCCATTTAGAATATAAAATCCACGCAGAAAGAAATAAAACTTTTAAATTATGTTATTTATTATTGGTACTCAAAAGTGTAAAAGAAAAAAATAAATTATATATCGTCTTAGTCTAGTTGACAAATTAATTAATTGACTTGTAATTTAGCTAACCAAACACTTAGTTACTATATAAATTTAACTTTAAATTTTACTTATACATTTTATCAAACAAGTAAATGAAGACAGTAAGTAGACAATTTATTTAATTAATATTAGCCATTTACCTTGCTGATCAGAGAAAATGCCGAAAGAGAATCTCAATAATTACTTATAAGAAAAAGAATTCAAATATATCACTAAGCAACCAGTCAATCTAATTTTAAAAAAAAATAAAATAAACAATAATATCATATTTGAGAGAAAGATATCCAAATTAGAACTAAAAAAACTTATTAATTCTTGATCTCGAAGACTTTGTAAGTTCGAAACTTTAACACGATGAACTTTTCTCTCTCTTAATGTAAGCAATGCTTTCGAGTAAATTTTATTTTTCTCTTGGTCTCAAAATTTTATTTTTCTCTTGTTTGAAAAATGAGAGACGCACTTAGATAAAAATTTCTCTTGGATGAAAAATAATTGCCCAAAGAAAAAATTCCCTGAAGTTTGACGTTGACCTTGCGGCAATACGGCGGCAGTGTTTCACAGATGTCTATCATATAGTATTCTAGGTTTAATTAGTTTTATCAGTTACTAATGCCTTATTAAGTCCAATAATTATAACTAAGTGTAAGCCCATCCCATATTAGCCTTGGACCCATGTTTAGAGATTCATTTTAGAGGGAAGTGAATCATGGCCCCCCACTATCCCAACATAATTCCGTTCCTGGTTGGAATATAAAAGGGAATTTCTTAGCCAGCGTTATATTTATAATTATAAGTTTGCTATTTTTAATTTTAGACCAAATAGTCCTCTCATTCTCTCCATTTCAACATTCCTTTTTTTCCTTAGTGGGCCCTAACCTCTTCAGCTACCTCTCAAGCCCACACGACGGTTGTATAAATAAAAATTAAAAAAAATAAACTGACCTCCCAAACCCTAAATTCCGTTCTAATTAAGCCTCGATTTTCTAGTGAGCCCATCTTTTTCTTAGTGAGCCCCATTTTTTTCTAAGTGAGGCTCATTTTTATACTCTAATATATGGTTGGTGGTTACAGTGGTAATCTTGAAAAAAACATAGGGCTCACTAAGAAAAAAGGAAGCACTAAGAAATTGGGGCTCACTAGGAAAAGTGTGTGTGTGTTGGGGGGCATCTAGCAACTCTCAATATAAAAGTGCATCTTGCATTCCTCGAAATGTTTGTTTGATTGTCACAAGTTTCTCGAGTCTTCTAGGCTGTCATATTTGGCGCGAGGGCAATATGTAGTGGGCCTTGGTGATGAACTTGCTAGTAAAGTTATTTGGCTGGGAGGCTTTCCCTCTTGATTAGTTGAGCCAGCCAAGATTGATGTATTTGCCGCTGCATGGTTCCGAACACGTGTAGTTCATACGGATATGACTTAGCCAAAAAAAAAAGATCCGAGTTAATAACACGCATCGAAAGCCCCATGCAAGTGGAAATTAAAGTTAAGTACATAATTAGGCATACGATATCAATTAATAATACAGTAAAACACATATTGAGAATAAAAAAAAGTTTGAGATAGAGAAATTTTATATTAAAATTCACTCATAATGGAGTGTGTATAGAAAGTGTACCTAAGATGAGTGATAATATACAAAAAAATTATGCATTTTAGGTACATTTTAACCGTATATTGGATATGTACAAAATAAATTATTTTTCAACAATAGAACAAATAAAATCCCTTAATCGATAATAAAGATAATAAAGAAGTATCTAAATCGTATGATTTTTTATATGTCATCTATTTAGAGCATGGAAATTACAATTAATGGTTCAGATCCTTTATATATATTTTCTATATTGAAATTTAGGACGTTTGCATAGGCAACTGTCCTATGACGTCGTCTTAGGTAAATGGTACACCATTCAAATATATATATATATATATATATATATATATATATATATATATATATATATATATATATATATATATATATATATATGAGAGTTGTTTTTGTAAGCATCCTAATTCTCAACGTAAATAGTTTTTATGAAAGATCCAAACCATTAATTATTATATTCACATTAAAAAGTGATGATATATAAAAAATCATACATTTTAGGTACATTTTGACCGTATGTTGGATATGTACAAAATAAACAATTTTTCAATAATAGAACAAATAAAACTTCTTGATCGATGACAAAAAAGTATTTAAATTGCATAATTTTTTATATGTTATCTATTTAGAGTATGAAAATTACAATTAACGGTTCAGATCGTTTATATACACTTTCTATGTTAAGATTTAGGGTGTTTTCATAGGCAATTGTCCTATGATGTCGCCTTAGGTAAATGGAAGGGATTTTCAACATGATATCAGAGCAACTCCAATTCAATTTCTATTGGGCACGCATTTAATTGTTGGTTTTAAAAAATAATAATAATACCACTACGTAAAGTTCAGGAGTTTGACTAGTAAAAAAAAAACTTCATTTTTTTTTCCCTTTCATTTGAGGACAAAGTTCAACCATTCATTGAGTGGAGTTTACCAATAAAGGGAAGGTTAGGGTTAGGGTTCGTGAAATATATGAATAGAGATAATATGTGGATAGAGTGAGAAATATGTAGACACAGAAACATATAGATAGAGATGATAGAAAATATATCGATGGAAATAAGATATCAAGAAATATGTGAAAAGAGATGATAGAAAATATATAGATGGAAAAAGCCTTAATCAAAATATATTGTTCGATAGGAGTGAGGGGAGAAGGATGATACATGTGCTCCATCATAAATAATTCTCTTTTTGGTTCATGTAGTTTATTCTAAATACTTGGGATAAAAAACTTAATTGTTATAATATTGTTGGTGTAAAAAATAAACTCATACCCTAATTAATTACATAATTTAAATATCTCGATCTATGTTAATGAAAATTAAACTTGGAACATTCCTGTTAAGAGTAAGGAGTTGTTTTTTTTTTTTTTTGAAAAATAAACGGTGGGCTAGCACCCCCCCGCGTTCCATTAAAAGGGTTTTAATAGAACATACAAATAAGCATACTACAACAAAAACAAATACAAGACTCAACCCAGTTAGAGAGTGAGTGAAAACAGAACGTAGAGTCTACTACATAATTATAGGTCAGTCCATAACTAAAATGGTGAACGCAAACAGCGGGTGAACTCTTGCTTCTACACTGTCTCCTCCTGATCCACTGAAGTCACACGAACTATCTCCTCCTTGCCATCATCTGCACTTGTAGTCCTTTGGGGGAGCCTCAAGTTTACCACGGCATTGACATCGGGCAGTGTGGTATGCAAAGACATCTCTGGGTCTCTGAAGGCTGCTAACCACAATAAAACATCATTAGAGATACAATAAACACAATGGTCCAAACTATGAGCCTTATTAGTAAATATTCTTTTATTTCTCTCCAACCATATGTTCCAAACTATAGCAGTAATGACGGTCCTATATTCAAAATGAGCTCTGCCTCTAGACCAAAAGTTCGTCCATACTGACGAAAAGATACCTCCCCTTATTTGGATGTTATACCGACAAGCAACTTCCACCCATATCCTCCTAGAGTTTGGGCATGCTAACATTAAATGCTGCGCTGATTCGCTGGCTGATCCGCACAACACACATTTACTAGGGCCCTGCCAACCTTTACGTTGTAGATTGTCCCATGTGAGGATTACATTCTTATCCAAGAGCCAAAGGAACATTTTTATTTTCAGAGGGCATTTTACGTTCCAAATGATGGCTGCATGAGTGGATCTAATCCCCCCATCGTTGAGTAGTCCATACAACGATCTAACCGAAAAAACTCCGAACTTATCCCATCTCCATACCGCATAATCCTCGTTAGCGTTGAGCTGAATGTGGCGCAACCTGTCACGTATAACCTGCCATCCTTTCCTTGCATCAGTCCCAAGTCGCCATCTTCCTCTACACAAGAAGTCTGCGACTGTGCCATATCTTCTGGGGTTATCTTCGTAAGCTAGAGGGAATAACCTTTTGAGGGGTAAAGGTTCACACTATATGTCATCCCAAAAAGTTATCTTATTGCCTTTGCCTACTTTAAAGGACATTTCTTGCCAAAATAACTCTTTTACTCTAATGACACCCTTCCAGAAGCCTGAGGTATTGCACAGATTTCTCCCTTGACCTCTCCAGGAGCCCACACGTGGCCCATATTTTGCTCTCATCAAATTCTAGATTAATCATGTTCGTTGAGCTAAAAACCTCCACCACCACTTGGCTATCAGTGCCATATTGAAGTTCTTCAAATTCAAAACACCGAGTCCACCCTCTTGTTTTGCCTTACAAACCTGGCCCCAGGCTACTAGATGGAATCTCTTACCATGTTCGATGGAATTTCCCCACAGAAAACGACTCCTTAGTGTATCAATTCTTCGTCTAACCCAGCTTGGAGTGATAAGTAGGACATAAAGTAGACCGGGATGGAAGAGAGTACTGCATTTAGAAGAATTAGTTTTCCCCCTAAAGACAGTATTTTGCTTTGCCAGCCATCCAGCCTTTTATGTACTCTTTCAATGATTGGAACCCAGTCAATCTTCCGACTCTTCCCCGGCCTGATTGGAATGCCCAAATTCGAGATTGGGAGTGTACCAATTTTGCAACCAAAAATCTCCACAATCAGGGTATTTGTGAGGCTTTCCTTACCCGTGAAGGTTAGTGAACTCTTATGGTAATTAATTCTACGACCAGACCATGCCTCAAAACATTTTAATATCCACTTAATTGCACTTGCTTGTATGACATTACAGTGTCCAAGGATTAGGGTGTCATCTGCATACTGAAGGTTTGTGAATGAAACCGACTTTACAGCTGGTAGTCCCTCAATTCTACCTGCCTCCTCATACGTGTAAACATGAGATTAAGCCCTTCTGCAACCAAGACAAAGATTAATGGTGATAAAGGGTCACCTTGTCTGAGACCTCTCTTACAAACAATTTCCTTCCCAGTTTCCCCGTTTGCTAAGATTGAAACTTTTGCAGAGTGGAGCCAGAAGAGGATCCAATTGGACCATTTCGGGCCAAAGCCTCTGTTCTTTATAATTTCATTTATACAATCCCACTCCACTTTATCATATGCTTTTTCAAAATCCAGCTTTAGAAAATATCCCTGACGATTTGTCTTTTTACATTGGTGAAGTACTTCTTGTGCAATGACTACACCATCGAGGATATTCCTCCCTTTAATGAAGCCCGTTTGGGTTTCCCCTATCAGTTCAGGGAGAAGTGGCATAAGTCGCGAGGCGAGCACCTTAGAGATAATCTTAAGCACATTGTTCAGTAGCGCTATTGGGTGATACTCATCGATAGTTCTCGGGGAATTTTTCTTCGGGATAAGAACTATAAAAGAGTAATTAAGTCTATCTAGTCGTGTCACTCCATTATTCAACTCCTTGAATAAGTTGATAAGATCTTGTTTAAGCAATGGCTAAAAGGTCCGGAAGAAGAAGATAGGGAAACCATCAGGGCCCGGGGCTTTGTCTTGGCCCAATTCCCAAATTGCTCTTTTTATTTCTTCTTCAGTGAAGTCATTCTCCAGAGAGTGGAGATTAGGATTTTGCGGCCATATTTCCTTACATAGACGGATCCTCTCGCATTCTGAGTGTCCGAATATCTATTGGAAATGATCGTAAATGTGGGTCCTAAGGTCTTCCCCAGCTAGATTCTCACCCGCTGAGTTGTACAGTGACAAAATTGTGTTTGTTCTATGTCTCATATTTGCTATCTTATGAAAGTAGGCCGTATTGACATCCCCCTCCTTCAGCCATTTGGATCTTGCCCGCTGACACCATTTTATCTCCTCCAATTTGCATATTTCTTTTATTTCTTTACGGCGGCCACTCAAAACTGTTATCTCCTCACCATTAAGGTTTGTGAGTTCTTCCCGTTTCTCAAGCACAACGATCTGCTGCATCAATTCTTTCTTTCTGATTTTTAAGAGACCACGGTGTCTCTTGTCCCATCTGGATAGAGCCCAACCTAATCTTCTCAATTTTCCACAAATTATCTCGGCAGCATCTCTACCCCTAAATTGGGAAGACCAGCTTGTGTGTATAAGCTCATGTACCTCGTCAAATTCCAGCCACCACTTCTCGAAACGGAATGGTCGGATAATTTTGGGTGCCGATATCCCTGAATCCAAACATATCGGGACGTGATCTGACGTAGGTCTGGGGATTGAGTAAACTCTGGAAAGACCGAAGTGATCTTCCCAATCAACCGAAACTAGGATGCTATCCAGCTTAGCCAAGCAAGGATTTTCCCTCATATTGGACCAGGTAAACCTACGATCACAGAGAGGGATCTCTATTAATCCTGTCTGACTTATAATGTCGTTGAAGTCATCCCTGTCTTGATCGTTAAAGTCCCCCCCCCCCCCAGACGCTCCTCCATGAACCTAACAACATTAAAATCCCCTCCAATCACCCAAGGTAGAGTGTTCTGACGAGCTAGAGCCCGAATCTCTCTCCACATAGCACCTCTACTGTCCCTATGGTTTGGGCCATATATCACAGTAACTCTCTGAGTCCACTTATCATTTTTCTGCCTAACAATAATAGATAAGGTGAATGTGCCTACAGAGGAGTCCAAGATCTCATAGCAATTACTGTTTACACCGATGACCATACCACTTGAGGCTCCTCTCGCATTTTTAAATACTAATTTAAAGTTTCTATTCGGTGCAATTTCATGCTCAAGCGAAACTGGCGGATCCACCAATTTTGTTTCCTCCAAGCAAAAGATATCTACTCCATTATCCCGCAGCACTTCTGCTACCATACGCCGCTTTGTCCTATCCCCTAGACCTCTAACGTTCGATAAGAGTAAGGAGTTGTTACCGGCTGAACGAACCCATCGTCATGATAAGACAACTGTTCGATATAACTGAATCGACAAAACATATTCGAATCAAACCGAATCCTCTCTTGGAAATTTTTTTTTAATTTAAAAATCATAAGGAGTCTACATTGAGACCAAGGCTTCTACTATTTTCTCCATTTTGAAGCTGTATGTACTTAAGAGTGAACTTGAGGTTATTGAAGCACAGACATAAAAATCCCTTACAAATTTGCAGTATTGTTGTGATTCAAAACTCGCATGTAACAGACTATAGCCAGCTCTCCACATGGTATATTAAACTATTTGCTGCTTAGGAATGAAAATTAGTAGCTAACATTCAACTTCAGTTGCTACAGAAAGCTTTTTTTTTTTTAGCAAAGACGGTGGATAATATCACCCTGTATTTCATTAGACAGACTATAACGAAACGTGCTAATAGATAGCAAATTATCTGCCCCTACAATGAGGCTATTGTCTTAATGCGTTGCTGCAGAAAGTGTATGTATCAACAGCAGTCATGCCCACAGCAGAGTTTGCCGCACTTGATCACTGGCCTGAGAATGAACCAGCAACACCTGCATCCTTCAATCATTTAAACAAAAAATTTAGATTTTTCCTAGTAATAACTAAAAGAGAAGGAAATAGATCCTACATAAATTTTCTAGATTTTCATCTGATTTGTACCCGATATTCAGTTATCCACAATATCAAACAGTGGAGTTAATTTATCTATTTAAGGAAGGCTTACACCACAAAGGATGGAATAAGAGCTAGCTCGAAGAAAGAAAAAAAAGCTAATTGCAGTGAGACCCATGCAATATGTGAATGCAATTTAACTCTTATTTTAGTCTCTAAACTCCTAACGTCGCTAGTCAACAGTTTATTATTCTCACCAAATCACTCTCCTTCGTGTGAGTTCTTAGTGAGGGAGGTTAATTTGAGAATTTCATAAAAAAAAATGTGCATTTTAAGTAAGGATGATAATATCAAATGGTTTACCAATGACGTGAGAAGGTCAAGGAGTAGATTGAGTGTTTTGAACTTAAAAAGTAGTAAGTTACACTAGGCCTATAATATAAGGAATTTCAGTGTTTTAAGAATGAGAACTCCCATAAAGATATTATTGTCATGCATATGCATATTGATCACATCGAGCCGCCGTCAATAAATATTAGCTTAGATTACTGGATTCTAAACTCTTAGTGTCGGAAAAGCCTACAAGACTCAGACCGTTGCTAGCTAGATGCAAAGCTTTCTTTTAAAGATGGGAAATACAAGCGTGCAGCAAAGTTCAAACCTCGTGGATGGATCTCATGCTCCATAGCATCCAAACGAGCAGAGGCGCTCCCGATGAACGCAGCAGCCATCACGAGCAAAGAGAGAAGAAGAAGAAGAAGATTGCTCGTCCTCATTCTCTTGCTCTCTCGTCTTCAGCTTATGAAATTGAGGCCTGAGACACAGAAAGAAAATTTCTAAATATACATGAAAGATATCACTCAAGAGTGCCCAAGTTCAGCGGCTCTGTCATACCTCAGCATTCGATTTCTCCCCATCTGAGCACAAGTCTTCGCTTTCCTTTTGACTAACAGAAGGGTAGGCAGCAGCCCAAGCATTCAGTTTCCTTCAAATGTCAAAGAAATACAGCTAGAAGAAAGTGACAAAAGAGCAGCCGAGCTTATCTTTGAAAATATGGGACACACACGAAGTAAAACTAGGAAAACAAGCTTGCGTAGAGTTTCAGAAGACTAGAAACGAATATTTCTTGCCAAGCAAAAAATTAAAAAAAAAAAAAAAAAATAGGAATTATAATTAATTGACACAGAAACACCAAAATAGTAGCAGTAAATTTTCATAATATATAACCATAATTCTTTTATGTTTATCTCGTACTTCATTTACTAACAGAAACTTTCCAACAATTTTTAAAAATAGTTTGATAAGAGCGCGTCTGTAAAGTTTCACGGGTCTCAGAAGTGCGACTTGGCAGAGCTAGTAATATTTACAGCAAACTTCCTATAGATGACAGAACTCGTGCAATAATAAGGATCATCATTGTCTGACTTCAGAAGTGTAATTTATAGACAAAGCTTTGTAAGAATCTATGGTCGGGAGAGCTTCGAGCACTAGTAGAGCTTTATGCGTGTGGATATCTGGCGCTGGCAAAAGGGGCAGATCTCCATATCTTTCCTGCAGTTGTTGCAAGTCTGCATATTAAAATGACCAGTAAGCAATCTCAAATGTGTCGAAGAGACATAAACAGAAGAATGGGTATTGGATTGTGTTATACCTGATGCCCACATCCAAACAGAAGAATGGGTCTTTGTCTCAGTGGCGCTTCTCTCTCTTGTCAAGTTCATTTTTTTGAGCTGATGGTGGCATGAAAAACCCCACATTCTGTTAAAAAAGACTAACAAAATGAAATTTAGCACAACTTAAAACTTTTTTATGGAGTTGTATGAGAGTCTAAAAGGTTTGCATTTTGTGGAGTCCGTCATGGGTTCTAGATCACTGAACTTGAAGCAGAACTCAGTGTGATTGGGATGTAAACATTCAAGATGGTTCAGCAACAGCAACTTGAGTATTTTACTGTGCATCAATCACATTCTGATAGCCCTATGGACAGGTATCCCGTTAGACGAGAATAGGCTCTAACTATCAGAGGACGGATCGGGAAATGACTTGGAGAGCATACCTATCCGAAAGCTGATCTGCATCAAATTCGAATAAGGTAGCCTTGCATTTTGATGCCAATGAAGCCACCTGACCAGACCACCCTGGTATTCTGTTCCACCTCTTTTCTGTTTCAGCCTTCTACTGTGCCTACTTGGTGTTGTGATTGGAACCTTAGGCAGTGTGCTTGTCTTTTCCGGCTCTGCTCCCCCGACCTGTCGCTGGTCAACCGTCGTTGCCGCCTCTTCCCTCTGCATGTCGGGCCCCTCAAGGATATTGTTGTCCTCAACTCTTCGTATATAGCATTCAGATGGACCATCCTGAGTTTGTAGAGGGTGATGGACAGATTTCTTTCTCGGATCCTGTATTCTGTCCCTAATTTTCTTCAGTAATAACGCCTCCTCAATCTTTCCATGTTAGTAGTGTCTTCTCCCCCATACAATCCTCTCCATCAGTCTTGCGGTTCCTGACATTAGAGATAATTGATTATGGTGCTTCATAGATTTTGCTGCGTCATCGTACTCATCAAGACCCATGCTCCTTATTTTGGCCAGGAAGTCGTTGAGTGGGTCTGTCCTGGATATTGTTGTCACATTCCCCTTCTTGTCATCATCTATTCCCCCTCTACTCCCGCGACAATGTTGTGTGTAACAGGGATGTTTAGTCAGACGATCGGTCAAAATTTGGATTTTTTTGATCGGATCCGCAGGTATTAACCTTCGATAGTCGCCAGAAAATTTTATCGACCGAATTCCGACTGATTTCGGTCGGAGTCGAACGAAACCGTCAGAGTCAGTGGTGGAGTTCATCTTCGAATGCTCAATTGAATGGATGGTCGGGGTTCGAAAATTTCTAATTGGATACGAAGATATTAGGTTCCAATTCATAAAATAAATTTTCTGATCGAACTCTGATCGATTTCAGACGGAGTTGATAATAGAGTTCACCATGATGTGTATTATGGTCGAGGTGTACCCCGCATCCCCTCTGGTTTATTCCCCCAGCCTCCCAGGACTCAGGGTGCAAACTGGGACCCATCCCTCTAAGGTGGGCCCCCCATCGATCGTCAGCTCCATTTGTGGGACCCGCCTTCAGATTGAGTCCGCACTTAGCCTTGCGTGTGGCTGCTATTTTTTGTTTTGCAACTTCTATCCGTTTGCCTCTCACTAGGTACCATTTCCGAAACTTTTCTTTCGAACAAATAAACCGTGAAAGGGAATAAAATTTAAGAAATTAGCATTCTAAGAATCACAGCTCATTGCTGACATATTTTATTTATTATTCAACTACAAAACCGTTGGCTCAAATGGAAAACAAGTCCAAGTCACAAGACCCATCACTTGATCGCCCCCCAAGTGGGAGACTTCCAACCAAGTCTTCAGAATGAAACAAAAAACATTAATGAGAAGACTTTCTGCTAAATCAATGCTAACCAAAACAAGTCTTCAGAATATATATATATATATATATATATATATATATATATATATATATAGGAAACGGGAAATACACCGACGGTGAAGAGAGTTACTTCACCGCCGCTTAGGTGGCCCAATAAAATTATAACACGGGCGTCATTCAAGATAACAGATAAATGAATTCTCTTAAATGACACCACGTGTAATAATTTTATTGGGCCACCTAAGCGGCGGTGAAGGAAACTTCCTTCACCGCCGGTGTATTTCCCGTTTTCTCATATATATATATATATATATGAGTAAAAGGGAAAAACACCGACAATGAAGGGAGTTCCTTCAATGCCGCTTAGTTGGCCCAATAAAATTATTACATGTGACACCACTCAAAGGGCGGTTAAAAAAATTCATTTATTTATTAGCTTGAATGACGCCATGTGTAATAATTTTATTGGGCCACCTAACCGGAGGTGAAGGAACTCCCTTCACCGCCGGTGTATTTCCCGTTTCCTCTCTCTCTCTCTCTCTCTCTCTCTATATATATATATATATATATATATATATATGGTTAATTACACTCAGACCCCCTGTAGTATGGGACATGTAACACTTAGACCCCTGAAGTTTAAAACTCTCACTTAGACCCCCTGAAGTATCTAAATCACCGTGTTTTAATTACATTCAGACCCCCTGGTCCAGGGGGTCTAAGTGAGAGTTTTAAACTTCAGGGGGTCTAAGTGTTACATGCCCCATACTACAGGGGGTCTGAGTGTAATTAACCCATATATATATATATATATATATATATATATATATATATATATATATAACTATGAAACTAATGATGCTACCAGCAATTAATGGATCAGCCGTATCTACATGCAGTATTAGCTGCTGGTAGGCTTGTTCCATATAAGAAATTTTGCTAAATAAAGCTGAGTAAATTATTTTTGTCTAGTTACAATATCTTCTAAAACTATGTTCTCATCATTATCTGAGTCAAAAAAATTTCCTAACGAACAACCGAAGGCATTGAACCCTAAACCTTCTATAAGAAAAATAATGAAATTAACTCTTAGAACTTGAGACAGATTGGTCTTCTAGCAAGCTTGTTACTAGTTATGGTCCAAATAAATAAATAAACAATATATACACACTTAAACACATGTAGTATTAATTTTTTCCCCTCACACAGTAAAACTGATTGGCCGGATGTGGGTCCATTTTCGTGTGTGATTTCTTGTTTTTTATCTTTTGTAATCGTAGCTTACATTTTTAAAATTCTTTAATACATACTACTCTCACCCAAAAAAGTGTGAAGTACCTTTTGTATAGGAAGTAATAGAAATAAAAAACAACGCAAGTGGTAATAACCATTCATTGACTTACAATTGGAATTCGGTACATAGTCCAAATCAACCAACAATTTCATTACTCTAACAAAAATTTTCCTCTTCACTTTTTTACAAAGTGAGCACCAAGTTATCTTGCTCAAACCCAAATCAAACTCGCAAGAAAGGGAACAATAGCAAACATCAGTGACCTTCTTCTTCAGCTTTCTACATGATACAGCAAGGATCACTGTTATAAGAATCTCTAGTCTCGTATATGTACGGCTGTGGCGCCATCGCATATTGGTAATGGTAGGGCAAAGTTATCGGCTGTACGCTCTTATTACCTCCCTCTGCCGGCGGGTTTTTCTTCTCCTCTTTCTTCTCTTCGGCCGCCGCCACTGCAAGCAGCTCGGCATAGCCCATCTTCTTCCTAAGCAAAACCGTCAGCTCAACCGAGTCGATCCCATCTCCAACCACCACAATTTTCTCCCCTTCTACTGTTACAGACATGACGCCTGATACATTATATAAAATTATCTGTCAGGAGGTCACAATTTCAAGACATCATGTAATGAGTACTGACAAATTAGACCGTACTGCACCGTACCTTCGAGGCCTACGGCTGCTTTGAGGGCTTTGGCTCGCTTCTTTGCGTCTTCCATCTGGACCTTCATCACTATCTTTTGCTGCAAGAGATCAGTTAGAAGCTAACTAGTTAGTCGCAATCTTCATTTAAAAACAAGAGCGCTCAGCCAGAATGCTCACCTTTCCCATGATGTTAGGTCTTCGAATTTGTCTTGAAAACTAACTTTGAGATGGAGCCTTTGGCAAGTGTTTGGTTTGTTGAAGTGTGGGATTCAATTATGCTTGTATTTATAGAGAGAGAGAGAGAGAGAGAGGAGTAGTGAGCAGACTTTGGGAAGGGAGGGGGAAAGAGAGGGAAGGCTACAGGGATTTGATTATAAGGAAAGGAGCTGATTGGGGATGACTTGGGAAGACTTTGCTTCGTGGAAAGTGGGTGTGGACGCGGTTTGACCATTGAATGCTCTCTCTCTCTCTCACTTACTCTTGTCTAGTCTGTGAGGGTGTGAGTTGAGACTTCACAGCTAGCTAGGGTTGAATCCATTTTGTGCACTTCTAGATTTATCTATACACATTCAATATTTTTATAGGTTGGTTATAGTTATATATATTTTCCAAGATAAAAAAGGATGTGTTAGTTGAATATTAAAATATGTAAGTCGTCCAAACTGCTACAGTAATAGAGCTTATTAGGCTTGTTTTGGCCTCAAATGACTGTTTGCCATAAATATTGTAAAATAATTTCTTTATTGAATATTTCAATAGGAGATTACAATTTTAACGATTTGCCGTTTATAACAGATGAGGAAAATTAAATTTCTCTTTATTTAAGGTTGGGTTCTAGAGTAGGTATGGAGGACGATCTTGATTTTCATTGACACTCCGCACAAATTCTTTGGTTAGTAAAGATTTTGAATTCCTAACAGCAATAGCAAGGAAATTCTCTATCTCTCACTGATCTCCTTTTTTTTTTTTTTTCTTTTGTCCTCTTCCCCTTTTTTCGCCTCCGTTTGGGCTCTTTATAGGAATTTCTAAGCTCTTTAGCTGATGTAACTGTTCGGCTATTGGCCTCCATGATCTGAGTAGTGCTGACGTAACCGTTCAGCGGTTAGCCCGTACAATCTAAATAAAGCCATCGTAACTGCTCAATGGTTAGCCTCCACGATTTGAGTATTAATTTCCCGCTCTGCGGTCTGGTAAATTTGTATTAGATCTCCCATGAACCATAACTGGCGTCTTCAATTCTTTAAATCGTAGCCGAGATGCAAAACGTGAATCTCAAATCTTAGATTCACGGTTTGCGCCTGTTCTGTTTATAGCTCGAATTTGAATTTTAGATTCGAAGATTGACTCGGTTATTATTGGACTGCGGATCTCAAATCTTAGCTTCGCAGATCTTTTCTAAAATAAAGCTGGGACGCGAATCTCATATTTTAGACTCGTGGCTCTTCAAATGTAGCTAAAATGCTAATCTCAGATTTTGAATTTGCAGCTTTTAGTGATATTCCAAAAGGAACGCAGATCTTGAGATTTCTCCTTGTAATTAAACACCCATGTTTGGTCATTTTAAAGGATAAAACGCAACTTTATAAGTGTCGCGTTTTTTTCTTTGCTTCAGAGACACGTATTTTTCTCTTTGCGACAGACGATCTCGTTATCAGGAAATTTCGCCAACAAAAACCCCCTCTAAAGTTTTCGAAACTCGATGGTCTCGGAGGCGTTTTGGAACACTTCGGATAATTTGGCAAAAACATCCTCTTTGTAGACTTCATATTTTGATAAGAAGCAGGACTCTGTATTAGGATCTCGAACTCCATTTTTGAAGAAAATACGACTCTATATTAGAATCGTGAGCTTCGATTTTCGAAGAGAGCACGACTCTGTATTAGGAACGCGAACTTCCTTTTTCGAAGAGAGCACGACTCTGTATTAGGGTCGCAAACTCTATTTTTGAAGAAAACACGACTCTGTATTAAAATCGCGAACTTCCTTTTTCGAAGAGAGCACGACTCTATATTTTTGAATCGCGAACTCTATTTTTGAAGAAAACACGATTCTGTATTAGAATCGCGAACTTCCTTTTTCAAAGAGAGCACGACTCTGTATTTTTGAATCGCGAGTTTCCTTTTTGCAAAAAATTCGGAACGTTATCACCTTTTAAGGCATAGAGATCGAGACGTTCTCCGAGCCATATTAAATGAAAAGATAATGACGAGATTCGGGCCAGAGATCACGTCTATCCGAAAATCTCGTCCATCAAATCATCTTCTATAAAGCCTCGACTTCATGAGGTAAAGAATTTCCGGTTTTTCTGAGGATTTTGAACTCTAGGTTTCTCTTTGGAAGTTTTCAAGACTCTTCATCTTCAAGCCTCTTTAATCTTCGACTTTCTTCGAATCAAAGATTTTCTTGGAAGTAATCTGAAAAAGATGACGAGAGGATCTTCTGATGCTTTTGCGAGTGGTTCTACAAACCCTCCAGCAACTTCTAGCTCTATTGTGGTTTGGCAAGAATCCTCTACCGTGGTTTGACAAGAACCCTTAATTGGAAGTAATGTTCTTACCATACCTTGGAAAGTATTTCTTTCTTTACGAATTTGTTTTGATTAACCTTTCTTTTCATGAAGTCGACTATACTTTAAACCCTTGGCCAAAAGACCATTATTTTGGTTACCTAGGAGGCTACGATGGAAAGAAAGATTTTAGATTCACCCAAGTTTTCCCGGCTTGCGCAACATCTTGTAGTCGAGAAAGGAAAAGTATGGTTGTGAATCCTACTCGCCCTACATTGTGAGAATTGATGACCACTGTTCCCTTCAAAGGAAAGGACAGGACTTTATTAAACAAGTCTGCTTTTCTGTTTGGCGATCATCTCTCAATCCCCGATGATTGCTTGGATGATGGAGAATATAAATGGCTCCATCATGTTAATGGTCGAAAATTATTTATGCCTGACATGGAGAGGTCTTACCAGTTCTAGTATCTCCAGTCTCTTTCCATCCTCAGAACAATGGAATGACACTTGAATAAGTCGCAAGACGGTGTTTTGTTAGGCACATTTTAATGCACAACATGCTTTTCCCCGCTCTACTGGAAAACACTTTTGCGGGTTGTTCCCAGGGTCTTTCAAGCAAGATATTCCATTGGGTGAAACACCCATAGTTGCTCAGACCTTTCTGCACCGCTTTGTTGGCGTATAAGGGGAATTTTCAGTTCAAGACTTTCATCCTGCCGGATGGGTTCATTACTCTTCCAAAGGAGAATGGGCAATCTTGACTGGTTTCATTTTGAAGACTTTTAGAGATCAGCTTCACCATGTGAATCTCTACCGTGCTATTAGGGCGGTTCAGCATGGTATCCCTGCTAGTAGATTCTATTTCTTTTCCTTACTGGAACTGTATAATCCTGATACTTATACGGTCTTTACTCCTCGCGACGAACTGGGGTTTGCTTTGCACAAGATGTACGAAGTCTCAGGATTGCCTATGAGAGATATTCCGTAGAAGAATATGTCCCTACGGGGGAAGAGTTTCATTCACTGAAAACTCAGCACCCTATAATCTATGACCCTTATTGGGAACTGCTTTGCAATTATCATATCTGTGTTCATATGTCTGATATTCGTCATGTAAAGTAGTAGAAGTGGCTGCAATATCTTCTTTCCAAATTTTCAAGGAATAGCTGCAATTTCACCCCGTCTCTCTCTACCTTCTGAAAAGGAGGTCAAAAGACGGATTACTGATTTCAGGATAGATGCGTATGTCGCCGAATCCGCCGAGGATGTCTTCAAGGCCAGGACATCTTTTGAAAGTTTTCACTATCAAGCTCTTCAACCTTTATCTGATCCGTGATACTCTGGTAGAAGAAATGTGTGATTCCATCGCAGGAAATCATACATGTTAGAGCAGTGTATCCGGCTGTTTTGCTTGCATTCGGTCGAAGACTCAGCTTACTACCCACGATGGTATGTAGCATCCAAAGTGGGCTAAGAAAATTAATTGAGAAATTTTGTAATGTCAAGAAGGAGCAGGATGACAAAGGAGAATTGATCATCAAGACTCCTAATCCGCACGTAGAACTTTCCTACACCTATTTGATGGCTTGGTTAGTTCTACATTGCCCTCCTTTGATAAGCCCAATTGATTCGCAGATAGACTTAAGTTCCCCCAGAGTGCAGCACTACGAAAGATTGCAATGGAAGAGGAGCTATATGGCCACAATTCGGAAAACACTTCGTTTCCATGCGAATTACGAACTGTTTAAGTGTTTCCCATATTTTTCGAATGCTAGATATGGAGAAGAATTTGCGGATACTGCTGATGTCGACATATTCACCACTTTGTCCTATGGGTGTTTCTGGTGGTTAATAAACATTTACCCAGAGCACTTGGTTCTCCGCTTAGGAAACCATTGTTATATAGAGCCTTACTACCCGAGTTGCTTTGCTTGACAGTTTGGGTATGATCAACTATATGTTGGAAATCAAAGCAAAGAAATAAGCTTTGTTGGGACTTTGTTTGAAGGAGCTCGAGCTTGGTTCCACTTCATCTCTGGTGGTACACAAGCCAGATTCGACCTTCCGATCAAGACTCCAAACTCATACATGAGTTTCATTTTTTGTAAATGGTATATCGCTGCAAACTTCTTGCCTCAGAGTTTCAATGCGAATCTTACTTATTTAAGAGACATTAGAGCATAGTATGCTCAAAAGAAGGAGGCTGCAGCAAGAAGGTAGCCAGGATGGAGTACTTTGGAGAAGAATACCTTTCTGAAGAGTTATAATATTGCTATGATTCCGTCGAATCAACCTGTCTCCCTTGATACTACTCCTCTTCCTGAGACGAAAGAGACTTCTCCCCAACCGAAATCTCCTCCCATGAAGCTTTTGTACAAACAGAAAAGATTGAGGCGTCTCAGTGAGTTGCCTATCATTCCGCAGGACCTATCGTCTAAAACCGGTGCGGCAGAACCTAGCTCGGCTTTTGAGACTATTGAAGAAGATTCAGAGGAAAATAAAGATGATTCAGCTTTAATTATTCGTTTTTCTAAGAAACGTAGAAGTCAGGGATCTGTTTTCCCTAGTGATCTTGCTATAGTAGCCGATCCTTCTTCTACTACTCTTCCTGCACAAAAAGATTCTGCGATCCTTACTCATCCAGCATCTCAAACTAATGTTGATGATGAAGTGCAAATAATTGGGGAAATCCATGCGTCAGATTCTTCTTTGAAGACAATACCTCCTTCTGGAGATCCTGATGATTTGGCAATGATGATGATGACATTGACAGCGATGATATTCATTCTTTCACTCCTCCGTCAGATCATGGTAAGTACTTTTCTTGACGGAAGAAGAAAGAGCTGAAGTATATGGGCCTAGAGAATCCAGTGCTCAACCTCAAGGTTTACTCTTGAACTTTACCTATGTCTAGGTTTTCATCATATATATATATTTTTTAATTGCATCTTTTCTATTATTATTCTCTGTTTTTTTTTTAACAGTTCCTCCTTCGACTCCTGCTTCAGAGCATATGGATGCAGAGAACACTCCGCTGGATAACACTATCGTGGAAGTTACTTCTGATAAAGCCCATGGGATAACTGAGGTCACTGCTTCTGTTGCTGACACTCTGGAAGTAGTGGCTCCTTTGGTAGAGACCGCCATACCTGTTGTCCCGACTACAACTGTTATAACTGCTACTTCTGTTGAGAACGCTACAGCTGCTGTCTCTGTTCGAACTACTAGGAACTCTGCTCTTTCTGATACTGGTACTACTGCTTCCTTGCAGCAAAGTACAGTTCAGACTACACTCACTCCAGGTGTTGCTGATTCTTCTCACGCAGAGATTGATGCTTTTGAAACTATCTTGTTAAGAGATATAGTAGAAACCTTCCTTCATTTTCTGGATCGCTGCATTGATAATGTCTTGAAAGGGGTTTCTTTCTCTTCTATCGCCAATGTTCTTAACATTTACTTGACCGGTATAGTTAGTATTGGCGGAGAAGAAAAAGCTGCTCCTTACAGACTTATGATAGCTCAACTTCAGAATCATGCTGAAACTTTATCAATATCAAGTAGCACGGATAAATCTGAAATAGTTGAAGCTACTTTCCAGAAACTGGTGGAGAAACAACTTAAGTTCCAGAAGGAAATTAAAGAAAAAGCTGATGCTTGCAAGGCTTGTTTTGAAAAGAGCCAATTGAACAGTTAGTCTCTAATTCTTCAAGTGGAGAATGTTGCTTGGATTGTTAAGGATCATGATCAAGCCATTGTCAGGACTCAGGAATCCATCGCTAAAGCCCAAGCTTTCTTGGCTAAAATCACCAAGGAGCGCGAAGAATCAATGAAGAACCTCATGAGCTTGTCTAGACAGCGCGACAATGCAGCTAAAGATTTTCAGGCTATCCAAGCTAAATTAGAAGCACTAGAGGCCGCTTTAGCAAGAAGCACAATTGCCAGTGAAGAAGAATTATACTGACAAGTTGTTGTCCAAACTTATGAGATTATCCAACAAGATATTAGTGATGCTGAAGAAAAGATAAAGGCTCTTCTGAATCACTAAACTTGTAATGAAAAATTTTCATTTCCAAGGAACTCATGTCATCTAAACATCTTGAAAGAATTCATTTAATAGCAGCTCTTAGTCTCTATATATCAAATACAACTTTGTGCTTTAAACATGCAACTTTGTACTTGTCTTCACAATTTTGTATAATACTTGCGGCTTTATATCTGGAAGTTCGTGAATTTGCATTAGACTTGCGACTTTTTAAATCCGCAAATTTGTATCAGATTTGCAACTTAACTTTTGTAAGTCCGCAAATTTGCATAACTATTCTGCTTAAGAATCTACATCAGCTTCACATGAAATCTGTAACTTATGGAATGACTTTTCCATTCATTTGACCTGACCTCTTTTTGTGCAAATATCTAAGCGTTGCATGCCTTCATTAATGATAGGAACTTAATTAAAGATCTCATTTCCTCTGGCACTGATATCTAAGCATCCCATATAACAACAATAAATTTTGTTGAGATCTGGGTCAAGAATCTCAACTGAAGATTTCGCCCATATCTTCTCCTAACCGAAGATTTTGATCACGGAATCCTCTATATAAGACGCTGGATTCTTCCTACAGGGAGTCATTCTGACTTGAGGAAAGTTTTCACCTCTCTGTCTTTTTGAAACTCTTTCAGAGTTGATTTTCTCGTGCAGCTCTGTTTTTCTTCCTCTTCCTCAGTTGAGGTAATGGATCGGGACTGGCATGTTACAAAACCTCCAGACAGCATCAACCTTGGGGGTACTCCATTGGGAAGATCCTTATAACCGTAGTCATTTTCCTTAATTAAGGTAAATTTCTCTCGGAATATAAAATCATGTGTTTTCTTTTATGATTCCTAACAAGATTTTGAGTTCATTGCAGGAGCTAACCGTAGTCATTCTCCTTAACAACGACACAGACCTACTGGTTCGTAATTGCTTCCAATATCATTTTTGAAAACCAAGCAGTTTATGTCATTGTTCTATCTCCTGCCTAGCATCCTTCCAAGTGAGGATGCTAGATGGTTATGGGCGGTACTCTATTTCAGCAATCCCTCATGTTATACGTTGAGAGATATGCATTTGGTACACCCACTTTTGCATTAATTAAGTCACTGGTGCGTTGATCATGACTGAGTAAACCACTTGAAGGTCCTTAACCATCAGCAAGAGGAGGCTACAGAAACAAACTTTTTACCTTTAAACCATCCTTTAGATGTTGAAGAAAAAATTAATGTTCTCTTGACTCAATGATTTGTACTCATTCTCATTGGTTGTATGATGCCAATGAGCTCTTTGTAATTTTGATTTAATAATGAATAAAGAGATATACTTTTATCATTCAACCAGAGGTAGCCATTAACTTGATGAATGATTTTGGTATTGATCATCAGAGATAACTGTTAACTTGATAAATATTGAAGTCATTATTCAATCGCCCAAAATTAAATCTTGTTGCGAATGAGAAAATGTCTTGAATCAGGATAGAAGTAACTGTTAACTTTCCTGATCAAGTTAAAGTTCACGCTGTTCAGTGACATACAGTATAACAGCTTTTGATTTGCCAGAGGTATTTTTTTTTAACTTAGCAAGTTTGGAGGAAAGGAAATTTTGATTCACCAGAGGTATTTTTTAACTTAGCAAATTTGGAAGAAATGAAATTTCGATTCGCCAGAGGTATTTTTTAACTTAGCAAATTTGAAGGAAAGGAAATTTTGATTCGCCAAAGGTATTTTTTTAACTTAGCAAATTTGGAGGAAAGAAAATTCTGATTCACGATTCAAAATCATTAGTCTAGAATAGCAAATCTTTGTTAATGAACCCCCATTTACAAATAAACTTTATTCATCATTTGCGTTGAACTGCCCATGCTATATTACAGCTGGTGCTCCGTAATTTTTTACTAAAAATAATATTTCTTCAGAAATTTGCCATTAATTGGTATCATGATTTTATCGCCATTCGGATTTGCCAACCGATATGCGCCATTAGAATAGACCGCGTCAATGACAAAAGGTCATTCCCATTTTGGCTGGAACTTTCCTCCATACTTTCGATCAATTATGATCGGTCTCCTGATTGAAAGGACCAATTCACCTTTTTTGAAAGTTCTCTACTTGACTTTTTTGTTAAAAGTTCTGGAGATTCGCGCTTGGTATAGTTCAATACTTTGTTGAGCTTCCAGTCGTTTATCATCCAGAGCTTTTAGCTCTTGCAGTTTTTGTTGATGTCATTCTTCTTATGTCATTTTGGTTGTCAATGCAACTCGTAATGACGGAATTTGGATCTCCAGTGACAAGACTGCTTTTGACCCATACACTAAAGAAAACAATGTAGCATTAGTAGGAGCTCTGATAGTGGTGCAATATGCCCAAAGGCATTCTCCAAGCTTTTCATCCCAGTCTCTTTGGTTAGACGAAACGAACTTCTTGAGGAGTTTCACAATGGTTTTGTTGAAGGCTTCTGCCAAACTATTGGCTGCAAGATAATATGGCGAAGAAGCCACATTCTCTATTCTGTACTTATTACAAAATTTGGAAAATGACTGGCTCACGAACTGAGGTCCGTTGTCATGAATAATTTTCTTGGGCATCCCGAAGCGATATATCACATGATGTTTAATGAATTTGATTACGTCTGATGACTTCACCTCGATTAGAGAAATAGCTTCAGTCCACTTCGAGAAGTAATCTGTTATAGTTAGAATGAACCGATGTCTTTTTGTTGATGGCGGAGAAATTGATCTAATAATGTCCATTCTCATTGCTCGAATTAATGGCTATGATGTAGCCGTCGGATGGAGATATTCTGGAGCTTGATGTATAAAATCAGCATGTACTTGGTAGGCTCTACATTTCTTGGCGTAGATGTCGCATCCGTCATCATTTTGGGCCAATAATAACCCATTTTTCAGAGTCTATCCCAAAGTTTTGGTCCTGGTTGATGTGCTCCGCAGATACCATCATGAGCTTCTTCAAGTGCTTCCTGAGCTTCTCGATTGGAAAGACAACGAAGTAAAATTCCGTCATAGAATTTTCTGTATAATGTTTGGAGTTCAACATTATAATAGAATCGAATAGCGTTTCTTTGAATTGCTCTGGCTTCTTTAGGATCTTTAGACAATATCCCATAAAGAACATAATCTATGTAACGGAATCGCCAATCTCTTGGTTCGAGATTTGACTCAAAAACACATGCTTCACGTTCTTTTTGCTTCTTCAATTCAACCTCAAGTTCATTCCTCGGACATAACAATTCTTTACTTCCCACTGTAATTCGCTTCTTAGCATATTTGGGTAATTCTAAGGTAGCAGCTAAGGAGGCCAGTGAATTTGCATAGCTGTTCTGAGGGCGTTTTATATGACTGATATAGAAACCATCGAAGCTATCAGCTATTTTGATTATTGCTTGATAGTATGGCAGAAGGTCTTCATTCTTGACCTCGTATTCTCCTTTGACTTGATTTTTAACAAGTTGAGAATCCCCATATGCTTCTAAATACTTAACCTCCAGTTGTTTAGCTATTTTAAACCAATTATGAGGGCATTATATTCCACAATATTATTGGAACATGAATCTATCAATGAATACGCTCGAGGGATGATGTGGTTGTAAGGAGAAACAAAAACAACTCCTTGGAATATTGTGTTCATAATATGTTGATATGTGGTACCAGCATTCTTTAAACCAAATGACATGACCGTATAACAGTACACTCTAAGTGGTGGTCTGAAGGATGTATGCTTTTCATCATCGGGGTATATCTTAATTTGATAATATCCTTAAAATACATCCATAAATGACATGTGTTCATAGCGACAAGTATTGTCTATTATGACTTCTATAATGGGTAATGAAAATTCATCTTTTGGGCATGCTTAATTCAAATCTCTGAAATCAATGCAGATCTGAATCTTTTCATTCTTCTTGGTCATACTATATTTGCGACCCAATCAGGATGCTGTTCTTCGCGAATAAAACTTGATTCGATCAACTTTTTAATTTCAATCTGATTGCTTCCATAATTTCTGAATGGAATCTTTATTGTTGCTATTTTACCGGCTTCATATCTGATTGGATGTTTAGTTTATGAACTGTGACTTTTGGATCTAATCCTGGAATATCTTCATAATTCCAAGCAAAGACATCAATATATTCGCGAATGAGGGATATTAGCTCTTCTATTTCTTCTAAAGATAAATTTTTGCTTATAAATATGGGTTTAAAATTTATTTCATCACCCATATTTATTTGGATTACTTTATCTTCAGTAGGAGGTTCCCGTTATTCAAATTGAATATTCCACTTCATATTAAGATGCTTGGCCCAAGAGTCATCCTTCATTGGCGGAGTTTGATTAGTGTCTTCATTTTCTTGGGTCGCGGAGACCATGTTAACAGAAACTTCGCGGAAGGTTATGCCGATACTAAAATCTGAATCCCAGCAAGATGATTCTGATGAGTAATCTGGTTGTCTTTATTCAGATTTTTCATCTAGCAGATCTTCATAAGTGGTAACATATCCCAATCCCTTGCCAGTCTTACGGTAATAGTCTAGCATTTTTTCTTTTAGAACGAAGGGTTGGAGTATTGCTTTCCTTCCTTTTTCGAAGTTCAACCCCCTGCCATTGGCTAGGTTATAACTCATTTTCCTCATTAATTTATGAGAATTTTTATCAAAATGGAAGAACTCAGGATTTTCTTGTTCTTCTTCAGAACCTAAATATTTTATTTTATCCTTATCATATGCTTTTCCAAATATTATAGGTTTCTGAATTTCATTCTTAGGAGGAATTTCGAAAATGGCTTCATTCACATCTTCATCGTCATCACTTTGTTCATAAAACGATGATCAGATGGGTGCTTGAAAAGAAGCAAAAGAGTATATTTTATCTAAATGATCGCTGACCACATCAGTACTGATACTTAAGGGTTCAGAATCAACACCAGAAGAATAAGCAAACTTTACGTCTTTATTTATTATCCATTCACCGTCAGAGTGAACGGTGTTATTTACATAGAGGCCTTTAAGGCTTATTACAATGGGCTCACTGTCCCAACTTACATCATCAGATTCTGAATTTTTGGATCCTGATTCTGTATCAGCTTCGTTGCCACTATCAACTGCATCTGGAGCAGGTTGATCTAATGTATCAAGCGTATCTTGATATAGCAAGGTATTAGTAAAGTAATTTTCGACTCCTTTAAAGGGTTGTTTTTCTGCCACAAGAGTATTCACGTTCCCATTTTTATCCACATGTTTCATGCACTGATGAAGTGTAAATGGAACAATTAGATTATTATGGATCCAGGGCCTTCCGAGCAGAAAATTATAAGACGTGTCAGTATCTATCACATAGCATGTGACTTTCGCCTTTAAATCTCTAATTTGGCATTTTAGCTTTATCTTGCCCAACGGTCTCTTACCGTTGGCGTTAAATCCAAAGATAGTAGTATTTGTTGTTGCTAATATGCTCATTGAGACCCCAAGATACCGTAACATTTTTTGCGGCATTATACTTAAAGCAGATCCCAGATCAACTTGACCCTATGTATCCTTTATAATATAAGGGCAATGACATTTGTTGTTTTTGACTTGCATATCCTTTGGAGAGAAAGTTATGCAAAGGATCTTCCCTCTTGAAATTTGATAACATACTGCACAGACTTCTACTTCGTTTTCAATTGCTTCTGAAACTTGCGCTAGAAACACTTCAGAGTCTTGCAGAGCTTCTCTTAAAACTTCTCTAGTTGGTTTAGAGAGTTTTAGGAGCTCGTACAAGGTTATCCTCGCAGGGATATTGGCCAACTGTGCCAATATATCAAATTGGAACGACTTCTTGGAACCTTCTGTAATCTCTTTACCTTTGCTTTTAAGAGCTTTGTCAAATTTAAGCTCTTTTTGCTTGTTCTTCTCTAGAGGTGGCTGAGGTTCTGCTACCTGCTCATAATTCTTCAAGTAGTCTCTCCCTAAACGGGTTCCAGAGATAGGTTAATCCGCGTTAACCGCATGAGAATCTCTAACCTCCTCTTCCGAGTTTGTCAGAGTAGGAATATTCATATCATCTTCTAGGATTATAGTAACAACATTAGAAGTAAGAACCTTTCCTTTTCGCTTCTTCTTGGATGAGCTTGAAGTCCATTGCTTATCGTCGAGAAGATCTGGTGCACTCACATTATTTCCCCTTTATCAGTTTCGAAAGGATATAATCCTTTCTTTTGCTGCTAATACGGATCATAATTTATAATCTTCATAATGTCTTAGGGAATAGGTTGCACTCCGTCTTGCATTGTTGACTCTATCCAATCTGGCGCTTTGCCAAATCAGAAAGTCACCATGTTCACAGTTACCTTCTTCTGGTGCTCTTGAAACTTAATGACTTTAGCATCCACTAAAGCCTAAATCTTATCTTTAAGGACATAACAATTCTGCGTAGGATGATTAATGATTCTATGATATACACAGTAATTAGGATCATTAACCTTTCCTACTTCTTCGGGGCGCTTAGATTATGGTAGCTTCATCATACCCTTTGTCATGAGCAAATTGAAGATAGTCTTAGTATGCTCATCTTTAAAAGCATACTGCTTTTGAGGAAACCGTGATTGAGTAGTAGTTTTTGTAGGAGGCTTTGTTGACTGCGGAGTATCAGTCACCATTGCTTCTTTCTCTTTATATCCCTTGTATCGAGACCTATGACTGCTACTTTATCTTTGTTTTTCTCCTCTTTCTTCCTGTTCGAGTCTTTGTGTTATCTCTTCAGTTTCTTTAGCTTGTAACGTGAGATCTTTCCAGGTTGAGGACTTTACGTCTCCCATTTTGGCTAGAACCTTAGTCGAGAGATTATATTGACAGGTTTCTACTAGAATCTTTTCTGGCATTCCATGCAGACATCTGAGAGAATTATTTCTGAATCTTTTTTTAAAGTCCCGAGCTTACTCTCCTTTTTTCTGCTTGGTAGCTAAAAGTGTTGGCATTGAAACCTCCATATCATCCTCATAAAATCTTGTCAAAAAGGCTTTCTCCATATCATTCCACGAGTTGATAGTTCCTGGTTCTAATCTCCGAAACCATTCAAATGCTAGCCCTGTTAAGATGCTAACAAATACTCGTGTAATAATCGGTTCATTTCCAGTCAAATGCCCAATCTGAGACTTAAAATAATAAAGGTGTTGGTTAGGTGACCCTTTACCATTGAATAACTTAAGCTTCAAGGGTTTGTAATTCTCTAGGAATGGCACACCTTCCCATTCCACCGGATATGGCCTTACAACGTTCAACTCCTGCAAATCGTTCTTGTGCATGAGAGTATTCAATTGATTTTGAAAGCTCTCAATCCACACGGTATTTGCATTTCCTTCTTGATTTTGATTCTTCCTTGATGATGAGAATGCGTAGAGCGATTATTCTCATCTTCATGATGACCCTTATTATCTTCATCCTCATTTGTATGGGGAATGTGACATTCTCCTTCTACATTCTTCCCTTTGTCAGTCTTTGGGTTATAAGGTAGAGGCTCTGAAGAAGATCCTCATGTATTCTTCATTCTCGTCTTCTCAAATTTCAGCAAAACATGCAGCATGTCTTTGATCTCGTTGATGGTATTTTGCTGTTGTTGAATACTTCTATCTTGCTCATTGTTGGCAGTGAAAATTTCTAAGTAAATAGAGCTTTCCACAACAGAACGCGGAGCTAACTCCGCAGCCCCACTTTTGGCTATATTAACCTCGCGTTTGAGAAAAACGTGGAGCTACTCAATAGCTCCGCGTTCTGGTTCAATAGCTCCGCGTTTTGATGCAATTAGCTCCACGTGAGCAGATAACCAGAATCTCAAATTGATTGAGATTATGATTTGGGCTTATCCAAATACTCAAATTAAGTCCGATCAGAACTCTAAATCAAGAGATTTAAATCAAAACTAAGATATTTGATTGGAATCCTTGATGAGTACAAATTCTATTTAGATAGAAACTCATACATGATCCTAAGGCTATAAATACCCTCTTGGGGAAGCCCTAGGGGTCTTTCTTTTCGGCATCTAAAGGTTTTGGTTAAGTTCAAGTTACGCATAGAGCCTTGAACGAATCAAGACCAGAGGAGATCAGTTCTACAGTCGGCCGCCATATTCAAGAGAAGAGTTTGACGTCAGATCGTCCAAAGGAGCTGCTTGACAGATCCCATCGTGACACAGATCCCACACTATTTTGTAAAAGAGAGCGATTGAGATATAAAATCCTCTTGTTTATTCTTTCTTTTTCTTGTTCACTTTCGTTGTAATCTAAGCTAATTATGGAAGGAAAGCAAAGAATTTCTGCTGCGAACAAACTGGCGACCACAGTGGGAGACGTCTCTTTCACTAAAGAAGAGATTGTGGCGCAATCGAATGTCGATATGATCGGATCCGACGTAGACATGCTGGTCGTTGAAATCGACCAGCAGAAGTACGAGGAGTACCTCTCCTCTGAATCAGGTAACCTGGACGAAACACGATACTATCGTCGCGTGCGCTCCAATACCCGAGCAACGGGTAAAAAAGTATCCACCGATGAACGGGGATTCTTGGAGACCGCGGCCATAGAGTCGGTGTTCGGACAGGAAATCCTAGCAGAGGATGACCTCCCTACTGCCGAAGAAGACCTGGAAACTGGATTGACCAGAACCCAACTCCGGAATAGAAATCGGAGAGCAAGGCGAAAAGCCTGCATTGAACGCGAGGCTAACGTCATAGAATGCGAGGCTATGGTCCCTCGCAAACTAGCTCGCGCTAATCGCGAGACCAGTCATTATTACGTTAAACGCGAAGTTACCACTTGCCTTGATCGCAAGGAAAAGCCAGCGTGTGATACTCTGCGCGAGGCTATTACTGAGCTTAGCGAGAAACGCGAAGCCAGTAAGATTTGCGCTAGTCGAAAATTTCTTACACTCGTGATAAACGCGTTAAAGCCAGCATGTGATTTTCCATGCGAGGCTACTACTGGGCTTAGCGAGAAACGCGAAGTCAGTAACACTTGCGATAAACGCAAGATTTCTTACACTCACGAGGAATGCGAGGATAAAGACTCCTTAAAGCCAGCATGTGATTTTCCATGCGAGGCTACTACTGGGCTTAGCGATAAACGCGAAGCCAGTAGCACTTGCAATAAACACAAGATTTCTTACACTCGCGAGAAATGCGAGGATAAAAATTTCTTACAGCCAGTGTGTGATTCTCCACACGACGCTAATACTGAGCTTAGCGAGAAACGCGAAGCTAGTAGTACTTTCAAGAGACGCAAGATGCCTCGCCTCCGTGTAAATCGCGAAGATGATTGGCAGATTGTCGTTAATCTTAAAAATCGCGCTAGACGCGAAATTGTGACTTGTGTTAATCACAAGAATAATCCAGCGTGCAAGAATTTTCTTCCACGGGGCGCTAAGATTCCAGAAGAGAAACTTCTGAAGAAACGCCAAGCCAGCATAAAATGCGAGGCTAGCATAGCAAAACGCGGAGCTATTCTTCAGGCCCGCGACACAAAACGTGAAGCTAACTTTCAGCTCCGCGTAGATCAACACGAATACAAAATCAGGGCTGATCGTCGTATCAATAGATCAGAACTGCACTCCAGTAATCTCAAGAAGTTTCAGTGGGCTCCTGGACCCTCTCAGCAGATGAATGGGCCCCACAACTCCATGACTAAAGTCACCGACCTCAGGGAGTACTTAACCAAGAAGAGAAGTATAGAGCAAGTTCAATCTGAATCTTCTTGTCATTGCCAACAACTTATGACGGCGGTATCCGCTGTAGTAGATAATTGTTGCTGCAATAAGAATAGGATATCGGTGTTCGATCGATTAACCGAGTCGGAAAAGAACCCTGCTAAGAAAATGAAAGTCACTCCCCGAAAGAATGGAGAATTGTAACCTCCAATATGGTCGGAAAAGGGAAGAAGGTTGTAGAGATGTATAATGATTCGGAATCAAGTGATGAAGAACCTCATCATAACACCTGACTTAAGTCAGGAGCTGTCCCGCCTCGAAACTATAAGAAACTTGCAAAAGGTTCTTATGACGACGACAGCGATAATTCGGCTATGGCTTCACCTCATTCCTCTGCATCATCTCAGCTACAGAGGTTAGCATCACACATGGCGGATAAATCAGATGACATCGATCAAAGATTTGAAGCCCAGGAAAAGATGATTCGGGAGCAACAAAAGACAATTGAAGATCTTAGAATGATGCTCTCGAAAGTGGTCGAAAATACTCAGAAGATTGTTGAGGATAACGCTAAGAAAGAAAAAGAAATCTTGTTCAACAAACTGAACGAGGAAGTTAAAGAAGAAAAAGCCCACTCAACACATGAGGACGAGGACAAATATTCTTTTCATGATCCACATGAAGAGAAAATTGAGAAATTGCAAAGTCAACTCGAAGCGCTAATACACAAAAAGGAGTTGAAAGAATCGTGAATATCAAGACCATATCCACCTGAATGGGATCTGACACCCTACCCGGAGAAATACAAGCCGCTCAAATTAGAGCCATATGACGGGAAAGGATCTCCCAGTCAACACATTTATTACTTCTTGTCCCAAGCAGGACATTTGATGGGCAATGACCCGGTTATGACCAAGGTATTCATAAGTACTTTGCGAGGGCTTGCCTTTACTTGGTTTATGCAGCTGCCCCCAAATACTATTAATACCTGGTTTGATGTTGAAAAACTATTTCTCTTGCGTTTCTTTGAGGATGATACCGAAATTACGGTTCATTCCCTCCTTGCAACTAAATAAGGGGAACAAGAAACAGTAAAAGACTTCATAGAAAGGTTCCGGGAGAAGTCCGTGTATTGCAAACATGGAATGGTCCAGAAAACTCTAGTCGAGACATGTCGACATAATCTTAAGACTAACGTGCTCCTAAAAATGGGGGTCCTAGAGTCTAAGATATGGAGGGATTTGCTCAAACAGGGAGAGCAAGCCGAAGATTTGATTCGTCAAGTAGAAGAGTCTTGTGGATCAAGAAGTACTGGAAGTAGTAGGCCATATGCCCAAAATAATAATAAAAATAAAGGTATAGCGGCAATGGCATCAGAGGCAGCTCCACAAAAGACAAATCCTCCGAGCCCAAAGCCCCAAAATCAAAAGGGCACAAGGCAAAATAGGCCTCAACAGGAGAGGACCTATACTTTTAAGGCAGAACAGACGCCTACACTCTTCCACCTGCTCCTGAGGAAGGGAATGTTGAAACTTCCGGAGAATAGAAAACCGGAGGACGCTGGTAAGACCAACGACCCCAACTATTGTCTCTACCACCGGAATGTTGGGCACCCTACTAGGGATTTTTACCCTCTAAAGAACAGAATCCAAGCAGTGATAGAAGCTGGAGTTCTGACACTTAAAGAAGAACAAAAGAAAGTCACTGCCAATATGGCAACCATAGTGGTTGGAACCCATGAGTTTCCCGCAGGGGTAACCCCAATTCCAAAGGGGAAGTTGGTTACGAAAAACCATGACCCGCACAATAAGGCTCAAGAAGGACTTGTCCCCGTGACAACCCAAAAGGGGGAAGTTATGTGGGTCCACCCTGATTTACTACATGATGAACAGTGGACTACCACAGGGGGTCAAAGAAAAAAGCGGACTGTTAACGTCATTTTCGCAGAGATAAAGGAAGAATATATAGTTTCGAGAGCCTTCACAGATTCTGAAGAAGAGCCCGAAACAATGGCCACTCATCAAGATGGGGTGGGCCCTTCCAATACTCGGTCTGGCAAACCATACCTCAAGGATTACACCAGAGTAGACCCGAAGAATATATACGGGGAACTTGCGAAGCCCACAAAATAAAAGGGACTTCGTTTCCAGAAGAATCCTGTTAGAAATGAAGAGGCCAAGGAGACTACCTTCAAATTCGATATTATCAAAATCCTGTTAGCAAATATCCCAGCACGAGTAACGCTTTACGAATTGTTGAGATTATCAAAATCAACACGTGAAGCATTAAGAGAGGCCCTGGCAGACTCTGAGTCATTTTTAGCTCAGATCATCGAGCCGACCGATGAGAAATAGGACTCTTGCCCCAGCTGTCATCAAGTAAGGAAGCAGGTCCCACAAATTACCTTCTCTCCGGAGGATATGTAGGTAAGGAATATAAAACATAATAGGCCTTTATATTTCACCGGATATGTCGGATCCACCAAGGTGGAACGCATTCAAATCGATTCGGGATCTGCACTAAGCGTTATTTCCAGAAGGCTAATGCAACTATTGGGAATATCTCCTCATCGTTTGATGCCTACAAATACTACTATCTACGAATTCAATGCTAACAACAGCTGTCCTCTTGGCAAAATTCGACTGCGGTGCCAAATTGGAGATTTAAGGACGGAGATTACATGCTACATTATAGACGCAGATACGTCTTATAACATCTTGTTGGGACGACCTTGGATCCATGCATATATAATAGTCCCATAGACTCTCCACCAGTGTATGAAGTACTGTGATGAACAGGGAGAAGTCCGGACACTAGTTGCAGATAGGCAACCATTCAAGGGACTAGAGAATTACTTCACGGACGCCAGGCTCTACAAACCAGTCCATGAGGTCCCGTACGACAATCGCAGCAGGCTTCAAAAGCCCGATGACAGCGGCAATGAAGCCGACACGGAGTACGAGTCTCCCGAAGATAACGATGGGGGTGATTATGAAATCAACCCTCACATAGATTTTAATTTGAATTTTGATAATAATGTAGCTGACATAGTAGAGAGTGAGTGGGTTATCAATGAAAACATAAAGTTAGTCTACGATCCTGCGATAGCTACTGAGTCTGAACCTCTTGTTCTTCCACCGAAGTGGATGGCCTGTCCGAACTTGAAGTTCTGGCTGCATACCATTTGCCACTCAGGTCATCTCTCCTCTCTAAATAAAAAATAACTAAGGGACAAGGTCACTTCTTCGAAGTACCTCCTCGACAGAGGTCCCAAAAGCTGATCATGTTCGGCAAAGTAATTATGTCGCCTCGACAGAGACAAAGCAGTCAAAGTGATGAACAAACATCACCTCAATTTCACTTATATGAACAGAAATCTCGGCAAATGATGGAGAAGATGGGTTATAATTTTACCCAGAAACCGGGGTTAAACTTTGGAAAAGGGTGACGGAATCTCATACCCTCATTTAGACCGAGAGGAAAGAGCCCAGACTATTATCAAAAGACTCGCACGGGGTTGGGCTATGTATCTACTCCTCCCTCACCACCATGCCAATATGAGGAGAGATCTTCGTCCGATGAGGATTTAAACCCACTTGACCATGACTCGGATCAAAGTACTGGCGCTTGGTTTCAATATTTGACAGTCAATATGGTTTCAGCCGCACTAGAAAGAAACGAGGAACCAATTGATGTTCAAGATGATTCCTGGGCTAAGTATATAGACACTCTCTGGGATGTCCGCTTTGAACAGCGTGACCCGTCCACAGAAAACAAATTGGTACAAGTTAATATGGGAACGGAAGAAAACCCGAAACCCATCTTCATAAGCGACACGCTAACTCCCTTGAAAAAGGAGGAACTTATATCTCTTATCAAAGAGAATATAGACGTATTCGCATGGAGTTATGAAGACATGCCCGGGCTTGACCCTCAAATTGCCACGCACCGGTTAAATATTAAAGAAGATGCCAAACCAGTTAAACAACAGCAAAGGCGTTTTCGACCAGAATTGATGGAGGCAATAGTTGCTGAGGTCAACAAACTTATAAAATCCGGATTCATCCGTGAAGAGCAACATCCTAATTGGGTGGCTAACATAGTGCCGGTTCGTAAGAAGAACGGCAAAATCCGGATATGCATCGATTTTCGAGATCTGAACGCTGCATGTCCTAAGGATGAATTTCCACTCTCCATCACCAATGTGATGATTGATAATACTTGCGGTTATGAGAGGATGTCCTTTATAGATTGCTTCTCAGGCTATAACCAGATAAAAATGCACCCAGATGATGAAAAACACACGACTTTCAGAACGCCGCTGGGGGTATACTTTTATACGGTGATGCCTTTCAGATTGAAGAACGCTGGTGCCACCTACCAACGAGCGATGAGCGTCATATTCAAAGAACACCTGCGCAAAACGGCAGAGTGTTATGTGGATGACTTAGCGGTCAAAAGCAAGAACAAAGAAGATCATCTTCATGATTTAAGAACGGTTTTCGATCTTATGCGAAAACATTACTTGAAGATGAACCCTGCCAAGTCTTTCATGGGGGTGCGTAGCGGAAAGTTCCTTGGGTTTATAATCACTTCAGAAGGAATTTTCCTTGATCCGGAGAAAGTAAAAGCGATTAGTGAAATGCCACCGCCCCCCAATCTTAAGGAATTAAGGGGGTTAAAAGGAAAGTTAGCCTAAATCCGGCGCTTCATCTCCAATTTATCAGGGCGATACCAACCGTTCTCTAGACTCATGAAAAAGGGCGTTTCTTTCGTATGTGATGAGGCATGTCAACAGACGTTTGACGATCTCAAAGAATATCTCACTAAACCTCCTGTTCTTATGGCACCGGTCCCTGGGCAGCCATTTATTATATATGTAAGGGCCATGGATGATGCTTTAAGAGCGTTACTTGCTCAATATAATGAGCATGGCCATGAACATGCTCTTTATTACTTAAGCAGGATAATGATCGGAGCCGAGCGTCGGTATACCCCGATCGAAAAAGAATGTTTAGCCCTAGTGTTCGCTGTTCAGAAAATGCGACACTATCTTTCAGGGCAAACGATACATGTTATCTCACGGGTTAATCCATTGAAAATTTTGATGACAAAACCATGATCCTTAAACGGTCGATTGGAGAAATGGGCATCATTGCTATTGCCATATGATATACACTTCGTCCCTCAAAAAGCCATGAAAGGACAGGCGATCTCCGATTTCCTAGCAGATCATCCAATCTGGTCCAATTCCAAACAGACGACAAAGGTCAACACAGTTAGCAAAGAACAATCATATCAAATGTTCTTTGATGGCATTGCCAGACGATCTGCTGCCGGAGTGGGGGTTGTTCTAATATCCCCACATAAATATATATTACCTGACAGTTACTCATTAATAGAACCGTGCACGAATAATGTGGCGGAATACAACGCGCTCATTATCGGCTTAAAAATGGCTCTGCAACTGGGGGTGAACTATCTAGAGGCATATGGAGACTCTAAGCTCATCGTCAACCAGATGACCGGTGAGTATGAAGTCAGACATGAAGCACTCATCCCCTATCATCAGCTAGCCATTGAGCTAGCGGGATATTTTGAACAATTTTATATATATTATATATCTCGGAATGAGAACGTCTATGCAGATGCTCTTGCCGCATTAGCTGCAACATTGGCGAGCCCACCAGGTGAAGCTAAAAGCATCACCAGAGAACTCCTCCACCCAGATACGTTATCCCAAACCAAAGAGGTGTGCTAGACAGGCTTAATTCTGGAACCCCATGATTGGCGATTTCCATTTATAGATTATGCCCTATATGGGATACTACCAGAGGATCCAAAGGAGGCCACCTCGATAAAGAGGAAGGCCCCGAGATTCTACTTTAATCATACACTTCAAACTTTGTACAGAAAGTCAAATGATGGTCTGCTGCTACGCTGCATATCAAAAGCAGAAGCGGATGAAGTGCTGAGGGAAACACATGATGGAGTGTGTGGAGCTCATCAGCCCTGTCCAAAACTCGGAGACCGCATAAGAAGGCTGGGATATTACTGGCCGAAGATGATTACAGAGGCAATGGCATACGCTAAACGGTGCCATGCATGCCAAGTACATGCCAATTTTATTCATCAACCCCCGGAATACTTGCACAGTACTGTTGCTAGTTTGCCATTTGAGGCATGAGGAATGGATATTGTGGGGCCAATAACTCTCCCGTCGTCCAGAGGACATCGGTTTATTCTTGCAATAACCGATTATTTTTCAAGATGGGCCGAAGCCGTGCCCATGAGAGAAGTGAAAATGACAGATGTGATTAAGTTCATCAAGCATTATGTCATTTACCGTTTTGGCTCCCCCAAAGGATCATCCATGATAATGGACCACAATTCATCAGCCGGGAATTCTCAAGATTATGTGATAAGTTCAGAATCAAAGATATTGCTTCAACGCCATATAACCCCTCGGCTAATGTGTTAGCCGAAGCTTTCAACAAGACGATCATTAAACTCCTTCGGAAGTTTGTCTCCTCTAACAAAAGGGACTGGGATGAAAAGCTGGGAGAGTGTTTGTGGGCTTATCGCACCACCGTTCGCACTCCAACAAAAGCTACCCTGTTCTCTTTGGTTTATGGAAGTGAGGCCGTCTTGCCTCTTGAAATTCAAATACCATCATTAAGAGTGGTCTTAGCCACAAAGATGACGACAGAAGAGCGCCATCAACAAAGATTGCAAGAACTAGAGGCGTTAGATGAAAAACGTCTCATGGCTCAACAACAAATTGAGTTGTATCAAGTCCGAATCTCGCGAATGTTCAATAAGAGCGTTAAGCCAAGGACCTTTTGTTGGCAGTGAAATTTTTTAAGTAGGATTTTCCACAACAGAACGCAGAGCTAACTCAGTAGCTCCGCGTCTGGCTAATTTTAGCCTCGCGTTGAGTAAAATGCGGAGATGATCAATAGCTCCGCGTTAGCTCCGCATTCTGGTTATTTAGCTCCGCATTTTGATGAGTTTAACTCTGCGTGAGCAGATAACCAGAATCTCAAATTGATTGAGATTATAATTCGGGCTTATCCAAATACCCAAATCAAGTCCAATCAGAACTCCAAATCAAGAGATTTAAATCAAAACTAAGATATTTGATTAGAATCCTTGATGAATGCAAATTCTATTTAGATAGAAACTCTTGCATTAACCTAGGGCTATAAATACCATCTTGGTGAAACCCTAGGAGTCTTCCTTTTTCCTCTCAGCTGGTCTTTTTTTGGGCAATTGAGATCTTTTCCTCTTGGAGAATTCAAGTTACGCGCAGAGCCTGGAGTTCATGAAAGACCAGAGAAGATCTTCTACAGTCGGCCGTTATCTTCAAGAGAGAAGAGTTCGACGTACTGATCGTCCAAAGGAGCTGCTTGACAGATCCCATCGCCACAGATCCCACGATATACACATTGTAAAAGAGAGAGATTGAACTATAAAATCCTCTCGTTTGTTCTCTTTTCATCTTGTTCACTTTCATTGTAATCTAAGTTGTATTCAATGGGAGGAAGCAAAACTTTTGCGGGGAACAAACTGGCGACCACAGTGGGAGAAGTCTCTTTCATCGAAAAAGAGATCATGGCGCAATCTGACGTCGAGAGGATCTGATCCGACATAGATATGCTCGTCGTTGAAATCGACCAGCAGAAGTACGAGGAGTACCTCTCCTCTGAATCAGGTAACCTGGACGAAACACGACACTATCATCGCGTGTGCTCCAATACCCGAGCAACGGGTAAAAAGGTATCCACCGAGAAACGGGGATCCTTGGAGACCGTGGCTATAGAGCCGATGTTTGGGCAGGAAATCCTAGCAGGGGGTGATCTCTCTACTGCCGAAGAAGGCATGGGTACTGGATTGACCAGAACCCAACTCCGAAATAGAAATCGAAGAGCGAGGCGTAAAGCCCTCAAAGCCCGCCTTGAACGCGAGGCTAATTTCATAGAACGCGAGGCTATGGTCCCTCACAAACTGACTCGCGCTAATCGCGAGATCAGTCATTATCACGTTAAACCCGAAGTTACAACTTGCCTTAAAAGCAAGGAAAAGCCAGCATGTGATTTTCCATGCGAGGCTACTACTGGACTAAGAGAGAAACGCGAAGCCAGTAAGATTTGCGTTAGTCGCAAAAATTCTGACACTCGCGAGAAACGCGAGTATAAAATCTCCTTAAAGCCAGCGTGTGATATTCCAGGCGAGGCTAGTACTGAGCTAAGCGAGAAACGCGAAGCCAGTAAGATTTACGTTAGTCGCAAAAATTCTGACACTCGTGAGAAACGCGAGTATAAAATCTCCTTAAAGCCAGCGTGTGATATTCCACGCGAGGCTATTACTGAGCTAAGCGAGGAACGCGAAGCCAGTAAGATTTGCGTTAGTCGCAAAAATTCTGATACTCGCGAGAAACGCGAGTATAAAATCTCCTTAAAGCCAGCATGTGATTCTCCATGCAAGCTACTACTGGGCTTAGCGAGAAACGCGAAGCCAGTAGAACTTGCGAGAAATTCAAGATTTCTTACACTCGCGAGAAATGCGAGGATAAAAATTCCTTAAAGCCAGCGTGTGATTCTCCACGCGAGGCTATTACTGGACTTAGCAATAAACGCGAAGCCAGTACGACTTGCGAGAAACGCAAGATTTTTTACACTCGCGAGAAACGCGAGGATAAAAATTCCTTACAGACAGCCTGTAATTCTCCACGCGAGGCTAATACTGAGCTTAGCGAGAAACGAGAAGCTAGTAGTACTTGCGAGAGACGCAAGATGCCTCACCTCCGCGTAAATCGCGAAGACGATTGGCAAATTGTCGTTAATCGTAAAAATCGCGCTAGACGCGAAGTTGTGACATGTGTTAATCACAAGAGTAAGCCAGCGTGCAGGAATTTTCTTCCACGCGAGGCTAAGATTCCAGAAGGTAAACTTCTGAAGAAACGCCAAGCCAGCGTAAAACGCGAGGCTAGCGTAGCAAATCGCGAAGCTAACTTCAGGCCAGCGTGTGATGGATTGTCTCCACGCGAGGTTACTGAATTTAGTTATGAAACTGGCCAAAGTGCCAAAACTCGCGTAAAACGCAAGCATAAGCCAGCATGTAGTAAAAACTCCCCATGCGAGGCTATTGAACTTGAACAAAAACTTGAGCCAAGCGTTAAACGCGAAGCCAAGGATTCTTGCGCTAATCGCAAAATAATGCTAGCGTGTGAGGATACTCCTTTACGCGAGGCTAAACAAACAGAAGTCAAACTTCTGCAAAAACGCCCAGTCAGCGTAAAACGCGAGGCTAGCGTAAAACGCGAGGCTATGTCCCAGCCCCGTGTAAATGTTCTAAAATGCGAAGCTAACTGCCAACTCCGCCTAAATCAGCCATTATACAGAATAAAGGCTGATAAGTATAGCAAAGATAATACCACCAGTCATGGGGGGTTACAGCAGGCTCCTGGACTCCTCCATCAGCTAAGTGGGCCCCTTGTCCAAAATATAACTGAAAATTCTCTATTTTCTAAAATACTTGATCTCAGAAATTATTTGACGAGTAAAAAGAAAACGAGTCAAACTCAATCACATTCGACATGCCATTGCGAGCAAATAATATCAGCTTACTGAATAGTTGCTGTTGTGGTAAGAAAAGAATTTCTTTATTTAATAGAATAATTGAGTCTCATACTCCGAAAAGGAGGAAGAATAATCTGAGATATCAAATCAAGGAAAAAGAGGTAAAGGCAGTGACTTCAAATATGGTCGGTAAAGGTAAGAAAGCCATAGAAAAAAGACACGAGTCAGATGCAGATGATGAACAAGCTCGCCATCTTACTCGACTCAAGTCAGGTATTGTCGCTCCTCGAGATTATAGGAGACTTGCAAAAGGTTCCTACGACGATGACTCCGATAATTCAGCCATAGCCTCTTCATATTCATACATTTCTTCCCGACCAAGAAGGCTCGCATCACATAGGGTGGATAAATCCGATGATGTCGACCAGAGGTTGGAAGCTCAGAAACAAATGATTCTAAGTCAGCAAAAGGCCATTAATGACCTCAAATTAATGCTTCTAAAAGTGGTTGAAAATACCCAGAAGATAGCCGATGATAAGGCTAAAACTTCTTCGGAACCGCCACCTAAGACAAATGAAGAAACTAAAGAAGAAAAGGCTTATTCAATACATGAGGATGATGACAAATACTCTTTCGATGATCCTCATGGAGAAAAGATCGAGAAATCGCAAAGCCAACTGGATGCCCTAATGCACAAGAAAGAATTGAAAGAATCGGGGGTTTCAAGACCATATCCACTTGAGTGGGACTTCGCTCCTTATCCAGAAAAATATAAACCACTCAAATTGGAGTCATATGACGGGAAGGGGTCCCCAAGCCAGCACATATATTACTTTTTATCGCAGGCAGGTCATCTGATAGGAAATGATCCCATAATAACCAAGGTATTTGACAGCACCTTGCGAGGGCCTGCTTTTACATGGTTTATGCAGTTGCCCCCAAGTACTATCAATACCTGGTATGATGTCGAGAAGTAGTTCTTGGCCCATTTCTTTGAGGATGATACCAAGATATCGGTTCATTCCCTCCTTGCAACGAAACAAGGGGAACAAGAAACGGTTAAGAGTTTCATTGAACGCTTCAGGGAAAAGTCCGTATATTGTCGACACGGTATGACCCACGAAACCCTGGTAGAAACCTGCAAGCATAATTTCAGGACTGGCGTGCTGATAAGAATGGGAGCTGTAGAGTCCAAAACTTGGAAAGATCTGCTGAGGCAGGAAGAGCAGGCGGAAGATATAATTTGTCGAATTAAGAAATCTCGTGGCACGAGAAACTCTATGAATAACAGGCCATATCCACAGAATCCTAAAAATAAAAGGAAAGCTGTGATGGTGTCAGTTGCAGATCCGAAGCCAAAACCTCAAAATCCGAGAGGTGCAGGTCAAAATAAACCTCGACAAGATAGAACTTATACATTCAAGACGAAGCAGACAGGTACTCTATTCCATCTCCTCCTCATAAAAGGCTTGCTAAAACTTTCGAAAAATGGATAACCGAAAGACGTTGGTAAAACCAACGACCCTAACTATTGCCTGTACCATCGGAATGTCGCGCACCAAACTAAGGATTGCTATCCTCTTAAGAACCGAATTCAAGCATTGATAGAAGCCGGAGTTCTCACACTTAAAGAGGAACAGAAGAAAGTTTCTGCAAATATGGCAACTTTAGTAGTAGGAACCAATGAGTTCCTTGCCAGAGCAATCCCTGTACTAGTAGGGAAGCCAATTTTGACACCAAGCACGGGCAGCCTGCACTTGCAAGCTAGCCCCTTGGGTACGTTCCGAACCACAGCTGCGATCGAATCGTTCTCATTGGTTAACAGCCAGATTTGGCTGGGGGTGCCGAAAATATTGACAATGATAAATATCGTGCTTCTGCTATTCTCAATAGCCATTGGAATGGCTAATTGAGTGTTATAAATAAAAATTTTTTCCCAATACTGTTAAAGCGACGGGAAGAGGAGATCAAGTTCCTCGCCAATCCTATCATACTAGGGTAAAAGTATGAAATTAACTACCCAATGCTGATTAAAGGCAAGGGGGAGAGGAAATCAATTCCTCGATAACTCACCATGCTGAGGGAAATAGCATGGCTAGCCCAACGCAAACGGCAATTGGTAAAGGCTAATCAAATCCGTTGATAGCTGGAGGTTTGCTAAAAATCCCATAAAACCTGTCATGTTAAGTTTTTACCTCTGACAGTATGATTGGGATTATTCTCATCTTTGTTCAAGTTACGCGTGAGAGCACTTGGACTAGGCATGTGCAATTAGGCGCCTCTGCCGAAATCCTATGATCGTGACCCGACCATCGTGGTGTGCCCAGTTCAAGTTACGCAAATGAGCCTTAGATTATTTTACCAAAATTATAAACCATCTATTTGTTGAGCAAGCAAGATTCTTGAAGCCGACAGATAGAGAGGAAAATAATTTGCCTTTATTCATAAAAGAAGAGATTACAAAGAAGAGGGAGTTATAGGTCTCCCAAAAACTTCTACATATTCATCGACGCATCAATAACCTAACGGCGAGATTCCTTCGCGGGGTATTGAAGCTCAATTCTAGGGTTCATATACAAAAAGATCTCCTCTGCAAATGTCAGCTATGATCTGTTTAAAGTTCTTAGTGGATCATCTGAAGATACTGTTATAAGAATCCTAATGAAGATGCACGAGTTGGATTCGACATACTACAAGCCCTTAGATGATCATCTCTATTGCTTTGGAAAGCAACAGAGATTGTCATCTAACATAAATGATCCTCAAGAAAACTTAATGTGCTACCGCAGAATCCTTGTAACTCCTTCCTTAGGAGCCAGAGCTTGAAACCTGTAACTATGTTGTAAAGCATATGCTTCTGGCTTCCTTAGAGTTACTTTTACTGATGAAGATCGGTGCACAGATAGCTTTTGAAGATATATCAGGGAAAAGCTACACTCCACGCTGGCTAGAGATATCAGCAAGTCATCAGACTGAATTTGGTTCACTACAAAGGAAGAATTAGGAATTCGACAAAACTTGGAAAATCCTCTAAGTACAAAAACGCAGAGCTAAGGATAACCCCGCGTGCAGAAATAGCCTCGCATTTTAAAACGCAGTGGATGACGCGATAATTTCACGTAACAGAGTTTCTCTCTGTCTTTTCTTTCTCTTTAATAGCCCCGCGTTTCAAGCGCGAGGATGACGCGATAACTTCGCGTAGAGAAAGATCAGAGTTCCTCTCTGAATTCTTCTTCTCCTTCAAGCCTTACAGCTGGAGAACGGCGATCTCGCCGGTGAAGTAAACAATTGGCCGGTTTAAACCGAGCCAAAACATCTCAGAATGGTTCTAAAAAGATCAAAAGTTAAGGTTTTTTTTTTACCTTCAAATAATCGCTGCAGAGACTGGTTCGCCGCAGTGACCAACGTGCATGAAGCCGTACTCTTCTGGAGCAACATTCTAAATGGAGAATTGAGGGAAGATCAGTCGAAGATTGTTCGCCGACATGAGTCACTCGATCGCCGGAGCTCCAGATTCTTCAAACTTTTCCAATGAAGAAGAAGATGAGCCAAGAGCTCTATTTAAACAGGATGATCCGTCGCTAGGTATTCGGCGTAGAAATTCAAGAGTAATTAATGAAGCAATTACTCATTTCACTGAAAATGAAGTGAAGCTAATTAGCTCCGCGTAAGCAAGCAAAAACGCGAAGTAAACTTGGTATTTTAACTCTGTGTTTTAAGGGTCCAAAGTATTTCAAAATTTGCTAAGTTCTAAGCCATTTTGAAAACTTTAGAGGGGGTTCTATTGACAGTGAAAATTTCTAAGTAAGTAGGATTTTTCACAACAGAACGCGGAGCTAACTCAGTAGCTCCGCGTCTGGCTAATTTTAGCCTCGCGTTAAGTAAAACGCGGAGATGATCAATAGCTCCGCATTCTGGTTATTTAGCTCCGCGTTTTGATTAGTTTAACTCCGCATGAGCAGATAACCAGAATCTCAAATTGATTGAGATTATGATTTGGGCTTATCCAAATACCCAAATCAAGTCCAATCAGAACTCCAAATCAAGAGATTTAAATCAAAACTAAGATATTTGATTGGAATCCTTGATGAATACAAATTCTATTTAGATAGAAACTCTTGCATTGACCTGGGGCTATAAATACCTTCTTGGTGAAACCCTAGGGGTCTTCCTTTTTCCTCTCAGCTGGTCTTTTTTTCGGCAATTGAGATCTTTTCCTCTTGGAGAATTCAAGTTACGCACAGAGCCTTGAGTTCGTGAAAGACCAGAGAAGATCTTCTACAGTCGGCCGTTATCTTCAAGAGAGAAGAGTTCAACGTACTGATCGTCCAAAGGAGCTGCTTGACAGATCCCATCGCCACAGATCCCACGATATACACATTGTAAAAGAGAGAGATTGAACTATAAAATCCTCTCGTTTGTTCTCTTTTCATCTTGTTCACTTTCATTGTAATCTAAGTTGTATTCAATGGGAGGAAGCAAAACTTTTGCGGCGAACACCTTTAAACAAGGAGACTATGTTCTGGCTATTAAAAGGCCAATGATTCTAACCCACAAGACTAAGGGTAAATTTGAACCCAAGTGGGAAGGACCGTTTATTGTAGAGACGGTATACTCTAGGGAAGCCTATCGCTTAATGAATCAGAACGGCGATAGAATGATGATGCCGATCAACGGCAAATTTCTGAAGAAATACTATGCCTAAACTAAACCAGAATGATGACAGAGTAACTGTCACATCTGGTTCAGATCACTAGGAGTATAACCATCCACTTGTTCAAGTTACGCAGATGAGCACTTGAAACTTTTTGCTTAAAACTAGGCATGCACAATTAGGCGCCTCTGCCGAAATCTGATGATCCTGACCCGATCATCTTGGTATGTGCAGTTCAAGTTACGCATGAGAGCCTTGAACCTCTTCCACTTGTTCAAGTTACGCAGATGAGCACTTGAACTTCTTGCTTAAAACTAGGCATGCGCAATTAGGCGCCTCTGCCGAAATTTGGTGATCCTGACCCGATCATCTTGGTATGTGCAGTTCAAGTTACGCATGAGAGCCTTGAACCGCCTCCACTTGTTCAAGTTACGCAGATGAGCACTTGAACTTCTTGCTTAAAGCCAGGCATGCACAATTAGGCGCCTCTGCCGAAAACCGATGATCCTGACCCGATCATCTTCGTATGTACAGTTCAAGTTACGCATGAGAGCCTTGAACCGCCTCCACTTGTTCAAGTTACGCAGCTGAGCACTTAAACTTCTTGCTTAAAACTAGGCATGCGCAATTTGGCGCCTCTGTCGAAATATGATGATCCTGACCCGGTTATCTTGGTATATGCAGTTCAAGTTACGCATAAGAGCCTTGAACCGCCTCCACTTGTTCAAGTTACGCTGATGAGTACTTGAACTTCTCGCTTAAAACTAGGCATGTGCAATTTGGCGCCTCTGCCAAAATTTGATGATCCTGACCCCGTCATCTTGGTATGTGCATTTCAAGTTATGCATGAGAGCCTTGAACCGCCTCCACTTGTTCAAGTTACGCAGATGAGCACTTGAACTTCTTGCTTAGAATTAGGCATGCGCAATGAGGCGCCTCTGCCGAAATCTGATAGTCCTGACCCGATCACCTTGGTATTAGTAGTCTAAGTTACGCAGATGAGCCTTGGACTGTTTTACCTAAACAACTAAGTCATTTTGTTGACAAGTTATCTGTTGTGCAAACAAAGTTTGTAGCCAACAGGTAAAAGAATCAAAAGATTACCTTTATTCGAAAAAGGAATGAAGTCACAAAGGAACAATAAAGTTCTCTCTTCTATTACAAGTTCTTATTACAAAAAGAATAAAGGAATAGAAAGAAAAAAAGTTATGGATCTCCTAGAAGCCTCAATTTATTTGTCGTCTCGTCAATCACTCGACAACGAGTTTCCTCCACGGAGCGTTGGGCCTGCAGGCGTAAATCATCGTCGTTTATTGCCAGTTGCTGGGCCAACCGCTGGCGAGATTCTTCAATAGTACGGCTTCTTATTTCCCCTTCTTGTTCAAGTTATCCTTGTCAAAGAATCAGCTCTTCCCGTTTCTTAACGGATTCCCCCTAACCGAGACTCACTGGCTTCCAGAATAGCTCGAGCCTTAGCAATAGTCTCTCTGGCTCTAAAGATGGCGGCCTGACTCCCCTCAATCTCGAAGTCCACTATCTCTAACCCCCTGTGGATTGATTCTTGACTAGCTCGTAGTTCTGCCAACTCCCGAGACCAGACTTCCTTTTGGCACCTCAGTTCCTCTTGACGAGCCACTAACTCTGCCCGAAGACGCGCCGATTCGATCTCAGTGATCGCTTCCACATCCGCTTGGCGAATTGTGTTTAGCGTATTCACCTGTTCTTCTAAAGCTTCAAGGCGGGCCCGATAAGGAGCTGCTCTGTCACATCTCCCAATCCTTTCAATATTATCCAGATAGCTGGACAATATTGGACGTCCAAGATTGAAGAAATCTCTTCCATCCAGGATCATTCCGATACACCTCCTTAGTAGTCGCAAAAAGTCATTCACACTGTGGTTGAAGAATTCTTCGAGAGGGTCCACAGTGTCTGTATTTAAAGCAGGTAGCACTAAGGAAGATGTCGCTGAAGGAGTAGCGTCCATTGGGGTTGAGGAAGAAGAAGCCCGTCTCTGTACCAAATTCATGACATGAGGGGCCAGTAAAGCCAATATGGACTTGGCAGAACTAGGAACCTGAGGAGGAGTATCACTGGTACCGATCATTCGAGTAGTACCATCAGCAGGAGTAGACGATGGAGCATTTTCGCCCGAAGATCCCCCTATGGCAGAAGTGGCTTCGAATGAGAACTTCAGATTTTCTTCGTCTCCCACTGGCAGAAGACTTAGAGCTGGAGGAGTCACAGGTGTCTCAACAGCCATAATGGTAGAAGATGTTAATATTGCTGGCTGAGGATCAGAGGGTACACCAACAACTACTGGAAAGGTCTCTTCGAAACAGACCGGTGTGTTGGAGACGGCAGACTTGGGGATGACGTAGCTTCTCTTGCTGCAGCCTCGACAATCACCTCTGTCCTATCATCACTCCCTAGTTCATCTATTGGGGGAATTGAAGAAGGAACAGAGGGAGGAGTTGTCGTAAAGTAGTCTGCGTCAAACTCATTTGCAGAACTACCCAAACCTCCCACCGAGCCAGTTGTGCCAGAATAATCCACCCTCTCCTCAGACTCTCCCCTGGTAGTCGAATGCATCGGCGAGTGGGGCTGACCACCTGCATTTCAGAAAGCAAACAAATAGTGTTACATATAATGATGAAGTGAATAATAGACAGAAGATAGAATATAAAAACCATACTAGGAGATACAAGTCCAGTTGTCGGACTTGAAGGGGGAGCCATCGCTGTTTCCATGAGCGCACCCGTTTCGTTACCCAGAGGTTGCGTCGCGGAGTGTTCGACAGATTTTGCGGTTGGGGGAGTCGGGACCTCAGTAGCACTTGGAGCTTCAGTAGGTCTACTTTCCTCTGCCGGCGCCGGAGGCAGAGTTGAGGCCAACAAATCTGAAGCAAACTTGGCCACCGCCACTTGAGAGACTAAGAGGGTCCCCAAAGCTAATTTCTGCTTCTTCTTCACCGGTTCGCCTCTTACATATCCGCGGCGTTTAATGGCTAGACTCCGGGAGCGGGGAATTAAATCTTGAGGGGCACCACCATCATCGCCATCATCATCATTACCATTATCGTCATCACCATCAGAGTTGCCCAAGTCTGATGGATCGGTCGCTGCACCAAGGAATTCGTCCATTCCCTTCACCCTCACTCTTTTGGCTCCTTTGCGGCTAGCTTAGAAGACCTTTATCTCCTTGCAGCAGCTGCAGTTGATTGAGAAGTTAGGTACTTCAGCATTAGCAATGTTGTACCAGGTACAAAAGCTTAACACCATGCTTAGCTCTGGCAATTTCCGGGTAGCATAAATTCCGCTCCGGTTCCTCCAGCAACAAAATGGAACCAGCCCCGTGCCCCTGCGTATAGATTCCCTTCATACGCCAACTCTTTATTTGGATTTCCTACATAAAACTGTGTGTATCCAAATTGACGAGCAAATCTGCTCGGGATATACGGCTCTATGTAGCACATGGTGTCTTGCCTGTACACTAAGTGTTTGAGGCGAATATTCAACAACCACCAGAAGACCCCTGAAGATAAGTTGGTGAACTTGTCTGCACCAAAAATATCTTTAAACTTAGATCCATACTCTCCCCCAGGGAAGTCTGGGAAGCAACGGAAGATCTCGTAGTTTTGATGGTGACGGAGTGTCCTGCGGATTTGAGATATATAATTACTCTTTCAGACAGAGCGCTCGTACTTCTCTACGAAAAACAGCTTGTAAGTTGGGTTGTAATCTGCAGCACTCATCAAAGACGGGCAGTGCATGACTAGCCACGCCATTAAATATGTATAAGGCATCTCTACCCTTGGGTGCGGTGTCTTCACCGTAGCAGCCTCTTTGGCTGCCTTTCCCTTTCCAGCTTTACCTTTATTCTTCTCTGCTGACATAAAGCTATTGCAGAGGGCCCGGAGCCCGCTCTGGAGGTTGGCAACCATCGCTGGTAATAACCCGAAGGGTCGTTCATAGGCCAATAGGATGGCTGGATAGACAACGTTCTTGGCGATAGCTTCCTTAGGCAACGAAGGGACGACACACCTCTTCAGCCACAACATTAAAAAGCCAGCAAGGAGACCCTTCTCAGAAATAGAGAACTGGGCTTGGTAATGGAAGCTCTGAAAGACCGTGTCAGGACTAAATCCTCCATTTGATTCGGTCGTATATGTTGTGGCTTCTAAGTTGAAGATACGCTCCTTCGCTTCTTCGATACTAACAGAAGGGCGTCCACGAACCATGGGGAGACCCTCTTTCAGATTGATGAAGAGATAGTCTGCCCACTTTTTATGGCCAATTCCCTGGTTCCTTACTCCAGCCAGGTCGGCGCAAATATGATAGTGGCACATCATTTCCCAGTAGGTCGGTAGATGTGCTCATCCCCCGCTTTTAGCATCTTTAATTCTTCGGTAGTGGGGATATATTCCTCATAAGGGACTTTGCCTATTGATAACCCCGACACTTTGAACATTTCGTGGAGAGCGAATCCCAGCTCACCCACCAGTGTAAAGAAGGTGCCGATTTCGGGGTTATACATCTCCAGCAGGCTGAACATGGGTGTTTCTAATGGCAAGAAGGTGCCGAATTTTGAGGCAAGCCAAACTGGACGTTTCTAATGGCTTTGTACAAGTCAATTTCCTTTAGGGTCTGCTCATGGGTGTCCAGTATGTGTTTGACAAGTCTGAACCACCACATGTTGCCCGAGGAGTGGACCTATCCGGGCATTCTAAAGTCTTTGGCGGGGTATTGTCCACCCTTGGCTAAGAATTCGCTAAGGAAAGTCTTAGCACGAATCGGGACTTCACCAACAGGGTGCTCTTTGGTGACTCTGCCTGGGAGGAGCCCCGTAATACATCTAGGGGGACGGTCTTGAAAAACCCCATTCGCGCTGAACTTGCCGTTCGCACCACCATCATACTCACGTGTTAGTTCAAATTCTAACTCGCGATGGGAAGATAGCCTCTAGACATACACCAGAGGGTAGCTATGCTCCATGTCAGGCAGAAACATGAGCAGATTCCCGTCTTGGTACAGCCACTTGCCCTCCTCTTCAAAGAGGATCTCATCCGAATGCTCTGTAGCATCTCCAAAGAGGAACGCCGGCTTCTCCAACGCCTCCCGGTTTGTGGCTTCAAAGGGAGCATCCGTAATGATCTCCCGTGCAGTAGCAGGGCTGTATCTGATTAGCTTCTCTCTGCGCTCCCTCAAACCCGGCTTGTACGCAGCAAAAATAGTCGTGAAGCGAAACTGGTTGACTGAGTCTGCACCCCCGCCATGGCCAAAGTGATGTCCTTGGGAGAGTGCATCCACTGAGTAGCCAACTGCAAGAAGAGAATCAAAGAATCAGAAAAAGATTTCTACAAAATCAGAAAATTCTTCTAAGTATGAAAATGCGGAGCTAGAGGTAACTCCGCGTGAAGTGGAATAACTTCGCGTTTACGAACGCGAAGCTAAGGAGGATAACTTCTCTTTTACAAACGCAAAGCTAAAATTCTAACCTCGCGTGAGAATGCGACAGCTAGCAAAAATGACTTCGCGTTTAAAAACGCGGAGATAATGCGATAGCTTCGCGTGGAGGAAGATCAGAGATATTTTCCTTCTTTTCCAAGCCATTTGGCCGGAGTACGGCGATCTCGCCTGTAAAAGAAATGATTGGCCGGTCAAAACCGAGCCAAATCACTCTAAAAATATTCTAAAAAGCCCCAAAAGTGAGGTTCTTACCTCCGATAGGCGAGGCGTGGACTGGCTCGCTGCTGCCACAACCGCTGCCGCCGCTGCTTGCGCCAGTCACCGACGGCGAGGCTGCGCGTGAAGAAGCACGGGTCTTGGGTGCCATTGCTTGCGAAATCTCAAAGGAAATCGACGAAAATCTGGTCAAAAATTGCTCAATCGCCTAGAGATTCTTGGGCTCTAATCTCTTCAGTTCTTCGGATGAAGTAAGTAAGAAGAAAAAGAGACTCCATTTAAATGAAGAAAACCGCCTCTTGGTATTCGGTGCGAGAATCGGAGCGACTAACTGATCAGTTACTCTCTAAAATGCGAAGCTTTTAGCTTCGCGTGGTCATCTGAAACGCGAAGCTATTAGCTCCGCGCAACTATGCAAAACGCGAAGCTAACTTGGTATTTTAGCTACGGGTTTCTATGAAGCTTGGGCTTGGCAAGCGTGATCAGGCGCCTTTGCCGAAATCTGATGATTATAACAACAATCATCTTGGCACGTGTAGTTCAAGTTACGCATAAGAGCCTTAAAACTGCCTCCATCAAATTAAGGCATGTGCAATTAAGCGCCTCTGTCTAAGTTAAATGATCCTTATCTGATCATTTCAGGTACTAACAGTTTAAGTTATGCAAATGAGCCTTGGATTGTTTTACCGAAACTATGAACAATCTATTTGTTGAGCAAGCAAAATTCTTGAAGCCAACAGATAAAGAGAAAAAGGAATTATCTTTATTCATGAAGCAAAAGGTTACAGAAGAAGAGGGAGTTGTAGCTCTCCCAAAAAAGCTTCAACCTATTCATCGACTCATCAATAACCCGACAACGTGTTTCCTCCATGGAGTGTTGAAATTCCCTGGTTCACATGCAAAAGATCTCCTCTGCAAATATCAACTATGCTCTGCTAAAAGTTCTTAGTGGATCATCTGAAGATACTGCTATAAGAATTCTAATGAAGATGCACAAGTTGAATTCGACATGCTACAAGCCCTTAGATGATCATCTCTATCGCTTTGAAAAGACACAAAGATTGTCATCTAACAGAAATAGTTCTCAAGAAAACTTAATGAGCTGCCGCAGAGTTCTTGTAACTCCTTCAAAAGTTTATATTTTGGAGCCAGAGCTTAAAACCTGCAACTATGCTGTAAAGAATATGTTTCTGGCTTTCTTAGAGTTACTTTTGCTGATGAATACTGGTAGAGCCACATGCACTCCTCTTCAAAAAGGATCTGGTTTGAATACTCCACTGCAAAAGAAGAATCAAGAGTTAGAGAAAACTCGAAAAATCTTCTAAATATAAAAACGAGGAGCTAAAAAAATAACTTCGCGCACAGCTGAGGAAATATCCTCGCATTGAAACGCGACTGCTAGTCAAAATTGTCTCGCGATTGGAACGCGACTGCTAGTCAAAATAGCCTCGCATTGAAATGCGACTGCTAGTCAAAATAGCCTCGCATTGAAATGCGACTGCTAGTCAAAATAGCCTCGCGTTGAAACGCGACTGCTAGTCAAAATAGCCCCGTGTTTCAAACACGAGGATGACGCGATAACTTCCCGTAAGAAGAAGACCAGAGTTCTTCTCCGTCTTCTCCTTTCTTCCCAAGCCTTGCGGCCAGAAAATGGCGCTCTCGCCGGTTCAAAAGTGGTTGGTCGGTTAAAACCGAACCAAAACACTCAAAAATTGTTCTAAGGAGTCTGCAAAGTTGAGATTTCTACCTCCAATGGGTGTGGCATGAACTGATTCACCGCTGTATCCGCTCCCTCGGCCGCTGCTGCCGTTGCTAACGACGACCGCCGATGGTGAGGAGGCGCGCGATGCCGTACTCTTCTTAGATGACATCCTAATGATGAAAATCTATGGAAAATCTAACGAAGTCCGATCAAATGACCGCTCGTTGCATCAGTCGCCCGGTCGCCAGAGCTCCAGATTTCTGGATTCTTCAGATGAAATGAAGAGGAAAGTCTAAAGCCTCTATTTAAAAAAGAGAGAACGCGCCTCTTGGTATTCGGCGTAAGGTTCGGAGTAATTACTGAGTAATTACTGAACAGTTAATGAGCAATTACTCACTGAAAAGCGAAGCTATTTAGTTTCGCGCAAGTGAACAAAACGCGAGATAAACTTGGTATTTTAACTCTGCATTTTCTGTATGAAGATCAAAGTATTTCAAAATTTGCTAAGTTCTAAGCCATTTTGAAAACTTTGGAGGGGGTTCTGTTGACAGTGAAAATTTCTAAGTAAATAGAGTTTTCCACAACAGAACGCGGAGCTAACTCCGCGCCTCGCGTTTGGCTATATTAGCCTCGCGTTTGAGAAAAACACGGAGCTACTCAATAGCTCCGCGTTCTGGTTCAATAGCTCCGCATTTTGATGCGATTAGCTCTGCGTGAACAGATAACCAGAATCTCAAATTGATTGAGATTATGATTTGGGCTTATCCAAATACTCAAATTAAGTCCGATCAGAACTCTAAATCAAGAGATTTAAATCAAAACTAAGATATTTGATTGGAATCCTTGATGAGTACAAATTCTATTTAGATAGAAACTCTTATATGATCCTAAGGTTATAAATACCTTGGGGAAGCCCTAAGGGTCTTTCTTTTCGGCATCTAAAGGTTTTGGTGAAGTTCAAATTACGCATAGAGCCTTGAATGAATCAAGACCAGAGGAGATCAGTTTTACAGTCGGCCGCCATCTTCAAAAGAAGAGTTCGATGTCAGATCGTCCAAAGGAGCTGCTTGACAGATCCCATCGCCACACAGATCCCACCCTATTTTGTAAAAGAGAGCGATTGAGATATAAAATTCTCTCGTTTGTTCTTTCTTTTTCTTGTTGAACTTTCGTTGTAATTTAAGCTAATTCAATGGAAGGAAAGCAAAGAAATTCTGCTGCGAACACTCATCCATCCTCCTCATGAATTCCTCTAGAGTACTGTTTTGTGCCATGTACGTGGAGGTGGATTCTTCAAGGAATGAATCAGACGTCTGTGATTCGGCCATGATTGATTTGGCTAAGTCTTCTTCGTCGGAAGAGACTCCGGTTATCTGTCTGTAGTCTATTGGGATTGCAACTCCCCTTTAAAATCGAGTATTTTGAAAAACACTTCGTTCATCACGGAACACACTCTTCGGGCCTGAAGAGTGTTCAGATTCAGAAGTTTCCATCTTAGAAGTTTTCTTTGTCTTTTTTTTCTTCTTTCTCTCTCCGAAATCTATCATATTAGATAATATTTTAGGATACTCAGATTTAGAGAACTCTTGCTTGTTATGTCTTCTTCTCTTTGAAGGTTAAGACGAAGATAATCGATTAAAAATTGACTGTCTAGCAGAGCAGCAGCCGCGCAGTGACAGTGTGATAGTACTACATTGATCAGTTATTCACGATGACATTGAGATGCTTAGGATTCTTCTCTTTTTTTATTAAGAAGTTCCCTAAGATTTTTTGCATTAGAATCCTCCTGACCGATGGTGGTGGCATCACCTCCAAAAGATATTTTCGGAATAGGAGTCTCTATACTCTTGAAGATCTCTGGAGTGAACTTCACCTTAATCGGAACAAAAGGGACTTTTGTTTTGGAAGTAGATTCTTCTTTAGAAACACATCGTATTTTCCAGTTGTTACGCGAAATAAAAAACAATGCAAGTGGTAATAACCATTCATTGACTCACAATTGGAATTCGGTACATAATCCAAATCAATCCAACAATTTCAGTACTCTAACAAAACTTTCCATCTTCCCTTTTTTACAAAGTGAGCACCAAGCTATCTTGCTCAAACCCAAATCAAACTCGCAAGAAAGGGACCAGTAGCAAACATCAGTGACCATCTTCTTTAGCTTTCTACATGGTACGGCAAGGATCACTGTTATAAGAATCTCTAGTCTCGTATATGTACGGTTGTGACGCCATCGCATATTGGTAATGGTAAGGCAAAGTCATCGACTGCACGCTCTTATTACCTCCCTCTGCCGGCGGGTTTTTCTTCTCCTCTTTCTTCTCTTTGGCCGCCGCCACTGCAAGCAGCTCGGTATAGACCATCTTCTTCCTAAGCAAAACCGTCAGCTCAACCGAGTCGATCCCATCTCCAACCACCACAATTTTCTCCCCTTCTACTGTTATTGACATGACGCCTGATACATTACATAAAATTATCTGTCAGGAGGTCACAATTTCAAGACATCATGTCATGAGTACTGACAAATTAGACCGTACTGCACCGTACCTTCGAGGCCTCCGGCTTCTTTGAGGGCATTGGCTCGCTTCTTTGCGTCTTCCATCTGGACCTTCATCACTATCTTTTGCTGCAAGGGATCAATCAGAAGCTAACTAGTTAGTCGCAATCTTCATTTAAAAACAAGAGCGCTCAGCCAGAATGCTCACCTTTCCCATGATGTTAGCTGTTCGAATTTGTCTTGAAAGCTAACTTTGAGATGGAGCCTTTGGCAAGAGTGTTTGGTTTGTTGTGGTGTAGGATTCAATTATGCTTGTATTTATAGGGGGAGAGAGAGAGAGAGAGAGAGAGAGAGAGAGAGAGTAGTGAGCAGACTTTGGGAAGGGAGGGGGACAGAGAGGGAAGGCTACAGGGATTAATTGCTATGCAGATAAAATGGTAGGGTTGGCCTCATCAATGGGAAGGTGCATTTTTCTAGTATTTTGGAGGTGTTGTGGAACTCGAAATTGGGCTGATCAACCTCTATTTGGTTTAGCATTGGTTCTTATCAATCTTAATCTATATAAAGGAACTTAGATAAGGTTTTGGCAGATTTCTTTTACATTCTCATGAGATTTTGGAAGAACTCACTTTTGCAAATCCTTCGAGAGTTTTGTAACCTTCTTTTTTTTTAGAGATTAATTTGTAACTTTGAAATATTTGAAAGACTCAAAATTTGTATTGTAAATTCATCAACCATAACCAAACCACAACTTTCTTGGGCCTTTCGTTGGTTCAAGGCTCTAGTGAAGAGTTAGTTGATTGTCTTTTTGCTTTCTCCCTGTTGATGAAGTTCTCAAGATAACCTCGTCGGATAAGATTTTTAACATCTAGCGGTCTTCGGTCCTATGCCGGACCTTTCGGTGATACTCAAAAAATTGTTAGGAGCTCCCTTTCCTCGGAGGAGCTTGGAGTGGTGGAGGTAGCTGATAGAGAATTCTTTAGCTGATAGAGAATTCTTTCTTTCTGAATCAGCTATAACCGGAGTTGTATTCAAAATTGTATATTTGCTGCAACAAATATTTTCTCAATCGTGATCATTACAACATTTTGGATGACTCCATCTTCTTTTATGCTCTTTGACTTTTTCTTGGTTAACTCTTTCGCCCTCCTAGAATCTTGGTCCTTGAATACTATATTGGACTTCTCTTGCTCGCAATACTTGACGAATCATTCAAGGAGCTCAGTCAACGATGTGGGTTTCATGATAGACTATTTGAGTCCGATAAGTCTCACCACATTGATAAGCCAAGCGAGAACTATTTTGGAAGAGTAATCTTCTTCTTGGAGTTATGCTTCATTGAAGTCACAAAGTGATTCGCGAAGCATTAAGGAGGGAAGCGACAATTTTTTTGCTCTTACTTGTGACGAATTGCTTAGTAAATTCATAATGTAGTTGGCAAAAGAAGTGGATGGATCTAGAGGGAAGTCCATTGAGCTTTTCGCCCCCTTCTATAATGTCATGGAGAAGGCTCAACAAAACTGTCATCACTTACGCCCTAGAGATACAATGTAACTTGGTAATTGACTATATAGTTAAATGGATCCAGCATGCCATCATACCTTTCCCTAAGTTGGAGAGTTTGAAGTTGAACTCTTTTTGTAGAATAGTTCGGGAGAGTAACTCATAGTCTTTGAACTTGGAGTCTTAGTCTTCATAGGCTCTCCATTGACGGATCAAGGTTGATTTGTCATGCATCTACATTATCTCGATATCTTTTGGTAAATTTGAGTTGCAACTTGTCTAGTGGTGGCACGTCGCCTGGATCATCTGGGCCTCAGAGGGTTTGGTCGGTGCTCCCGTGTGCAACGGAGCTAGTGCTCCTCCCATATTGACTTGAGTTGTCGGGGCATTCGCCATGACTCGTAGAGAGTAACGATCTGCTTAGCAAGTTCTAAAAACTTTACACGAATGACCGGAACATTTAGGTCTTCAGATTCATGTCATGTGAGAGACTTGCTGACTCTATTGGCATTTTTGTATTAGACATGGTTAGCTAATCGCTTTCCCACAGATAACACAAAATATTTGAGCAAAGATTTGCTTGGGTCCGAGTTGGATAGTTGGAGCAAATTAGATAAATACAATTGAGTGAGTAACGTGAAAAATAAACTGATAAAGAGAGCAATCTGGACAACTGGCAAATGCCAATTTAATGAAGTTCTCCAAGAAGGTCTTCGATCTACGTTCTCAGAGGAAAGATGGTCGTTTGATATATATTTTGTTAAAAAGTAAGAATTACAATCTTTCGCTTATCACCGAAGATTATAAGCTATTAATTCTTCCTGAGTAGACCGAATCATCTAAAGACAAGAGAATCATCTAAGGACAGGAGACTGGATTGTTTACTTATCGGCACTAATTTCATAATTATCGTTTGATTTCATGAAAAATTCTAGGTATTCACTTAAGATAGGTTAAGCGGATCAGATCCGACAGAATATTATGACGACTAGAGATGGTACTAGGCCTGTGGGTTAATGGGCCATAATATTCTATTGGGCTTCCTGATTTGGACTTGAAGGTGGCAGATTTTGATTTAACACAAATATAGCCTAACAGCTTGACAAGAACCCCACAGGGGGCAACAATTTCTATCACAAAGCAACAGTGCTAGTACTAGCTCCCTTTGAAGGGAAGATATGCATCCTAGAGTCACCCCCTCAATATTCCATCCTTTGAAGGGAAGACATGAATTTGCCACCACAATATTTCATTTAAGCTACTCATTAGAATGACACATATATCAAGGAACATGATAGACTTTAAATATAAAGTGGAGAAACAATCTAACCCAAAATGTTAAATTAGTTGGTAGAGATCCTAACTGCATATTAAAATCTATGAATTTTTCTTGTCCTATCCGATATGAGACTATACTCACATATAAACTTCTAATAGTCTCCCCCTTCATTATGAGTATAACGCAATCACCTGCACTATCCTACTACTTCGGACTTTACACTGACTTTACTCATACTTAGGCGACATTTGGGGCTTTGTTCGCCATAAAAATTGTAAGATGATTTCTTTATTGAATTTTTCAATAAAAAATTACAACTTCAAACGGTTTCCCGTTTATAGAAAATGAGGAAAGTTGAATTCCCTCTTTGTTTAAACCTGGGTTCTGTAGTAGCTGCGAAGGATGATCCTACTCTCCGTTGACACTACGCACAAATTATTTTAGTTGGCAAACGTTTTGAACTCTCGACAGTAAGAGGTCTCTCTATATCGTATTGATATCCTAATCTCTGATCTCCGGTCCTTTTTTTTGCCTTGATTCGGGCTTTTTATAAAGTTTTGGAGACTCTTGAGTTGATTTAATCGTTCAATCTGTTAGCCTCCACAATCTTAATATTAATTTTTCGCCTTTTGATTTGGTAAATTTGTATTAAATCTCCAGACTCTGTAATCGGCATTTTCAATCATGTAGATCATAACTGAAATGCAGAACGAGAATCTCGAACTTTAGATTCGTGGCTCCTACTTGATTGTAGCCAAAACATGGATCTTGAGCTTGAGATTCAGGATCTATTTGAACCTTAGATTTGCGGTTCCATTGATTGTAGCTGGAACGCGAATCTCAATATTTAGATTTGTAATTCAAATGACTTTGTTTACTACTCTTAGATCAGATAACGAGACTTTATGGGATCCAATCCTGTTATTAGATTTGCGAACCTAGGAAAAATGATCCACGCTCTAGTTTCTATAAAAAATAGAACATGACTCGCGAAAATAATCTTCTTTTCATTTATGGATCTCTCTCTTCATGACAGATGATCTCAATAGTAGGAAATTTCGCCAATAGGCTCTAATACCAGTTATTGGGGAGAAACGTCAGTCCCCTTGGGAGCATAATGGACTTTAAATACAAAGTAGAGAAGCAATCTAATCCAAAAGTTTATGCTGATAGATAGAGGCCCTAATTGTGTATTTAAAGTCCGTCATACTCCGGGGGCTCTACGTCTCCCCCAACAATGTTTAGGAATAATATTCTAATAGATTTTATCGGATGTGGCAAGAATCAAGAATCGCTAAAAACAATGCTTAAAACACACTTTGATGTGGGCAAGTTCTTTTTTCTTATTCCATACTGAAGATTTACCATTCTGTTTTTCTTATATCGTAACCCTTTTGCTAATATACTCAACTGTATATGTTAGTATAACATGTCACATTTGGGGCATTTGTCGTTGCTTATAAGAGAGAGACGAAGAGGAGGAACTTCTACCTGGGATAGTAATGAACGAGTTTATGGATCAGCTTTTAGCCCATCCTATATAATTTTTGAATTAAAAATGAAAATTTCATACTTCTAATTCAAGATTTTGTATTGGACGGGACAAAAATTGACTTATGGATGTATCCATTACTATCCCTACCTGCAGCTCATGCTGGTCAAGTGCATCACAAGAATATAGTTCAGCAACCAAGACGTTGCTTGATGATAATAGAATAAATTAACACATGATAGAAAATCTAGTGCTAAATTTTATGAAAGGAACATATATGCATTCAATTATGATGGGCTTCCTCTATTTTTTCTCTATAGAGAACGAGAGAGATATATATCAGACTGCAGACAAAATTTAATTAAATATAAAGAAATAATCTCCCAGCAAGTTGTTTAATATTTTTTGTTTCAAAATATGAGCATATATTTGTATAGTCATCTATTAATAAAAATCTATAAATTAGTATATTTTCAATCGAATATATTACGTACCCATCCCTTCGTTTACTAGAGATGGCTAACTATTCAATAAATTCAAAAGTCAAATATTATCTATCTTGACGAAATTTCTATACAAAAGCACCTTGTTGGTAGCCAACGACTTCGGCTGAGTTAGATTTATCAATAGGTCAGCTACAAGACTTGGAAAATAAATTGGCTCAAGTCACTTGGGCCCTATGTTGTTTACCCAGCTGTGGCTTCCAAGTTTTAGTTGCATTTGACTTCGAAGACTAGAGATGAAAATGCGACTGCTAAATGTATTTGTTTCACACTAGCATCCGTTTAGATTAGTGTAATGCTTGAACTGTGAATTGTAATCGTTTCACATTTGCCAAGTTAATTTGAATTGTTTGTTTCACATTAGCCTTGCGTGGGGAACCACATTTTGAGAAAATGACTCCTCACCAGGAATTTCCAAAGGAGCACACCTTTTTTCCTAGTGAGCCCACTTTTCTTAGTGAGCCCATCCTCTTTTTTGAAAAGAGAGGATTTTTTCTAGAGAACACATTCAAAATTTCCTAAATTACTCTCTTTTATTTTCTCCCCCACTATCACACCTTCTCCTCCATTCCACAATTTCTACACCTTCTCCTCCATTCCACAATTTCTTCTTCCCAAGCCCTAGGAATTGATGGGGAGGGTGAAGGGAGCGGTGGTCGGAGACGCTGATGAGGCGATGTGAGGAGGCGAAGATTGTGGAGAGAATTCGAGGGGAGTAAAGGAAGAGAGAGATTGATCGTAGCGAGTGGGTTGGGGATGGAGATAAAGAGGCGGAAGAGGAAGAGGAGGAGGAGGAAATGGAGGAGATAGAGACCGAGAGTGAGAATAAGGAGCAATCGAAATCCATCTTCATTGTTACTAAGTAAACCCCTCATCTACTTGATAGTCGCAAGAAAGAGCGAACATTGATGAACTGGATTCAAAAGAGAGGAAGTGCAGGTGATTAGTGGAGAATTGGTTGATTTAACACTCTTTAGGAGTTTCAAGATCCGAATATGTTAGTTTTAGCTTTTTTTTTTTGTTTTGGGTCGTAATTTGAAAGGGCTATATTCGAAAATAATGTTTTTTTTTTTATAAAGTTGTTCAAAAACTTTTTGGGAGACGGTGCTTTGTATAAATTTGTTTTATGTATTATTATTTCTAACTTTGAACTAATTTGTTCATGTTTCTTATAGTGTGAATTCACATTGTTATTTGAATTTGCATTTCGTATTTATGTGTTATATTTATCACTCCGGATAGCAATTCCTTGCATTTTATACCATTGTCCGGAGTAGACAGTCCGAATTACAAGAGGCTTGTTCAGGATTATAGTCCGGACGGACTGTTTAATGTTCGGACTGTTTGGGGTATACAGTCCAGACAGAAATCACTGTGTCTGGGGTATACACCCCGGACAACCTTACACATGTCCGGTTTCATCCCCCGAGCAACAATTATTTCATCGATGAATTAGTCTTGCGGATAGGTTTCCAGACATGGATAGATTCATACAATCTATAAATATTAATTTTCGGCCAATTACAATGATAATTTAACTTATTTTAACGCTAAGAAAATCACAAATCCACTCAATTAAACAAATTTAAGCACATAATCACATTGATCACAAATCTATTTGTTGAAAGTTACTTACCACGCTAAGAAAATCACAAATCTTGCAGATAGGTTTTCTTCTCATTTATAAGTTATTTACAACTAATAGGAAAGGGTTAGGTGCAAAAAAGGTTTGGATTAATTTTTTTTCCAATTACAAAATTGTCTTGCCTTATTGTTTCTGATTTGTGCCGTCCGGACTGTCTAGTCTAGACGAAAAATGTGCCGTCCAGGATGTTAAACCATGTATTTATGTCTCATTTTAATGAAGAAGGAAGATATTAGTTGTTTGCACACTAGACGCTTTGACGATTGCCGAGCTGTACTCAAAATTAGTAATTTTCAAAATTACTAATTACTTGTTACTCAACTCTAAATTAACCATCTTTCCTTCCTATATATAGCTTGTATACACCTTCACACTTCTCTTCTACCAGATTCATAATGTCTCCATATATGGCTAACCATACATGATGACTTCGTTATTGCAGTCATATATTTTCTTCTTCTTCTTCTTCTTCTTCTTTTTATTTTCTCTCCGAAAACAAAATATTCGATTTTCAAATTTTATTTTACGAGCGCACACGGGTTCTTATTAATTAGTCCAATACATATACATGTGGAGTCATAGGATAAGGGTAAGGCCAATTCTTCTGTTGGTCGTCCTTGTTAGCTCCTTCCGGCGGCTTGTCTTTCTTCTCCTCTTTCTCCTCCACCACTGCCGACACACTCTCCAACTTGGCAAACCCCATCTCTTTCCTAAGCATGAGTGTCAGCTCAACCGAATCGATCCCATCGCCTACGACCACGATATTCTTTCCATCTATTTGCACTGATAGGACATCTGATCGACATACACATGCAGAAGAAAAAATCGTAAGTTATTAACTATTGTAACTTCACATTTCACGCTAGAAACGAAGTTCCAATTTAATTGCAGATAAGCTATCCGCGTGCTGAGAAATGTACCGAGTAGCCTGGCGACCACTTGAAACGCTTTGGCTCGCCTCTTTGCATCAGGCATGCAAACCTCGATCACCATTTTTTGCTGCAAGTGATAGAAAAGCTACTTAGTTATGATCATGCATTAGAAAAGGAGTAAAAATATATCGATCGTATTAATCTTGCTCACCTTTCCGTTAAAGTTGGAGTGGTACTCGGTAGCAACGCAACAGAAAAGGAAATTTCCAGCTTTTAAGAGCCTTTCCAGGCTATCTTTGAAACCCATCTTGATTCCTAGGTTTCGGACGATCTCGGTGTTCGTGCAGGTGATATGGAAGTAGAACTTGAACTGAAGTCTGTGAAGCTTGATGGCTTGTTGTGCTCTGTTTATAAATAGTGCTGTTGAATAGTTAACGCAATGAATCGATAAATTTGTAAGACTAAAAGTTTGGAAAAAATAGAGAGACGCGGGTTCACACTGACTTGGGTTGGGTTTGGCTTGGCTTGGCTTGACAAGTATACCAAATGTTCAAGTGTCTAGGTCTACAATTATCAGTTTATATCAAAACAGTGGCATTTTGGTTGGCACTGCCTGCTTGCCTGGGTCAATTCAATACTGGGCCAAGAAAAGAGATTAGAATTTTCTTTGTGATCGATGAAATCACAGGCGCATGTTCTCATAAAAATCATCGATGACGATGCCAAGTGAGCGATGAAGAATGGTTGGAGGGTGAGGGATTTAATTGTTCAAGGCAAAATCTATTGATGAGTCAAACTCCAATTTGTTAGTAAATATCTAATATGTATTCAATTAGAAAGATACATGAGTATTCGAGATAGAGAGAGAGGAAAGCATGAGGTGGGACTGGGGGAATAAGCTGTTTGATTGTTCAAGTCTTCTTCTAGTGAAGTAATAGGTTACAATGGGACACGATCAAAGAATTATTCCTTACCTTAAAAATGTGGACGGCTTTCTCTTAGTTATATTTTTCTAAGGTTTGGTTGTTTGTTTGTTTAAGTCTTCTTCTAGTGAAGACAGTGGGACACGATCGAAGATTTACCCTTAGTTATTTTTCAAATGGTTTGATGAGATAAGAGATGAGAATGGGTGGGTTAAAGGGATAATTTTTGGTCCATTCTATTTAGAATTTTAAACTAAAAAAATATAAAAATTTATTTCTTTATTCTAATTTTACTATTTGAATATGACAGGATAAGAATTGGTCCTTGAATCCATCTATTTTCATTCCTATCGAAAACATAAATCCTAATACTTTTTTGTGGTGTTGAGAGCATACAGTATGCTGAATTCAAAGTCGAGATGATAAACTAGATATTGGCCTTATACATCATTTGTTAGAAATGATCTAAATTATTATTTTCGTTAATTTTTTACATCATTTGTTAGAAATGATCTAAATTATTATTTTCGTTAATTTTTTCAAATCCAGTCCTTTATATATATAATGGCTTGGCGGGCCCAATAGACTTTCTAATTTTATAAGTTTTTAATTTTGATGAATCAAATGGTTGAGTTTCATATTTTTTTTTCTTTGATTTCAAGAAAACCTCTAATCCAATTTGGTTGTTATCAATTTATAATTTTTTTTATCCTTTCCATTGCACTCGAAATTTCAAGTTTTTCTTCATCTACTCGTTCTCACAACTCAATTCTCAAGATTCAGTCTATTTAGTCTCAACCCTCAAATATCTAATTCTTGCTCTAATGCGTAATTTGTAGATAAAAGACTAGAAAAATCAAATGAGATATCTAGTGAAAGCAATCTTTACAATAATTAGATCTCGTTTAAAATTTTACTTTTGGTCTTAATTCCTCACGGTACAATCTTGTCTTGAATAATAGGAATTTGTTTATTATACCTCACAAGTTTGTGATCGCATGTGTACATCAGAAAAGTTTTAATTTCTTGTCTCTGTCCTTATCACCAACAATTCATTATTAAATAAAGCGCTAAGCTACCATAGTCTTCTAATATTTTTTATTACCCATAATAAGCATGATTAGGAAGTGAAGTCAAGTTAATTTGGCCTTGTCATGACTTGTGGCCAATTGCTAAAATTAGCCAACTTTCTAGTCTTAGGTAGGTAATAGTTAAAACTTCAACTCGTGTGGTTGTTCTAATTAGTAAAATTGTGGCTGATAAAAGCAACAAAATGACTCTCCAAGGGTCATCAAGTGTTGTTATATATCTGATTAGGCTTAATTCTGCATTGTAAGATGAGTGATTTGCATAGTTATTGATCATATGCAAGGTGACTTGAGACTGCATAAAGCAAAGATTTTGTCACGTTTGGTAATTGAAATCCACCAGATGAGCTTGTGTCATAACTATACTACGGAAAATTTCCTAAATTGAAATACCTTGAATAAGATTGAACTTTGCGGAAAGCTAACAATATCATGGATTTATATTTTTTTAAAAGACAAGATAGTTCTCTTTTATTAAGAAGATAATAATATATAACGTAAAAATTCAATTAATCATTAAAAAAAAAATACTCATCTGATCTTATCAATCAAGCAAAAATAAACCCATGATAATACATAATCCCATTAGAAATCAAGATCACTATTAGATCGAAGACTCCTTTTATTTTCCTTCATATATAACTTTAATTCTTACTTAACTCGCAGTCTAAGCAATATTGAACTCCAGTCTTTTCATCACGTTTTCCTCCTCTATTAATTAACGTAACCATCTTCTCTCCAACAGTAAAAGCATTCATTCAAGATAAAAATAATAGTATAGAAAAATCATGCATTTTATGTGCATTTTGGTCGTATATTGGATATGTACAAAATAAATGGTTTTTCAATAAGTTATTTTTTGCTTATTTGTTACTTGGCGGTTGATTTGAGAGTTGGCAATAGACAGGAAGTTAGTGTCATACTGCAAATCAGCGTAAAAAATCAATTTTTTACTTGCGTATTATATAATTTGTTCCCTATTTTGCTATGAAAGTAATTGGACCTGTGGATTTCTAGAAGATTAACACGGGGGGGGGGGGTGTGAGCATGAGGTTGGACGGGGGGAGAGAGAAAGAGCACGAGGTTGGACGGGGAGAGAGGTGTACGCCCGAAAATTGCATCTTTGATTCCATTGAAAAATTGATGGGTTACAATGAGAATTGAGATTACAAAAATTCTGAGGAACGAGAACGGGAATATTAATTTATTCCCTTTTTTTTATGTGGGTTCGGATGGCGATGGAGTCTCGTTAATGCCTCCGTTGACCGTCCGACTGGAAGAAGATGGCTCTGCTCCGCTTCTCAATTTCCAGAGCTCATCCGAAATCGTCCCAAAGTCCAAGAATCCAAAAGTCCTCTCTCCGGTTAAATTCCTGTGTTTATAGACCGAAGAAGCTCCAAATCCGGCTCGATTATTCCTGAAAAACCGGATCACAGAATATTAGCGAAATAAAATAGGAAATAAATAATCGGAAAAGAACGGAAAACAACCCGCGGGTTGGCACCTGCGGGATCGCTCCCGTGGGTGTGCCCACTTAGCAGTTTTTTTTTTTTTTTTGGTATCTACATAACCCCCTCCAAAGTTTTCGAAGTTCTGTATTGAACCGTACTGAATTTCGAAATACTTTGCATTCTTTAATTTTGGTTATAGACCTTTTAAAAGATTTGGTCGATAGAGATAACCGTTAACATATTCATTTATTCAATAACAAGCAGATGTATGATTTTAACGTACTCATTAGAGGACAAGCAGAGGTATGATGTTAACATGCTTATTTTAGGTCAAGCAGAGGTATAATATTAACGTGCTTATTTTAATCCTAACCGTTCAGTGACATCTAGTATGACGAATCAGGAAAAGACAGAGGTGACATTAAACGTGTCTTGGAGCTTAACCTATTCAGAGGATCTGGTCGTGATAGGGACAAGCTGACAAAACAGAGGTGACGGTTAACGTATTTAGTTTTGGAATCGGACTATTAGAGGTAACTGTTAACTTGATAGGGAGATAATTTTCGTCAGAGGTGATTTTTAACTTAACGATATCAAAAGCACGTTCATCAGAGATTGTAATGTTGGACTTGATGAAGTGTGAATTTTCTTTTCTGTCAGAGGTGATTTTTTTAACGTGACAAGGGATTTAATCGGATCTTATCTCATTTGATTTTGAATTATGATGTTAGAGGTATGATTTTAACTTGACAAATATTTTGGAGTGTCGCTTGCTCTGTTGGAGCAAAATGACAAGAAAAGTTTTGCTGTCAGAGGTGAAATCTTAACGTGACAGGAGATTTATCTGATTAGGATTTTTAGCAAATCTCCAGCTATCAACGGGTTTGATTTGCCTTTACCAACTACCGTTTGAGTCGGGCTAGCCATGCTATTCCCCTCAGCATGGTGAGTTGTCAAGGATTTCGTTTGGGCTTAAATGCCAAACTTTTCCTCTTCCCTTTGCCTTAGCAGCTTAGGGCAGTAATGTATTCTTATATTCGGATAAGAATACTGTTGTGACAGATTCGTCGTGGGATTTTTAGCAAACCTCCAGCTATCAACGAGTTTGATTTTGCCTTTACCAACTACCGTTTGAGTTGGGCTAGCCATGCTATTCCCCTCAGGATGGTGAGTTGTCAAGGATTTCGTTTGGGCTTAAATGCCAAACTTTTCCTCTTCCCTTTGCCTTAGCAGCTTAGGGCAGTGATGTATTCTTTTACCCCCAGCATGATGAGGTTGGTGAGAAACTGGTTCTCTTCCCGTTGTCTTGACGGCATTGGGTAATTCATACTTTTTACCCCCAGCATGTTGGGGTTGGCGAGGAATTTATTCTCTTCCCGTAGCTTTAGCGGCGTTGGGCAATTCATACTTTTTACCCCTAGTATGGTGGGGTTGGCGAGAAATTTATTCTCTTCCCGTAGCCTTGTCGGCGTTGGGCATTTCATGCTTTTTACCCCCAGCATGGTGGGGTTGGCGAGAAATTTATTCTCTTCCCGTAGCCTTAGCGGCGTTGGGCAATTCATACTTTTTACCCCCAGTATGGTGGGGTTGGCGAGAAATTTATTCTCTTCCCGTAGCCTTGTCGGCGTTGGGCATTCATGCTTTTTACCCCCAGCATGGTGGGGTTGGCGAGAAATTTATTCTCTTCCCGTAGCCTTGTCGGCGTTGGGTAATTCATACTTTTTACCCCCAGCATGGTGGGGTTGGCGTGGTCAGTCCAGTTCCCACGTCTATTATTTCTTGTCCCAAGCAGGACACTTAATGGGTAATGATCCCATCATGACCAAAGTATTTGCAAGTACTTTTCGAGGGCCTGCCTTTACTTGGTTCATGCAGCTGCCCCCAGGTACTATTAATACCTGGTTAGATGTTGAGAAATTATTTCTCTCACGTTTCTTCGAGAATGACACCGAGATTACGGTTCATTCCCTCCTTGCAACTAGGCAGGGGGAACAAGAAGCCGTTAAAGATTTCATAGAAAGGTTCCGGGAGAAGTACGTACATTGTAAACACGGAATGATCCAGGAAACTCTAGTCGAAACCTGTCGACACAACCTTAAGACCAATGTGCTCCTCAAAATAGGGGCCGTAGAGTCTAAGACGTGGAGGGACCTGCTCAAACAAGGAGAGCAAGCTGCAGACTTGATTCGCCGAGTTGAAGAGTCCCGCGGGCCAAAAAGTGCTGTGGGTAGTAAATCATATACCCAAAACAACAGCAACAAGAATAAAGGGAAAGCAGTAATGTCATCAGAAACTGCTCCTCAGAAAACCAGTCCTCCGCCAGAGCCGAAATCTCAAGGTCAGCGAGCGTCAAGGCAAATTAGACCGCAGCAAGAAAGGAATTACACTTTCAAAGCTGAACAGACACCAGTCCTTTTTCACCTGCTCCAAAAGAAGGGAATGCTAAAACTTCCGGAGAATAAGAAGCCAGAAGACGTTGGTAAGACAAAAGATCCCAACTACTGTCTCTATCACCGGAATGTTGGACACCCCACCCGGGATTGTTTTCCCCTTAAGAACAGGATCCAAGCACTAATAGAAGCTGGGGTTCTGACGCTTAAGGAAGAGCAGAAGAAGGTCACTGCCAATATGACAACCATAGTGGTTGGAACCCATGAGTTTCCCGCAGGAGTGACCCCAATCCCTAAGGGTAAGATGGTCACGAAGAATCTTGATCCGCACAACAAAGCCCAAGAGAGACTTGTCCCCGTAACAACCCAAAAGGGGGAAGTTATGTGGGTTCACCCCGACTTATTGGAAGATGAACAATGGACTGCTTCAAAAGATCTAGAGAAGAAGCGAGCTGTTAATGCCATTTCTGCGGATATAAAGGGAGAATATATAGCTTCGGGGGCCTTCACAGATTCTGAAGAAGAACCCGAAACTATGGCCACCCATCAAGATGGGGCAGGCCCTTCCAGTACTCGATCTGGAAAGACATATCTTAAGGACTACACTAGAGTGGAGCCAAAAGATATCTATGCAGAACTCGCAAAGCCTGCGAAGCAAAAAGGACTTCGTTTCCAGAAGAATCCTACCAGAGATGAAGGAGCCAAAGAAACTCCCTTTGAATTTGACATAATTGCGCAGTTGGCTAACATCCCAGCGCGAGTAACGCTTTACGAATTGTTGAGATTATCAAAATCAACACGTGAAGCTCTAAGAGAGGCCTTGGCAGACTCTGAGTCGTTCCTAGCTCAGATTGTCGAGCCGGCCATCGAAGAGCGGGACTCTTGCCCCCACTGTCATCAAGTGAGGAGGCAAGTCCCACAAATCATCTTCTCTTCAGAAGACATGCAGGTGAGGAATATAAAGCATAATAGGCCTTTATATTTCACTGGATATGTCGGGTCCACAAAAGTGGACCGAATTCAGATTGATCCAGGTTCTGCACTCAGCGTCGTGCCCAGTAGATTGATGCAGCTGTTGGGGATTTCCCTTCATCGCTTGACACCTACACACACTACCATCTATGGATTCAACGCTAATAATAGCCATCCTCTTGGTAAGATCCGATTGCGGTGTCAAATTGAAAACTTGAAAACGAAGGTTACATGCTACGTAATTGATGCTGATACCTCCTACAATATTTTATTGGGGTGACCTTGGATCCACTCTCATATGATAGTTCCGTCGACTCTTCACCAGTGCATGAAATATTGCGATGAGGAAGGAGAGGTCCGGACACTAATTGCTGACAAGCAGCCATTCAAAGGGTTGGAAAATTACTTCACAGATGCTGCACTCTACAAGCCAGCACATGAAGCCTCCAATGAAAGTCTTAGCAAGTCTCCAAAGCCCGACGACAGTGGCAATGAAGCCGACACTGAGTACGAGCTCCTTGGAGAAGATGACGAGGGTGATTACGAAATCAACCCTCACCTAGATCTTAGCTTAGGTCTTGATAATATAGTGGATGTAATAGAAAGTGAATGGGTTATTAATGAAAATGTAAATTTAGTCTACGAGCATGCTGTAGCTACTGAGTCTGAGCCCTCTTGTACCTCCACCGAAGCGGATGGCCTGACCGAACTTGAAGTTCTGGCGGCATATCATTTGCCCCTCAGGTCTTCCCTCCTCTCTCAATTAAAAATAACCGAGGATCCAGGGCACTTCTTTGAAGTGCCTCCCCGACAGAAGTCCCAAAGGCCGATCATGTTCGGCAAAGTGGCCACGTCGCCTCGAAAGAGACAAAGTAGTGAAAGTGATGAACAAACATCACCTCAATTTCACTTATATGAGCAAAGGTCCCGACAGATGATGGAGAAAATGGGATATAATTTTACCCAGAAGCCGGGATTAAACTTTGGAAAAGGGCGGCGGAATCTCATACCCTCGTTTAGACCGAGAGGAAAGAGCCCTGATTATTATCAGAAGACCCGCAGGGGGTTGGGTTATGTGTCTACTCCACCCTCATCGCCATCCAAGGATGAAGAGAGTTCTTTGGATATAGAAGAAACATCTTCACCAGATCATGATTCAGATATAAGCACCGATGCTTGGTTTCAATCTTTGACGATCAATATGGTTTCAGCCACGCCAGAAAGCCACGAGGAACCAATTGACATTCAAGATGACGCTTGGGCTAAGCACATGGATACTCTCTGGGATGTCCGCTTTGAACAGCGTGACCCGCCTACAGAAGACAAATTAATACAGGTTAACATGGGAACGGAAGAAAATCCGAAACCCATTTTCATAAGCGACACACTAACTCCTTTAGAAAAAGAGGAACTTATATCCCTTATCAAAGAGTATATAGATGTGTTCGCATGGAGTTATGAAGATATGCCTGGGCTTGACCCTCAAATTGCCATACACCGGTTAAATATAAAAGAAGATGTAAAACCTGTTAAACAGCAACAGAGGCGTTTTCGACCGGAATTGATGGAGGCAATAGTTGCTGAGGTCAACAAGTTTATACAATCCGGGTTCATCCGTGAAGAACAACACCCAGACTGGGTGGCAAACATAGTGCTAGTCCGCAAAAAGAATGGCAAAATCCGGATATGCATTGACTTTTGAGATCTGAACGCTGCATGTCCCAAGGATGAATTTCCACTCCCCATCACCGACGTGATGATCGATAATACTTGCGGTTATGAGAGGATGTCCTTTATGGATGGCTTCTCAGGTTATAACCAAATCAAGATGCACCCGGATAATGAAAAGCATACAGCTTTCAGAACGCCACAGGGGGTATACTGTTATACGGTGATGCCATTCGGATTAAAGAATGCAGGTGCCACTTACCAACGTGCAATGAGCGTCATATTCAAAGAACACCTACGCAGAACAGTGGAGTGCTATGTAGATGACTTAGCAGTTAAAAGCAAAGACAAAGAAGATCATCTTCACGATTTAAGAGTGGTCTTCGATCTTATGCGGAAACATCACTTGAAGATGAATCCTACCAAGTCGTTCATGGGGGTATCCAGCGGGAAGTTTCTAGGGTTCGTAATAACTTCAAAAGGAATTTTCCTCGACCCGAAAAAGGTAAAAGCGATTAGCGAAATGCCGCCTCCCCGCAATCTTAAGGAACTAAGGGGATTACAAGGAAAGCTCGCTTATATTCGGCGCTTCATATCCAACTTATCTGGACGATGCCAACCATTCTCCAAACTTATGAAGAAGGGAGTGTCTTTCATATGGGATGAGGCATGTCAGCAGGCATTTGATGACTTCAAGGAGTACTTTACTAAGCCTCCTGTACTAATGGCACCAGCCCCTGGGCAGCCCTTCCTTATATATGTAAGGGCCATGGATAATGCTTTAGGAGCATTACTTGCTCAATATAATGAGCACGGCCATGAACATGCCCTCTACTATTTAAGTAGAACAATGATTGGGGCCAAACAGCGGTATACCCCGTTTGAAAAAGAATGTTTAGCCCTAGTGTTTGCTGTTCAGAAAATGCGACACTACCTTTCGGGGCAAACAATTCATGTCATATCACGGGTTAATCCCCTGAAGATTCTGATGACAAAACCAGGATCGTTGAATGGCCGATTGGCAAAGTGGGCACTCTTACTATCGCCCTATGACATACATTTTGTCCCTCAAAAGGCCATGAAGGGACAGGCAATCGCTGATTTCCTTGCAGACCATCCAATTTGATCCAAATTAAAGCAGACATCAGAAGTCAACACAGTTACCGGAGAACAACCTTGGCAAATGTTCTTTGATGGTGCCGCGAGACGATCTGCTGCTGGAGTGGGGGTTGTGCTAATATCCCCACATAAACATATATTGCCTAACGGTTACTCATTAACAGAACCGTGCACTAATAATGTAGCGGAGTACAATGCGCTTATTATCGGCTTAAAATTAGCTCTGCAACTGGGGATGAACCATCTAGAGGCATATGGAGATTCTAAGCTCATTGTCAATCAGATGACAGGTGAGTATGAAGTCAGACATGAAGCCCTCATCCCCTATCATCAGCTAGCTATTGAGCTAGCACGATATTTTGAACAATTCTACATATATCACGTATCTCGAAACGAGAACATTTATGCCGATGCTCTTGCCGCATTAGCCGCAACACTGGCAATCCCGCCAGGTGAAACTAAAAGCATTACCATTGGTAGTAGAGAACTCCTCCACCCAGATGTGGTATCTCAAGCCGAAGAGGTATGCCAGATTGGCTTAAATTTAGAGCCCCGTGATTGGCGATTTCCGTTTGTGGATTATGCTTTGCATGGGATATTACCAGAAGATCCTAAGGAAGCCACCTCAATAAAGAGGAAGGCCCAAAGATTTTATTATGACCATAAACTTCAGACTTTGTATAGAAAGTCAAGAGGTGGTCTATTGCCACGCTGCATATCGAAAGCAGAAGCAGAACAAGTGCTGAGAGAAACACACGATAGAGTATGTGGAGCTCATCAGTCCGGTCCTAAACTTGGAGACCGTATAAGAAGGCTAGGGTACTACTGGCCGAGCATGGTTACGGAAGCAATGGCATACGCTAAACGATGTCATGCATGCCAAATACATGCCAATTTTATTCATCAAACACAATACCGTCGCAAGCTGGCCATTTGAAGCCTGGGGAATGGACATTGTGGGGCCAATAACTCCCCTGTCATCCAGAGGACATCAGTTTACTCTTGCAATAACCGATTATTTTTCAAAATGGGCCGAAGCCGTGCCCATGAAAGAGGTGAAAACGGTAGATGTGCTCAAATTTATCAAGCATCATGTCATTTACCGATTTGGCGTCCCTCGACGGATCATTCATGATAATGGTCCGCAATTCATCAGTCAGGGATTCTCCAGATTCTGCAACAAGTTCAGAATCAAAGATATCACTTCTACACCATATAACCCTGTGGCTAATGGGTTAGCTGAAGCTTTCAACAAGACGATTATTAAACTCCTTCGGAAGTTCGTCTCTTCCAATAAACGAGATTGGGATGAAAAGTTAGGAGAATGCCTGTGGGCTTATCGCACCACCGTTCGCACCCCGACTAAATCTACCCCGTTCTCTTTGGTTTACGGAAGTGAGGCTGTCTTGCCTCGTGAAATCTAGATACCATCATTAAGAGTGGCTTTAGCTACAAAGATGACGACAGAAGAGCGCCATCAACAAAGATTGCAAGAACTAGAGGCGTTAGATAAAAAACGTCTCAGGGCTCAACAACAAATTGAGTTGTATCAAGCCCGAATATCTCAAACGTTCAATAAGAACGTCAAACCAAGGACCTTTAAACAAGGAGACTTGATTCTGGCTGTTAAGAGGCCAATGGTGCTAACCCACAAGACTAAGGGTAAATTTGAACCCAAGTGGGAAGGACCGTTTATTGTGGAGACAGTATACTCCAGTGGAGCCTATCGCTTAATGAATCAAGACGGCGACAGGATGATGATGCCGATCAATGGCAAATTTCTGAAGAAATACTATTCTTAGTACCCCTGGAGATACGCGTCTTCTCTTTTTCTTAGGCATGCGCATTGTGCGCCTCTGACCTAAACCTGATGCGTTTGGTTCTCAAGTTTGAACCACCATCAGTCTTTTCTTAGGCATGCGTATTGTGCGCCTCTGACCTAAACCTGGTGCGTTTGGTTCTCAAGTTTGAACCACCATCAGTCTTTTTTTAGGCATGCGCAGTTTGGCGCCTCTGACCTAAACCTGGTGCGTTTGGTTCTCAAGTTTGAACCACCATCAGTCTTTTTTTTTTAGGCATGCGCAGTTTGGCGCCTCTGACCTAAACCTGGTGCGTTTGGTTCTCAAGTTTGAACCACCATCAGTCTTTTCTTAGGCATGCGCAGTTTGGCGCCTCTGACCTAAACCTGGTGCGTTTGGTTCTCAAGTTTGAACCACCATCAGTCTTTTTTTTTTAGGCATGCGCAGTTTGGCGCCTCTGACCTAAACCTGGTGCGTTTGGTTCTCAAGTTTGAACCACCATCAGTCTTTTCTTAGGCATGCGCAGTTTGGCGCCTCTGACCTAAACCTGGTGCGTTTGGTTCTCAAGTTTGAATCACCATCAGTCTTTTCTTAGGCATGCACATTGTGCGCCTCTGACCTAAACCTGGTGTGTTTGGAGTACCCAGTTCAAGTTACGCGAGAGAGCCTTGAACCGCCTCCAGTTTGGTTCTCAAGTTTGAACCACCATCAGTCTTTTTTTTTTTTCTTGGGCATGCGCAATTTGGCGCCTCTGACCCAAAACATGGTGTGCTTAGTTCTCAAGTTTGAACAGCCCCCAATCTTCTTTTAGGCATGTGTAATTAAGCGCCTCTGACCTAAAAAGTATGAATTGCCCAACGCCAACTAGGCAATGGGAAGAGAACAAGTTTCTCGCCAACCCATCATACTGGGGTAAAAGTATGAATTTCCCAACGCCAACTAGGCAATGGGAAGAGAACAAGTTTCTCGCCAACCCATCATGCTGGGGTAAAAGTATGAATTGCCCAACGCCAACTAGGCAATGGGAAGAGAACAAGTTTCTCGCCAACCCATCATGCTGGGGTAAAAGTATGAATTGCCCAACGCCGACTAGGTAATGGGAAGAGAACAAGTTTCTCGCCAACCCATCATACTGGGGTAAAAGTATGAATTGCCCAACGCCAACTAGGCAATGGGAAGAGAACGAGTTTCTCGCCAACCCATCATGCTGGGGTAAAAGTATGAATTGCCCAACGCCAACTAAACAATGGGAAGAGAACGAGTTTCTCGCCAACCCATCATACTGGGGCAAAAGTATGAATTGCCCAACGCCAACTAGGCAATGGGAAGAGAACAAGTTTCTCGCCAACCCATCATGCTGGGGTAAAAGTATGAATTGCCCAACGCCAACTAGGCAATGGGAAGAGAACAAGTTTCTCGCCAACCCATCATGCTGGGGTGAAAGTATGAATCGCCCAATACCGATAAAGTAAAGGGAAGAGGAAAAGTTTGGCATTTAAGCCCAAATGTAGTCCTCGACAACTCACCATGTTGAGGGGAATAACATGGCTAGCCCAAGTCAAACGGTAGTTGGTAAAGGCTAATCAAATCCGTTAATAGCTGGGGGTTTGCTAAAAATCCCATATTAAATTTTAATTTTTTTTATTTCGGCTTGAGAAATTGAGCATAAACGGTACCGAGATATATCGTTTTGACAACAGGTTATTTGTTGGGCAAGCAAATCTGTTTTGAAGCCGGCAAATAAAAGAGTCAAAAGAATCATCTTTATTAAAAATGTGAAGATACAAAAAGAATTTCAAAGAAACATCGTAAAGTTATCTCTCTCCTGTTTACGAAGTTCTTATTACAAGGAAGATAAAAGCGTAAAGAGAGATGAAACTATTGGCCTCCCAGAAGTCTCAATTGGTTTATTGTCTCGTCCAAATTTCTACGATGAGAAGCCTCCACGGTTTGCTGAGCTTGCCTACGCAACTCATCATCACTTATTGTAAGTTGTTGCTGACGAGATTCTTCTATGGCACGATTCCTGGCCATCTCTTCCTGCTGAATCTGCTCCTGCTGGACAAGCAACATCTCCCGTTTCTTGACAGATTCTCCTAATCGGAGTTCATTTTCTATCAATGTGGCCCGAGCTCTCTCAATCGTCTCCTGGACTTTAGAGATGGCCGCCTGACTTTCCTCAATTCCAAAGTTTACCCTCTGCAGGTCGCCAATAACGGATTCCTGACTGGCCTGGAGCTCTATCAGCTCCTGAGACCATCTCTCCTCCTGCTGCCTTAAAATATTTCTTCGAGATAAGGATTCTGCTCGAAGCCGCGCTAGCTCTATCTCAGTGATCGCCTCCACATCCGCCTGACGGAGTGTGTGTAGCGTGATCACCTGCTCTTCTAAGGCTGTAAGGCGGGCCCGGTATGGAGCTGCTCGATCTTGTCCACCGAATTCTTCAATATTTCCTAAATAGCGGAGTAACAGTGGACGTGCGAAGTTGAAGAAATCGTGGCCAGCAAGAACCATCTCGACACATCTTCTTAACAAATGCATAAAATCCTCGACAGTGAAGCCGAAAAGTTTTTCAAGAGGATTTGCACTGTCGGTAGGCAAAGTAGGTAATGCCAAGAAAGGTGTCGTAAGCAAGGGAGCAGTAGTTGCTGGAATTGGAGAAGAAGAAGCCCGTCCCTGCATTAAATTCATAATATGGGGGACCAGTAGAGCCAGTGCAGATCTGGAAGAGCTGGAGACCCCAGACGAAGTACCGTCAGTACAGATCACTTGGGTACCCCCACCAACAAGAAGAGAAGATGGGATCACTTCGCCTGAAGCTCCTCCGGTGGGAGAAGCATCTTCGAACGAGAATTTCAAATTATTCTCCTCCCCTGCTGGAAGGCTTGAAGTTGGAAGAGTTGCAGGTATCTCAGCAGCCACGACAACAGACGACGTTAAAATCGCTGACTGAGAAGGCACACCAACGACTATGGGAAATGTCTCAGTGGAGCAAACTGGTGTTGGAGACGGCATGCTAGGAGAAGGTGTAGCCTCATTAGCAGCAGCTGCGATAATGACTTCTGTTCTCTCATCGCTCCCCAATTCGTCAATTGGGGGAATTGAAGAGGAAACAGAGGCAGGAGCCGGTGTGGAATAATCAGCCACAAACTCACTAGCAGAGCTACCCACACCACCAACGGAGCCGGAATGGTCCATTCTATCGTCAGACTCTACTTGGGTAGTCGAGTGCATTGGCGAAAGAAGTTGATCACCTGCATTTCAGAAGACCAGAAAAGCAGTGTTATGTTAAAATAATAACGGGCAAAAGATAAAATGCTAAAGGCCATACCAGGCGATACAAGTCCAGTTGTCGGACTTGAAGGGGGAGCCATTGTTGTTTCCAGCAGTGTACCCGTCTCGCTACATGTTAGTTGCGCCCCAGGTTCTGCCACAGGCTCTACGGCCAAAGGAGCTAAAATCTCAGCAACACTTGGAGCTTTGGCAGGTTCATCCTCCCTTGCCAACGCTGGGGGTACAGCTGAAGCTAATAAGTCGAAAGCAAGTTTGATAGCCACTTCTTGGGGGGCTATCAAAGTTTCTTGTGCCAGTTTTTGCTTCTTACCCGGCCTTTTCTTTAAAGTGCCGCAGCGTTTGAGAGTTGGACTCAGGGAACGACTGACAATAGGCTGAGGAACTCCACCAGCACCAGTATTGTCGTCATCATTACCGGCATCATCGTCTGATTCGCTAACATCCGAAGGCTCAGCCGCAGCGCCAAGGAATTCTTCCATTCCTTTTATCCTTACCCTAGAAGCACCCTGGCGGCTAATATAGAGGGCTTCAATCTCTTTGCAGCAACTGCGATTGAGAGAGAAGCCGGGCACGTCAGCATTCGCAATGTTAAACCAATTGCAGGAGCTGAGGGTCATGGCCAATTCTGGCACCTTCTGGGGCAAGGAGAATTCAGCCTCGGTCCCGCCAGCTGCAAAATGGAACCAGCCACGAGCGCCTTCGTATAAATTCCCCTCGTAAGCGAGATCTTTATTTGGATTGCCCACATAAAGTTGAGAATATCCAAACTGGCGAGCAAAGCGACTCGGAGTATATGGCTCAATCTGACACTGGAGATCTTGACAATACACCAAGTGTCCGGGACGGATGTTGAGAAGCCACCAGAACGCTCCTGCAGATAAAGTAGTGAACTTATCTGCTCCCACGGCATCTTTCAGCCTTGTCCCATATCCTCCGCCGGGAAAGTCAGGAAAACACCGGAAGATCTCGTAATTCTGAAAGCTACGAAGAGTCTTCCGAATCTGAGACATATAATTCTGCCTCCATGAAGAACGTTCATACAGTTCTACAAGGAAGCACTTTCGCCCGAACGACGCTCTGGTGCACTTATTAAGGAGGGACAGTGCAAGACGAGCCACGCCATCAAATAGGTGTAGGGCATCTCCACCCTAGGGTTTGGAGTTTTCGGCTGGGCAGTCTCCTTCGACTTGCCCTTTCCTTTCCCCTTGACTTTAATAGTAGGGAGGAAATCACGACAGAGCACCCTCAGTCCATATTGCAAATTGCATACCATGGCGGGAAGGAGTCCAAGGGGTCGGCCGTATGCAAGAAGAACCGCTGGATATACCACGGTCACTGCAATCGCTTCCTTGGGCAATGATGGCACGACGCATCTTTTGAGCCACAGCATCAAAAACCCGGCAATGAGACCTCTGTTGGAGATCGGAAACTGGGCTTGATAGTGATAGCTCTTGAATGAAGTACCGGGACCGTATCCATTCTCATTGGGTTCAGTGGTATAATATAATAGATGACGGCCCTTAGCAATACGGTGATCAATCTCTGAGCCATAGATGGGTGGATGACCATGGATAATGGCCGAGCTATCCTTAGAATTTAAGTTGGCAAAGAGATATTCGGCCCACTTCTTGTGGCCAATACCGTGATTACGCGCACCCGTCAAGTCAGCGCAAATATGATAATGGCACATCATCTCCCAATATGTGGCATGGATGCGCTCGTCCCTCGCCAATAACATGTTCAACTCATCGGTGGTAGGGATATACTCCTCGTAAGGAACTTTGCCCATCGAGAGCCCAGAAACCTCAAACATCTCGTGGAGAGCGAACCCTAGCTCACCCACTGGAGTAAAGAAAGTACAGGTTTCAGGGTTATACATCTCCAAAAGGCAGTAAAAGTGATAAGCACTCTGGGGAAACCCGAATTGGATATTCCTGATGGCTTTATACAAGCCAATATCCGTTAAAATGGGCTCGTGGGAATCCAGCATGTACTGAACAAGGCGTGCCCACCACATATTGTTAGAAGAATGAACCCAGCCAAGCATCCTGAAGTCGCTATCCGGGTACTGACCATCCTTCGCCAAGAACTCACTTAAGAAAGTTCGGGCACGAGATGGGACTTCTTCCACTGGAAGCTCCTTGCCAAATCGGCCTGGAAGCAAGCCAGTAATGCATCTGGGGGAACCATCTTGATAAACCCCTTTTGCACCAAATTTGCCTGTTGGGACGCCATCTTGCTCTTGAGTCAGTCCCCACTTTAATTCTCGAGGCGTCGCTAGCCTCTGAAGATAGACCAGATGATAGCTACGATCCATTCTAGGCAAAAACATCAACATTTCGCCTGAGTTATATAGCCAAACACGTTCCCCTTCAAAAAGGATCTCATCTGATTGATCCATCTGGTCTCCAAAGAGGAAGGCGGGTTTCTCCATCGCCTTTCTGTTCACATCTTCAAAAGCCACGTCAGTTATGATTTCTCGCGCAGTAGTGGGGTGGTACTTGATCAGCTTCTCCTTGCGTTCCTTCGGGTCTGGCTTGTATGAGGGCAGGATGGTAGTGAAACGGAATTGGCCCGAGGGATCAGAACCCCCAGCAAAGCCGAAGTAGTTCTTGTGGAGAAGAGATTCCATCGAATATCCTACTGCACAAAGAAACACCAGAGTGAGAGAAGTTTCTATAAGACAGAAAAATTCTCTAAGTATGGACGCGCGAAGCTAAAAATTAGACCGCGCAGAACTTAAAATAGCCTCGCGTTTTTAGCGCGACTGCTACTTAAAATAGCCTCGCGTTTTTAGCGCGACTGCTACTTAAAATAGCCTCGCGCTTTAAACGCGAGGATGACGCGATAACTTCGCGTAAGAAGGCAGTCAGAGACTTTTCTTCTTCTCCAAGCCTTACGGCAGAAGTACGGCGATCTCGCCGGTAAAAGAGTTGATTGATCAGTTAAATTTAAGCCAAATCACTCTAGAAATGTTCTAAAGAGTCTCGATGGAGAGATTCTTACCCCCGATAGGCGAAATGTGGGCTGGCACGTCGCTGCCTTGGCCGCCGCCACCACTGCTTGCGCCAGTCGCCGAAGATGGAGCTGCTCGAGAAGTAGCACGAGTCTTGGGTGCCATTGCTGAGAAAAATCGACTGAAAATTTGGAGAAACTTGGTCGGAAGAAGATCGGGTCGTCTGAACTCTGATCGCTTGAATCTCTAAGTTTCTGGAAAATTCTCAAGTAAAGTGAGAAGGATAAGGAATAGAGATTTTATTTAAAATGAAAGAAACCGCCTCTTGGAATTCGGCGCGAATTTCGGAGAAAGTGACTGGTCAGTTACTCTCCAACACGCGAAGCTATTAGCCTCGCGCGACTATGGAAATGCGAAGTTGTTTAACTCCGCGCAACTATATAAAACGCGAGGATAGCCTGTGCCTTAGCTTCTCGTTTTCATGGAAAAACTTAGATTTTTGACGAGTGCAATTAGGCGCTTCCATCTAAGTTAAAAATGATCATTATCCGATCATTTGGGTATTATCAATCTAAGTCATGCAGAAGTGCCTTAGACTATTTTACCAAAATTATTAACCATCTGTTTGTTGAGTAAGCAAAATTAGTAAAGCCAATAGATAGAGAGGAAAATAATTTTTCTTTATTCATAAAAGAAGATATTACAAAGAAGGAGTTATAGCTCTCCCAAAAGCTTTTACATGATCAACTTGTCAATAACCAAACAGCAAGATTTCTCTACGGGGTGTTGAAGCTCAGTTCTGTGGTTCACATGCAAAAGAAATTCAAAATTTCTCTACGGGGTGTTGAAGCTCAGTTCCCTGGTTCACATGCAAAAGATCTCCTCTGCAAATGTCAATTAGGATCTATCATCCGAAATGAAGCACGAGAGGAAAGGAAAGTGCTGTACTGAATCGCAATTCTGAACTCCAAGTGCTGCAATTCTGCACTGCAAGTGCTGCAGCTCCTTATTTACAGCCCCTTCAGGAGTTTATCTCTCGGAGCCAGAGCTTGAAAATTGCAACTATGTTGTAAAGCATATGCTTCTGACTTCCTTAGAGTTACTTTTGCTGATGAAGATCGATGGACCCACATACATTCCTCTTCAGAAAGGATTGGACTTACTGCAAAAGGAACAGAGTTTCCAAAAGAGTGAAAACGCGGAGCTAAGCTAACTCCGCGCACAGTTAAAGAAATAACCTCGTGCTTTAAACACAGAGGATGATGCGATAACTTCGCGTAAAGGGGGACAAGATTTCTTTCTGCTCTTTCCTTCTCTTTCAAATTCATAGCGACTGCTAATCAAGGATAGCCTCGCAATTCATCGCGACTGCTAATCAAGGATAGCCTCGCAATTCATAGTGACTGCTAATCAAGGATAGCCTCGGAATTCATAGCGACTGCTAATCAAGGATAGCCTCGCAATTCATCACGACTGCTAATCAAAGATAGCCTCGCGGATTCATTGGGACTACTAGTAAAACCCCGCGTTTCAAGCGCAGGGACGACACAATAAAACGGCGATCTCGCCGACAAGACAAAGCAATCGTTCAGATTAAAATCAAGTCAAGATATCTCAGAGTGGTTCTTAGAAAACCAAGAGATGAGGTTTTTACCTTCGGAAGACGCTGCATAGACTGGTTCGCCGTCGCGTTTACTTCCATGGCCACTGACATTAACGCCGGCCAACTTGCGAAAAGCCAAACTCCTCACGAGAGACATCCTAATGATGAAAATCTATGGAGAATTGAACGAAGATCAGTTGAAGATCATTCGTGAGTCACTCGAGTTCTCAGAAATTCTTCGGATGAGATGAAGAAGAAGATGAGCCGGGAGCTCTATTTAAATAGAATTTCCGTCGCTTGGTATTCGGCGTGGAAACTCAGGGTAATTAATGACGTAATTACTCATTTCACTGAAGACGAAGTGAAGCTGATTAGCTCCGCGTAAGTGAGCGTAACGCGATATAGACTTGGTATTCTAACTCCGCGTTTCAGTTTAGATATCCAAAGTATTTCAAAATCTGCTGAAGTCTAAGCCATTTTGAAAACTTTGGAGGGGGTTCTGTTGGCAGTGAAAATTTCTAAGTTAAAAGGATTTTCCACAACAGAACGCGGAGCTAATTCAATAGCCCCGCGTTTGGTTACATTAACCCTGCGTTTGAATAAAACGCGGAGATGTTTAATAGCTCCGCGTTGATTCCGCAGTTTGGCTTGTATTAACCTCGCGTTTGAGTAAAACGCGGAGATGATCAATAGCTCCGCGTTAGCTCCGCGTTTTGGTTATTTAGCGTCGCGTTTTGATGCGATTAAAGCTCCGCGTAAGCAGATAACCAGAATCTCAAATTGATTGAGATTATGATTCTAGGCTTATCCAAATACCCGAATCAAGTCTAATCAGAATTCCATCAAAACTAAGATATTTGATTGGAATCCTTGATGAATGCGAGTTCTATTTAGATAGAAACTCTTGCATTAACCTGGGGCTATAAATACCTTCCTGGTGAAACCCTAGGGGTCTTCTTTTTGGGCATCGGAAGTCTCCTATCGATTCTTTGGCAATTCAAGTACGCGAGAGAGCCTTGAAGCCTTTGCTGATCATCTTCTGAAATCTTGGAGAATTCAAGTTACGCACAGAGCCTTGAGTTCGTGAAGATCAGAGAAAGTCACCATCTTCTTTCTGGAGTTCTTGAGAAGTTCGAGTTACGCGAGAGAGCCTTGAACAAATCAAAACCAGAGAAGATCGTCTATATTCGGCCGATATCTTTAAAAGAGAAGATTTCAACGTACCGATCGTCAAAAGGAGCTGCTTGACAGATCCCATCGCCACAGATCCCACAATATTGTAAAAAGAGAGAGATTAAACATATAAAATCCTCTCGTTTGTTCTCTTTTTATATCTTGTTCACTTCCGTTGTAATCTAAGATGTATTCAATGTGAGGAAGCGAAGGAACTTTTGCGATAAATAGTTGGCGAGAAATTTATTCTCTTCCCGTAGCCTTGATGGCATTGGGCATTTCATGCTTTTTACCCCCAGCATGGTGGGATTGGCGAGAAATTTATTCTCTTCCCGTAGCCTTGTCGGCGTTGGGTAATTCATACTTTTTACCCCCAGTATGGTGGGGTTGGCGAGAAATTTATTCTCTTCCCATAGCCTTGACGCCGTTGGGCATTTCATGCTTTTTACCTCCAGCATGGTGGGGTTGGCGAGAAATTTATTCTCTTCCCGTAGCCTTGTCGGCGTTGGGTGATTCATGCTAAATTTTTTTTATTATGGGGGTTTAAATTAACCGCCCTGAGCTCATTTTGGGAATTGTTGTGAGCCCAAGTGGTACCTTTAGACCACCACATTAGATGTGTCGGAGTTAGCTCTAACTCCTTTTTTGTTCAGCTTTGAGCTGAACTGCTCCAGCGTCAATCAACGCTTGAATTTTATCTTTTAAGATAAAACAATTCTTTGTAGGGTGACCTACAATCCGATGGTATAGGCAGTAATTCGGATCGTTAGTCTTCCCAATTTCTTCAGGCCTCTTGCTTTCCGGCAAGTTGAGCATCTTGCGTTTGCTGAGCAGGTTGAACATAGTAGCAGTATGTTTATCCTTGAACGAATACTGCTTTTGAAGTCTGGGTGACTTTGCTGTGTTGCTTGTAGTTGGCCATCTTTTCTGCTTCGGTGTACTTTCTACCGCCATTGCCATTATGTCTTTCCCTTTGGAACGGGAAAACTGGAATGGAGGTTCATTTGTACTGCCTCCGGTTGCAGACTGTTGTTCTTCGAGGCGTCGAAGTATTTCTTCAGCCTGTTCACCCTGTTTGAGCAGATCCTTCCATGATTTGGATTTGACCGAGCCCATCTTGTCTAGGATATCGGTCAACAAGTTGTGTCTGCAAGTTTCCACAAGCGTATCCTGCGTCATGCCATGTGGGCATCGAACAGAAAGTTCTCAGAACCGCTCGACATAAGTTTTGACCGTTTCGCCTTCTTCTTGCTTCGCTGCTAGCAAAGATAATATGGAGACTTCTGTATCATCTTCAAAGAATCGGGCTAGGAACTCACGTTCTACATCAGCCCAAGACTTAATTGTTCCCTGGGGTAGCTGCATGAACCAAGTAAATGCGGGCCCCCGTAAAGTGCTCGCAAATATCTTAGTCATAGTTGGATAATTCCCCATGAGATGTCCTGTCTGTGAGAGGAAGTAGAAGATGTGCTGTTGTGGCGAACCTTTACCGTCGAATGACTGAAGGTTCAACGGTTTGTATTTTGTAGGGTAAGGCACGGTCTCCCATTCTATGGGATAAGGACGGACTACCCCCACCTCCTGCAACTTTTTCCGGTGAAGAAGAGCATGTAGCTGATTTTCCATCTTCTCTATTTTCTCCACCTGAGGATTAATAACCACTTTTACTCTTTCTTTCTCTCCTAACTGAGAAGGTACTTCTTCGTAGTCATCTTCGCTATTTTCCTCTATGCGGACATGTTGTTCTTCCTCATGCCGTTTAGCGGATGACGAGGATTGGCCCTTCTTCGTTTGGGCCAGCAACTAGGTTAAGAGTTGTTTCATCTCTTCCATGATTTCTTCTTGCTGTTTGAGACGTTGTTCTTGTCTTTCCAGCCTTCTAGAAACCTCTTCTGGAAGATCGGTCATGTTTACTGCAGCCTCTGATCCTCTGTTCGAATCAGAGTAAGACGAAGATATAACAGCAGAATATCTATCTTCCTCCTCATCAGATCCTGCAGCTAATTTCTTATAGTTTAATGGTATAGCGACTCCTCTCCTAGCCCGAGTGTGTTGATACATGCCCTCTGGCTCGATAGACACTCCCTTTAATTTGGAAGTGAACTCTTTCTCTGAGGAGTCGTTGTCGGCAATCCTTTTGCCTTTACTGACCATATGGGATGAAACGGCAGGCAAATCATCCCCAGAGCATATCTTTTTTACTATCCGCCTTCTCTTTGGCTCCGTAATCCGCTCAAAAATGGATGGTCTTGACTTACATCTGCAGTTTGACAGAACGGCTGAGATCAACCATTCACAATGGCAGTGAGACGTGGATCGGGATGTGCTCCTCTTTTGAGTAAGATACTCTCTCAAGTCCTGAGACATGTTCCCATTTACACTTTGACGCCTCTTGCGTCGCAAGTTCTGCTCATAATACTGGTTGGTTTGTAATATCTCAGGGCTGAGAATTTCTTCAGTATCAACACAATCTTCTTTATGAAATCATCTAGAGTGTGTGCTGGCTTGCACAGTTGCTCGGGCCCCGCACGCATCTGACTTGTTCTTCGGGATTTGGAGGATTCTATCATGAATATGTTCATCCGAAGAGAAATTTGAAGACCTATCCTCAGGTGAGTTCATGAGCACATCCTTATATTTGTTTGTAGAGGAACGGGATGGTACACCTGAGAGAGTAACCAGAAAGTTAGATGTGCACTATGTGCTCACTGCGCTTGTGCCCGAATAGACACCAGAACCAACCCTTGATTTTTCCTGCGGAGTGCAACCTGAGGGTTGAAACCCGCGGTGTGCGGCCCATGTTTGAAATCGCGGGTTTGCACCCGCGGTTGCAAACCCGGGGTTGCACCCACAGGGTGCAACCCGCGGTTAGAACCGCGGGTTTGCACCCGCAGTTGCAACCCCGGGGTTGCACCCGCGGGGTGCAACCCGCTGTTGGAACCGCGGGTTTGCACCCGCGGTTGCAACCGCGGGGTTGCCCTGCACCCGCGGTTGCAATCGCGGGGTTGCCCTGCACCCGCGGTTGCAATCGCGGGGTTACCCGCGTGCGGTGCAACTCGCAGTTCCGCATGCGGATTTTCATTCTTGGCATGTGCTAGGATTGTTTCCTGGGTTGGATTTTCCGACTGTAATTTTCCAGAAGTACCATTGAGGCGGGCCCGTTGGGCTTTACGCCTTAGGTTTCTCTTTTGGGAGCGGGTCAGGGACTGGTTTGACTTTTGGCTTGACTTTGAAATGGGCGATGACGCCTCGTAAGTTTCAACGGGCGATGACGCCTCGTAAATTTTCATAGGCGATGACGCCTTTTGATTTCTGGTGGGCGATGACGCCTCACCTTTTTTCATCGTCACCTGGCGATGACGCCTAGGCTCCGAATCAGAGGAAGAAAGAAATTCCTCATATTTTTGTTGGTCAATTTCTATGACCAACGTCTCAACCATTGAGCCAATCGGCACCCGGTCGGACTACGCCACCAGATTCTCTGTGGTAAACAGAGGGGCTCCCACTGTGGTCGCCAGTTCTTGTACGCCCGAAAATTGCATCTTTGATTCCATTGAAAAATTGATGGATTACAATGAGAATTGAGATTACAAAAATTCTGAGGAACAAGAACGGGAATATTAATTTATTCCCTTTTTTTATGTGGGTTCGGGTGGCGATAGAGTCTCGTTAATACCTCTGTTGACCGTCCGACTGGAAGAAAATGGCTCTGCTCCGCTTCTCAATTTCTAGAGCCCTCCCGAAATCTTCCCAAAGTCCAAGAATCCAAAAGTCCCCTCTCCGGTTAAATTCCTGTGTTTTATAGACCAAAGAAGCTCCAAATCCGGCTCGATTATTCCTGAAAAACCGGATCACGGAATATTAGCGAAATAAAATAGGAAATAAATAATCGGAAAAGAACGGAAAACAACCCGCGGGTTGGCACTTGCGGGATCGCTCCCGCGGGTGGCAATCCACGGGATCGCTCCCGCGGGTTGGCACCCGCGGGAATCCTCCCGAGGGGGCTCCCACGGGTTGCAACCCGTGGGTGTGCCCACTTAGCATTTTTCTTTTTTCCTTTTTTTTTTGGGTATCTACAAGAGGGAGAGAGCACAAGGTTTTTTTTTTTGAAATAAAACGGTGGGTGGAAGCCCTCCATATTCCATTAGTAAGGGGATAACAGAACCATAGAAAGAGTTACAGAGTTCGATCACTCGTATGAGTGAATCTCATAATACGTTAGTTGCAAAAAATATAAATAAAAGATACATAAAAGTAGGAGCAGGTATTGTCAAGTATTCTTCTCGTAATGCAGCAGAGTGGATTCCTCCTCTATGTTGCAGGTTGAATGGTGTGGATTACGCGTGTCCAGGAGAATCCAGTTCAACCTCAGAGGATCTCCCTGAAATCTGTATTCGCTCCTTATCAGAAAATATATCTGTCCAAAGAAAAAAAATCATGCATAACTAAACGGATGCAAGTATGTGGAGAGCGAGCAGTAGAATTAAAAATTCTATTATTTCTTTCCAACCAAATATTCCAACATAAAGCTGCGGTTAGAGTTCTGGCCGATTTGATGGCCGACCATTTAAACATAGTCTACTCTAGATGCAATTTTCCTCCTCCCTATTTGGGTTGATCCCAAGATTCCAAGCACAGCAAATCCAGAGATAATAAAGGAAATTACAATTTAGTAGTAACTAGTTGGTAGACTCTCCAGCTGTGCTGCACAGGACACAAAAATTTGGACCTGACCAGCCACGTCTTTGTAGTATTGGCCATGTGAGGAGGGCATACCTATGGGCTAGCCAGAGGAATACCTTGACTTTCAGTGGGCATTTTGTATTCCATATCCATCATATGTCCTTAGTGTTGACTCCGCTATCCATAAAGTGGTGATATGTGGATTTTACTGAGAATACTCCATTCTTATTCCATCTCCATATAGGTTGATTCTCGGTTGCCCCGGATGGTGTTATTTCATTTAGAATAGACCTTAGTTCACGGATCTGAGTTTCCTCCAATATTGAGATGGGATGTGCTAGATTTAGTCATCATCTTGCTCTTCCCCATTGGGAGGCGACTACTACATCCTTATTTAAGGACAATTCAAATGTTGCAGGGAACAGAATTTTGAGGGAGAGCTGTGAACACCATCGATCATGCCAGAATGCAATTTTTCGACCATTGTCTAGTTTATATTGCTGACTAGGCCAGACTATATGTTTGGTCTTGATCATCCCTTTTCAGAAGCAGGAGGAATTTAGTGAATTTCGGTCAGTCGCATGCCACGTACCATTTCGAGAACAGTATTTAGTATGCATGAGCTTCTGGAGGCTACCCTCGAGACGAGTGAGTAAGTGTCACTACCATTTAGCCATTAGGGACAAATTGAAAGTTCTCAAGTCTAGGACTCCAAGGCCAAACGCGGTCTTAGGCTTGCAAACCTGCTTCCAAGAAACAAGATGATATTCGTTGGAATCGATCATACCATTCCATAAGAACCTCCTTCTGATTTAATCTATTTTGTTTCTAACCCAGCATGGTAATAGAAAGAAGGACATGTAGTATAGGGGAAGGGATGATAGAACTGCATTGAGAATGAAAACCCTCCCTCCTAAAGATAGTAGGCCCCCTCTCCAGCTTTCTAGTTTTTTCTCGAAGCAATCCAAATGTGGGTACCAGTCCTGTTTGGAGAGTTTTCCTGGTTTGATGGGGATACCCAGGTATTTCATTAGGAATTTTTCTTCCTTACACCTGAAGGTCTCGAGAATAAGATTCATAGTGAGGTTTTGTGTCCTAGGCATATAAGGGAGCTCTTGGAAAAATTAATCCTTAGCCCCGACCATGCTTCAAAACAGCGGAGACACTATTTGATGTGAATTCCCTCAGATAGACTATCGCCTCCAAATATGAGTGTGTCATCTGCATATTGGAAGTTGATATGTGATTTAGAGGTAGATTCTGTGAGGCCTTTTATTTGGCCTGCATCTTCCATTTTCCTAAACATTATATTGAGGTCATCAGCAATAAGTGTAAACAGAAGAGGGAAAGTGGGTCTCCCTATCGTAGTCCCCTCCTAAGCACTATATCTTTCCTCAATACACCATTAACTAAGATCTGTATTTTTGCATATGTAAGCCAGTTCCTTATCCATGAGATCCACCTCTCACCAAAACCGCGAAGGCATAAAACCTCGAATAAACAATCTCATTCTACCATATCATAAGCTTTCTCAAAATCCAGTTTGAGGATGTATCTATTCAACTTGGATTTTTTGCAATGGTGAATGATCTCATATGCTGACGCTACTCCCTCTAATATATTCCTTCCTACGATAAACCCAGTCTGATAATCCCCAATCATAGTTTGCAATTTGGGTGCAAGTCTGTTGGAAAGAATTTTTGTGATGATTTTAATAGAGCAATTCACCAAGGCAATGGGCCTGTAATCCCCAATCCGCTCTACTTGATCCCTCTTGGGGATAAGTGTGATTAGAGAATAATTGATTCTGTCAAGTCTGGAAGAATCATGGTAGACTTCGTCGACTAATCTTTTAAGATCTCCCTTAACCACCTCGTAGAAAGTCCTATAAAAGAACATTGGAAATCCATCCGGGCCAGGTGCCTTTTCGGGACCCAATTCCTACACTGCATGCTTAATTTCTTCTTCTTGGATCTCTAGTTCCAATTCGTGCAAGTTTGGGCAGGTGGGCCATGCATTCCTTTTCATATCAATCTGAAATGATTTTTTGTTCCAAATAGTTTTTTAAAGTGATGGTGTACATGGTCCTGTAATTGAGGTCCATGAATAAGCCCTTCCTCAGATTGTAATGCATTAATCTTGTTAACTTTTCTACGCATGCAAGCAGATCTGTAGAAAAAGACAGTGTTAGCATCCCCTTTCTTTATCCACTTGCAGCGTGCTCTCTGTTTCCACATTATCTCCTCTCTCCTGTAGATTTCTTCTATGGTTTTTCGGAGATCGAGTAATCTGGAGTTCTCCGCCAAACTGAGAGATCTCGTCTCTTCTTGTTTCTCGAAAATGTCTATTTCTTCCAGTAACTTGGTTTTGTGCTCGCGGGATATAAGGCGATGTCTTTTCTCTCATCTCCATAATACTTTGCGGAGACGATGAAATTTAACACATATGTTACCCGTAGCATCTGCTGCCGAGGTCTATTGTGACCAGCTCTCCTTGATGAGATCATGGACCTCTTCATACTCTAGCCACCATTTCTTAAAATGGAATCTTTTCTGTTGGGGATGGTGCTCTCTAGAGTCTAGAAAAATTGGTACATGATCAGAGATGATGCGCTCTAGCGCTTTGAGATCGGCTAGGGAAAATTTCATATCTCAATCTTGGCAAATTAGAACCCTGACCAGCCTGGCAAAATTTGGACGTTCCCTCATATCAGACCATGTGAATCTACGGTTGTTCAATGGCAGGTCTGTAAGTTGTAGTTGCGAGATGACCTCATTGAACATCTTTCTATCTAGGTGGTGACAGTCCGTTCCTCTTCTTTAACAAACGAATCTAGTTATATTAAAATCCCCCCTATAATCCAAGGAGAGCTCCATCTACCCCTTATGTTCTTAAGTTCGTCCCAAAAAGGGGACATGACTGGGTATCATTAGGACCGTAAACTACTGTGATTGTTTGAATCCACCCATCAGAAAACATCTTTATTCTTATTGAGAGGAAGAACTGACCTTCCCATTTGTCTACTACGGCGAACTTGTAGTTATAGCCGATTAATATGCCACTTGATGCTCCCCGAGCATTTTTATAATGGAAAGTAAAAGAATTATTAGGACCAATTGTCTTGAGTATTTTCTGGGAAGGATTAGTGAGTTTAGTCTCTTCCAAACAAACAATGTCAATTTTGTTGTTTCGGATGACCTCTACGACCATACATCGCTTGGTTGAGTTAACCAATCCCCTAACATTCCAAAATATACAGTTCATTTGAGTTTGGTAATCAGACTTCTCCATAAATGATGGGCATTAAACCCTCGTATTATTCCCCTCCGAAAACTTAGGGTCGTCCAGCGATCTAAATTGTGTTAAAATATTATTGGTCTCTACATCCTCTAATCCCATGTCAATATCACAAATCTCAGCCGCAGAAAGTAACTCATTATCAGGAATGAAATTCAGTATATCAAAATTTAAATGAGAGATACCTGGGGTGAGTTCCGAAATGAGAGCTTTACATTTGGTAGCTGACATTGCAGTTTGGCCAGCCTGATATTATTAACCTCCCCTTTTCTTCTCCAGTCTTCTGCTCCGTCTGAATCATCTGTTTATTTTCAAGGACCCCCTCTTCCAGTTCAGGAGCCACGTGTGTATCCTCCATGGTCTTCAGATTAGCTGAAGCTGGTCCTATGGTTTCTTTGCTCCCTGCCTCACTTGCTGGTAGTGTATCTAGTGGGGGCATGAATAATTTATGTGGTGAGGTTTCAGGTAAGTCTTGTGTGGTGGCTCGGATCTGAAGTTTTTTCCTATCCCGTACCCTTTTTTGGAAGATAAGAGGCCTGTCTACGCCGTGCCTTCATGGGAGTCCTTGTTTATTCCCCTTTCATCACATTCTCTAATAACTTGGCTATTGTGTCTCGTATAAAATCTTTATCCAGATTTTTAAGATGTGTGAGAAGTCCCAAATAATCACTTTGAGAAGCATTTGTTTTAGAGCAACCTTCAATATTAGTGGCCTCAACATTCATCTGGGCTTCTTTTAAATCATTAGCTAGCTGGGCCTTGGAGCAGCCCATAACTCCACTATTATTTCCACCCTCATTTTGCAAATGTGTTTTCCCTGCGGCTCCTTGGACATTTTTGTCCCCAAAGTGGGCCCATTTATCCCTTGCACCTGATTCCTCTACTTTTTCTAGCAATAAAGGGGTTGGCCCAAGTTGGGAAGAGAGAAGTTGTTGGACCGATTCTTCTTTTCCAGGCACATTAAAACTCGAGCCTATTCCCTCAGTTTTCTCCAGGCCCTTTGAGTGGTGCCACATGTAATAATTTTATTGGGCCACCTAAGCGGCGGTGAAGGAACTCCCTTCACCGCAGGTGTATTTCCCGTTTACTATATATATATATATATATATATATATATATATATATATATATATATATATATGAACGGCGGATAACTATATTGCATGTACTCATAGAGTGAGAAGTCTCTCCTACGACATAGTTTTTTCCGTTTCGTCTATATATAGGATGTTACAGGTACACATACAAACTGAGTCTCATACATAACAAGTTGATCACTGCCCCCAGCCTAGATGAGGCCAAAGATATCACAGAATGCAGCAAAATTGAGGATGGGCATCGAGAATCTCATATTGGTACGTGCACGGTGGCGGGCAAGGGCAGCTACAGACCACCGACGGCTGCAGATTCTTTGCTTCGTCCCCCTTGGTATCCTTCTTCTCCTCGCTCTCTTTATTTTCAGGCTTCTTCTGTTCTTTCTTCTCTTCGACTGCAGCCACGCTCACCAGTTCTAGGAGTTTCTAGAAGGGCACAAGATTTTTCCTAGTGAGCCCACTTTAAAAGTCTTCTTTTTTACCACTTTGTCATTAATTTTTTTGGTCCAAAATACCCTTCCACATCTCCTCCTTCATCTTCCCACCCTGAGTTCTTTTTTTTCCCGCGTTAAACGAGAGAGAGAGAGAGCAGCTGTAGAGAAGAAATAGAAGGGAAAAACGGTTAGCTTAAATCGGATAGCTTGGGACAGAGAGCTTAAAGAGTCGACGGGAATTCAGTTTGCTTGGGAGACCCTTAGAAAACCTACATTTAGCTTGGGTGACCCTTACGGGAATTCGGTTAGCTTGGGAGACCCTTAGAAAAATTGGGAGTCGACGAAAAATTGGGAGTCGACAGAGAGCTTAAAGAGTCGATGGAAAAAAAAGAGTCGACGGGAAAATCGGTTAGCTTAAAGAGTCTCTATCTGGAGTATCCAGCCCGGACAGAGAGCCTCTGTCTGGGGTATCCAGCCCGGAATACCCCGGACAGAGACTCTCTGTCTGGGCTGGATACCCTGGACGGGAGGGCCGAAATTGAAAAAAACCTCATCCGAGGTAGCCAGTCCGGACATGGTGTCTCGTCCGGGTTTACAGTCCCAGATAGGCTATATTTGATCCGGTTCTGTAAACCCGGATGACTGATACGGTTATAGAAACTAAGTGATACGGTGTGTCGAATAACAACTTGGCATCATAGACAACTAGAACAATATACAAGAGTTTTTGCTCGTTAAGTGCAAAAGAAACTATATATGTTAACTGTAACATTAATGAAGACACTATGCTAGAAGATTTGAGAGACATATACAACGAATAAATCATAGGTATATACAACAAATATCAACATTAATAGGCATTAATGAAAACATATGCAGGTCTCAAGAAGGTAGGTCCAGCCTTGCCTCATACGCAGCTTCGATGGGTTGGGTTTCACATCTTTAGGAGTGTAATCATTGTGCGATCTTGAAACAAGTTGACCTCACTTTTAAATTTTGCATTTTCATTTTCATCACTCAAACATTTAAGTAAATAGGGTTTTGAAGGTTATAACACTGAGGTTGCCAAATAAATTTTGAACACTAAAAACTACAGGTTTCCTTTTCATAGTGATCAAAGTACTCATTCCCTAACCCAAACAAAAGCTAACCCAATCCCATGTTAGACATTAATGAAAACATATGCTCATCCATAATCATAGGCATATATAATAAATAAATCATTAATATGAAAAGTATCTTGACACCCAATATCAACAAATAATTCATAGGTTCAAATAAATCATTAATATGAAAAGTATCTTGACACTCAATATCAACAAATAATTCATAGGTTCAAATACAGAACAACGACTTTTAAAATGAGTTTGAGCCTCATTTAAAAACAACGGCAACTATAACTTGATATATATAACATGTTCGTTAAGTACAACTTCATTTAAAATGAACGACAAACTGAAAGGAATATTTGTTCCATGCTAACAACTGTTTCTTTGAATTTGCGACTCATATTAAAAAAGAACAACAAATTCTATATTCTTCGAGACTTCCGAGCGGGTTGCTTCCTTGCGGGTTGACAGCATCTTGAAGAGGTAGGACGATCGGTGGGGGATTGCGCAATGGGCTGTAATACTGTGTCAACATCAGTTTGTGTGCACCCAGTTAGAACTGATTTGATCTTTACGAGGGCATTATAGAGCAAGATCGGACGCCTCTTACTTGCGGTCTCGCCTTGCTCTAAGAAGGGATCAATAATTGCTATAGTTTCTTGAATTCTCTGCATATATTATGGCAAAATCATATATAAGTTCGATTATAGTTGGCTCATTTACAAAGAATAAAAAAAACCTACAAACCACCAAAATAAAAAAATAAACAACAACAACAACTCAATCTCAGTCTAAAATCATAATCCATACAAAAAATTGATTAAATTTAAATAGCAAAAACCTTACTTCTTAAACCTCCTGCACTCCTGAAGTCGAGAGCGCGAGCGTCGGCGACAGTGCGTCAGGGGGAGAGCGCTAGCGTCGGCGACAGTGCGTCAGTGGGAGAGCGTGCGAGCGTCAGCGGTCGGCGAGAGCCCGCGAGCGTCGGCGAGAGAGAGGGGAAGCCGGGTATATAGGCCCCACCCGAGAGAGAGAGAGAGAGAGAGAGAGAGAGAGAGAGAGAGAGAGGGGAAGCCGGCGAGAGAGGGGGGAAGTCGGCGCGGCGATAGAGAGAGGGGGGGAAGCCGGTGAGAGAGAGGGAGGGAGGAAGCCGGAGAGAGGGAGGGGGGAAGCAGGCGAGAGAGAGAGAGGGGTTCTGGTTTGGGAACGGTGGGAGAGAAAGAGAGGGAGATGGTGAGGGTAATTTGGGGAAATAGGTGTGCTCACTAGGAAAAAATAAGGTTTTTGAAAAGTGCAGATGTGCGCACTAGGAAAAATGGGCTCACTAGGAAAAATCTAGTGCCCATCTAGAAATTCCCCCAGTTCTACGTGCCCCATCTTTTTCCTGAGCTTTCGCGTTAAAGTGACTGCATCTGAGTCGGTGATCTCCTCGGTCTAGACAACAATCTGATCTGTCTTTAATTCGACGGATGTAACTCTTGAAACAATCAACACCCAAAGGAATCAAGTATCCATCAACAAATCAAATCAAATACCAAAACAAGTCTTGTGTTGGTTGTGAATCCATTTACCTTGACTGTTTTCAGAGCTTTTGCTCGAGTCTTGGCATCGGACAATGTTAGCTTCATCACCACCTCTTGCTGCACCAAATTAAACATGCACCTATGAAATAAATTATGCCTCAGCATAAACTTAGGAAATATATATAAAATACCCACCTTCACCATGTTGATAGAGAAATAGCTAGCTTGCCTCTCTTTGGGGTTGAGAAAGTTTAGTGTATATATGATGATATTATATCAATAAATATAACTATAAGTGCAAATGAAACCTTGCTATATATATATATATATATATATATATATATATATAGCTACGAATGTTCCTCTTGTCCTTGGAGTTCTATAGGTCATATTTTCTCATGATGTGGGTTCTGTCCGAGCCAACTTATGGTGAAGCGTTTAGGGCTTCTTGTTAAAATATGTCCCACATAAAAAGGGTAATATGGATATTATTTGGATTTAAAAGGATAAGGTTGTTATTGGATTTGAAAAGATATGTACGGTTGAGAGATAATAGAGGAAGTTGTATTCCTATCTACCTACTGTTCTGGAGAGTAGATAACTGTTATATATTAAATGTAGAAATCGTCCTGTCTCTACCCATGCTTTTTAATTTGATCAAATTATCCCATTGAGTCTGGTGAAGCAAAGAAAAGGGGCTAAGTAAGAGAAATAATTTCTAGAGGCTTTTCTTCAGGAAGGAGATTTCATAATAGCTGATTCCGGTACGTTTTTATTAAACCTTTTTTTTTTCGCATAAAAGATGATAATGTGATTTTCATGATAGTTCAAGATTTTAGCAAATTAATATTTTTACACTTCTAGCCTACTTACCTTGGCCTCATTACTACAAGGAAGGCTGTAGTTATCATAATATCCTACATGAAAAATTAAATTTAAAAGTGAATTAATTAGAGGTTTAAGAATGAAGGAGTCCACAAGTCTCACACGGTCGAGCCGAGACGAGCGAGATCTCAGACCGGGCGTGCTTACGAGAGGTTTAAGCCAAAATAAAAAAAATAAAAAAAAATGGCACAGTTTCGTGGTCACGGATGTAGTGAAGGACCCAGGCAAACAAATTAGAGAGCAAAGATACATGTATACGTGTGTGTATATGTAAGAAAGTCATCTTCCATCTTGTTGTGAAGTTTATTTATTTATTTTTTTTTTGTTGGACAATATGCATTGCTGAAAATGATCTTTCTGTAGTTGCAATAGTACTGTAAGAGTAAGCACAAGTATGATCACTCTATAAACATATGAATAAATTACTGACGTTTTAGTCATTACCAACCATTGACAGAGTTCAGAGATAGTTGACAAACTCTTATAGTATGTATCAATGTTTAAAATAGCGATAACGGTAACATAACGTTTTGCCTCTGTTAGGTTATGTCACATATAGCGTAACGCATAACGTAGATTATGCAATTTTCTATTTATTTAATTAAACATAAATATAAAACTATATAAAATAATTTTTATAAATTGAAAAATAAATTTTAAATATCTAAAAAAGAATATAAAATTATTTTGTAATACATAATCTATTATAATTTTATATTAAGTTTTATAATAATTTTCACATTTTTCTTCATAAATTATTTAAGTCTGAACTTGTAATTTCAGTCATCAATTAAACAAGAAAACAAGATTCTAATTTTTTATTTCAATTCTAGCTATTATCATAGTTGTAATTTATATTTTATAATATTCAATCTATCTTATTTGTAATTATTGATTTCAGTTCAGTTAAAAATTCAATAAAATCAACAAGGAAGATATTTCAACAACCAGAGAATAACTACAACAAACGAATAAGAAAACAATCGCAAATTAACAAATTAGCAATTCTACAAGTAATCAAACAAGTCAAGAAATAATCAAATAAGAAAATTATAGCAATTCGCTAATAATCAAAATAATAATTAAAAACAATATAGAAATTACTTAAAAAATAATTGTAAATAACATAACATAACGTAATTTAACGTAACGTTACGTAATATAATATAAAATAACATTAAAAACGTACTGATATGGTGCAATGAGTTATTTCCAGTTGTTACGTAGCGCTGGAGTTCCGTTAGGTTACGTAACGCAATATAACAAGTTTCATAACGCATTATTTTCAACATTGGTATGGATGACACAACACATTAAGTTTGTAATAATGAAGTTGCATACTTTGTAAAGTCTTGTGAATGAATTTTTTCTGCTTGCTAACAAATATCATTTATTCTAAAAGACTCTGATGCATCAAAAGGATTTAATGTTGAACTAAGAATTAGCAATTGTGTTGCATGGCCACTAAATCGACCATTTAATTCCTGTAATGGTAATCTATTGCTGCATAAAAAGTATTCACTTGATAATGATGCTCAATTCTGAAGTTTTTTTTTTGTTGATGACAAGCTCGACCTTGTCTGGCAGTATATCGAGCACTCATATCTGGAATATCTATATTGCATTCTTCACAAAATAATTTTACACTGCTAAGTAAAGCATCTAATTTATTATCTATGAACCCTTGATTAAGTTCTTTAATAGATGAAATAATTTATATAGCATTTAAAATATCTCAAGATTCATATTACAAAACTTGACAAAGTACGTCATTGATCTCCATAATTCCTTTCATGAGATGTAATATAAAAACAAAATTAAATGAGGTCAATGCCTCATATGTAGAGTCTGCATCCCCTCGTTAAGAAGAATTAGTTACATGATCTATGATATTAAGTAAAATTGTACATACTGCACTGAATATTTTTATCAAGTTTGAAACTGACTTTCAATTAGAACTCCAATGAGAATCTCCATCTCGCTATAAAGTGCCAATTCGGTTAAGCCCATTTCCCGTCTTCAATTCATCAATTGAGATAATATATGCAAGGTCACTAGCTTGGGCTATTTTTAATTCATCATTCCGCTTACATGAAGCACCAACAATATTGACTACAGAAGTCAATTTAGTAAAGAATTGATGGTTGAGAATAACTTCTTTAGAAGCTACAACTAGCGCTAATTGTAAACGATGTGCAAAACAATGAATATAGTATGTTTGTGGACAGACATTCAAAACCCAAGCTTGCAATTCATGAAATTCACCCGCCATATTACTTCTCCATCATAAACCTGGTCTCTAATATTTTGAATAATTAGATTGTTGTGTGGCAATATATTATATAGAGCATTTTTTAAAGTCACTGCCATAGTATCTATAATATGAATATGTTCAAAAAATCTTTCTCGCACAAAACCACTTTTATCAACAAACCTTAACGCAATTGCGATTTGTTCTTTCTTTGACTCATCACGAGCTTCATCAATAATTACACAAAACATCCTATCACCAATTTCATCACAAATTTCCTTTTTTCACCTTAGTTAAAAAATATGCAAAATTTCTTTTTGAATTAATGGTGATGTATAAGAGGCATTTCTGGGTGCTTTATCTAATAATTCAGTAATCATGCCATTATATGAATCCAATAAATTCAATATTTCAAGAAAATTTTCACGATCTATAAAACCAGAACTTTCATCACGACTACGAAAAGCACAGCCTTGAAATGAAAGACATCTAACTATATCAATTGATACTTTTAGTTTGAGTCGATTATCTTTAATATGTTTAGATGTGAAATTTTATATAACCATTTGAATATGTTGAGACTAATTCATCAAGTCCTTACATGATGTTTCAGCAATATTGTGAAAGAGTTGTAATCTTTCCCTATATGATTGAGAAAAGTATAATTTTTTCCATTTCGAACTTTTTTCCAACTCTTAAATCCATCAATAACAAATACAATTTGTCCAACATACCCAAAGCCAAATGATTTATTTAAAAGACAATAAGGCAAACAAAATTTTGTCTTTTGAAGGTGAAAATCCTAACCATAAAGGAAATAGTTTAAACCTTGATGATTGAAAACTGTAAGGATTAGCTACTAATCCGGATTTTAGATACTCTGAGAATATAAACTGCTATGGACCATTTTTATATAAGCTCACCGAATTTCATCCCGTTGGTCAACATAAAAATTCCAAATCTGAGTACGTAATTCTCGATTGAATTCTAAAGAATTGATATCAATTTTCTGAGATTTTAGTTGAGGATTTTAGAAATTGAGACTTCAATACTAGAGGCTGGCATGGCTTGGATTGCTAACATAATTTTTCAGATAATTTGTATTTTTTTCTTGGAAAAATACTATATATTATAGTTGTAGACGATTTTTCCATTTAGAATATAAAATCTACGTAGAAAGAAATAAAACTTTTAAATTAAAAAATATATGTTATTTATTATTGGTACTCAAAAGTGTAAAAGAAAATAATAAATTAAATATCGTATTAGTCTAGTTGACAAATTAATTAATTGACTTTGTAATTTAGCTAACCAAAAAATTAGTTACTATATAAATTTAACTTTAAATTTTACTTATACATTTTTTCAAACAAGTAAATGAAGACGGTAAGTAGACAATTTATTTAATTAATATTAGCTATTTACCTTGCTGACTAGAAAGAATCACAATAATTACTTCTAAGAAAAAAGAATTCAAATATATCACTAAGCTACCAGTCAATCTAATTTAAAAAAAATAAAATAAAATAAGCAGTAATATATATCATATTTAAGAGAAAGATATCCAAATTAGAACTAAAAAATTTGTTAATTCTTGATCTCGATGACTTTATAAGTTCGAAACTTTAACACGATGAGCTTCTCTCTCTTAATGTAAGCAATGCTTTCGAGTAAATTTTATTTTTCTCTTCATTAAAAAAAATGAGAGACGCACTTAGATAAAAAATTCTCTTGGATGAAAAATAATTGCCCAAAGAAAAAATTCCCTGAAGTTTGACGTTCACCTTGCGGCAATACGGCGGCAGTGTTTCCCAGATGTCTATCCTATAGGATTCTAGGTTTAATTAGTTTTATCAGTTACTAATGCCTTATTAAGTCCAATAATTATAACTAAGTGTAAGCCTATCCCATGTTACGAAAATTGGGCCTTGGACCCATGTTTAGAGATTCATTTTGGAGGGAGGTCGGTCATGGGCCCCCACTATCCCAACATAATTCCGTCCCTGGTTAGAATATAAAAGGGAATTTCTAGATATGCCCATACTTTTCTCTAAAAGTGACATAACCCAATTTATTTCTTTATTCTAATTCTACTATTTGAATATGACATGATAAGAATTGGTTCTTGAATCTATCCATTTTTATTCCTATCGAAAACAAAAATCCTAATACTTTTTTGCGGTGTTGAGAGCATATAGTATGCTGAATTCAAAGTCGAGATGATAAACTAGAAACAAAAGGACATGCAAAGGTCAGGTCATCAAAATTGATATTTGTGAACCCTAAGACGGCCAAGGCAACTAGAATTAGGTCAAGTCAATTTGTCTCCGACTATAAAGGCAACTAGAATTAGGTCAAGTCAATTTGTCCCTGACTATAAATAGTGCTTCACTAATTAATCTAGATTACAATTTTTACATATAGTCCAATAAAATTATTACATGCGGCACTATTCAAAGGGCGGTTAAGAGAATTCATTTATTTATTATTTTGAATGATGCCACATGGAATAATTTTATTGGACCACCTAAACAGCGGTGAAGGAACTCCAGCTTACAGATAGAGAGGATATATATATATATATATATATATATATATATATATATATATATATATATATATAAACGGGAAAAACTATGTCATAGGAGGGACATTGCGGACATTGCAAATATATATATATATAGTAACTATGGAATTAATTTTCAGTACTACAAAAATAAAAAACAACAATTTCATTACTCTAACAAAAATTTCTGTTGGGACGTTGCGGAAATTTCTGTTACTAATGGTAATGAAATCGTTGTTTTTGTAAAGAAGAAATTTCCGTTACTAACAACATAGTTTTTGTAACAACATAGTTTTTGTTACTATAACATAGTTGTTAGAGTAAATTTCTTAATTTTTGTAACAACAAAAATTACCGGAAATTTCTGTTGTTAGTAAACAAAAACTATGTAACAAAAGTTTTTGTTACATAGTCGATCGACTCGGATTGAGTTGACGGTTTTGCTTAGGAAGAAGATGGGCTATGCCGAGCTGCTTGCAATGGCGGCGGCCGAAGAGAAGAAAGAGGAGAAGAAAAACCCGCCGGCAGAGGGAGGTAATAAGAGCGTGCAAACGATGACTTTGCCTTATCATTACCAATATGCGATGGCGCCACAACCGTACATATACGAGACTAGAGATTCTTATAACAGTGATCCTTGCTGTATCATGTAGAAAGCTGAAGACGAAGGTCACTGATGTTTGCTATTGTTTCCTTTCTTGCGAGTTTGATTTGGGTTTGAGCAAGATAATTAACTTGGTGCTTTCTTTGTAAAAAAGTGAAGAGGAAATTTTTGTTAGAGTAATGAAATTGTTGGTTTGATTTGGACAATGTACCGAATTCCAATTGGGAGTCAATGAATGGTTATTACCACTTGCGTTGTTTTTTTATTTTTGTTAACAACTGGAAAATGCGATGTGTTTCTAAAGCTGCTGGTAGGCTTGTTCCATATAAGAAATTTTGCTAAATAAAGCTGAGTAAATTATTTTTGTCTAGTTACAATATCTTCTAAAACTATGTTCTCATCATTATCTGAGTAAAAAAAATTTCCTAACGAACAACCAAAGGCATTGAACCCTAAACCTTCTATAAGAAAAATAATGAAATTAACTCTTAGAACTTGAGACAGATTGGTCTTCTAGCAAGCTTGTTACTAGTTATGGTCGAAATAAATAAATAAACAATATATACACACTTAAACACATGTAGTATTAATTATTTTTTTTCCTCTTCCTTCTCTTCGGCTGCACGCTCTTATTACCTCCCTCTGCCGGCGGGTTTTTCTTCTCCTCTTTCTTCTCTTCGGCCGCCGCCACTGCAAGCAGCTCGGCATAGCCCATCTTCTTCCTAAGCAAAACCGTCAGCTCAACCAAGTCGATCCCATCTCCAACCACCACAATTTTCTCCCCTTCTACTGTTACAGACATGACGCCTGATACATTACATAAAATTATTTGTCAGGAGGTCACAATTTCAAGACATCATGTAATGAGTACTGACAAATTAGACCGTACTGCACCGTACCTTCGAGGCCTACGGTTGCTTTGAGGGCTTTGGCTCGCTTCTTTGCGTCTTCCATCTGGACCTTCATCACTATCTTTTGCTGCAAGAGATCAGTTAGAAGCTAACTAGTTAGTCGCAATCTTCATTTAAAAACAAGAGCGCTCAGCCAGAATGCTCACCTTTCCCATGATGTTAGGTCTTCGAATTTGTCTTGAAAACTAACTTTGAGATGGAGCCTTTGGCAAGTGTTTGGTTTGTTGAAGTGTAGGATTCAATTATGCTTGTATTTATAGAGAGAGAGAGAGAGAGAGAGAGAGAGAGAGAGAGAGGAAGGGAGGGGGAAAGAGAGGAAAGGCTACAAGGATTTGATAAGGAGAGGAGCTGATTGGGGACGACTTGGGAAGACTTGGGTTCGTGGAAAGTGTGCGTGACGCGGTTTGATCATTGAATGCTCTCTCTCTCTCTATCTCTCTTACTTACTCTTGTCTAGTCTGTGAGGGTGTGAGTTGAGACTTCAAAGCTAAGGTGGAATCCATCCTGTGCCCTTCTAGATTTATCGATACACATTCAATATTTTTATAGGTTGGTTGTTGTTAGATATATTTTCCAAGATAAAAAAAAAAAAGGATGTGTTAGTTCAATATCGAATAATAAAATATGTAAGTCATCCAAACTACTACAGTAATAGAGCTTATTAGGCTTGTTTTGGTCTCAAATGACTGTTCGCCATAAATATTGTAAAATGATTTATTTATTGAATATTTCAATAGGAGATTACAATTTCAACGGTTTGCCGTTTACAGCAGATGAAGAAAATTGAATTTCTCTTTATTTAAGGTTGGGTTCTAGGGTAGATATGGAGGACGATCTTGATCTCCGTTGACACTCCAAACAAATTATTTGGTTGGTTAAAGGTTTTGAATTCCTGACAGCAATAGCAAGGAAACTCTCTATCTCTCACTGATCTCCTTTTTTTTTTTTTTTTCTTTCGTCCTCTTCCCCTTTTTCCGCCTCCGTTTGGGCTCTTTATAGGGATTTCTAAGCTCTCGAGCTAATGCAACTGTTCGGCTATTGGCCTCCACGATCTGAGTAGTGCTAACGTAACCGTTCAGCGGTTAGCCCTCACGATCTAAGTAAACCGTCGTAACCGCTCAATGGTTAGCCTCCACGATTTGAGTATTAATTTTCCGCTCTGCGGTCTGGTAAATTTGTATTAGATCTCCCAAGAACCGTAATTGGCGTCTTCAATTCTTCGAATCGTAGCCGAGATGCAGAACGTGAATCTCAAATCTTAGATTCGCGGTTTGCGGCTGTTCTGTTTATAGCTCGAATTTGAATTTTAGATTCGCACATTGACTCGGTTGTTACCGGACTGCGGATCTCAAATCTTAGCTTCGCAGATCTTTTCTAAAATAAAGCTGGGACGCGAATCTCATATTTTAGACCGCGGCACTTCAAATGTAGCTGAAATACTAATCTTAGATTTTGGATTTGGAGCTTTTAGTGATATTCCAACTGGAACGCAGATCTTGAGCTTTCTCCTTTTGATTAAACGCCCATTTTGGTCATTTTAAAGGATAAAACGCGACTTTATAAGTGTCGTGTTCATTTCTTTGCTTCAGAGACACATATTTCTCTCTTTGCGATAGACGATCTCGTTATTAGGAAATTTCGCCAACAAAAACCCCCTCCAAAGTTTTCGAAACTCTATGGTCTTGGAGGCGTTTTGGAACACTTTGGATACTTTGGCAAACAAATCCTCTTCGTAGACTTCATATTTTGATTAGAAGTAGGACCTGTATTAGGATCTCGAACTCCATTTTTAAAAAAAACACGACTCTGTATTAGAATCGTCAGCTTCTATTTTCGAAGAGAGCATGACTCTGTATTAGGATCGCGAACTTTCTTTTTCGAAGAGAGCACGACTCTGTATTAGGGTCGCAAACTCCATTTTTGAAGAAAGCACGACTCTGTATTAAAATCGCGAACTTCCTTTTTCGAAGAGAGCACGACTCTGTATTTTTGAATCGCAAACTCTATTTTTGAAGAAAACACGATTTAGTATTAGAATCGCAAACTTCCTTTTTCGAAGAGAGCACGACTCTGTATTTTTGAATCGCGACACCTTTTAAGGCATAGAGATTGAGACATTCTCTGAGCTGCATTAAATGAAAAGATACTCATGAGATTCGGGCCAGAGATCACGTCTATCCGAAAATCTCGTCCGTCAAATCATCTTCTATAAAGCCTCGACTTCATGAGGTAAAGTATTTCCAATTTTTCTGAGGATTTTGAACTCTAGGTTTCTCTTTGGAAGTTTTCAAGACTCTTCATCTTCTAGCCTTTTTAATCTTCGACTTTCTTCGAATCAAAGATTTTCTTAGAAGTAATCTGAAAAAGATGACGAGAGGATCTTCTGATGCTTCTGCGAGTGGTTTTACAAACCCTCCAGCAATTTCTAGCTCTATTGTGGCTCGGCAAAAATCCTCTACCGTGGTTTGACAAGAACCCTTAATTGGAAGTAATGTTCTTACCTTACCTTGGAAAGTATTTCTTTCTTTACGAATTTGTTTTGATTAACCTTTCTTTTCATGCAGTTGACTATGCTTTAAACCCTTGGCCAAAAAACCATTATTTACCTCGGAGGCTACGATGGAAAGAAAGATTTTACATTCACCTAAGTTTTCCTGGCTTGCGCAGCATCTTGTAGTCGAGAAAGGAAAAGTAAGGTTGTGAATCCTACTCGCCCTACATTGCGAGAATTGATGACTACTGCTCCCTTCGAAAGAAAGGACAGGACTTTGTTAAACAAGTCTGCTTTTCTGTTTGGCGATCATCTCTCAATCTCCGATGATTGCTTGGATGATGGAGAATATAAATGGCTCCGTCATGTTAATGGTCGAAACTTATTTCTGCCTGACATGGAGTGGTCTTACCCGTTCTTGTATCTCCAGCCTCTTTCCATTCTCAGAACAATGGAATGACATTTGAATAAGCCGCAAGACGGTGTTTTGTTAGGCACATTTAATGCACAAGGTGCTTTTTCCCGCTCTACTGGAAAACACTTTTGCGAGTTGTTCCCAGGGTCTTTCAAGCAAGATATTCCACTGGATGAAACACCCATAGTTGTTCAGACCTTTCTACACCGCTTTGTTGGCGTACAAGGGAAATTTCCAGTTCAAGACTTTCATCCTGCTGGATTGGTCCATTACTCTTCCAAAGGAGAATGGGCAATCTTAACTGGTTTCTTTTTGAAGACTTTTAGAGATCAGCTTCACCATGTAAATCTCTACCGTGCTATTAGGGCGGTTCAGCATGGTATCCCTGTTAGTAGATTTCATTTCTTTTCCTTACTGGAACTGTATAATTCTGATACTTGTACGGTCTTTACTCGTCGCGGCGAACTGGGATTTGCTTTGAACGAGATGTACGAAGTCTCAGGATTGCCTATGGGAGATATTCCATAGAAGAATATGTCCCTACGGGGAAAGAGATTCATTCACTGAAAACTCAGTACCCTATGATCTACGACACTTATTGGGAACTGCTTTGCCATTATCATATCAATGAGTTTGTGGGAGATGTATTTTTTTAAAAAGTTAAATTCCACTAAAAAATATTTTTTAGGGTTTTAGAGAAAAACAGAGGAAGAAGACGATGAGTTGTAGTTTTAAATTTTAAAAAGTCTTAATTTGGGATTTAAAATGATAACTTAGTCAAAAAAAATAAATAGTAAACTTGTAATTATTTACAAGTTTTAAAACCGTGCGTGAAGAGTAAATTTCTGTGTAAATAGAATTTTCCTCCAGAACCTTCTATAAGAAAAATAATGAAATTACCTCTTCACCTTCGTAAAAAGTAAATACAAAGGAAATTACGTAGAACTTGACACAGATTGGTCTTCTAGCAAGCTTGTTACTAGTTATGGTCCAAATAAATAAATAAACAATATATACACACTTAAACACATGTAGTAATAAATTTTTTTCCCTCAAATAGTAAAAATGATTGGCGGGATGTGGGTCCATTTTCGTGTGTGATTTCTTGTTTTTTTATCTTTTGTAATCGTAGCTCACATTTTTAAAATTCTTAATATATACTGCTCTCACCCAAAAAATTGTGAAGTACCTTTTGTGTAGGAAGTAACAGAAATAAAAAACAACGCAAGTGGTAATTGTTAGCAAAAATAGCGTAATAATACTAATACAACAACCAGCGGAATCAAATAATTAATCGAAGAGAAAAATAGCAGAGACAGAGAACACACAGATTTTAACGTGGTTCGGCAATATGCCTATGTCCACGGAGACACGATCAAAAAACTTTCACTATATCAAAAAACAATTATAACTTTCTAGTTCTCAACCACAAAAGAATTGGCAAAAAAATCACACAAGATTTTAAGACAAACCCTAACATCTTGTTACAGTGATTTTCCTCTTTGCTTCGGCCGCCAAAAATTCCAAAGGAAGTCGCACCTTCTCTGGAATTCTTTCCCTTCGACCAAACCTTCAGCCGAATACAAACAGAGCAGCAACAACAATTTCTTTTTGCCTGCACTTGCAAAATAATTTAACTAAGAAAAGTAACCTGCCGAAGCAAAGAGCAACAACAGTTCCTTTTTCTCTCTATTTTGTTTCAGCTGCCCCTCTTTTTTTTTTTTCCTTATTTCGGCTCCTTTTTTTCAGCTTCTCAAAACCCTAGCACACAACCCCATATTTATATTATATCATAATAGGTTTGGGCTGGTTTTGGACCCGTTTCGGTGTACCGAAACCCGTTGTGCCAATAGGGCTCCATTAGTAACAATCTCCCATTTGGAAATCTATTGCAAGAATTGTAATCTCTGTACATGATAATCCTAGTATCCAAAACTTTTACCTCGATCGTTTAAAGTCCCAATTTCAGTATTCAACACAAATATACCAAAGTTGAGCAATAGCTCAACTTTTTCCCATCAACCGGCTTTGTCAATATATCTGCAGGATTCTTAATGCTATCAATCTTCTCCAACTTCAATTAGCCATCCTTCAATAAGGATTTAATAAAGTGATATCTCAAGTGAATATGTTTAGTCCGTGAATGATACGCTGAGTTTTTAGCAAGATGAATTGCACTTTGACTGTCATTGAATAACCTGCAATCCACTCTATCAAAACCTAACTCACTCATCAATCGCTGCAACCAAATAAACTACTTACTTGCTTCTGCAGCTGCAACATACTCAGCTTCTGTCAAAAATAAAGAAACAATTGATTGTAATCTTGAAATGCAGCTTACCACTGTCCCTCCTATAGTAAAGACATAACCTGTGGTGCTCCTGCCATTGTCTCTATCACCCACATGGTCCGAATCCACAAAACCTTGCACATCAATGTTATCACCCCCAAAACGCAAACAATACTTTGAATTTCAAATACTTAAAAATCCACTTCACCGCTTGCCAATGTTCCTTTCCAGGGTTCTTCATGAATCTACTCACTACTCCCATTACATGTGCAATATCTGGTTTTGTACTCACCATTACATACATGAGACTCCCAACGACCGATGAATAAAGCACATTCTCCATGTGTCTCATCTCCTCATTTATCTTAGCACCTTTCTCTTTTGACAGTTTAAACTAACTACCAAGAGCTGTAGTTACTGGTTTTGCATTATTCATGTTGAATCTTTCCAACACCTTCTTGATGTACCCCTCCTGAGATAACCACAATTTCTTACTTTTCTTATCTCGGGTAATTTGCATTCCAAGAAGTTGTTTAGCCTCACCAATGTCCTTCATAGAGAATCTCCCTGCCAACTTTCTCTTTAGATCATTGATTTTCTTCATGTATGTATCTGCCACAAGCATATCATCTACATACAAAATAAGTATAATAAAGTTACCATCCTTAAACTTTTGTAAATATACACAATGATCTGAATTGCATCTGGCAAAATCCAAATCCAACATAAACTTGTCAAACTTCAAGTACCATTGCCTCGGCACCTGTTTCAACCCATACAAGCACCTTTTCAGTTGATATACCCAATTCTCCTTTTCTTTAACTTCATATCTCTCCGGCTGTTCCATGTATATTTCCTCCTCCAAATCACCATGAAGGAAAGCAGTCTTTACATCGAGCTACTCTAAATACAATCATTTCACAGCCACAATACTTAGTATTGCTCTGATAGAAATCATCTTAACAACAGGTGCAAATATTTCATTGAAGTCAATACCTTTTCTTTGACCGTATCCCTTCACCACAAGTCTAGTCTTGAACCTTTGTGTCCCTCCTGTCTCATGTTTTACTCTGTATACCACTTGTTATGCAATACTTTCATCTTTTCCGGTCATTTTACCAATTTCCATGTGTGATTCTCCTCCAAAGAAGACATCTCATCACGCGTGGCTTGCTCCCACTTAAGACGAAATTTATCCTGCATAGCCTCTTGGTAACTCTCTGGTTCACCTATATCAGTATACAAAACATGATATAAAGGAAAACAAAGTTTTTGAGTTGGCTTCCTTATCCTCGTGCTCCTTCTCAAAGTGGGAACACTTTCTGATGAAGTACTAGATCATCTACCTCAGTCAGTGGCTCTCTCTCATGTTCGGTCTCATCTGAAACTTGTGTATTCTCAGGTGTACCATTTCTTCCCTTTCAGATGTAGCTATTTCTTCCTTTCTTTTATCCATGGGATCCATCCCATACTGTGGCTCATCCAACTCCAAGTGCTCTTTCTCCACTGCTTTCTTACTCTTACTTTCTATTCAGTCTTTATACATACAACCCTCATTAAATACTACATCTCTGCTACGAATTACCTTGTTATGCTCATAATCCCATAAGCGATAATCATACCGTATCCAATGAATGCACACTTCTGGGTAGAATCAAGCTTCTTTCTCATCTCATGCTATACAACCGAATACTTTTAAGAATAAATAATTCACAGTCTTACCAGACCACACCTCCTCTGGAATTCCTCCATCTAAAATATTAGTTAGACTCCTATTGATCAGATAGATTGGCGTATCTACAGCGGCTCCCCAAAGTTGTAAAGGCAAACCTGCATATAGTCTCATACTCCGAGCTCGCTCTAAAATGGTTCTATTCATCCTCTCAGCCACGCCATTTTGCTGTGCTGTTCTCGGTACAGTCTTCATTCTCCTGATCCCATGGGTAGAGTAATAGTTATCGAACTCTCTATTGCAAAATTCCCCATCATTGTCTGATAACAGATATTTCACCTTCAAACCTGTTTCATTCTCAACAAGTGCTTTCCATACCTTGAATATCTTGAAGATATTGGATTTCTGCTTAAGTGCGAACACCCATGTTTTCCTATTTGTGTCATCTATGAAAGTGACAAAATAAGAATTACCTCCAAGAGACTTCGCCGAAGAAGGCCCCCGTACATCTGTATGCACCAACTCCAATCTCTCGGTTTTCTTCTCATTGCAATCCTTCATAAAACTAACTCTTTTCTGCTTTCCAAACACACAGTTCTCACAGAAATCAAAGTTAGCATCTTTCATATCTGTCAATATACATCTGGATTGTAACACCCTCATGCCGCTCTCACTCAAGTGACCGAGCCTCTGATGCCACAAGGTAGCCTTCTCATTCCTCACGGTGGCCAAAAAAACAACGTGATCCACCGAGCTTGAGAGTAAATATAGAGTTCCCACTCTCTCACCCTTGACCACTACCATTGCTCCTTTGCTGATCTTCCACTGTTTCCTCTCAAATGAGATTTGATAACCTTCAACATCCAGCTTGCTAACAGATATCAAAATTCTTCTTCAAATCTGGTATGTGCCTGACCTCTTGTAAAAGCAAGTTTTCACCATTGTGCAACTTCAACTGAATTGTCCCCTTGCCGACAATCTTACATTCCTACCCATTACCAACAGTCACATGCCCAAAATCACCTTGGACATAATTCTCAAACCATTCTCTGTGAGCAGTGCAATGGAATGAAAACTCTGAATCTACAAACCACAGATCTGATCTCGATTCTGTATGAGCAGACAAGTACAAGTCATCATACTCCTTACTTGGATTCACCACATTCGCTCCTTTCTTGTCTTTGTTTAGACAATCCTTCTTCATATGACCATCTGTCTTATATTTCCAATACACTAATTTTTTCTTGAACTTCCCCTTAGATTTTGATCTCCCTCTTTCCTTCGACTCCCTACTTAAAGTTCTACCTCTTTCATTCTTTTTGTCATTATGAACAGACAGAGCAGTACTTATAGAAATTGTGCTCTCACCCATACTCTTTTCAATAATTCATTATTCATGATTGTACTCACAACATCATCAAATTTAAGAGCATTATTGGAAGCATTACGGATGGCCATAACAATATTACTCCAACTATCCGGTAATGAACACATAAACATCAAAGGTTTAATATCATCAGTAAAGACAAAATCTAAGGATTCAAGTTGTGCCCATAATGTGTTAAATTCGTTCAAATGATTAATAACTGAACTATCAGAAGGCATTATCAAGTTGAACAACTTTTGCATTAGAAACAGTCTATTTGAAGCAGATGGCTTCTCATAAAATTTAATCAACGCTAACATCAAACCTGATGTGGTCTTCTTCTTGGAGACATTGAACACAACCTGTTTTGTCAAGCACAATCGAATCTGCGCCAAAGCCCTCTTGACCAACAATTCTCACTCATCATCTGTCATCTTTTCTGGCTTTTCTCCACACAGTGGTTGATGTAAATTCTTTTGATATAAATAATCTTCCATCTGCAACTTCCACCTTTGGCAATCTGTCCCATTAAAATTTTCAATCTTTCCCTTCCTATCTTCTGCCATAACTCCCACTCAAAATCACGACCGATCTTAGCGAAATCTGACCCGAACCAGGGTTCTGATACCAATTGTTAGCAAAAATAGCAGAATAATACTAATACAACAACCATTCATTGACTCACAATTGGAATTCGGTACATAGTCCAAATCAAACCAACAATTTCATTACTCTAACAAAAATTTCCTTCTTCCCTTTTTTACAAAGTGTGCACCAAGCTATCTTGCTCAAACCCAAATCAAACTCGCAAGAAAGGGAACAGTAGAAAACATCAGTGACCTTCTTCTTCAGCTTTCTACATGATACAGCAAGGATCACTGTTATAAGAATCTCTAGTCTCGTATATGTATGGTTGTGGCACCATCGCATATTGGTAATGGTAAGCAAAGTCATCGGCTGCACGCTCTTATTACCTCCCTCTGCCGGCGGGTTTTTCTTCTCCTCTTTCTTCTCTTCGGCCGCCGCCACAGCAAGCAGCTCGGCATAGCCCATCTTCTTCCTAAGCAAAACCGTCAGCTCAACCGAGTCGATCCCATCTCCAACCACCACAATTTTCTCCCCTTCTACTGTTACAGACATGACGCCTGATACATTACATAAAATTATCTATCAGGAGGTCATAATTTCAAGACATCATGTCATGAGTAACGATAAATTAGACCGTACTGCACCGTACCTTCAAGGCCTACGGCTGCTTTGAGGGCTTTGGCTCGCTTCTTTGCGTCTTCCATCTGGACCTTCATCACTATCTTTTGCTGCAAGAGATCAGTTAGAAGCTAACTAGTTAGTCGCAATCTTCATTTAAAAACAAGAGCGCTCAGCCAGAATGCTCACCTTTCCCATGTTGTTAGCTCTCCGAATTTGTCTTGATAACTGACTTTGAGATGGAGCCTTTGGCAAGACTGTTTGGTTTGTTGAAGTGTAAGATTCAATTATGCTTGTATTTATAGAGAGAGAGAGAGAGAGAGAGAGAGAGAGAGAGGAAGAGTGAGCAGACTTTGGGGAGGGAGGGGGAAAGAGAGGGAAGGCTACAGGGATTAATTGATAAGGTGAGGGGACGGCTTGGGAAGACTGGCTTCGTGGAAAGTGGGTGTGGACGTGGTTTGATCATTGAATGCTCTCTCTCTCTCTCTTACTTACTCTTGTCTAGTCTGTGAGGGTGTGAGTTGAGACTTCAAAGCTAGGGTCGAATCCATTTTGTGCCCTTCTAGATTTATGGATACACATTCAATTTTTTTATCGGTTGGTTATTGTTAGATATAGTTTCCAAGATAAAAAAGGATGTGTTAGTTCAATATCGAATAATAAAATATGTAAGTCGTCCAAACTACTACAGTAATAGAGCTTCTTAGGCTTGTTTTGGCCTCAAATGACAATTATACTGACGGGCAAGTACTAGTTGTACGGGTCACAAATCTGTTCATAATACCATCATGGCCTATTCTATATGTCATCGATGAATTTATACGGTGCTGAGTGTTGAAATTTGGCTCAATTTTCGATGGCCAAGTCTATAGCCACCGATGGAGTCACCGCTATCGATGGCAGGAGAAAGCATTGCATCAACGATGCTGTTGGCTGTGAAAACCACTATGTAAATAGGATTTTCCACAACAGAACGCGGAGCTAACTCAATAGCTCCGTGTCTTGGCAAGTTTCAGCCTCGCGTTGAGTAAAACGCGAAGCTATCAATAGCTCCGCGTTAGCTCCGCATTTTGGTTATTTAGCACCGCGTTTTGATGCGATTAGCTTCGCGTGAGCAGATAACCAGAATTTCAAATTGATTGAGATTATGATTTGGGCTTATCCAGATACCCAAATCAAGTCCAATCAGAACTCTAAATCAAGAAGATTTAAATCAAGACTAAGATATTTGATTGGAATCCTTGATGAGTACGAATTCTATTTAGATAGAAACTCTTGCATTAACCTGGGGCTATAAATACCTTCTTGGTGAAACCCTAGGGGTCTTCCTTTTTTTTTCCTCTCGGCTGGTCTTCTTTTCGGCAAATGAGATCTTTTCCTCTTGGAGAATTCAAGTTACGCACAGAGCCTTGAGTTCGTGAAAGACCAGAGAAGATCGTCTACAGTCGGCCGTTATCTTCAAGAGAGAAGAGTTCGGCATTCGATCGTCCAAAGGAGCTGCTTGACAGATCCCATCGCCGCAGATCCCATACAATATATTGTAAAAGAGAGAGATTGAAATATAAAATCCTCTCGTTTGTTCTCTTTTTATCTTGTTCACTTTCATTGTAATCTAAGTTGTATTCAATGGAAGGAAACAAAACTTTTGCGGCGAACAAACTGGCGACCACAGTGGGAGCCATCTCTTTCACTGATGAAGAGATTGTGGCGCAATCGGACGTTGACATGATCGGATCCGAAGTAGACACGTTGGTCGTTGAAATCGATCAGCAGAAGTACGAGGAGTTCCTCTCCTCTGAATCAGGTGACTTGTACGAGACACGACACTATCGTCGCATGCGCTCCAATACCCGAGCAACGGGTAAAAAGGTATCCACCGAGAGACAGGGATCCTTGGAGACTGCGGCTATAGGGCCGATACTCGGACAGGAATTCCTAGCAGAGGATGAGCTTCCTACTGCCGAAGAAGACCTGGGAACTGGATTGACCAGAACCCAACTCCGAAATAGGAATCGGAGAGCAAGGCATAAAGCCCTCAAAGCCCGCCTTGAACGCAGAGCTAACACCAAAGAACGCGAGGCTATGGTGCCTCGCAAACTGGCTCGTGCTAATCGCGAGACCAGTCATTATCGCGTTAAATGCGAAATTACAACTTGCCTTAAAAGTAAGGAAAAGCCAGCGTGTGATATTCCACGCGAGGCTATTGCTGAGCTTTGCGAGAAACGCGAAGCCAGTAAGATTTGCGCTAGTCGAAAAATATCTGACACTCGCGAGAAACGCGAGTATAAAAATTCATTAAAGCCAGCATGTGATTTTTCATGCGAGGCTACTATTGGACTTAGCGAGAAACGCGAAGCCAGTAGTACTTGCGAGAAACGCATGACTTCTTACACTCGCAAGAAACGCGAGGATAAAAATTCTTCAAAGCCAGTGTGTGATCTTCCACGCGAGGTTAATACTGAGCCAAGCGAGAAATGCGAGGCCAGTAATACTTGCAATAAATGCAAGATTTCTGATACTCGCGAGAAGCACGAGGATGATTGGCAAATTGTTGTCAGTCGTAAAAACCGCGCTAGGCGCGAAGCTATGACTTGCGTTAATCGCAAGGGTAAGCCAGCGTGCAAGAATTCCCTTTCACGCGGGGCTATTATTCCAGAAGCTAAACTTGTGAACACACGCCAGGCCAGCGAGAAACGAGAGGCTAACATGGCAAAATCCGGATATGCATCGATTTTCGAGATCTGAACGCTGCATGTCCTAAGAATGAATTTTCAGTTCCCATCACCAATGTGATGATTGATAATACTTGCGGTTATGAGAGGATGTCCTTTATGGACGGCTTCTCAGGATATAACCAAATTAAAATGCATCCAGATGATGAAAAGCACACAGCTTTCAGAACACCGCTGGGGGTATACTGTACACGGTAATGCCGTTCAGATTGAAGAACGCCGGTGCTACCTACCAACGTGCAATGAGCACTATATTCAAAGAACACCTACGCAAGATAGTAGAGTGCTATGTGGATGACTTGGCGGTCAAAAGTAAAAATAAAGAGGACCACCTTCAGGACTTAAAAATGGTCTTCGATCTCATGAGAAAACATCATCTAAAGATGAATCCCACTATGTCTTTCTTAGGAGTGTCAAGTGGGAAGTTCCTTGGGTTCATAATAACTTCAAAAGGAATTTTCCTCGACTCCGAAAAGGTGAAAGTAATTAGCGAGATGCCGCCTCCCCGCAATCTTAAGGAATTAAGGGGGTTACAAGGAAAGCTTGCCTATATTTAGTCTTCATCTCTAACCTATCTGGACGATGCCAGCCATTCTCCAAACTTATGAAAAAGGGGGTGTCTTTTGTATGGGATGAGGCATGTCAACAGGCATTTGATGACCTCAAAGAGTACCTTACTAAATCTCCTGTACTTATGGCACCAGTCCCTGGGCAGCCCTTCCTTATATATGTAAGGGCCATGGATAATGCTTTAGGAGCATTACTTGCTCAATATAATGAGCACGGCCATGAACATGCCCTTTATTATTTAAGCAGAATAATGATCGGGGCCGAACAACGGTATATCCCGATTGAAAAGGAGTGTTTAGCCCTAGTGTTCGCTGTTCAGAAAATGTGACACTATCTTTCAGGGCAAACGATCCATGTCATATCACAGGTTAATCCCCTGAAAATTTTGATGACAAAACCGGGATCCTTAAATGGCCTGTTAGCAAAATGGGCTCTGCTACTGTCACCATATGACATACACTTTGTTCCTCAAAAAGCAATGAAGGGATAGGCAATTGCCGATTTCTTAGCAGACCATCCAATCTGGTCTAAACAGACGTCAGAGATCAACACAGTTAGCAAAGAACAACCATGGCAAATGTTCTTTGATGGTGCTACCAGACGATCTGCTACTGGAGTGGGGGTTGTGCTAATATCCCCACATAAACATATATTACGTAACGGTTACTCATTAACAGAACCGTGCACGAATAATGTGGCGGAATACAATGTGCTCATTATCGGCCTAAAACTGGCTCTGCAACTGGGGGTAAATCATCTAGAGGCATATGGAGACTCTAAACTCATCGTCAATAAGATGACAGGTGAATATGAGGTCAGACATGAAGCCCTCATCCCCTATCATCAGCTAGCCATTGAGTTAGCAGGATATTTTGAATAATTCTACATTTATCATATATCTCGGAATGAGAACGTATATGCAGATGCCCTTGCCGCATTAGCTGCAACATTGGCGATTCCGCCAGGTGAGGCTTAAAGCATCACTATTGGCTGCAGAGAACTCCGCCACCTAGATACGGTTTTCCAAACCAAAGAAGTGTGCCAGACAGGCTTGATCTTGGAGCCCCGTGATTGGCGATTTCCGTTTGTGGATTACGCCCTACATGGGATATTGCCATAAGATCCAAAGGAAGCCACCTCGATAAAGAGGAAGGCCCAGAGATTCTATTATGACCATAAGCTTCAGATTTTATATAGAAAGTCAAGAGATGGTCTGCTGCTACGTTGCATATCAAAAGCAGAAGCAGAAAAAGTGCTGAGAGAAACACATGATGGAGTACGTGGAGCTCATCAGCCCTGTCCAAAACTCGGAGACCGCATAAGGAGGCTAGGATACTACTGGCCGAACATGATCACGGAAGCAATAGCATACGCTAAACGGTGCCATACATGCCAAGTTCACGCCAATTTTATTCATCAACCCCCAGAATACTTGCACAATACTGTTGCTAGTTGGCCATAAAAGGCATGGGGAATGGATATTGTGGGGCCAATAAATCCCCCGTCATCCAGAGGACATCAGTTTATTCTTGCAATAATCGATTATTTTTCAAAATGGGCCGAAGCTGTGCCCATGAAAGAGGTGAAAACGACAGGTGTGATTAAGTTTATCAAGCATCATGTCATTTACCGCTTTGGCATCCCCTGGAGGATCATCCATGATAATGGACCACAATTTGTGAGCGAGAGGTTTTCAAGATTCTGTGATAAATTCAGAATCAAAGATGTCGCTTCAACACCATATAACCCCGCAGCAAATGGGTTGGCCGAAGACTTTAATAAGAGGATATTAAACTCCTTCGAAAGTTCGTCTCTTCCAATAAACGAGATTGGGATGAAAAGTTAAGAGAGTGCCTGTGGGCTTATCGCACCACTGTTCACACCCCTACAAAAGCTACACCATTCTCTTTGGTTTACGGAAGTGAGGCCGTCTTGCCTCTTGAAATCCAGATTCCATCACTAAGGGTGGCCTTAGCCACAAAGATAACGACAGAAGAGCGCTATCAACAAAGACTGCGAGAATTAGAAGCGTGAATGAAAAACGTCTCAGGGCCCAACAACAAATTGAGTTGTATCAAGCCCGAATCTCCGAACGTTCAATAGAAACGTTAAACCAAGGACCTTTAAACAAGGAGACTTGGTTCTGGCTATTAAAAGGCCAATGGTTCTAACCCACAAAACTAAGGGTAAATTTGAACCCAAGTGGGAAGGACCGTTTATCGTGGAAACTGTATACTCCAGTGGAGCCTATCCCTTAATGAATCAGAATGGCGACAAGATTATGATGCCAATCAATGGCAAATTTCTAAATAAATAATATGCTTAATATCCCTGGAAGTACACGCCTCTATTTGTCCAAGTTATGCATATGAGCGCTTGGACTCTTTCTTAGGCATGCGCAATTGAGTGCCTCTGACCTAAATTTGATGAATCCTAACCAGATCATCGTGGTGTGCCCAATTCAAGTTACGCAGTTGAGCCTTGAACCGTCTCCACTTGTTCAAGTTACACAGATGAGCACTTGGACTCCTTCTTAGGCATGCGCAATTGAGCGCTTCTGACCTAAATTTGATGAATCCTAACCCGATCATCATGGTGTGCCCAGTTCAAGTTACGCAGTTGAGCCTTGAACCGCCTCCACTTGTTCAAGTTACGCAGATGAGCGCTTGGACTCCTTCTTAGGCATGCGCAATTGAGCGCCTCTGACCTAAATTTGATGAATCATAACCCGATCATCGTGATGTGCCCAGTTCAAGTTACGCAGTTGAGCCTTGAACCGCCTCCACTTGTTCAAGTTACGCAGATGAGCTCTTGGACTCCTTCTTAGGCATGCGCAATTGAGCGCCTCTGACTTAAATTTGATGAATCCTAACCCGATCATCGTGGTGTGCCCAGTTCAAGTTACGCAGTTGAGCCTTGAACTGCCTCCACTTGTTCAAGTCACGCAGATTAGCACTTGGACTCTTTCTTAGGCATGCGCAATTGAGCGCCTCTGACCTAAATTTGGTGTGCCCAGTTCAAGTTACGATAAAGAGCTTTGAACCGCCTCCATTTGTTCAAATTACGCAGACGAGAACTTGAACTTCTTCTTCTTAGGCATGCGCATATGAGCGCCTCTGACCTAAATTTGGTGTGCCCAGTTCAAGTTCGATAAAGAGCCTTGAACCACCTCCAATCAAATTCTAGGCATGCGCAATCAGCAGCCTCTGCCAAGAAATTTGGTGATCCTTACCTGATTACCTCGGTATTATCAGTCTGAGTTACGCAGATAAGCCTTGGACTGCTTTACCTAAAACAACTAAATCATTTTGATGACAAGTTATCTGTTGTGCAAACAAATTTTGTAGCCAGCAGGTAAAAGAATTAAATGATTATCTTTATTTCATCAACAAAAGAATAAAGTTACAAAAAATTCTCTCTTTTATTACAAGTTCTTATTACAAAAAGAATGAAGAATAAAAGAATAAAAGAAAACTATGGATCTCCTAGATGCTTCAACTTATTCATCGCCTCATCAATCACTCGACGACGAGTTGCTTCTACGGAGTGTTGAGCTCGCCGGAGAAAGTCATCATCATTCATTGCAAGTTGCTGGAATAAATGCTGACGAGACTCTTCCATAGCACAGCTTCTTATTGTCTCCTCCTGCTCGACCTGCTCCCGTTGGAGGATCAGCGCTTCCCATTTCTTAACGGATTCCCCTAATTGAAGCTCGTTGGCTACTAAGACCCCCCGAGCTCTAGCAATGGTCTCCTGGACTTTAAGGATGGCAGCCTGACTCCCCTCAATCTCGGAGTCCACCACCTCCAAACCCCTAAGAATGGACTCCCGATTAGCCTGGAGCTCTGCCAACTTCCGAGACCATCCTTCTTCCTGTCGTATCAATTCCTCTCGACGCGCCGCTAACTCCACCCGAAGCCGCGCTAACTCTATTTCGGTGATCGCTTCCACGTCCGCTTGATGAACTGTGTTTAGCGTGTTCACCTGCTCTTCTAAAGCATTAAAGTAGGCCCGGTAGGGAGCTGCTCAGTCCTGTCCCCCGATTCTTTCAATGTTATCCAAATAGCTGGATAACATCGGACGGCCAAGACTAAAGAAATCTATTTCGCCAAAAATCATCCCGATGCATCTTCTTAGCAACCGCATAAAATCATTAACGCTGTGGTTGAAGAGTTCCTCAAAAGGATCCACGGTGTCCGCATTTAAAGAAGGCAGCGCTAAAGAAGATGTCGCTGGAGGAGGAGTGTTGTCCGCTGGGTTTGAAGAGGAAGAAGCCCGTCCCTGTACCAGGTTCGTGATATGCGGTGCCAGTAAAGCCAATGCAGACCTGGCAGAATTGGGAACCCGAAGAGAAGCATCGCTGGTATAGATCACTTGAGCAGTACTACTAACAGGAGTAGATGATGGAGTATTCTCACCAGAAGCTCCTCCTGTGGTAGAAGTGACTTCAAACGAGAATTTCAAATTTTCCTCGTCCCCTGTTGGCAGAAGACTTGGAGCTAGGGGAGTCATGGATGTCTCAACAGCCACTATCGTTGATGATGTTAAAATAGAAGGCTGGGGAATAGAGAGTGCACCAGAAATTACTGGAAAGATCTCCGTGGAGGAGACCGGTGGTGTTGGAGACGGCAGACTCGGAGACGGTGTAGCCTCTTTTACGGCGGCCACGATGACAACTTCCGTTCTTTCATCACTCCCTAGTTCATCAAGGGGAGGAATTGATGGGGAAACTGGGCATGTGGCCGGTGTGAAATAGTCAGCATCAAATTCACTTGCAGAACTACCCAAACCACAAACTGAGCCAGTGGTGCCCGAATGTCCACTCTCTCCTCGGACTCCCCCTTGGTAGTCGAATACATCGGTGAGAGGGGGTGGCCACCTGTACCTCAGAAAAGCAAAACAAAGAGTGTTGCATACAAATACAGAAAAATGAATATAAGACAGAGTATAAAAGCTGAAAGAACCATACCTGGAGATACAAGTCCAGTTGTTGGACTTGAAGGGGGAGCCGCCGTTGTCTCCAGAAGCGTACCTGTTTCACTACCCAGTGGTAGCGCTGCAGGGTGTTCAACAGGTTCTACTGTCGAAGGAGCCGGAATCTCAGAAGCACTTGGGGCCCCAGCAGGTCCACTCTCCCCTGCCGGCGCTAGAGGTAGAATTGAAGACAGCAGATCCGAAGCAAATTTAACAGTCGCTTCTTGGGGAGCTACTAGAGTTCCTGGGGCCAACTTCTTCTTCTTTTTGGTAGGCCCTTTCTTTGGGGCACCGCGGCGTTTGAGGGTCGGGCTCCAGGGGCGAATGACGACAGGTTGGGGAGCACCTCCAACATCAGTGTTGTCATCATTATTATTATCATCGTCATCGTCAGACTCGCTGACGTCTAAGGGTTCTACCGCCGCGCCAAGGAATTCATCCATTCCTTTTACTCTCACTCTTGAAGCACCTTGGCGGCTAATGTAGAAAGCCTCAATCTCCTTGCAACAGCTTCGGTTGATGGAGAAGTGGGGCATATCAGCATTTGCAATGCTGTACCATGTGCAAAAGCTAAGAGTCATGGCCAGTTCTGGCGACTTCTGTGGCAGGATGAATTCAGCTCCGGTCCCACCAGCTGCAAAATAAAACCAGCCGCGGGCACTCTCGTACAGATTTCCCTCGTAGGCAAAATTCTTGTTCGGATTACCCACATAAAGTTGGGAATATCCGAACTGGCGAGCGAAGCGGCTCGGAATGTACGGTTCGATAGAACATTTACCATCTTGACGGTACACCAGGTGCCCAGGACGGATGTTAAGGAGCCACCAGAACGCTCCTGAGGATAAGGCAGTAAAGTTATCTGCTCTTGCAACATCCTTCAACTTCAACCCGTATCCTCCACCAGAAAAGTCGGGGAAGCACCGGAAGATCTCATAATTTTGGTGATGCCGGAGAGTCTTCCGGATTTGAGAAATATAGTGATGCTTCCATGAAGAGCGCTCGTATAACTCCATAAAATAGGACTTGTCACCAGAGCAGTGTGAAGCAACACTCATCAGAGACGGACAGTGCATGACGAGCCACGCCATCAGATAGGTGTAAAGCATTTCCACCCTAGGGTTCGGAGTCTTCACCTGGGCAATCTCTTTTGATTTGCCTTTCCCTTTCCCCTTGCCCTTATCAGCAGGGATGAAGTCATTACAAAGTGTTCGCAGTCCATGCTGTAGAATGCACACCATGACGGGAAGAAGTCCGAAAGGTCGGTCGTATGCAAGGAGAACTGCTGGATATACCACAGTCATTGCAATTGGCTCTTTTGGCAATGACGGCACGACACACCTTTTTAACCACAACATAAAGAACCCAGCAATGAGACATCTATTGGATACTGGGGACTGAGCTTGATAGTGGTAACTCTTGAAGGAGATGCCAGGACCGAATCCACCTTCGTTGGATTCAGTAGTATAATACATTAGGCGGGTCTTGGCGATGCGACGATCGATCTCCGTGACGTAGACAGGAGCATAGCCATGGATAGTTGTTGAACTATCCTTGGATTTCAAGTTGGCGAAAAGGTAATCGGCCCATTTCTTGTGGTCGATACCCTGATTACGCACGCTTGCTAAGTCAACATAGATCCGATAATGGCACATCATCTCCCAGTATATAGCATAGATGCGCTCGTCCTTTGCCATCAGCATGTTCAACTCTTCGGTAGTAGGGATGTACTCTTCATATGGGACTTCGCCCATTGAAAGCCCAGACACCTCAAACATCTCGTGGAGAGCGAACCCTAGCTCACCCACTGGCGTAAATAGGTGCAGGTCTCAGGGTTGTACATCTCCAGAAAGCAGAAGAAATGATAAGCACTCTGAGGGAACCCAAATTGAACATTTCTGATGGCCTTGTATAAACCAATCTCCTTCAGAATGGGTTCATGGGAGTCCAGCATATATTGAACAAGGTGGGCCCACCACATGTTACCAGATGAATAAACCCAGCCAGGCATCCTAAAATCACTAGCCGGGTATTGGCCTTCTTTCGCCAGGAACTCACTCAGGAAAGTTCGTGCGTGGATCAGAACCTCTCCTACTGGATGCTCCTTACTAAACCTGCCTGGAAGCAAACCAGTAATACATCTGGTGGGGCCATCTTGATAAGCCCCATGTGCGCCCAATTTTCCCGTTGGGACGTCGTCCTGTTCTTGAGTTAACCCCCACTCTAATTCACGGTGCATCGCCAGCCTCTGAAGATAGATCAGGGGATAGCCACGCTCTATTCTAGGCAGAAACATTAAAGCTTCGCCAGAGTTATAGAGCCACATGCACTCCTCTTCAAAGAGGATCTTGTCTGATTGCTCCATTATATCTTCGAAGAGAAATGCGGGCTTCTCTAGCGCTTCTATGTTCATGGCTTCAAAGGCCGCATCAGTTATAATCTCCCGTGCAGTAGTGGGACGATATTTGATCAACTTCTCCCTGCACTCTCTCGAATCCGGCTTGTACGCGGCCAGTATGGTGGTGAAGCGAAATTGAGCTGATGGATCAGAATCCCCAGCAAAACCAAAGTAGTGCTTATGGGGAAGAGCTTCCGCCGAATACCCTACTGCAAAAGGAAAAATCAAAGTTAGAAAAGTTTCTACAAAACAGAAAATTTTTCTAAGTATAGAAACGCGAAGCTAAAAATTAGACCGCGCGAAACTAAAAGTAACTCCACGCGAAGCTAAAAATTAGACCGCGCAGAAGTCAAAAAGATAGCCTCGCGTTTCAACGCGATTGCTACTCAAAATAGCCTCACGTTTCAATGCGACTGCTACTCAAAATAGCCTCGCGTTTCAACGCGACTGCTACACAAAATAGCCTCGCGTTTCAACGCGACTGCTACCCAAAATAGCCTCGCGTTTCAATGCGACTGCTACTCAAAATAGCCTCGCGTTTCAACGCGACTGCTACTCAAAATAGCCTCGCGTTTCAACGCGACTGCTACTCAAAATAGCCTCGCGTTTCAATGCGACTGCTAATCAAATAGCCCCGCGCTTCAAAACGCGAGGATGACGCGATAGCTTTGCGTAAGAAGAAAACCAGAGACTTTTCTTCTTCTCCAAGCCATATGGCCGGAGTACGGCGATCTCGCCGGTGATCGATCGGTTAGAACCAAGCCTAGTCACTCTAAAAAATGTTTTAAAAAGTCTCGATAGAGAGATTCTTACCCCCCAATAGGCGAAGTGTGGGCTGGCCCGCCGCTGCCGTGACCGCTGCCATGACCGCTGCCGCCACTACTTGCACCAGTCGCTGACGATGGGGCTGTGTGAGAAGAAGCACGAGTCTTGGGTGCCATTGCTTGAAAAATTGAGTAAAATCGACGGAAAATCGGGAGAAACTTGGTCGGAAAAACGCTCGGGTCGCCTTAACTCTGATCGACTGAATCTCTAAGTCTTTGGAGAATTCTCAAATGAAGTGAGGAAGAAGAGGAATAGAGATTCCATTTAAATGAAAGAAACCGCCTCTTGGAATTCGGTACGAATTTCGGAGAAGAGAACTGACCAGTTACTCTCCAAAACGCTGTTCGCCGCAAAAATTTCTTTGCTTCCTTCCATTGAATACAACTTAGATTACAATAAAAGTGAACAAAAGATAAAGAGAACAAACGAGAGGATTTTATAATTCAATCGCTCTCTTTTACAATATAGTGTGGGATCTGTGGCGATGGGATCTGTCGAGCAGCTCCTTTGGACGATCGAACATAGAACTCTTCTCTTTTGAAGATAACGGCCGACTGTAGATGATCTTCTCTGGTCTTTCACGAACTCAAGACTCTGTGCGTAACTTGAATTCTCCAAGAGGAAAAGATCTCAATTGCCGAAAACTTCAGATGCCGAAAAGAAGACCAGCCGGTAGCCAAAAGAAAGACCCCTAGGGTTTCACCGAGAAGGTATTTATAGCCCCAGGTTAATGCAAGAGTTTCTATCTAAATAGAATTTTCATTTATCAAGGATTCCAATCAAATATCTTAGTTTTGATTTAAATCTCTCGATTTAGAGTTCTGATTGGACTTGATTTGGGTATTTGGATAAGCCCAAATCATAATCTCAATCAATTTAAGATTCTGGTTATCTGCTCACGCGGAGTTTTAATCGCATCAAAACGCGATGCTAAATAACAAGAACGCGGAGCTAACGCGGAGCTAACGCGGAGCTATTGATCATATCCGCACTTTACTCAACGCGAGGCTAAAACTAGCCAGACGCGGAGCTACTGAGTTATCTCCGCGTTCTGTTGTGGAAAATCTTTTTACTTAGAAATTTTCACTGCCAACAGAACCCCCTCCAAAGTTTTCAAAATGTCTTAGAATTTAGCAAATTTTGAAATACTTTGGACCCTTAAACGCAGAGTTAAAATACCAAGTTTACCTCGCGTTATGCTCGCTTACGCGGAGCTAATCAGCTTCACTTTATTTTCCGTGAAATGAGTAATTATTTCATTAATTACTCTCGAATTTCTACGCCGAATACCAAGCGACGGAAATTTTGTTTAAATAGAGCTCTCAGCTCATCTTCTTCTTCATTCGGAGATTTGAAGAATCCAAAGCTCCTGCAACCGAGCGAGCGATGTCGACGAACAATCTTCAACTGATCTCCGTTTAACTCTCCATAGATTTTCATCATTAGGATGTCACTCCAGAAGAGTTTGGCTTTATGCACGTTGGCCGGCAATGGCAGCGGCTGTGGAAGTAGACGCAGTGGCGAACCAGTCAATGCAGCATCTCTTGAAGGTAAGAACCTTAACTTTTGATCTTCTTAGAATCATTCTGAGATGTTTCAACTCAGTTTTAACCAGCCAATTGTTTACTTCACCAGCGAGATCGCCGTTCTCCAACCGCAAGGCTTGAAGGAGAAGGAGAAGTCAGAGAGAAACTCTGATCTTTCTCTACGCGAAGTTATCGCGTCATCCTCTGCATCTTGAAACGCGAGGCTATCTTAATTAGCAGTCGCGTTCTAATGCGAGGCTATTAAAGAGAAGGAAAAGGCAGAGAAAAACTCTTCCTTTACGCGAAGTTATCGCGTCATCCTCTGCGTTTAAAAACGCGAGGCTATTTCTTCAGCTGCACGCGAAGTTAGCTTAGCTCCGCGTTCTTATACTTAGAAGATTTTTCAAGTTTTGTCGAACTCTTGATTCCTCTTCTGCAGTAAACCAGATTCAATCTGATGACTTGCTGATATCTCCAGCCAGCGTGGAGTGTAGCTTTTCCTAGATATATCTTCAAAAGCTAGCTGTGCACCCATCTTCATCAGTAAAAGTATCTCCAAGGAAGCCAGAAACATATGCCTTGCAGTTTTCAAGCCTCTGGCTCCTTTTGAAGGAGTTACAAGAACTCTGCGGCCCATTAAGTTTTCGTGAGGATCATTTATGTTAGATGATCATGTAAGGGCTTGCAGCACTTCAAATCCAACTTGTGCATCTTCATTTCAGATGACAGATCATAGTTGACATTTGCAGAGGAGATCTTTTGTATGTGAATCCTAGAATTGAGCTTCAACACCCCGCGGAGGAATCTCGCCGTTAGGTTATTGAGTCGATGAATATGTAGTAGCTTTTGGGAGAGCTATAACTCCCTCTTCTTTTGTAATCTTTTCCTTTATGAATAAAGGCAAATTATTTTCCTCTCTATTTGTCAGCTTCAAGAATCTTGCTTGCTCAACAAATAGATGGTTTATAATTTTGGTAAAATAATCTAAGGCTCACTTGCATAATTTAGATCATTAATACCTGAAATGATCAGGTAAAGATCGTTTAACTTAGATGGAAGTGCCTAATTGCACTCACCAAAAATCCAAGTTTTTCATAGGAAAGCGAAGCTAAAATACCAAGCTAGCCTCGCGTTTTTGCAAAGTTGCGCGGGGTTAATAACTTCGCATTTTCCATCGTCACGCGAGGCTAATGGCTCCGCGTTTCTGGAGAGTAACTGATCAGTCATTTTCTCTGAAATTCACGCCGAACACCAAGAGGCGGTTTCCTTCATTTAAATGAAATCTCTTATTCCTTATCTTCTCACTTGACTTTGAGAATTTTCCAGAGACCTTAGAGATTTAGGCGATCAGAGTTTAGGCGACCCGAGCATTTTCCGACCAATTTCTTTCAAATTTTTCCGTCAATTTTCCTCAACTTTTTGAGAAATGGCGCCCAAGACTCGTGCCTCTTCTCGTGCAGCCCCATCGTCGGCGACTGGCGCAAGCAGTGGTGGCAGCGGCCATGGCAGCGACGCGCCAGCCCACACTTCGCCTATTGGGGGTAAGAATCTCTCTATTGAGATTCTTTAAAACTTTTTTAGAGAGATTTAGCTTGATTCTAACTGATCGATCACCTCTTTTGTCGGCGAGATCGCCGTACTCCGGCCGCAAGGCTTGGAGAAGAAGAAAAGCCTCTGGCCTTCTTCTTACGCGAAGCTATCGCGTCATCCTCGCGTTTTGAAGCGCGGGGCTATTTTAAGTAGCAGTCGCGTTGAAACGCGGGGCTATTTTAAGTAGCAGTCGCGTTGAAACGCGAGGCTATTTTGAGTAGCAGTCGCGAGGCTCCTTTTGACTTCTGCGGTCTAATTTTTAGCTTCGCGCGGAACTATTTTTAGCTTCGCGCGTTCTAATTTTTAGCTTCGCGCATCCATATTTAGAAATTTTTTTTCTGTTTTGTAGAAACTTCTCTCATTCTGGTTCTTTTCTTTTTGCAGTAGGGTATTCGGCGGAAGCTCTTCCCCATAAGCACTACTTTGGTTTTGCTGGGGGCTCTGATCCATCAACTCAATTTCGCTTTACCACCATTCTGGCTGCATACAATCCCAATCTGCGAGATCGTAAGGAAAAGCTGATCAAATATCATCCCACTACTGCACGCGAGATTATCACTGATGCAGCCTTTGAAGATGTGAACAGAGAAGCACTAGAGAAGCTCGCATTTCTCTTTGGGGACCAGATGTGGCAATCAGACAAGATCCTATCTGAAGAGGACTGCATGTGGCTATATAACTCTGGCGAAGTTTTAATATTTTTGCCTGGAATGGATCGTAGCTATCCCCTGATCTATTTTCAGAGGTTAGCGATGCCTCGGGAGTTAAAGTGAGGACTAACTCAAGAACAAGATGGCGTCCCCACGAGCAGATTTGGTGCACAAGGGGCTTATCAAGATGGCCCCCCAGATGCATTACTGGTTTGCTTCCAGGCCATTTTGGCAAGGAGCTCCCAGTAGGAGAGGTTCCTACCCGCGCAAGAATTTTCCTAAGTGAATTTCTGCCGAAAGAAGGCCAATACCCGGCTAGCGACTTCAGAATGCCTGGCTGGGTTTACTCTTCTGGCAACATGTGGTGGGCCTGCCTTGCTCAGTACATGTTGGATTCTCATGAACCCATTTTGAAGGAGATTGGTCTGTACAAGGCCATTAGAAACGTCCAATTCGGGTTCCCTCAGAGTGCTTATCATTTCATATGCTTTCTTGAGATGTACAACCCCGAGACCTTCTTTTTACACCAGTGGGTGAGCTAGAGTTTGCTCTCCACAAGATGTTTAAGTTATCTGGGCTCTCAATGGGCGAAGTCCCCTACGAAGAGTACATCCCCACTACCGAGGAGTTGAACATGCTACTGGCGAAGGACGAGCGCATCTATGCCACATACTAGGAGATGATGTGCCACTACCGCATCTGTGCTGACTTAGCAGGTGTGCGTAATCAAGGTATCGGCCACAAGAAATGGGCTGATTACCTCTTCACCAATTTGAATTCTAAGGATAGTTCAACAACTATCCATGGCCATGCTTCTGTCTACATCACAGAGATTGACCGCCGCATTGCCAAGACCCGGCTAATGTTTTATACCACTGATTCCAATGAAGGTGGATTTGGTCCTGGTGTCTCTTTCAAGAGTTACCACTATCAGGCTCAGTCCCCAGTATCCAACAGAGGCCTTATTGTTGGATTCCTAATGCTGTGGCTGAAGAGATGTGTCATGCCGTCGCTGCCAAAAGAAGCAATTGCAATGACTGTGGTATATCCAGCAGTTCTCCTTGCATACGGCCAACCTTTCGAGCTTCTTCCCGCCATGGTGTGCAATCTACAGCATGGATTGCGAACACTCTGCAATGACTTCATCCCTGCCGATAAGGGCAAGGGAAAAGGGAAAGGCAAGTCGAAAGAGATCGCTCAAGTGAAGACTCCGAACCCTAGGGTGGAGCTTCCTTACACTTATCTGATGGCATGGCTCGTTATGCACTGCCTTTCTCTGATGAGTGCTGCTTCACGCCGCTCAGGTGATAAATGTTATTTTGTGGAGCTATACGAGCGTTCCTCATGGAAGCAATACTACATGTCTCAAATCCGGAAGACTCTCCGGCATCACCAGAACTATGAGATTTTTAGGTGCTTCCCTGACTTCCCTGGTGGAGGATATGGGTCGAAATTAAAGGATATTGCAGGAGCAAATAATTTTACTGCCTTATCCTCCGGAGCATTCTGGTGGCTTCTCAATATCCGGTCCGGGCATCTGGTGTACCGTCAAGACAGTAAATGCCTTATCGAACCGTACATCCTGAGCCGCTTCGCTCGCCAATTTGGATATTCCCAACTTTATGTGGGTAATCCAAATAGGAGTGCCTATGAGGGAATTTGTACGAGGGTGCTCGCGGCTGGTTTCATTTTGCAGCTGGTGGGACCGGAGCTGAATTCACCTTGCCCCAGAAGTTGCCAGAATTGGCTATGACTCTCAGTTTTTGCACATGGTATAGCATTGTGAATGCTGACGTGCCTCACTTCTCCATCAACTGAAGCTGCTGCAAGGAGATTGAGGCTTTATACATTAGCCGCCAGGGTGCTTCAAGAGTGAGAATAAAACGAATGGAGGAATTCCTTGGCGCAGCGGCCGAACCATCAAACGACAACGAATCTGACAATGATGATGATAATAATGATGATAACAACCCCGATGTTGGAGGTGCTCCCCAATCTGTCGTTATTCGCCCCTGGAGCCCGACTCTCAAACGCCGCGGTACCCTAAAGAAAAGGCTTGCCAAGAAGCAGAAGTTGGCTCCGGGAACTTTAATAGCCCCCTAGGAAGTGGCTATCAAACTCGCTTGGGACCTGCTAGCTTCAACTCTACCTCCAGTGCTGGCAGGGGAGAGTGGACCTATTGGAGCCCCAAGTGTTCCCGAGGTTCCGGCTCCTCAAACCATAGAACCTGTTGAACACCCTGCTACACAACCACTTGGTAGTGAGACGGGTACGCTTTTGGAGATGACGGCGGCTCCCCCTTCAAGTCCAACAACTAGACTTGTATCTCTAGGTATAGTTCTTAGTGTTCTGTCTTTTGTTCGTTATTTTACTGTAACACTATTTTTCTTGTTTCCTGAAATGCAGGTGGTCAGCTCCTCTCGCCAATGCACTCAACTACCCAGGTGCAATCTGATGATAGGGTGGACTATTCGGGCGCTACTGGCTCAGTGGGTGGTTTGGGTAGCTCTGCCAGCGAGTTTGACGCTGATTATTTCACGCCGGCTACATGCCCAGTTCCCTCATCAATTCCTCCCATTGACGAACTAGGGAGTGACGAGAGAACGGAAGTTGTTATTGTGGCCGCTGCAAAAGAGGTTACACCGTCTCTAAGTATGTCGTTACCAACGCCACCGGTCTGCTCCACAGAGACCTTCCAAGTGGTCTCTGGTGCACCTTTTGCTCCTCAGTCAGCGGTTTTAATATCATCTATCATTGTGGCTGCTGAGACATCTGCAACTCCTCCAGCTCCAAGCCTTCCAGCAGGGGATGAGGAAAACTTGAGGTTCTCATTTGAAGCTACTTCTGTCACCGGAGGAGCTTCTGGTGGAAACACTCCCTCATCTTCTCCTATTGGTGGCGCTGCCCGGGTGATTTGTACCAGCGTCGCTTCTCCTCAGGTTCCCAGCTCTGCCAGGTCCGCATTGGCTTTACTGGCCCCGCATATTATGGACCTAGTACAGGGACGGGCTTCTCCCTCCTCAATTCCAGTAGATACCGCTCCTTCTCCAGCGATGCCTTCTTTAGCACTGCCTGCCTTAAATACATACACTGTAGACCCTCTTGAAGAAATCTTCAACTACAGTGTTAATGATTTTATGCGGTTGCCAAGAAGATGCATCGAGATGACGCTTGCTGGAACAGATTTCCTTAGTCTCGGACGTCCGATGTTATTCAGTTATTTGGATAATATTGAAAGGATCGGGGGATGAGACCAAGCAGCTCCTTACCGGGCCTGCATTGCAGACTTAGAAGAGCAAGTGCGTACGCTAGACACAGTTCGCCAAGCAGACGTGGAAGCGATTACCGCAATAGAGTTAGCGCAGCTTCGGGTGGAGCTAGCGGCGCGTCGAGAAGAATTAATGCGCCAAGAAGAAGGATGGTCTCGGGAATTGGCAGAGCTCCGGGCTAGTCAGGAGTCCATCCTTAAGGGTTTGGAGGCGGTGGACTCCGAGATTGGGGGAAGTCAGGCGGAAATCCTTAGAGCCCAGGAGACCATTGCTAAAGCTCGGGCGGTCATAGTAGCCAACGAGCTTAAATTAGGGGAATCCGTCAAGAAGCGGAAAGCGTTGATCCTCCAACGGGAGCAGGTCGAGCAGGAGGAGACAATAAGAAGGCGTGCCATGGAAGAGTCTCGTCAGCACCTAACTCAGCAACTTGCAAGGAATGACGATGACTTGCTCCGTCAGGCTCAGCACTCCGTGGAAGCAACTCGTCGTCAAGTGGTTGACGATGCGACGAGCAAGTTGAAGCTCCTAGGAGATTCATAGTTTTCTTCTATTCTTTTATTCTTCATTCTTTTTGTAATAAGAACTTGTAATAAAAGAGAGAAATTTTTTTTGTATCTTCATTCTTTTGTTGATAAAATAAAGATAATCATTTGATTCTTTTACCTGTTGGCTACAAAATTTGCTTGCACAGCAGATAACTTGTCATCAAAATGGCAAAATATTCCAAATCATACCGTCAGAGATAAAAGCTTAACATGACAGTATTTTATGGGAATTTTAGCAAACCCCCAGCTATCAACGGATTTGATTAGCCTTTACCAACTACCGTTTGAGTTGGGCTAGCCATGTTATTCCTCTCAACATGGTGAGTTGTCGAGAATTTTGTTTGGGCTTAAATGCCAAACTTTTCCTCTTCCCTTCGCCTTAGCGGCTTTGGGCAGTTCATACTTTTACCCCCAGCATGAAGGGGTTGGCGAGAAACTGGTTCTCTTCCCATTGCCTAGTCGGCGTTGGGTACTAGATTTCGGCAGAGGCGCTCAATTGCGCATGCCTAAGAAGAAGATTGGAGGCTGTTCAAGGCTCTCTCGCGTAACTTGAACTGGGCACACCAGATTTAGGTCAGAGGCGCTCAATTGCGCATGCCTAAGAAGAAGACTGGAGGCGGTTCAAGGCTCTCTCGCGTAACTTGAACTGGGCACACCAGATTTAGGTCAGAGGCGCTCAATTGCGCATGCCTAAGAAGAAGACTGGAGGCGGTTCGTAACTTGAACTGGGCACACCAGGTTTAGGTCAGAGGCGCTCAATTGTGCATGCTTAAGAAGAAGATTGGAGGCGGTTCAAGGCTCTCCCGCGTAACTTGAACTGGGCACACCAAAGATTTAGGTCAGAGGTGCTCAATTGCGCATGCTTAAGAAGAAGACTGGAGGTGGTTCGTAACTTGAACTGGGCACACCAGGTTTAGGTCAGAGGCGCTCAATTGCGCATGCCTAAGAAGAAGACTGGAGGCGGTTCGTAACTTGAACTAGGCACACTAAGTTTAGGTCAGAGGCGCTCAATGCGCATGCCTAAGAAGAAGACTGGAGGTGGTTCGTAACTTGAACTGGGCACACCAGATTTAGGTTAGAGGCGCTCAATGCGCATGCCTAAGAAGAAGACTGGAGGAGGTTCGTAACTTGAACTGGGCACACCAGGTTTAGGTCAGAGGCGCTCAATGCGCATGCCTAAGAAGAAGACTGGAGGCGGTTCGTAACTTGAACTGGGCACACCAGGTTTAGGTCAGAGGCGCTCAATTGCGCATGCCTAAGAAGAAGACTGGAGGCGGCTCGTAACTTGAACTGGGCACACCAGGTTTAGGTCAGAGGCGCTCAATTGCGCATGCCTAAGAAGAAGACTGGAGGTGGTTCGTAACTTGAACTGGGCACACCAGGTTTAGGTCAGAGGCGCTCAATTGCGCATGCCTAAGAAGAAGATGTTCAAGTGCTCATCTGCGTAACTTAAACAAGTGGAAGCGCATACTTCCAAGGATATTAAGCATAGTATTTCTTCAGAAATTTACCATTGATCAGTATCATCATCCTGTCGCCATTTTGATTCATTAAGTGATAGGCTCCACTGGAGTATACTGTCTCCACAACAAACGGTCCTTCCCACTTGGGTTCAAATTTACCCTTAGTCTTGTGGGTTAAAACCATTGGCCTTTTGACAGCCAGAACCAAGTCTCCTTGTTTAAAGGTCCATGGCTTAACGTTCTTATTGAACGTTTGTGAGATTCGGACTTGATACAACTCAATTTGTTGTTGAGTCCTGAGACGTTTTTCATCTAACGCCTCTAGTTCTTGCAATTTTTGTTGATGGCGCTCTTCTGTCGTCATCCTTGTGGCTAAAGCCACTCTTAATGATGGTATCTGGATTTCAAGAGGCAGGACGATCTCACTTCCATAAACCAAGGAGAACGGGGTAGCTTTAGTCGGTGTGCGAACAGTGGTGTGATAAGCCCACAGGCACTCTCCTAGCTTTTCATCCCAATCTCGTTTATTGGAAGAGACGAACTTCCGAAGGAGTTTAATAATCGTCTTGTTAAAGGCTTCGGCCAACCCATTAGCTGTGGGATTATATGGTGTTGAAGCAATATCTTTGATTCTGAACTTATTGCAGAATCTGGAGAATCCCTGACTGATGAATTGCGGACCATTATCATGAATGATCCGTCGAGGAACGCCAAATCAGTAAATGACATGATGCTTAATGAACTTGATCACATCTGTCGTTTTCACATCTTTCATGGGCACGACTTCGGCCCATTTTGAAAAATAATCGGTTATTGCAAGAATAAACTGATGTCCTCTGGATGACAAGGGAGTTATAGGCCCCACAATATCCATTCCCCATACCTCAAATGGCCAACTAGCAACAGTACTGTGTAAGTATTCCGAGGGTTGATGAATAAAATTGGCATGTATTTGGCATGCATGGCACCGTTTAGCGTATGCCATTGCTTCCGTGATCATGTTCGGCCAGTAGTATCCCAGCCTTCTTATGCGGTCTCCGAGTTTTGGACCGGGCTGATGAGCTCCACATACTCCATCATGTGTTTCCTTCAGCACTTCATCTACTTCTGCTTTTGATATGCAACGTAGCAGCAGACCATCCCTTGACTTTCTATATAAGGTCTAAAGCTTATGGTCATAATAAAATCTCTGGGCCTTCCTCTTTATCGAGGTGGCTTCCTTTGGATCTTCTGGCAATATCCCATGTAAAGCATAATCCACAAACGGAAATCGCCAATCACGGGGCTCCATGGTCAAGCCTGTCTGGCATACTTCTTTATTTTGAAAAATAATATCTGAATGGAGGAGCTCTCTGCTTCCAATGGTGATGCTTTTAGCCTCACCTGGCGGGATCGCCAATGTTGCAGCTAATGCGGCAAGTGCATCTGCATATACATTCTCATTTCGAGATATATGATAAATGTAAAATTGTTCAAAATATCCAGCTAGTTCAATGGCTAGCTGATGATAGGGGATGAGGGCTTCATATCTGACTTCATACTCTCCCGTCATCTGATTGACGATGAGTTTAGAGTCTCCATATGCCTCTAAATAATTCACCCCCAGTTGCAGAGCCATTTTTAGGCCGATAATAAGCGCGTTATATTCCTCCACATTATTCGTGCATGGTTCTGTTAATGAGTAACCGTTGGGCAGTATATGTTTATGTGGGGAGACCAGTACAACCTCCACTCCAGCAGCAGATCGTCTGGCAGCACCATCAAAGAACATTTGCCATGGTTGTTCCTTGCTAACTGTGTTAGCCTCTGACGTCTGTTTGGAATTAGACCAGATTGGATGGTCTGCTAAGAAATCGGCAATTGCCTGTCCCTTCATTTCTTTTTGAGGAACGAAGTGTATGTCATATGGCGACAGTAGCAGAGCCCATTTCGCTAATCGGCCCTTTAAGGATCTCGGCTTTGTCATCAGGATTTTTAAGGGATTAACCCGTGAGATGACATGAATTGTTTGCCCTGAAATATAGTGTCGCATTTTCTGAACAGCGAACACTAGGGCTAAACATTCTTTTTCGATCGGGGTATACCGCTGTTCGGCTCCGATCATTGTCCTACTTAAGTAATAAAGAGCATGTTCATGGCCATACTCATTATATTGAGCAAGTAATGCTCCTAAAGCATTATCCATGGCCCTTACATATATAAGGAAGGGCTGTCCAGGGACTGGTGCCATAAGTACAGGAGGCTTAGTAAGATATTCTTTGAGGTCATCAAATACCTGTTGACATGCCTCATCCCATACAAAAGAAACCCCCTTCTTCATAAGTCGAGAGAATGGCTGGCATTATCCAGATAGGTTGGAAATGAAGCGTCGAATATAGGCGAGCTTCCCTTGTAACCCCCTTAATTCCTTAAGACTGCTGAGGAGGCGGCATCTTGCTAATCACTTTCACCTTTTCGGGATCAAGGAAAATTCCTTTTGAGGTTATTATGAACCCAAGGAATTTCCCGCTGGACACCCCAATGAATGACTTAGTGGGATTCATCTTCATATGATGTTTCTTCATGAGATCGAAGACCGTTCTTAGGTCCTGAAGGTGGTCCTCTTTATTTTTACTTTTGACCGCCAAGTCATCCACATAACACTCTACCGTTTTGCGCAGGTGTTCTTTGAATATAGTGCTCATCGCACGTTGGTAGGTAGCACCGGCGTTCTTCAATCCGAACGGCATCACCGTGTAACAGTATACCCTCAGCGGTGTTCTGAAAGCTGTATGCTTTTCATCATCTGGGTGCATCTTGATCTGGTTATATCCTGAGAAGCCATCCATGAAGGACATCCTCTCGTAACCACAAGTATTATCAATCATCACATCATTGATGGGAAGTGGAAATTCATCCTTGGGACATGCAGTGTTCAGATCACTAAAATCGATGCATATCCGTATTTTGCCGTTCTTCTTGCGAACCGGCAGTATATTAGCCACCCAATCAGGATGCTGCTCTTCACGAATGAACCCGGATTTTATGAGTTTGCTGACCTCAGCAACTATTGCCTCCATCAATTCCGGCCGAAAACGTCTTTGCTGTTGTTTAACAGGTTTGGCGTCTTCTTTAATATTTAACCGATGTGTGGCAATTTGAGGGTCAAGCCCGGGCATGTCTTCATAACTCCATGCGAACACGTCAATATACTCTTTAATAAGAGATATAAGTTCCTCCCTTTCCAATGGAGTTAGCTTGTCGCTTATGAAGATGGGTTTCGGATTTTCCTCCGTTCCCATGTTGACTTGTACTAATTTGTCTTCAGTGGGCGGGTCACGCTGTTCAAAGCGGACATCCCAGAGAGTATCCATATGCTTAGCCCAGGAATCATCCTGAACATCAATTGGTTCCTCGTCGTTTTCTGATGCGGCTGAAACCATATTGGCCGTCAAGGACTGAAACCAGGCGCCGGTACTTATATCTGAGTCATGATTAGATGAAGATGTATCTTCCTTGGTCGAAGAACTCTCTTCTTGTCCGGAGGGTGATGAGAGAGGAGTAGATACATAGCCTAACCCCCTACGAGTCTTCTGATAATAATCATGGCTCTTTCCTCTCGGTCTGAACGAGGGTATAAGATTCCGTTGCCCTTTCCCAAAGTTTAATCCCGATTTCTGGGTAAAATTATAACACATCTTTTCCATCATTTGCCGGGATTTTTGTTCATACAGGTGAAATTGGGGTGATGTTTGTTCATCACTTTAACTGCTTTGTCTTCGCCGGGGTGACGTAATTACCCTGCCGAACATAATCGGCCTTTGGGATCCTCGTCGAGGAGGCACTTCGAAGTAGTGACCTTTTCCTTTAACTATTTTAGACCGAGAGAGGAGGGATGACCTAAGTGGCAAATGGTATGCCGTCAGAACTTCAAATTCGGACAGGCCATCCACTTCAGTGGAAGTACAAGAGGGTTCAGACTCAGTAGCTACAGCATTCTCGTAGACTAACTTTATATCTTCATTAATAACCCATTCACTCTCTATTACATCGGCCATATTATTATCAAGACTCAAACTAAAATCTAAGTGAGGGTTGATTTCATTGTCACCCCCATCGTCTTCTTCAGGAAGCTCATATTCAGTATCTGCTTCATTGCCACTGTCATCGGGCTCTTGAAGCTTGCTGCAATCATCATTGGAGACTTCATGGGATGGTTTATAAAGCGCAGCATCCGTGAAGTAATTCTCCAGCCCTTTGAATGGTTGCTTATTGGCAATTAGTGTTCAGACTTCTCCTTCCTCATCGCAATATTTCATGCATTGGTGAAGAGTCGACGAGACTATCATGTGAGCGTGAATCCAAGGTAGTCCCAACAAAATGTTGTAGGAGGTATCTGCATCAATAACGTAGCATGTAGCCTCCGTCCTCAAATCTCCGATTTGACATCGGAGTCGGATTTTTCCAAGGGGACGGCTATTATTGGCATTAAACCCATATATTGTTGTATTGGTTGGTGTCAGACGATGGAGGGAGATTCCTAACAGCTGCATCAACCTTCTGGGCAGGCACTTAGTGCAGAACTCGGATCAATTTGAATTCGGTCCACCTTTGTGGATCCGACATATCCGGTGAAATATAAAAGCCTGTTGTGCTTTATATTCCTCACCTGCATATCTTCTGGAGAGAAGATAATTTGTAGGACCTGCCTCCTCACTTGATGACAGCGGGGGCAAGAGTCCTGTTCCTCTTCGGCTGGCTCGACAATCTGAGCTAGGAATGACTCAGAGTCTGCCAAGGCCTCTCTTAAAGCTTCACGTGTTGATTTTGATAATCTCAACAATTCGTAAAGCGTTACTCGTGCTGGGATATTCGCCAACTGAGCAATTATGTCAGACTTGAAGGTAGTCTCCTTGGCTCCTTCATCTCTAATAGGATTCTTCTGGAAACGAAGTCCTTTTTGCTTTGCGGGTTTTGCAAGTTCCGCATATATGTCTTTCGGATCTACTCTGATGTAGTCCTTGAGATATGTCTTCCCAGACCGAGTACCGGAAGGGCCTGCCCCATCTTGGTGAGTGGCCATAGTTTTGGGCTCTTCTTCAGAATCTGTGAAGGCTTCCGAAGCTATGTATTCTTCCTTTATCTCCGCGGAAATGGCATTAACAGTCCGCTTCTTCCCTTGACCTGCTGTGGTAGTCCACTGCTCATCTTCTAGTAAGTCAGGGTGAACCCACATAACTTCCCCCTTTTGGGTTGTTACGGGAACAAGTCCTTCTTGGGACTTGTTGTGAGGGTCAAGGTTCTTTGTAACCATCTTACCCTTTGGGATTGGGTCACTCCTACGGGGAACTCATGGGTTCCAACTACTATAGTTGCCATATTGGCAGTGACCTTCTTCTGCTCTTCCTTAATCGTCAGAACTCCAGCTTCTATTAGTGCTTGGATTCTGTTCTTAAGGGGGTAACAATCTCTAGTAGGGTGCCCAATGTTCCGGTGATAGAGACAGTAATTGGGATCATTGGTCTTGCCAACGTCCTCTGGCTTCCTATTCTCCGGAAGTTTCAGCATTCCCTTCCTCTGGAGGAGGTGAAAGAGGATAGGCATCTGTTCCGCCTTGAAAGTATAATTCCTCTCCTGCTGAGGCCTATTATGTCTGGTGCCCTGCTGATTTTGGGGCTTCGTATTTGGCGGAGGATTTGACTTTTGGGGAGCAGCCTCTGATGCCATCACCGCTTTTCCTTTATTCTTATTGCTATTATTTTGGGCATATGGCTTATTAGCCCTAGTACTTCTTGATCCACGAGACTCTTCAACTCGACGAATCAAGTCTTCGGCTTGCTCTCCCTGCTTGAGCAAATCCCTCCATGTCTTAGACTCCACGGCCCCCATTTTTAGGAGCACGTTGGTCTTCAGATTATGTCGACATGTCTCGACTAGAGTTTCCTGGATCATTCCGTGTTTGCAATGTACGGACTTCTCCCGGAACCTTTCTATGAATTCTTTTACCGTCTCTTGTTCCCCTTGCTTAGTTGCAAGGAGGGAATGAACCGTAATCTCGGTATCATCCTCGAAGAAACGTGAGAGAAATAATTTCTCAACATCTAACCAGGTATTAATAGTATCTGGGGGCAGCTGCATGAACCAAGTAAAAGCAGGCCCTCGCAAGGTACTTGCGAATACTTTGGTCATGATCGGGTCATTACCCATCAAATGTCCCGCTTGGGACAAGAAGTAATAAATGTGCTGACTGGGCGATCCCTTCCCGTCATATGGCTCTAACTTGAGCGGCTTATACTTCTGTGGGTAAGGTACCATATCCCATTCAGGTAGGTATGGTGAGACCCCCGACTCTTTCAACTCCTTTTTATGCATCAAAGCTTCGAGTTGATTCTGTAATTTTTCTATCTTCTCTCCATGCAGATCATGAAAAGAGAATCTATCCTCGTCTTCATGCATCAAGTGGGCTTTCTCCTCCTATTCTTCTTCGTTTGGAGCTTCTTTGCCCCTTTTAGTATTATCCTCAACAAATCGATAGCATAACTTTAAGGTCTTCAATCGTCTTTTGTTGCTCGCGAATCATTCTTTCTTGAGCTTCAAATCTCTGATTGATGTCGTCAGACTTATCCGCCATGTGCGATGCTGACTTCTGTAGTCGAGATGATGTAGAGGATGGAGGCGAAGCTATAGCTGAATTATCACTGTCATCGTCATAAAAACCCTTTGCAAGCCTCTTATAATTTCGAGGCGGGACGGCTCCTGATTTTAGTCGAGTGAGATGATGAGGTTCTTCATCACTCGATTCTGAATCATCATCCGTATCTACAATTTTCTTCCCTTTTCCCACCATATTGGAGGTTACAACTCTCCATTGTTTTAAAGAAGCAGTCTTTGGCTTCTTAGTAGGGTTCTTGTCCGATTCGGTTAATCGATCGAACACAGATACCCTGCTCTTGTTGTAGCCACAGTTGTCCATCACAGCAGATACTGCCGTCATAAGCTGCTGGCAATGACAGGCGGGTTCAGCTTGAAGTTGGTCTATGCCTCTCTTCTTGGACAGATACTCCCTGAGATCAGCGCCTTTAGCCATGGAGTCGTGGGATCCATCCAACTTTTGAGAGGGTCTAGGAACCCACTGAAACTTCTTAGGACTACTGGAGCCCAGTTCCGATCTACTGATGCGAGGATCAGCTCTGATTCTGCAGTCAGGTTGATCTACGTGAAGCTTAGAAATAGCTCCGCGTTTTGTATCGCGGGCCTGAAGAGTAGCTCCGCGTTTAGCTACGCTAGCCTCGCGTTTTACGCTGGCTTGGCGTGCTTTCAGAAGTGTCTCTTCTATAATATTAGCCCCGCGTGGAATAAAATTCCTGTACGCTGGCTTACTCTTGTGTTTATCACAAGTCATAACTTCGCATCTTGCGCGATTTTTATGACTGACAACAATTTGCTAATCATCTTCGGTTCCTCGCGAGTATTAGACATCTTGCGTCTCTCGCAAGTATTACTGGCCTCGCGTTTCTCGCTTGGCTCAGTATCAGCCTCGCGCAGAGAATCATACGCTGACTTTAAAGAATTTTTATACTCGCGTTTCTCGCGAGTGTCAGAAGTCTTGCGTTTCTCGCAAATAGCCTCGCGCTTCTCTCTTGGCTTAGTATCAGCCTCGCATGGAGAATCACACGCTGGCTTTAAAGAATTTTTATACTCACGTTCCTCGCGAGTGTCAGATATTTTGCGACTAGCGCAAATCTTACTGGCTTCGCGTTTCTCGCTAAACTCAGCCATAGCCTCGCGCGGGATATCACACACTGGTTTTTCCTTGCTTTTAAGGCAAGTTGTAACTTTGCGTTTAATGTGGTAATGACTGGTCTCGTGATTAGCACGAGCCAGTTTGCGAGGGACCATAGCCTCGCGTCCTCTGGTGTTAGCTCCGCGTCCAAGGCAGGCTTTGAGGGCTTTACGCCTCGCTCTCTGATTCCTATTTCGAAGTTGGGTTCTGGTCAATCCAGTTCCCAGGTCTTCTTCGGCAATTGGAAGCTCATCCTCTGCTAGGATTTCTTGTCTGAACTCCGGCCCTATAGCCGCAGTCTCCAAGGATCCCCGTCTCTCGGTGGATACCTTTTTACCCGTTGCTCGGGTATTGGAGCACATGCGATGATAGTGTCGTGTCTCGTCCAAGTCACCTGATTCAGAAGAGAGGAACTCCTCATATTTCTACTGGTCGATTTCAACGACCAGTGTGTCTACTTCGGATCCGATCATATCAACGTCCGATTGCGGCACAATCTCTTCATCAGTGACAGAGATGGCTCCCACTGTGGTCGCCAGTTTGTTCGCCGCAAAAGTTTCTTTGCTTCCTTCCATTGAATACAACTTAGATTACAATGAAAGTGAACAAGAGATAAAGAGAACAAACGAGAGGATTTTATAATTCAATCGCTCTCTTTTACAATATAGTGTGGGATCTATGGCGATGGGATCTGTCGAGCAGCTCCTTTGGACGATCGAACGTCGAACTCTTCTCTCTTGAAGATAACGGCCGACTGTAGATGATCTTCTCTGGTCTTTCACGAACTTAAGGCTCTGTGCGTAACTTGAATTCTCCAAGAGGAAAAGATCTCAATTGCCGAAAACTTCAGATGCTGAAAAGAAGACCAGCCAGGAGCCAAAAGAAAGACCCCTAGGGTTTCACCGAGAAGGTATTTATAGCCCCAGGTTAACACAAGAGTTTCTATCTAAATAGAATTTGCATTTATCAAGGATTCCAATCAAATATCTTAGTTTTGATTTAAATCTCTTGATTTAGAGTTCTGATTGGACTTGATTTAGGTATTTGGATATGCCCAAATCATAATCTCAATCAATTTGAGATTCTGGTTATCTGCTCACTCGGAGCTTTAATCGCATCAAAACGCGGCGCTAAATAACCAGAACACGGAGCTATCGATCATCTCCGCGCTTTACTCAACGCGAGGCTAAAACTAGCCAGACGCGGAGCTACTGAGTTATCTCCGCGTTCTGTTGTGGAAAATATTTTTACTTAGAAATTTTCACTGCCAACAAACGCAAAGCTATTAGCTTCGCGTGATGATGGAAAACGTGAAGTTGTTAACTCCGCGCGACTATGTAAAATGCGAGGCTAATTTAGCTTCGCGTTCCTATGAAGAACTTGGATTTTTGGCGAGTGCAATTAGGCACTTCCACCTAAGTTAAGATGATTTTTATCCAATCATCTAGGTATGAATGATCTAAGTTACGCAAAATGAGCCTTAGATTATTTTACCAAAATTATAAATAATCTATTTGTTGAGTAAGCAAGATTCTTGAAGCCGACAGATAGAGAGGAAAATAGTTGCCTTTATTTCATAAAAGAAAAAGATTACAAAAGAAGAGGGAGTTATAGCTCTCCCAAAATCTTCTACATATTCATCGACTCATCAATAATTTAACGGCAAGATTCTTCCACGGAGTGTTGAAGCTCAATTCCATGGTTCACATACAAAAGATCTCTTCTGCATATATCAGCTATGACCTGTTTAAAGTTCTTAGTGGATCATCTGAAGATACTGCTATAAGAATCCTAATGAAGATGTACAAGTTGGATTCGACATGCTAAAAGCCCTTAGATGATCATCTCTATCGCTTTGGAAAACAACAGAGATTGTCATCTAACAGAAATGGTCCTCAAGAAAACTTAATGGGCTGTCGCAGAGTTCTTGTAACTCCTTCAAAAGTTTATCTTTTTGAGAGCCAGAGCTTGAAAACTGCAACTATGTTGTAAAGCATATGCTTATGGCTTCCTTAGAGTTACTTTGGCTGATGAAGACAGGTAGAGCCACATGCACTCTTCTCCAGAAAGGATCTGGTCCAAGTACCCCACTGCAGAAGGAGAATAAAAAATTAGAAGAAAATTTGATAAAACTTGAAAAAATCTTCTAAGTATCAGAACGCGGAGCTAAAGATAGCTCCGCGTGCAGATGAAAAACAGCCTCGCGGTTTAAACGCGACTGCTAATTAAAATAGCCTCGCGGTTTAAACACGACTGCTAATCAAAATAGCCTCGCAGTTTAAATGCGGCTGCTAATCAAAATAGCCTCGCGGTTTAAACGTGACTGCTAATCAAAATAGCCTCGCGGTTTAAACGCGACTGCTAATCAAAATAGCCTCGATGTTCAAACGCGACTGCTAACCAAGATAGCCCCGCGGTTCAAAATGCGAGGAAGACGCGATAACTTCGCGTAGAAGAAGACCAGAGTTCTTCTCCGTCTTCTTATTCTTCTTCCGAGCCTTACGGCCGGAAAACGGCGATCTCGTCGGTAAAAGAAGTAGTTTGTCGGGTTAAACCGAACCAAAACACTCCAAAGTTGTTCTAAGGAGTACAAAAATTAAGACTTTTACTACTAATGGACATGGCATGAACTGGTTCGCCGTTGTATCCATTCCCTCGGCCGCTGCCTTCGCTGCTAGTGTTGGCCGCAGATGATGAGGAGGCGCGCGATGCCGTGCTCTTCTTAGATGACATCCTAGTGATAGAAAGTCTTTGGAAAGTCGAAGGAAGTTCGGTTGAAGATCATTCCTTCAGACTGACTCACCTGAGTCGCCTGAAGCTCTTGAAATTCTTCGGATGAAATGAAGAAGAAGAAGAGTTAGAAACTCTATTTAAACAGGTGATCCGTCTCTTGGTATTCGGCACATAAGTTCGGGGTAATTAATGAAACAATTACGCATTTCACTGAAAAAGTAAAGCAAATTAGCTCCGCGTAGGTGAGCATAATGCGAGGTAAACTCAGTATTTTAACTCTGCGTTTAAAGATCCAAAGTATTTCAAAATTTGCTAAATTCTAAGCCATTTTGAAAACTTTGGAGGGGGTTCTGTTGGCTGTGAAAATTTCTAAGTAAATAGGATTTTCCTCAACAGAACACGGAGCTAACTCAATAGCTCCGCGTCTTAGCTAGTTTCAGTCTCGCGTTGAGTAAAACGCGAAGCTATTAATAGCTCCGCGTTAGCTCCACATTCTGGTTATTTAGCACCGCGTTTTGATGCGATTAGCTCTGCGTGAGCAGATAACCAGAATCTCAAATTGATTGAGATTATGATTTGGGCTTATCCAGATACCCAAATCAAGTCCAATCAGAACTCTAAATCAAGAATATTTAAATCAAGTCTAAGATATTTGATTGGAATCCTATTTAGATAGAAACTCTTGCATTAACCTGGGGCTATAAATACCTTCTTGGTGAAACCCTAGGGTCTTCCTTTTTTCCTCTCGGCTGGTCTTCTTTTCGGCAATTGAGATCTTTTCCTCTTGGAGAATTCAAGTTACGCACAGAGCCTTGAGTTCGTGAAAGACCAGAGAAGATCGTCTACAGTCGGCCGTTATCTTCAAGAGAGAAGAGTTTGACGTTCGATCGTCCAAAGGAGCTGCTTGACAGATCCCATCGCCACAGATTCCACACGACATATTGTAAAAGAGAGAGATTGAAATATAAAATCCTCTCGTTTGTTCTCTTTTTATCTTGTTCACTTTTATTGTAATCTAAGTTGTATTCAATGGAAGGAAGCAAAACTTTTGTGGCGAACAGATGCTATGCAGATAAAATGGTAGGGTTGGCCTCATCAATGGGAAGGTGCATTTTTCTAGTATTTTGGAGGTGTTTTGGAACTCGAAATTGGGCTGATCAACCTCTATTTAGTTTAGCGTTGGTTCTTATCAATCCTACTCTATATAAAAGAATTTAGATAAGATTTTGGTAGATTTCTTTTACATTCTCTTGAGATTTTGGAAGAACTCACTTTTGCAAATTCTTCAAGAGTTTTGTAACCTTCTTTTTTTTAGAGATTAGTTTGTAACTTTGAAATATTTGAAAGACTCAAAATTTGTAATTGCAAATTCATCAACCATAACCAAAACCACATAACTTTCTTGGGCCGTTCGTTGGTTCAAGGCTCTAGTGAAGAGTTAGCCGACTGTCTTTTTGCTTTCTCCCTGTTGATGAAGTTCTCAAGATAACCTTGTCGGATAAGATTTTCAACATCTAGCGGTCTTCGGTCCTATGCCAGACCTTTCGGTGATACTCAAAAAAATGTCAGGAGCTCCCTTTCCTCGGAGGAGCTTCGAGTGGTGGAGGTAGCTGATAGAGAAGTCTTTCTTTCTGAATCAGGTATAACCGGAGTTGTATTCAAAATTGTATATTTGCTGCAACAAATTATTTACTCAATCATGATCATTACAGCATTTTGGATAACTCCATCTTCTTTCATGCTCTTTGACTTTTTGTTGGTTAACTCTTTCGCCTTCCTAGAATCTTGGTCCTTGAATACTATATTGGACTCCTCTTGCCCGCAATACTTGACGAATCGTTCAAGGAGCTCAGTCAACGATGTGGGTTTCATGATAGACTATTTGAGTCCGATAAGTCTCACCACATTGATAAGCCAAGCGAGAACTATTTTGGAAGAGTAATCTTCTTCTTGGAGTTATGCTTCATTGAATCGCTTTTGGAAGTCACAAAGTGATTCGCGAAGCATTAAGGAGGGAAGCAACAATTTTTTTGCTCTTACTTGTGAATTGCTGAGTAAATTCATAATGTAGTTGGCAAAAGGAGTGGATGGATTTAGAGGGAAGTCCATTGAGCTTCTCGCTCCCTTCTATAATGTCATGGAGAAGGCTCAACAAAACTCTCATCACTTATGCCCTAGGGATACAATGCAGCTTGGTAATTGGCTATATAGTTAAATGGATCCGGCATGCCATCATACCTTTCCCCAAGTTGGAGAGTTTGAAGTTGAACTCTTTTTGTAGTATAGTTAGGGAGAGTAGCTCATAGTCTTTGAACTTGGAGTCTTAGTCTTCATAGGCTCTCCATCGACGGATCAAGGTTGATTTGTCATGCATCTACATTATCTCGATATCTTTTGGTAAATTTGAGTTGCAACTTGTCTAGTGGTGGCACGTCGCCTGGATCATCTGGGCCTCAGAGGGTTTGGTGGGTGCTCCTGTGTGCAGCGGAGCTAGTGCTCCTCCCATATTGACTTGAGTTGTCGGGACATTTGCCATGACTCACAGAGAGTAACGATCTACTTAGCAAGTTCTAAAAACTTCACACGGATGACCGGAACATTTAGATCTTCAGATTCATGTCATGTGAGAGACTTGCTGACTCGATTGGCATTTTTGTATTAGACATGGTTAGCTAATCGCTTTCCCACAGATGGCACAAAATATTTGAGCAAAAATTTTCTTGGGTCCGAGTTGGACAGTTGGAGCAAATTAGATAAATACAATTGAGTGAGTAACGTGAAAAATAAACTGATAAAGAGAGCAATCTGGACAACTGGCAAATGCCAATTTAATGAAGTTCTCCAAGAAGGTCTTCGATCTACGTCCTCAGAGGAAAGATGGTCATTTGATATATATTTTGTTAAAAAGTAAGAATTACACTCTTTCGCTTATCACCGAAGATTATAAGCTATTAATTCTTCCTGAGTAGACCGAATCATCTAAAGACAAGAGAATCATCTAAGGACAGGAGACTGGATTGTTTACTTATCGGCACTAATTTCATAATTATCGTTTGATTTCATGAAAAATTCTAGGTATTCACTTAAGATAGGTTAATCGGATCAAATCCGACAAAATATTATGATGACTGGAGATGGTACTGGGCCTGTGGGTTAATGGGCCATAATATTCTATTGGGCTTCCTGATTTGGACTTGAAGGTGGCATATTTTGATTTAACACAAATATAGCCTAACAGTTTGACAAGAACCCCATAGGGGGCAACAATTTCTATCACAAAGCAACAGTGCTAGTACTTGCTCCCTTTGAAGGGAAGTTATGCATCCTAGAGTCACCCCCTCAATATTCCATCCTTTGAAGGGAAGATATGAATTCGCCACCGAAATATTTCATTTAAGCTACTCATTAGAATGACACATATATACAAGGAACATGATAGACTTTAAATATAAAGTGGAGAAACAATCTAACCCAAAATGTTAAATTAGTTGATAGAGGTCCTAACTGCATATTAAAATCTATGAATTTTTCTTGTCCTATCCGATGTGGGACTATACTCACACATGAACTTCTAATAGTCTCCCCTTTCATTATGAGTATAACGCAATCACCTGCACTATCCTACTACTTCGGACTTTACACTGACTTAATTTACTCATACTTAGGCCACAGTTGGGGCTCTGTTCGCCATAAAAATTGTAAGATGATTTCTTTATTGAATTTTTCAATAAAAAATTACAACTTCAAACGGTTTCCCATTTATAGAAAATGAGGAAAGTTGAATTCCCTCTTTGTTTAAAACTGGGTTCTGTAGTAGCTGTGAAGGATGATCCTACTCTCTGTTGACACTACGCACAAATTATTTTAGTTGGCAAAGGTTTTGAACTCTCGACAGTAAGAGTTCTCTCTATATCGTATTGATATCCTAATCTCTGATCTCCGGTCCTTTTTTTTTCCTTGATTCGGGCTTTTTATAAAGTTTTGGAGACTCTTGAGTTGATTTAATCGTTCAATCTGTCAGCCTCCACAATCTGAGTATTAATTTCCCGCCTTTTGATCTGATAAATTTGTATTAAATCTCCAGAATCTCTAATCGGCATTTTCAATCCTGTAGATCATAACTGAAATGCAGAACGAGAATCTCGAACTTTAGATTCGTGGCTCCTGTTTGATTGTAGCCAAAACATGGATCTTGAGCTTGAGATTCATGGATCTATTTGAACCTTAGATTCACGGTTCCATTGATTGTAGCTGGAACGCGAATCTCAATCTTTAAATTTGTAATTCAAATGACTTTGTTCACTACTCTTGGATCAGATAACGAGACTTTATGGGGTCCAATCCTGTTATTAGATTTGTGAACCTAGGAAAAATGATCCACGCTCTAGTTTCCATAGAAAATAGAACATGACTCACGAAAATAATCTTCTTTTCATTTATGGATCTCTCTCTTCATGACAGATGATCTCAATAGTAGGAAATTTCGCCAATAGGCTCTAATACCAGTTATTGGGGAGAAACGTCAGTCCCCTGGGGAGCATAATGGACTTTAAATACAAAGTAGAGAAGCAATCTAATACAAAAGTTTACGCTGATAGATAGAGGCCCTAATTTTGTAGTTAAAGTCCGTCATACTCCGGGGGCTCTACGTCTCCCCCAACAATGTTTAGGAATAATATTCTAATAGATTTTATCGGATGTGGCAAGAATCAAGAATCGCTAAAAACAATGCTTAAAACACACACTTTGATGTGGGCAAGTTCTTTTTTCTTATTCCATACTGAAGATTTACCGTTCTGTTTTTCTTATATCGTAACCCTTTTGCTAATATACTCAACTGTATATGTTAGTATAACATGTCTCATTTGGGGCATTTGTCGTTGCTTTTAACAGAGAGACGAAGAGGAGGAACTTCTACCTGGGATAGTAATGAACGAGTTTATGGATCAGTTTTTAGCCCATCCTATACAAATTTTTGAATTAAAAATAAAAATTTCATACTTCTAATTCAAGATTTTGTATTGGACGGGACAACAATTGACTTATGGATGTATCCATTACTATCCCTACCTGCAGCTCATGCTGGTCAAGTGCATCACAAGAATGTAGTTCAGCAACCAAGACGTTGCTTGATGATAATAGAATAAATTAACACATGATAGAAAATCTAGTGCTAAATTTTATGAAAGGAACATATAAGCATTCAATTATGATGGGCTTCCTCTATTTTTTCTCTACAGAGAACGAGAGAGATATATATTAAACTGCAGACAAAATTTAATTAAATATAAAGAAATAATCTCCCAGCAAGTTGTTTAATATTTTTTGTTTCAAAATATGAGCATATATTTGTATAGTCATCTATTAATAAAAATCTATAAATTAGTATATTTCCAAACGAATATATCCCATCCCTTCGTTTACTAGAGATGGCTAACTATTCAATAAATTCAAAAGTCAAATATTATCTACCTTGACGAAATTTCTATACAAAAGCACCTTGTTGGTAGCCAACGACTTCGGCTGAGTTAGATTTATCAATAGGTCAGCTACAAGACTTGGAAAATAAATTGGCTCAAGACACTTGGGCCCTATGTTGTTTACCCAGCCGTGGCTTCCCAGTTTTAGTTGCATTTGACTTCGAAGACTAGAGATGAAAATGCGACTGCTAAATGTATTTGTTTCACACTAGCATCCGTTTAGATTAGTGTAATGCTTGAATTTTGAATTGTAATCGTTTCACATTTGCCAAGTTAATTTGAATTGTTTGTTTCACATTAGCCTTGCGTGGGGAAGCACATTTTGAGAAAATGACTCCTCACCAGGAATTTCCAAAGGAGCACACTTTTTTCCTAGTGAGTCCACTTTTCCTAGTGAGCCCATCCTCTTTTTTGAAAAGAGAGGATTTTTTCTAGAGAACACATTCAAAATTTCCTCAATTACTCTCTTTTATTTTCTCCCCCACTATCACACATTCTCCTCCATTCCACAATTTCTTCTTCCCAAGCCCTAGGAATTGATGGGGAGGGTGAAGGGAGCGGTAGTCGGAGACGCTGATGAAGCGATGTGAGGAGGCAAAGATTGTGGAGAGAATTCGAGGGGAGTAAAGGAAGAGAGGGATTGATCGTAGCGAGTGGGTTGGGGATGGAGATAAGGAGGCGGAAGAGGAAGAGGAGGAGGAGGAAAATGAGGAGATAGAGACCGAGAGTGAGAATAAGGAGCAATCGAAATCCATCTTCATTGTTACTAAGTAAACCCCTCATCTACTTGATAGTTGCAAGAAAGAATGAACATTGATGAACTGGATTCAGAAGAGAGGAAGTGCAGCCGATTAGTGGAGAATTGGTTGATTTAACACTCTTTAGGAGTTTCAAGATCCGAATATGTTAGTTTTAGCTGTTTTTTTTTTTTTTTTGTTTTGGGTCGTAATTTGAAAGGGCTACATTCGAAAATAATGTTTTTTTTATAAAGTTGTTCAAAAACTTTTTGGGAGACGGTGCTTTGTCTAAATTTGTTTTATGTATTATTGTTTCTAACTATGAACTAATTTGTTCATATTTCTTATAGTGTGAATTCACATTGTTATTTGAATTTACATTTCGTATTTATGTGTTATATTTATCACCCCGGATAGCAATTCCTTGCATTTTATACCATTGTCCGGAGTAGACAGTCCGGATTACGAGAGGTTTGTTCGGGATTATAATCCGGACGGACTGTTTAATGTTCGGACTGTTTGGGGTATACAGTCTAGACGAAATCACTGTGTCTGGGGTATACACCCTGGACAACCTTACACATGTCCGGTTTCATCCCCCGAGCAACAATTATTTCATCGATGAATTAGTCTTGCGGATAGGTTTCCAGACATGGATAGATGCATACAATCTATAAATATTAATTTTCGGCCAATTACAATGATAATTTAACTTATTTTAACGCTAAGAAAATCACAAATCCACTCAATTAAACAAATTTAAGCACATAATCACATTGATCACAAATCTATTTGTTGAAAGTTACTTACCACGCTAAGAAAATCACAAATCTTGCAGGTAGGTTTTCTTCTCATTTATAAGTTATTTACAACTAATAGGAAAGGGTTAGGTGCAAAGGAGGTTTGGATTAATTTTTTTTTTCTAATCACAAGACTGTGTTGCCTTATTGTTTTTTATTTGTGCCATCCGGACTGTCTAGTCCGAACGAACACATATGCTATCCGGATTGTCTAGTCTGAACAAAGAATGTGCCATCCGGAATGTTAAACCCGGACATATCTTTTATTATTCGGGACGTTAAATCCGAATAGCTGAGAAACCCAAAATTATCCTTCAATCCCATTTCTATGCTACTTAAATATAAAAATTAAAATAAATAACATAGAAATTTAAAAAGAATGATAGATTCATATTTCTAAAGACTTTCAATTGTCGAATGAAACCAAAGCCATATTCGTATTCTCCATTGTCTTCGTCATTGACCCAACAAAAAAATTGCTCTTTCTAAAGATTTCTGAGGAAAAAAAAAATAGATGACTGAAACCAATTATCAACTTTAATTTTTGAGATAATTTACTCAAAAAGGGTAAGAGAGCAAGAGAATTTGAGTTTGAATGATAAAATCTGATTTTTTTTTTTTTCCCCCTTTTCTGCAGCAGCTCGCACAGGAAAATAAAAAGGAGTAGAGAGGTTGAAGATAGGGGCATTTTTGTCCTAAAATATGAATGGCAAAGTTGTAAAAAAAAACAAATTTTTAAGTGGGTTCACAAGGAAAAAAGATGTGCTCCTCTAGAAATTCCCCTCCTCACCCGACTCATTTGTTCTTTTTTTAAAAGACCAGCATGGGGGATATTGGCATCAGGTCAATAATTATATAAAGAATTATTTTATTGTGCCTATGAAGATTTATCATTAATTTCTTATATTCATTACCAAAATTAAATTATGAGTGCACAAAATAAATTAAAATTAGTATACTATTCACTTGAAATCAGTAGGTAAGATATGTATTATAGTTTCTTCCAACGTGGCGCACAGCACACAAACTGTGGGGCTTAGTTAGCCCTTCCTCTAAAGGTTGCCCTACCCAAGAATTATTGCAATGTCCGCTACTGAGAACAGGAAGAATTGGAGATCCCGGAGGTGTAGTACTGATAATTATATATATATATATATATATATATATATATATATATATATATATATATATATATATATATATATATATATATATATATATATATATATATATATATTAATTATCTACATGTAACAACAATACTCAATAATAAGTAGCAAAATTTTAGTACGATAACATATTAATGAAGTTGAATACAGATAATAGAACGATAAAGTGACGAAGATACATAATAAGAAAAGGAACGTTGGGTGGTATGAAAACTTCTATTGCAACTCTATCAACTATTGAAGATAGCTCTGAATCTAGGCATACATACTCTGTTCATCGATATGAAAAAAAAAAAAAAATTACAAAAATCATCATTAAATTAATTGTAATATTCAAGTTTCAAAATAAGTAATTTAAAATAGGGGTATTTACAGGTTTGTCCTTAAATCTTTATAAATTATGATTTAGTCCCCTAAATCTTTATATTTAGGATTTAGTCTCCTAAATCCTCTAAGTTACTACAATTTAGTCTTTCCGTTAGTTTATCCGTCTAAATAAACGGCAAAATTTAATTTTTACTTTTTTTAAATAATGAAATGACTTAAATACCCTTATGAAGATAAAGAGAGGAAGAATAGAGAGATAGAAGAGAAGAAGAAGGGGGGAAGCCAATGAAGAAAAGGAAAAGAGAGGAGGAAGAGGGGAGGAGAAGAGAGGAGGAAGAATGAAGAAAATGAGAAAAGAGGAGGAAGAGGAAAGGAGAAGAGAGAAGGAAAGCGGAAGAAGGAATTAAGGAGAGGTAAAATAGAAAAATCATGTCAAAAAATAAATTGGGCTAACGGAAATTAGGGAGGGGACTAAATTATAGTAACTTGAGGATTTGGGGACAAAATCCTAAATATGAAGATTTGGAGGACTAAATTATAATTTATAAAGATCTAAGGAACAAATCTGTAAATACCCCTTTAAAATAATAGTGACAATTAATTATGAGTGATGGTCACATTATCAATTATCCTAGTGTCATGTATCGTATTATTGGACCACTTTTATTAGACACTAGTCAGATTAATGATTGTACATTTTATGTTTAACTATATTTATATTATAAACTTTATTAATCGTTTCATGGTGCAGTTTCTATAAGCAATAATGCAAAGCAGTTCACAATTATGTATTCTAAGCAATTAAAATAAAATATCGTTAAACTTTAAATTTGATAACGTAAAGTAGGATAAAACCATACTCAACATAATTCTATTAAAATGAAAATATTCCATGTATACAGCCTGCATGATAAGAGAGTTCAAAGAATTCTCTTGGATTAATTTTATAACGATCCTATCATTTTGAAACCTACGGCCAGTAATTTCTTCTAATTTTATTTTTGCCTAGTGACATGATCAATTGAATAAGTTAAATAATAACTAATAACACTCTTGTAATTTGTTAGAGTGAGTTGTTGGGAGAGTACGACATTCTCTCATACCCTCTTCATGCGTACTATCATCTCCCTCCATTCCCCATACCTGAGTACATAAAACTCAATCTCCTCCTCCTCATTTTCCATCACATCCTATTAATCCTCTTCTATTTTCTTCATCATTTTCTCCAAATCTTCAAGCTTTAGCTCCAAATGAAAGAGATTCTCCAAGACAAAGATCTTTGCCAAAACTTTCATCAAAACCTCATCTTCAAGACTACATGTGTTTTTAAATGTTTATACGTCTCATTAGAGATTGGAACTTTGCCCGCAAGAATCTCAAACTCCATAGCTTATTCAAGTTCCCAAAAACTCATCTTTTGATTGTATCAAGGCAAAAAATCACATATCTAATTCTCTTTATAAAGAATCATGTATTTAATTCTCTTTAGAAATAAACAACACAACTAACTTTTTCTAAGCAAGATTCACACATTCTGGTATTGTTTTAGTAAGAAACCTTGTTGTCCAGTGCGCTAGCGCTTAGTAAAACGGTCATATTCTCCATTTTGGTAAGCAGCTGAAATGCGGGGCATTACAGAGTGATATCAAAACTTAGATTTAGTGGAACACCATGTGACTATTGCCGCATAAAAGCATATATATATAAGTGATTCTGCTTATCTATCCTTTTGTTTTGACTATCTTAGAACATGTCTTATCATGTCTGTCTGTTTAATCGAATTTTCTATCACTTGGTCCTAAACTCGTATCAACTTTTAATTTTTGAATTTTGAGAACGAAATTCTTCTGTTATGATGTAATATTTCAAAATTCTAGCTATCCGTATCTCTCCTTTAGGCCAAATCGTCCCAAATTAGGACTATCTGGGTCAAATTGGACACCAAAATGACTTTTGGTATGTATAACTTGAAATTCGTAACTCCAAATGATGTTCCGTTTTTATAGTTATTGTTTTTCTAATATTTATGATTTTAAGATATTTTTTCAAAAATCCCAAAAAAAAAGCCTCCAAATTTTGCTAATTACATAATATTTAATTATTTATATAATCTGACTTTTCATGCTGGCGCCTGTGGATCAATAGGTTGCAATATTCTGATGGGCTTTCCAACTTATTTCGAGATGGCAGACTTTGATTTAACACAAACGTAGCCGAACAGCTTGACAGGAATCCCATCGGAAGGCATCAATCTCTACGGTATATATCACAAAGCAACAGTGCTAGTACTTACTCCCTCGAACGGAAGTTGCGCATCCTAGAGACACCCCTCCAGTGTTCCATCAAACCATTTTCAACTCCATCCACCTCTTCTTTTTTTTTAATACTACTTTTGAGTATAGTCATGTGCAACATAGGCATGCAAATCAACAGTTCAACGAGGGGAGTTTATCAATATAGGACAAGTTAAAAGAACGAAGAAAAGACCGAAAAAAATTTGAATGGAGATGATACGAAAAGATATGGATTCTAGAGATTTAAATGAAGAGATATTACTTGATAGAAATGAATGGAGAAGGACTATCAAAGTGACCGATCCGACGTGATTCTTTTTTGGTTCTTATAGCCTACCCCAAATGCTTGTGATAAAAGGCTTAGTTGTTGTTATTATTGTACTACTTTTGAGTACAGTTCGACAAACGTCAAAGCGTCTCGTGTGCAAACAACTAATATCTTCCTTCTTCATTAAAATGAGACATAAATACATAGTTCTTATTGAAAATTACTAATTACTTGTTATTCAACTCTAAATTAACCATCTTTCCTTCCTATATATAGCTTGTATACACCTTCACACTTCTCTTCTACCAGATTCATAATGTCTCCATATATAGCTAACCATACATGATGACTTCGTTATTGTATTCATATCTTTTCTTCTTCTTCTTCTTCTTCTTCTTCTTCTTTTTATTTTCTCTCCGAAAACAAAATATTCGATTTTCAAATTTTATTTTACGAGCGCACACGGATTCTTATTAATTAGTCCAATACATATACATGTGGAGTCATAGGATAGTAAGGCCAATTCTTCTGTTGGTCGTCCTTGTTAGCTCCCTCCGGCGGCTTGTCTTTCTTCTCCTCTTTCTCCTCCACCACTGCCGACACACTCTCCAACTTGGCAAACCCCATCTCTTTCCTAAGCATGAGTGTTAGCTCAACCGAATCGATCCCATCGCCTACGACCACGATATTCTTTCCATCTATTTGCACTGATAGGACACCTGATCGACATACACAAGCAGAAGAAAAAATCGTAAGTTATTAACTATTGTAACTTCACATTTCACGCTAGAAACGAAGTTCCAATTTAATTGCAGATAAGCTAGCCGCGTGCTGAGAAATGTACCGGGTAGCCTGGCGACCACTTGAAACGCTTGGGCTTGCCTCTTTGCATCATGCATGCCAACCTCGATCACCATTTTTTGCTGCAAGTGATAGAAAAGCTACTTGGTTACGATCATGCATTAGAAAAGGAGTAAAAATATATCGATCGTATTAATCTAGCTCACCTTTCCGTTAAAGTTGGAGTGGTACTCGGTAGCAACGCAACAGAAAAGGAAATTTCCAGCTTTTAAGAGCCTTTTCAGGCTATCTTTGAAGCCCATCTTGATTCCTAGGTTTCGGACGATCTCGGTGTTCGTGCAGGTGATATGGAACTAGAACTTGAATTGAAGTCTGTGAAGCTTGATGGCTTGTTGTGCTCTATTTATGACTAGTGCTGTTGAATAGTTAACGCAATAAATCGATAAATTTGAAAGACTGAAAGTTAGGAAAAAAAAATAGAGAGACGCGGGTTCACACTGACTTGGGTTTGGCTTGGCTTGACAGGAATACCAAATGTTCTAGTGTCTAGGTCTTCAATTATCAGTTTATAATTTTAAGTGGTTAGAAAAAGATCAGGGCTATCAAAACATTGGCATTTTGGTTGGCGCTTCCAGCTTGCCTGGTACTGGGCCAAGTGATACAGAGAATCCACTGCATGGAGTCTTTGTTTAGTCTCTAGAAGTGGTCAGCAATCTACTGTTCCAACTTGCTACTAGTCTAACGCAGTGGAAATTGTCCAGTCAGCACAATTAGAAGAGATGAAAAGTCTTTTAACATTGCCATCATATACAGTGTCTAGCATGCACTTACAACACTTCTAGATTAAAGATGGTCATTATAGTTGCTAAGCTGTGTGAGGGAAGGAAGTTACCAAGATCTTGATGGGAAGAAGACGGCCCCATGGTCATTATAGTTGCTAAGCTGTGTGAGGGAAGGAAGTTACCAAGATCTTGATGGAAAGAAGACGGCCCCATGGTCATTATAGTTGCTAAGCTGTGTGAGGGAAGGAAGTTACCAAGATCTTGATGGGAAGAAGACGGCCCTCTTCGCAGGGAGGGGGGTGGGGGTTTACGTGTGTGTATGTTTGGGTGGGTCCGCGATATTGTTTTCACATGGTTTCGATGTTGTTTTGAATGTTGTTTTTACGTTGTTTCAATATTGTTTTTACGCAGCTTTAATGTTGTTTTGACATTGTTTGGATGCTATGTTTACTGGGGGGATGGGACTTAAACACATGATTGTGAGCCAATTCAAGCTGGTCAGCTGCATCAGCAGAATTTGTTCAGCAACCAAGAACGTTGCTTATCAAATTAGACGGTAACCATAGAAAATTAATCGCATGATAGAAAATCTAGTACTAAATTTTATGAAAGGGGCATACAAGCATCCTATTATAATTGGCTTCCTCTACTTTTCTATGCATAGAGCGAGAGAGAGATATATATCAGGTTGCCGACATAATTTCATTAAATATAAAGAAATTATCTCCCAACAAGTTGTTTAATTTTTTTTTTTTTTTGCAGATGGTCTTTAAAAGCTAAGCCCAGAACCAATCAAATTCAAAAACTTAAATTAATAGGTTATTTAAATCCATAAATTTTTTATGGTTCTATTTACTCACATATAAACTCTCAACAAAATAATAACTATTCAAATGAACTCTCAACAAAAAAATAACTATTTAATAAAGACAAATGTTGGAGACGGTCTAAAGTGAAATATTATCTCGTGGTTGTGCCATTTACGTTCATGAGCCCAAGTCTATGCAATTTCCTTGACGAAACTTTCATATGAAAGAGCTCTCGGTAAATAAATGAGCTCAATGTTAGTTGTTCATGTGTGAGTATAGTCTCACATCGGATAAAATAAAAAAAAGTCTATGAGTTTAAATAAAAAGTTGGAACATTAAACTAACAACTTAAGATTTTAAATCAGACTAGTTTTCAGTTTTGTATTTAGACCCATCATAAATACGTCAAGCCTTTCGTCATAAGTAACTAAAACCAAATTTTTGGAAAATGACCTTCCACCAAACTCTTTTTTCTTTTTTTTAAAGACCAGCATGGGTAATAATAACATGAGGACAATAACTTAGAAAGGACTTTCAACATTATTGTGTCTGAAAAGATGTTTTCATCCATACCTGAGCTAACTATGACTGAATGATTATAAAAAGGATATTTTATTGTGTCGAAGAAGATTCGTACCATTAGATGTTGGGAGTCATTGGCAAATCTTTGACAGATATTTGATTATTGTGAATACTATTTTTTACTAGAGATATTATTTGATTTTTCAAGTTTTTGAATTACAAAGTTACTTATTAATGCGAAAAAGAGTATGAAGAGAGTTAAAGAAGGATATTAAGACTAGGAGATTTAAGAATTGAGAAAAACCAGAGAGCTTGAATCTTGAGAATTGAGTTTAGAATTCTGGAATAGAGAAAAATTGAGTTTTGAGAACTAGTATAAAAATGACAAAAAAAAAATATGATTTTTTTGAACAGATTGGGAAGGAAACAAAATTAAATTGACAGATCCTACAATCTTCCTGTGATTATAGATAATTTACTTTTAAAGAAGAAAAATTGTAGACTCTGTTATAAAAAGAATCTGATGCACTGTCTAAATTTACTCTAGCATCACGGGTCCAAAGAATGGTTATCCATATATGTTAGCATATAGTTGCATGTCGTAGTAAGCATTATTATACGAGCTAATATACGAATCTGTGATAGTTATGAAATATCTTCGTAATTACTTAATTGTTGCAATACAAAAGCAAATTTAGAATTATTCTAGTGCGGATTTCAACGATTCGGGGATGAAGTAGGATTTGATATAATAAAAATGGGATTAGGGCCTCAACAGTTTAGCTTCATATATATATATATATATATATATATATATATATATATATATATATATATATATATATATGTATGTCCGAAAATTGCATCTTTTGATTCCATTGTAAAATTATTTGAATTACAACGAATTGAGATTACAGAAAAAATATCGAGAAATAACAAGAACGGGAATATTAATTTATTTCCTTTTTTATGTGGGTTCGGGTGGCGATGGAGTCTCGCTACTGCCTCCGTTGACCGTCCGACTGGAAGAGATGGGTTTGCTCCGCTTCTCAATTTTTCGAGCTCGCCCCAAAATCTTTCCAAAGTCCAAGAATCCAAAAGTCCTCCCTCCGGTTAATTTTTTTTGTGTTTTATAGACCGAAAAATCTCGAAATCCGGCTTCAATTATTCCTGAAAAATCGGATCACAGAATATTAGCGAAATAAACAACGGAAATTAAAAAATATGGAAAATAACCCGCGGGTTGGCACCTGCGGGATCGCTCCAGCGGGTGGCAACCCGCGGGAATCCTCCTGCGGGAGCTCCCGCGGGTTGGCACCCGCGGGAATCCTCCCGCGGGTTGCATCCCGCGGGAATCCTCCCGCGGCACCAGCGGGTTGCAACCCGCGGGTGTGCCCACTTAGCAATTTTCAAAATTTTTTTTTTTTTTTTTTTTGTATCTACATAACCCCCTCCAAAGTTTTCAAAGTTCTGTATTGAATCGTACTGAATTTCGAAATACTTTGGATTCTTTAATTTTGGCTATAAACCTTTTAAAGGATTTTGTCGATAGAGATAACTGTTAACATATTCATTTATTCAAATCAAGCAAAGGTATGATTTTAATGTACTCATTAGATGACAAGTAGAGGTATGATGTTAACATGCTTATTTTAGGTCAAGCAGAGGTGTCATGTTAACGTGCTTATTTTAACCCTAACTATTCAGTGACATCTGGTATGACGGATTAGGGAAAGACAGAGGTGATATTAAACGTGTCTTGAAACTCAACCTATTCAGAGGATCTGGTCGTGATAGGGACAAGCTGACTAAATAGAGGTGGCGGTTAACGTATTTAGTTTTGGAATCGGACTATCAGAGGTAACTGTTAACTTGATAGGGAGATGATTTTCGTCAGAGGTGATTTTTAACTTAACGACATCAAAAGCACGTTCATCAGAGGTTGTAATGTTAGACTTGATGAAGTGTGAATTTTCTTTTCTGTCAGAGGTGAAATCTTAACGTGACAGGGGATCGATTTAATTAGGATTTTATCTTTTTTTTATTTTGAATTTTGATGTCAGAGGTATGATTTTAACTTGACAAATATTTTGGAGTGTCGTTTGCTCTGTTGGAGCAAAATGACAAGAAAAGTTTTGCTGTCAGAGGTGAAATCTTAACGTGACATGAGATTTATCTGATTAGGATTTTTAGCAAACCCCCAGCTATCAACGGGTTTGATTTGCCTTTACCAACTACCATTTGAGTTGGGCTAGCCATGCTATTCCCCTCGGCATGGTGAGTTGTCGAGAATTTCGTTTGGGCTTAAATGCCAAACTTTTCTTCTTCCCTTTGCCTTAGCAGCTTAGGGCAGCAATATATTCTTATATTCGGATAAGAATACTGTTGCGACATATTTGTCGTGGGATTTTTAGCAAACCCCCAGCAATCAACGGGTTTGATTTGCCTTTACCAACTACCGTTTGAGTTGGGCTAGCCATACTATTATCCTCAGCATAGTGAGTTGTCGAGGGTTTCGTTTGGGCTTAAATACCAAACTTTTCATCTTCCCTTTGCCTTAGCAGCTTAGCGCAGCGATATATTCTTATATTCGGATAAGAATACTGTTGCGACAGATTTGTCGTGGGATTTTTAGCAAACCCCCAGCTATCAACGGGTTTGATTTGCCTTTACCAACTACCGTTTGAGTTGGGCTAGCCATGCTATTATCCTCAGCATAGTGAGTCGTCGAGGGTTTCGTTTGGGTTTAAATACCAAACTTTTCCTCTTCCTTTTGCCTTAGCGGCGTTGGGTAATTCATACTTTTACCCCCAGTATGATGGGGTTGGCGAGAAATCTATTCTCTTTCCGTAGCCTTAGCGGCGTTGGGTAATTCATACTTTTACCTCCAGTATGATGGGTTTGGCGAGAAATCTATTCTCTTCCCGTAGCCTTAGCGGCGTTGGGCGGTTCATACTTATTACCCCCAGTATGGTGGGGTTGGCGAGAAATTTATTCTCTTTCCATAACCTTGTCGGCGTTGGGTAATTCATACTTTTACCCCCAGTATGATGGGGTTGGCGAGAAATCTATTCTCTTCCCGTAGCCTTAGCGGCGTTGGGCGGTTCATACTTATTATCCCCAGTATGGTGGGGTTGGCGAGAAATTTATTCTCTTCCCGTAATCTTGTCGGCGTTGGGTAATTCATACTTTTACACCCAGTATGATGGGGTTGGCGAGAAATTTATTCTCTTCCCGTAGCCTTGTCGGCGTTGGGTAATTCATCATTTTTTTTATTTTATTTTATATATACATTTTTATTTCTTTATCTCTCTCTTTTTTTTAGTTTGCAATGATGTTCTTTTTTTTTTTTTTATAAACGATGACGCCTTTTAAAATTTTTAAATTAATTTTTTTTTTAGGTGATGACGCCTAGCATTTTATTATTTTATTATTTATTTATTTATTTATTTATTTTGGTAAGCGATGAGGCCTTGCAAATATATGTTTATTTATTATTATTATTTTGTTTATTTTTATTTTTTTTGTTTATATTTTTATATTTTTTTAAAATATTTTTTTATTTTAATTAATTTTTTTTATTATTTTTTTAATTAATTAATTAATTTATTTTTTTAGCATCCGCGGGTGCATCCGTGGGATACAACCCATGGGTAAAACACTCATACTGCATGTTTTTTTTCTCTTTTTTTTTAAAATTATTATTATTATTATTATTATTTTTACTTTGTCAATTTTTGTGGGCGATAATACCCTTTCTTTTTTTTTTCCTTTTTATTTATTTTTTTGCCTTTTTATTAATATTATTTTTATTCTTTATTTTTTTTATTTTTTTCGTGCGGGAGAGAGAGAGAGAAGTGCGGCTGACCCAGGTGGGCTCCACCCATCTGTGGGTTGCGTTCCGCGCCCACGCTTCCATTTGCGGGTTGCGTCCCGCGTTTCCATATGCGCGGTTGCGTCCATGTGGGTCCCAAGATTCTATCTGCGGGTTGCATCCCGCACTTCCATATGCGGGTTGCGTCCACGCGGGTCCCAAGATTCTATCTGCGGGTTGCATCCCGCGCTTCCATATGCGGGTTGCGTCCACGCGGGTCCCAAGATTCTATCTGCGGGTTGCATCCCGCACTTCCATATGCCGGTTGCGTCCATGCGGGTCCTAAGATTCCATCTGCGGGTTGCATCCCGCGCTTCCATATGCGGGTTGCGTCCACGCGGGTCCCAAGATTCCATCTGCGGGTTGCATCCCGCGCTTCCATATGCGGGTTGCGTCCACGCGGGTTCCAAGATTCCATCTGCGAGTTGCATCCTGGAGTTGTATCCAGTTTTTGTCAATTTTTTTTTTTTGGACGCTAACGCCTCAAATTTTTTTTTTTTTGACAAACAATGACGTCTTGTCATTTTTTTTTTATGGGCGATGACGCCTCAAAATTTTTTTTTTATGGGCGATGACGCCTCATAATTTTTTTTTTATAGGCGATGACGCCTCATTTTTTTTTTTACAGACGATGACGTCTTGTCCTTTTTTTTTTATGGGCGATGACGCCTCATAATTTTTTTTTTTACAGATGATGACATCTTGTCAAATTTTTTTTCTTTATGGGCGATGACGCCTCATAATTTTTTTTTGATAGACGATGACGTCTTGTCAATTTTGGTGGGCGATGACTCCTCACATTTATTTATCGTTACCCGGCGATGACGCCTAGGCTCCGAAAAAAAATTTAAAGATTGGATTGCGCCGCCCAAACTCCCACTATGGTCGCCAATTCTTGTATGCCCGAAAAATTGAATCTTCTTTAATATTACCAATTTGATTTTGAATTACAGCAATAAAAGAAAAATTACAAAATAAATTCGAGATTACAAGAATGGGGATCAATTGATTTCGATTCTCCTTATTTTTGTAGGTCTGGCAGCGGTGGAGTTTTGCTTCTGTACTCCGTTGATGATCCGATCTCTCTGAATTAAGGAACTCCTCTCTGGATTTTTGGACTCCGGTCTCTGGAAAATTAGACTCTTCCCCAAAAAATCTCCCAACTCTGCCCAAAGTCAAAGAATCCCCCCTAAAAGTCCCTTCTCCGGTTAATTTTTTTTGTGTTTTATAGACCGAAAAATCTCGAAATCCGGCTTCAATTATTCCTGAAAAATCAGATCACGGAATATTAGTGAAATAAACAACGGAAACAAAAAAAATACGGAAAACAACCCGCGGGTTGGCACCTGCGGGATCGCTCCCGCGAGTGTGCCCACTTAGCAATTTTCAATTTTTTTTATTGTTTTGGTATCTACAATATATATATATATATATATATATATATATATATATATATATATATATATATATATATATATATATATATATATATATATATATATATATATGAGTAAACGGGGAATTCACCGACGGTGAAGGGAGTTTCTTCACCGCCGTTAAGATGATCCAATAAAATTATTACATGTGACGTCACTCAAAGAGTAATTAAGAGAGTTATTTTATTTGCTATCTTGAGTAGCGCCACGTGTAATAATTTTACTGGACCATCTAAGTAGTGGTGAAGGAACTCCCTTCATCGTCAGTGAATTTCCCGTTTTCTTGATATATATATATATATATATATATGGAATGATGTACTTACGACGATACCATAGGGAAGTTACCTATGAAAGTGCCTTAGATCTAAGCATAGAAAGTGTTTATGGACGATCCGAACCATTGATTGTAATATTCACACTCTAAATAAATAACATACAAAAAATCATGCGATTTAGACCCTTCATCATTATCAATCAAGAGACTTTATTTGTTATATTATTGAAAAACCGTTCGTTTATACATATCTAATATACAGTCAAAATGCATCTTAAATATATAATTTTTTTGTATATCATCATTTTCTAATATATTGGATCTTCCACAAATACTATCTATATTGAGATTTAGGACATTTATGTAGGCAACTCTCTTATGGCATCGTCTTCGATATAACATTTTCTACATGTATGTGTGTATGTGTGTGTGTGCATACATACACACACACACACTTATATAGGGAATGGTATACCTATGGCGACGTTATAGGGGAATCGCCAATGAAAACACCCTAAATCTCAACATAAAGAGTGTATATGGACGATCCAAACCGTTGATTGTAATTTCAGTACTCTAAATATATGGCATATTAAAAATCATACGATTTATATACTTCTTTATCATCTATCAAGATATTTTATATGTTCTATTGTCGAAAAATCGTTTTTTGTACATATCCAATATACAATCAAATGTACTTAAAGTGCATTATTTTTTATACACCATTATTTTTTAACATGGAGATCAAAAGTAATAGGTTCGATCATTCTCAAATACTATTTATATTGAGATTTAGGGAGTTTTTATAGGAAACTCTCTTATGATGCCACCTCAGATACACCATTCCCGTGTGTGTCCCTAAATTTTTCGTATTTTTAGTTTAGCTCTTCAATACTACTAAATTACTCCAATTTTGTTCCTCCGTCAACTTTTCTATCCATTAAGCTCTACTAATCTAGGTTTAAAATTAACTAGGAATAGTAAATGACAGCAATACTCTCTTAATTGAAATATATAACGCAACTGCCTCCCTCATTGTCTTTGTTTGGCGCTGAAATAATCACGAGTACGAGAGAGAACGAGTTTAGGACCACCAGTGAACTGAAAGGAGGAAAGGAAGAAAGTTGGAAAAGGGATTAGGATTTTCTTTGTGATCGATGAAATCACAAGGCGCATGTTCTCATAAAAATCATCGATGACGATGCTAAGTGAGCGATGAAGAGTGGTTGGAGGGTGAGGAATTTTATTGTTCAAGGCAAAATCTATTGGTGAGTCAAACTCCAATTTATTAGTAAATATCTAATCTGTATTCAATTAGAAAGATACATGAGTATTCGAAGTTATTTTTGCTTACATTTTATTTGGCGGATGATTTGAGAGTTGGGAGTAGACAGGAAGGTGGTGTCTTACTGCAAATCATTGTACTAATTCAATTTTTTTACTTGCATGTTATCCCTTCCTTATTCCAGGGTGGCGGAATTGTTCAAAGCATCATTTTCATGGTTTTCTGAGGATTTCTACTTTCTAATTTCTCGGAAGGATTTTTTTTTTTTTTTTTTTTTTTTCTCTGGTTGCGGGGGTGGGGGGTTTGTGTGTGTAAGAGAGAGAGAGAGAGAGAGAGAGAGAGAGAGAGAGAGAGAGGAGGTGGGGGGAGTCTGTGTGTGTGTGAGAGAGAGAGAGAGAGAGAGAGAGAAAGAGAGAGGAAAGCACGAGGAGAGAGAGGAAAGCATGAGGTTGGACTGGGGGAATGAGCTGTTTGATTCTTTAAGTCTTCTTCCAGTGAAGTAAACAGTTTTTTGTGGTGTTGAGTGCATATAGTGTGCTGAATTCAAAGTCGAGATGCTAAACTAGAAACCAAAGGACATGCAAAGGTCAGGTCATCAAAATTGATATTTGTGAACCCTAAGATGGGCAAGGCAACTAGAATTAGGTCAAGTCAATTTGTCCCTGACTGACTATAAATAGTGCTTCACTAATTAATCTAGATTACAATTTTTAATTAGGACCTAACTTTTGAGCTCACATTTTTTTTTCCTATAAGGCGTTTGGTGGCAGCCATAAGTCACAGAATAAAGCGATTAAAAATGACGTCTCTCCAGCATTCAATCAAGTCTTAATATACGTTTACGTTTGCTGATGTAAGGAAGGTGACTAGGAAGGTGATCATATGTTGATCCAAAAGGATCATATGATCCACTATTTATTTATTTATTTTTGGCCTTTTGCATATATATTCTCTTGAATCAGGGTCTGCCCAAGCTCTACACCGCTAAGGTATTGGACTTATACATCATTAGTTAGAAATACTCCAAATTATTATTTTTATTAATTTTTTCAAATCCAGTCCTTTATAATGGCTTGACGGCCCAACAGACTTTCTAATTTTATAGGTTTTTAATTTTGATGAATCAAAGGTTGAGTTTCATATTTTTTTTTTTTTTTTCCTTTGATTTCAAGAAAACCTCTAATCCAAGTTCATCGTTATCAATTTATATTTTCTATCCTTTCCATTGCGCTCCGAAATTTCAATTTTTTTCTTCATCTTCTCGTTCTCAAAACTCAATGTTATTCTACTCTAGAATTCTCAACTCAATTATCAAGATTCAGTCTATCTAGTGTCAATCCTCAAATATCTAATTCTTGCTCTAATGTGTAATTTGTAGATAAAAGACTAGAAAAATCAAATGAGATATCTAGTGAAAGCAATATTTACAATAATTAGATCTCGTTTAAAATTTTACTTTTGGTCTCAACTCCTCACGGTACAATCTTGTCTTGAATAATAGGAATTTGTTTATTATACCTCACAAGTTTGTGATCGCATGTGTACATCAGAAAAGTTTTAATTTCTTGTCTCTGTCCTTATCACCAACAATTCATTATTAAATAAAGCGCTAAGCTATCATAGTCTTCTAATATTTTTTATTACCCATAATAAGCATGATTAGGAAGTGAAGTCAAGTTAATTTGGCCTTGTCATGACTTGTGGCCAATTGCTAAAATTAGCTAACTTTCTAGTCTTAAGTAGGTAATAGTTAAAATTTCAACGCGTGTGGTTGTTATAATTAGTAAAATTGTGGCTGATAAAAGCAACAAAATGACTCTCCAAGGGTCATCAAGTGTTGCTATATATCTGATTAGGCTTAATTTTTGCATTGTAAGATGAGTGATTTGCATAGTTATTGATCATATGCAAGGTGACTTGAGACTGCATAAAGCAAAGATTTTGTCACGTTTGGTATTTGAAATCCACCAGATGAGCTTGTGTCATAACTATACTACGGAAAATTTCCTAAATTGAAATACCTTGAATAAGATTGAACTTTGCGGAAAGCTAACAATATCATGGATTTATATTTTTTTAAAAGACAAGATAGTTCTCTTTTATTAAGAAGATAATAATATATAACGTAAAAACTCAATTAATCATTAAAAAAAATACTCATATGATCTTATCAATCAAGCAAAAATAAACCCATGATAATACATAATCCCATTAGAAATCAAGATCACTATTAGATCGAAGACTCCAGTCTTTTCTTCTCCTCTTTTATTTTCCTTCATATATAACTTTAATTGTTACTTAACTCGCAGTCTAAGCAATATTGAACTCCAGTCTTTTCATCACGTTTTCCTCTATTAATTACGTAACCATCTTCTCTCCAACAGTAAAAGCATTCATTCAAGATAAAAATAATAGTATACAAAAATCATGCATTTTATGTGCATTTTGACCGTATATTGGATATGTACAAAATAAATGGTTTTTCAATAAGTTATTTGTTGCTTATTTGTTACTTGCAGTTGATTTGAGAGTTGGCAATAGACAGGAAGTTAGTGTCATACTGCAAATCAGCGTAAAAAATTCAATTTTTTACTTGCGTATTATATAATTTGTTGAAGAAAAGAGTAATTCCCTATTTTGCTATGAAAGTAATTGGACTTGTGGATTTTTAGAAGATTAACATGGGGAGAGCATGAGGTTGGATGGGGAGAGAGAGAAAGAGCACGAGGTTGGACGGGGGGAGAGAGAGAGAGCACAAGGTTTTTTTTTTTAAATAAAACGGCGGGTGGAAGCCCTCCACGTTCCATTAGTAAGGAGATAACAGAACCATAGAAAGAGTTACAGAGTTTGATCACTCATATGAGTGATTCTCATAATACATTAGTTGCAAAAAATATAAATAAAAGATACATAAAAGCAGGATCAGGTGTTGTCAAGTATTCTTCTCGTAATGCAGCAGAGTGGATTCCTTCTCCATGTTGCAGGTTGAATGGTGTGGATCATGCGTGTCCAGGAGAATCCAGGTCAACCTCAGAGGATCCCCCTGAAATCTGTATTCGCTCCTCATCAGAAAGTATAAATATCCAAAGAGAAAAATCATACATAACTAAACGGATGCAAGTATGTAGGAAGCGAGCAGTAGAATTAAAAATTCTATTATTTCTTTCCAACCAAATATTCCAATATAAACCGGTGGTTAGAGTTCTGGCCCGATTTGATGGTCGACCATTTAAACATAGTCTACTCCAGATGCAATTTTTCTCCTCCATATTTGGGTTGATCCCAAGATTTCTCGCCCAGCAAATCCAGAGATGATAAATGAAGTTACAATTTAGCAGTAAATAGTTGGTAGACTCTCCAGCTGTGCTGCACAGGACACAAAAATTTGGACCTGACTAGCCACGTCTTTGCAGTATTGGCCATGTGAGGAGGGCATTTCTATGGGCTAGCCAGAGGAATACCTTGACTTTCAGTGAGTATTTTGTATTCCATATCCATCTTGTGTCCTTAGTGTTGACTCCGCTATCCATAAAGTGGTGATATGTGGATTTTACCTAGAATACTCCATTCTTATTTCATCTCCATATGGGTTGATCCTCGGTTGCTCCGGATGGTGTTATTCCATTTAGAATAGACCTTACCTCACGGATCTGAGTTTCCTCCAATATTGAGATGGGATGTGCTAGATTCAGTCGCCATCTCGCTCTTCCTCATTGGGAAGCGACTACTACATCCTTATTTAAGGACAATTCAAATGTTGCAGGGAACAGAATTTTGAGAGGGAGCTGTGAACACTATCGGTCATGCCAGAATGCAATTTTTCGACCATTGCCTAGTTTATATTGCAGACTAGGCCAGACTATATGTTTGGTCTTGATCATCCCTTTCCAGAAGCAGGAGGAATTTAGTGAATTTCGGTCAATCGCATGCCATGTACCATTTCGAGAACAGTATTTAGCATGCATGAGCTTCTGGAGGCTACCCTCGAGACAAGTGAGTAAGTGCCACCACCATTTAGCCATTAGGGACAAATTGAAAGTTCTCAAGTCTAGAACTCCAAGGCCACCCGCAGTCTTAGACTTGCAAACCTGCTTCCAAAAAACAAGATTATATTTGTTGAAATCGATCGTACCATTCCATAAGAACCTCCTTCTGATTTAATCTATCTTGTTTCTGACCCAGCATGGTAATAGAAAGAAGGACATGTAGTATAGGGGAAAGGATGATAGAACTGCATTGAGCATGATAACCCTCCCTCCTAAAGATAGTAGGCCCCCTCTCCAGCTATCTAGTTTCTTCTCGAAGCAATCCAAATGAGGGTACCAGTCCTGTTTGGAGAGTTTTCCTGCTTTGATGGGGATACCGAGGTATTTCATTGGGAATTTTTCTTCCTTACACCTGAAGGTCTCGAGAATAAGATTCATAGTGAGGTTTTTGTGTCCTAGGCATATAAGGGAGGTCTAGGAAAAATTAATCCTTAGCCCCGATTATGCTTCAAAACAGCGGAGGCCCCATTTGATGTGAATTGCCTCAAGTAGACTATCGCCTCCAAATATGAGTGTGTCATCTGCATATTAGAGGTTGATATGTGATGTAGAGGTAGATCCTGTGAGGCCTTTTATTAGGTTTCCATCTTCCATTTTCCTAAATATTATATTGAGGCCATCAGCAATAAGTGTAAACAGAAGAGGGAAAAGTGGGTCTCCCTATCGTAGTCCCCTCCTGAGCACTATTCCCTGCTACACCATTAACTAAGATCTGTGTTTTTGCATATGTAAGCCAGTTCCTTATCCATGAGATCCACCTCTCACCAAAACCGCGAAAGCGAAGCAATCCCATTCGACCATATCATAAACTTTCTCAAAATCCAGTTTGAGGATGTATCCATTCAACTTGGATTTTTTGCAATAGTGAATGATCTCATATGCTGATGCTACTCTCTCTAATATATTCCTTCCTGCGATAAACCCAGTCTAATAATCCCCAATTATAGTTTGCAATTTGGGTGCAAGTCTGTTGGAAAGAATTTTTGTGATGATTTTAATAGAGCAATTCACCAAGGTAATGGGCCTGTAGTCCCCAATCCGCTCTACTTGATCCCTCTTGGGGATAAGTGTGATCAGAGAATAATTGATTATGTCAAGTCTGGAAGAATCATGGTAGACTTCGTCAACCAATCTTTTAAAGTTTCCCTTAACCACCTCCCAGAAAGTCCTATAAAAGAACATTGAAAATCCATCCGGGCCAGATGCCTTTTCGGGACCCAATTCCCACACTACACGCTTAATTTCTTTTTCTTGGATCTCTAGTTCCAATTCGTTCAAGTTCGGGCAGGTGGGCCATGCATTCCTTTTCATTTGCAATCTGAAATGATTCTTTGTTCCAAATAGTTTTTTAAAGTGATGGTGTACATGGTCCTGTAATTGAGGTCCATGAATAAGCCCTTTCTCAGATTGTAATGCATTAATCTTGTTAACTTTTCTACGCATGCAAGCAGATCTGTGGAAAAAGACAGTGTTAGCATCCCTTCCTTTATCTACTTGCACCGTGCTCTCTGTTTCCACATTATCTCCCCTCTCCTGTAGATTTCTTCCATGGTTTTTCGGAGATCGAGTAATCTGGAGTTCTCCGCCAAACTGAGAGATCTCGTCTCTTCGTGTTTCTCCAAAGTGTCTATTTCTTCCAGTAACCTGGTTTTGTGCTCGCGGGATATAAGGCGATGTCTTTTCTCTCATCTCCATAATATTTTGCGGAGATGACGAAATTTAACACATATGTTATGCGTAGCATCTGCTGCTGAGGTCTGTTGTGACCAGCTCTCCTTGACGAGATCATGGACCTCTTCATGCTCTAACCACCATTTCTCGAAAATGTAATCTTTTCTGTTGGGGATGGTGCTCTCTAGAGTCTAGACAAATGGGTATATGATCAGAGGTGATGCGCTCTAGCGCTTTGAGATCGGCTAGGGGAAATTTCATATCCCAATCTTGGCAAATTAGAACCCTGTCCAGCCTGGCCAAATTTGGACTCTCCCTCATGTCAGACCATGTGAATCTACGGTTGTTCAGTGGCAACTCTGTAAGTTGTAGTTGCGAGATGACCTCATTGAACATCTCTCTATCTAGGGGGTGACAGTCCGTTCCTCTTCTTTCATGAACGAACCTTGTTATATTAAAATCCCTCATATAATCCAAGGAGAGCTCCATCTACCTCTTATGTTCTTAAGTTCGTCCCAAAAAAGGGGACGTGACTGGGTGTCATTAGGACCATAAACTACTGTGATTGTTTGAATCCACCCATCAAAAAGCCTCTTTATTCTTGTTGAGAGGGAGAACTAACCTTCCCATGTGTCTATTAGGGCGAACTTATAGTTATAGCCGATTAATATGCCATCTGATGCTCCACGAGCATTTTTATAATGGAAAGTAAAAGAATTATTATGACCAATTGTCTTGAGCATTTTTTGGGATTAGTGAGTTTAGTCTCTTCCAAACAAACAATGTCAATTTTGTTGTTTCGGATGACCTCTGCGACCATACGTCTCTTGATTGGGTTACCCAATCCCCTAACATTTCAAAACATACAGTTCATTTGAGTCTGGTAATCAAACTTCTCCATAAACGATGGGCATTAAACCCTTGTATTATTCCCCTCCGAAAACTTAGGGTCGTTCAACGATCTAAGTTGTGTTAAAATATTATTGGTCTCTACATCCTCTAATCCCATGTCAATATCACAAATCTCAGCCGCAGAAAGTAACTCATTATCAGGAATGAAATTCAGTATATCAAAATTTAAATGAGAGATACCTGGGGCGAGTTCCGAAATGAGAGCTTTACGTTTGGTAGGTGACAATGCAGTTTGGCCAACCTGATATTATTGACCTCCTCTTTTCTCCTCCAGTCTTCTGCTCCATCTGTTTGGAGTGATCGCAGGAATCATCTGTTTATTTTTAAGGACCCCCTCTTCTAGTTCAGGAGCTCCGTGTGTATCCTCTATGGTCTTCAGGTTAGTTAAAGCTGGTCCTGTGGTTTCTTTGCTCCCTGCCTCACTTGCTGGTAGTGTATCTAGTAGGGGCATGATTAATTTCTCTGGTGAGGTTTCAGGTAAGTCTTGTGTGGTGGCTCGGATCTGAAGTTTTTTCCTGTCCCATACCCTTTTTGGAAGACGAGAGGCCTGTCTACGCCGTGCCTTCATGGGAGTCCTTGTTTGTTCCTCTTTCATCACATTCTCTAATAATTTGGCTATTGTGTCTCGTACAAAATCTTTATCCAAATTTTTAAGATGTGTAAGAAGGCCCAAATAATCACTTTGAGAAGCATTTGTTTTAGAGCAGCCTTCAATATTAGCGGCCTCAAGATTCGTCTCGGCTTCTTTTAAATCATTAGCTAGCTGGGCCTTGGAATAGCCCACAACTCGACTATTATTTCCACCCTCATTTTGCAAATGTGTTTTCCCTACGGCTCCTTGGACATTTTTGTCCCCAAAGTGCACCCCCTTATCCCCTGCACCTGATCCTCTACTTTTTCTAGCAATAAAGGGGTTGGCCCAAGTTGGGAAGAGAGAAGTTGTTGGACCGATACTTCTTTTCCAGGCACATTAAAACCCTCGCCTCTTCCCTCAGCTTTCTCCATTCGCATTAATTGCAACCTGTCGTTTCCTTTTCCTCCCTCGAGCCTCGAGCTCGCCTCCTGTTCCTTCCCCAAATCCCTCATCTTCCCTTCCTCTTCCGAGAATCTTCTTCTCGCTCTACCCGGATTGAGCCCCTCTGGCCGCTCCAAGAAGTCTTCCTCAGCTTTCTCCAGTCACATTAAATGCGACCGGTCGCTTCCACCCCCTTCCTCGAGCTCCGGTCTCGTCTTCTGCCAGTCTCCCATATTCTCCATCTCCCCTTCCTCCTCCGAAAGACTCCCTCGCCATCTATCCGGATTGAGCCCCTTTGACTGCTCCCACTTCGAAAGATCCAAAATCAGTCGACCCCTTGAATCTCAACCAATAATGCCGAAGTTTGATCCTTGTTCATCGATTTGTGAGGATTCTCTTCGTAGCTCTGACTCCCTTTCCCCTTATGGGGCTTGTCCTCTTCAACATCGAGCGAAAGCTCGTTGGCCTCCTGTCCCCTCCGGGGGGCTTGGCTGACCGGGGATTTTACCCTGAGGATGCTTTGTTTTCTCTGTCCAAAACTTGTTGGATCTTGGTAGCTCAGCAAAAATAATTTGGGGTTCTTTCCCGTTGCGACCCATGGGTCCATCCGGCTCTGATCTCTTCTCTGCCGTACTGGTTGAAAGCCAATTCTTGTCCCTGTGCAGAGTTTGTCCAGCGGTCCCAAGCTTGTGTTCTATCATCTTCCATGTGAAGCTCCTCCAGGCATCGGGGGGAGGAATAGTGACACTGCATGGCAGCTGATCGGATGAACCGACCATGCTGACTGCGGGAGCTACTCCATCCTCCACTGAGATGGGGTTATTGAGCGAAAGATAATATTCCGGTTAGGTATGGTCTATCCTATCAAAATTACAGGTGATTTCAACTTTGATAAAGCAGAGTTGTTCTCCGATGACTGCATAGAACTGTCGAGGAATCTTTGTGAGGTTCTCGCAGCCCACAAAGACTCTAGCAAAGTCTAGACTAGTCCTCTTGATTGTCTGATCGCTGATATCCAACACATGAGCATATTTAGCTAACAATTTGCTGATATCAGTTCTATTCCAGTGATGCAGCGGGATGCCATGGATGACTACCCATATCGTAACTGGGAACAGGTAAGTTCGGGAGTCTTCGTCCCCTCTCCATCTGTGAACTTTGAATTCCGCCCCAGTTTTCTGGCATACAATCAATAGTTTGGCTAATGCATAAGCCAGCCCTTCCTTCGATGGGAATTTGGAGAGAAATTTGTCACCTTTCCTATCCAGTCTCCAAAGATGGCTTGCAAATTCAGGGGACAGAGATCTCAGTGTCTCTATGATATCTATCCCGTTGGGTTACCGTTGCCTGGGTATATCACCCCTACAGTCCTGGTAAGTTGAAATTTTTCCGCCATGGCCAATTCCGACGACGGAATAAAAGCCACTGGTTTCGGTTGCTGGTTCTTTTCGACCGTCTTCAAGAGACTTTGGGACAGAGAGGTTTTTTGAGGTGGTTCCTTTCGTTTCAATCCATCCCCAGTTCGAATTGATTTTCCTTGGAACCCATCCTTCCTGGATGGTGCTAGTGGGCACTCTCCAATTCGATACCCCAAAACCTTGCAGAATCTACACATGATGAAAGGGCATTCATGCTTGAAATGCCCTGATTTTCCACAAATCCAGCAGGCTTCTGGGCTACCAAGTGTTGGTTTTTTAGCCGGAGAGTGTTTTCGTTTCTTCCCTCCTCTGCTGTTCTTTTTCGTTTCTTCCCTCCTATGCTGTTTTGTACAGAGGCAGTGGCTCGCTCTTTCCTGATTGTGTTACTAGATTTAACTGTCTGCCAATCGCCCTGTTGTTCATTTTCTTTCCTGGCACGAGGTTGGACGGGGAGAATAAGTTGTTTGTTTGTTTAAGTCTTCTTCTAGTGAGAGAGAGAGAGAGAGAGAGAGAGAGAGAGAGAGAGAGAGAGAGAGGGAGGGAGTTTCCAAAGGAGCACACTATTTTTCCCAGGGAGCTCACTTTCCAACTGAAATCCCGAGCGAAAAAGAACTATCTAATTGGCTCACTAGGAAAAGTGGTGTGCTCCTTTGGAAACTCCCGAGAGAGAGAGAGCACGAGGTTGGACGGGGAGAATAAGTTGTTTGTTTGTTTAAGTCTTCTACTCATGGAGTAAACGGCTACAATGGGACACAGCTCAAAGATTTATTCCTTAGCTTAAATATGTGGACTTAGTTATTTTTCTAATGGTTTGGTGGTTTGTTTGCTCAAGTCTTCTTCTAGTTAACTCAATGGGACATGATCGAAGATTTAGTCTTTAGCTTAAAAATGTGGCCTGCTTTGGCTTAGATATTTTTCAAATGGTTTGGTGGGATTAGGGATGAAAATGGACGGGTTGGTTTAAGAGTTGACTTTTGGTCCATTCTATTTAAAATTTTAAATTATAAATAAAAATTTCTTTGTTCTAATTCAAACATTTGAATAGTACTAGCTCAAGTCTCTTTGTCCTGACTATTAATAGTGCTTCACTAATTTAGCTTACAATTTTAATTAGGACCTAAAGTTTGAACTCATATTTTGTTGTTTTATTTTAAGGCGTTTGATGGATGCCATTAGAGATGGAAGAAAGCAATTAAAATGACATCTCTCCAGCATTAAATTGAGTCTTAATATACGTTTTCGTTTGATGAGGTAGTAATTAGGTCCTACAGGGATTAGTTTGGTGATACAAGGAAGGTGATGGCCAAAAGCAAAGATTTAATTTGATGAAATATTGATCCAATTTTTTTTTATGGCGTGCTTTTTGCATATATATACTCTTGAATCAAGGTGGGCCCACACTCTAGACCGTTAAGACATTGGTTTGGACCTCATCTATTAGAAATAAAAGATTCGAAATAATTATTTTTTTTATTATTTTTTTCAAATCCAGTCCTTTATAAAGGCCCGATGGGCCTAACAGATCTTCCAATTTTGTAGGTTTTTAATTTTGATTCAAACTGTTGAATTTCATAATTTTTTTCCTTAGATTTCGCATCTATCTACTTCCAATCCAATCTGATCGGTATTAATTTTATTTTTTCTTCTTCCCAATCTAGTCTGAAATTTCTATTTTCTCTCCATTTATTCGTTATCAAAACTCGATGTTACTCTACTCTAACATTCTCAAGTTTCAGTCTCTATAGTTCTCAATTCTCAACTAACTTTTATCTCTCATCCCACCCCCTCTCCCCACCCCCCAAAAAAAAAAAAAAAAAAAAAAGTAATTTTACAGACCAAAAAAATTCATTACAAAATCCAAATAATGTCATAGGAAAAAAAATATATAAGTAAACTGGATGTTCTTAGTGGACAATAAGCTGATATAATAGTAAAATATAATTGAGTTTTTTTTTTTTTTTTTTTTGCTAATCAGTAATTTATCTACAATTTGCTAGATAAATCCCCACATATATTTTTCTAGAATCTAAGTAATGGAAAATGATGATAATTGTTGATGTGGATGTATTAGTTAACTTATTTTTGTTAAAATACAAAATAATTTCTCTCAACTCTCACCACAACTTCGATGTTTTGGTGTAGTGGAAAGATTTTTCAATATAGTATCTGTCCAAAATGGACTTTCAACCTGTAGGGCATATTAAAATACAAAATAACTTTTCTAAAATCTTAGTGTAGTGGAAGGGTTCTTCAACAATTTTTGCTGTCAGCATACTTAGAAGTTTCTCTTTCATTAGAAAAGAGGGTGAGATCATCATCCTTATTTCATCTCAAATGCAATTTAAATTTAATCTTCTTAAGCAGTAGATATTCACGTATCTTTTTTTTTTCCTTTTTTGGCTAATGCTCACTCTATGAGTACATGCAATATAGTTATTCTCCGTTCAAAACTATAAATATATATATATATATATATATATATATATATATATATATATATATATATATATATATATATATATATATATATATATATATATATATATATATATATATATATATATATATATATATATATATATATATGTGTGTGTGTGTGTGTGTGTCTGTGTGTGTGTAGTAAACGGGAAATTCACCGGCGGTGAAGGGAGTTCCTTCACCGCCGCTTAGGTGGTCCAATAAAATTATTACATGTGGCACTACTCAAAAGGCGGTTAAGAGAATTTATTTATTTGTTACCTTATGATACCACGTGTAATAATTTTATTGTGCCACCTAAGCGGCGGTGAAGGAACTCCCTTCACCGCCGGTGTATTTTTCATGCTTAAACAATAGATGAATCAAAAAAAGTATAAAAACTTTTCTAGTAGTCTAAAACAAATGTTAAATGTGTGATATGTGGATCGCTCAACAAAAGAAAGATCTCTTTTTATTATGTGTCGGATCTCTTTGGCCAATCACTAATCACTTCGTTTCCGATAGAAAGAAAATATGTATTGTCGTAATAGCAGAACGACTTTCTCTTAGAAAGGTAAAAGAAAAAGGGAAACAAATAAAGAAAAAAAATTAGTATTAGTTTATATATATATATATATAGAGAGAGAGAGAGAGAGAGAAATGGAAATGAGCTGACAGCTCACGCAAATTACTTGAGCTGCAGTTCATTTCCACTATCTCCAATAATTTTTTTTAAAAAATTTCTTTTAGATTATAATCTCGACCCCCTAGGGTTCACTCATATCCAATTTTTTGGGTTTTAGTTTTGATTTGAACCTCCAACAAATTAATACAAAATTAACGGTTTTTAATGAAAAAACATTTTCTATACACTTGATGAAAAGGTAAATGAACTCTAAAACGTACGAAATTTAATCCGAAAAAAGTTAAGAAGGTAGAGATTGTAATTGTAAAAAAAAATTGAAGAAAAATCATTGGATCATTATGATTTTGC